>OX411546.1:23672499-24872499 GCA_948146395.1 Fragum whitleyi | reverse complement strand
GGAGTGATACAGGCCCTCTTATTCTTGTAATGATATGAAACAAGTAATTAATTTGTAGAATTTAAGATAGTAATTTGTGAAAATTTTAGGTATATAAACCATGTTTTGATCCTTAGAAATTCCTCTCAAAGGGGTCAAAATGACCTGTTGGGAGAAATTTATAGGGGTCAAAGTAAGGTATATTCAGATTTTGGGAGGTCAAACTCTGGTTTAAGGGTCAAACATGAGCCCTACTTGTGTGACCCTCTGTCAAAGGTGTTCAATGATATTTGATCCAATGAAAAACAAGGCTATAATGGGCATTGCTAATTTCCATATACTGCAATATGTAACTTTTCTCAGAATCAATAGATATCAACAAGATTTCACTGTAATTATCATTGAGTGACCTTTATCAGTCTACAAAGCATATTGTGATCAGATTAAAAATTGAAGTCATCACTGAATGTTATATAGTGGAAACTTTCAGAAGTATCTAAAAATCAAACTGATTGATATCAACCAAATTTTATTAGAATGATCCTTAAGTGACCCTCTATCAGTCTACAAAAAATAATTTTGTTCGGGTTAGAAATACATGTATGTCTTTTATGGTTGAAGGTAATTTCCCTACATGTTATATAGTGAAAACTCCAAAAAATCATTTTCTCTGCTGCTTGATTACTAATGAACATCAAACACATTCACTAGAATGTTCCTTTGGTGATCCTCTATCAGTCTATCCTTTTTTTGTGATCATATGAAATATATGTCAATTATTGGCAGATTTCATTTCTCTTTACGTTATATTGTGGAATCTGAAAATCATTTTCTCAGCACCTTACTTATGGATATGAACGTAATTTCACTAAAGTGAACCTTGGTTGACTCTTAATCAGACTACAAAAAATTATATGGATAAGATGAAAAATTTGTCTTTTATTGGCAAAAGTTATATGTTATATAGTTGAAACTATGATAATATCAGTTGATTCAGGCCTGTGGAGCAAATCAGCTCCTCAAGCAGCTCTAGTTCTATAATGTTATTCATGCATCATTTAATATATTTTTTTTGCAGAAATATTAAATATTGTGACTTATTCTTTTAAAAACAAGAAAAAGGAAAGAAACATGTATTACGCTTAAATCAATATCTAGTCATATCAGTGAATGCAGGCCTGTGAAACAAATCAGCCTTTGAATAGCTTTAGTATTCTCTTAATAACTTTTGGTAGAATCAGGCCTTTAGAGCAAACAAGATGTCCAATTGCCTGAAGTCAATGTTTTTCAGATTTTCGACTTTCTTGTGAGTAAAATCTCCCAAACTACAGACTCATCCAATAAGAAAATATGTTCATTATTTTGTCCTTACAGTTCTGTGACAAGGCCTTAGGTAGGGAGTATGATCTGTACTAGCTCTTGTTTTACCCTTGTCATGCTGAATACATTTTGGCTAAAAAATTCCATCAAAATCAAAGGGCAAAAAGCACTGAAAGTACCAACTGTAGGTCAATTTTTATTTGAAAAAACTAAATCTATTGACAATTTTGGTTTGAAAGGGAGAAACAGGTGGTGTAAACTAACCTCAGACTGGACATATGTGCAGACTGATGTTTTTCTATAGCTCCTGCTTTCTGCCAAAGCAGGAATATTCTGGGTTCAGCATGACAAGGGTTAAGATAAATCATATGTGACATTTTATTTTAATTATCTTTTATCTTTATTGTATCACAATTTTTGAGATTGTTGAAATGCTTTAATTATTTTTTTTTTGTTTCCAGATCACCTGGTTTGATTACTGGAACAAAAGGGGAAAAAATAGCACAATTTCATCTCCCAAAAGTCAAAAGGTAAGAATATTATTTTTGGATTTCAAAATAGTATCGCTAAGATTACAGGTTCTTCACATTTTATACTTGGCTGATTCTAGCTCACCTGAGCACAAAGTGCTCAAGGTGAGCTATTGTAATTAGGTACTGTATGACGTCTATCATTCATCTTCCATCGTCAACTTTTACCTCGTGTTCACTCTTTTTAGCCAAAATGTCTTGAAACTTGGTCAGAATGTGTGTCTCTATCAAATCTCAGTCAAGTTCAGATTGGATCAAGTGGGGTCAAAATTAAGAACTGGAAAGCCATGAATGGCTTGAGTCGCTCCACAGGCTTGAAATTATTGTAAGAGCAAATAAAAGTTTTGACTAGATTTTTAGATATTTTGGGTTCTACTTATGTTGAAAATGGTTATTCAAAGTTCAAAGTTTTTTTTATAATTTTTGGCTGCATTACAATGGGTCACCAAAAGATCATACCAAAAATGTTTGATTGATATTCATCTGTAATATTCTGAGATAATGCATGATAATGAGTCATCCAAAGGTCATACAAAAAAAGATTGATTGATATCCATCAGTTACATTCTGAGAAAATGATTTGCAAAGTTTAAACTATATAACGTATTGAGAAATGACCTTCACCCATAAATTACATTATCTTTTATCCGATCACAATGATTTTTGGTTGACTGATGAAGGGTCACTCAAGGATCATTCCAGTGAAATATGGTTGATATCCATTGACTACATTCTGAGAAAATGATTTTCAAAGTTTTCACTATATAACATATAGAGAAATGATCCTTTAGTGACCCTTTATCAGTCTACCAAAAATTATAGTGATCGGATGATAAATATGTATTTTATGGGTGGAGGTCATTTCTCAATATGTTATATAGTGGAAACTTTGAAAATCATTTTCTCAGAATGTAACTGATGGATATCAAGCAATCTTTTTTTGTATGACCTTTGGATGACTCATTATCATGCAGCCAAAAATTATAATATCTTGGATGAAAAATATGCCTTTTATGGGCAGAGGTCATTTCTCTATATGTCATATTTCAACATCAGTAGAATCCAAAATATCTAAAAATCTTGTCAAAACTTTTATTGCTTTACAAGAATTTCAAGCCTGTGGAGCGACTCAAGCAATTCATGGCTTTCTAGTATTCATAAAAAAGGGCCTCAACATAAACTGCTCTTTAACATAATTCCTTTTTAGCTCCACTGCCCAAAGGCTACTGGGGCCATTGTCATTACGTTGTGTCTGTCATGCAACCATTCATCTATCCGTCTGTCCTTGCCTCCGGTCCTAAACTTTTTCTTTAAAAATTTTCTCCTCAGAAACTACTGGATGAATTTCAACCAAACTTCACCGGAATGATCCTTGGGTGACCCTCTGTCAAAGTTGTTCAAGAAATTTTGACCCAATGAAAAAAAAAATGGATTAAATGTGCATGGCTAATTTCCAAAAATTGAAAAAAAAATTCTTAGATTCTAATAGATTGATACCAATCAAATTTTACATGAATGATCCTTGGGTGACCCTTTATCAGTCTACCAAAAATTATTGTGATCGGTTGAAAAAAATGTATTTTATGGGCAGAGGTCATTTTTCAATATGTAATATAGTGGAAACTTTGAAAATCATTTTCTTAGACTGTGACAGATGGATATCATCCAAATTTCACTTGAATGATCCTTGAGTGACCCTTTATCAGTCTACCAAAATTGTTACAGATTACAGATCGATATCAGTAAAATTTAAGTGGAATGATCCTTGAGTGACCTTTTATCTGTCCACTAAAAATCATTGTGATCAGATGAAAAGAATGGATTTTAATGGGCTGAGGTCATTCTTTTATATGTTTTATAGAGGAAAAATTTGAAAATCATTTTCTTAGAATGTAATTGATGGATGTCAACCAAATTTCACTGGAATGATCCTTGACTGACCTCACCAGTGTACAAAAATTTTTTGATCGGATGAAAAATATGTATTTAATCGGCGGAGGTCAATTCTCTATACACTATTTAGTGGAAATTTTGGAAATCAGTTTCTCAGTATAAAACTGATGGATATCAATCAAACATTGGTATGATCCTTTTGTGACCCATTAGCATGCAGCCAAATATTACCGGTATTATACCCCCGCTAAAAGAATGTTTTTTGGGTATGCTGGAATCAGCCTGTCTGTCTGTCTCTGTCCATCCGTCCGTGGACCTAAAACTACCATTTTTGTGTTGCATACTACTACTACAGTTTTCTTTCAATATAACTGAAACTTTATACCAATATTCATCACGCAAATTTCAAGTCTTAATCCCTTCTGGTTCATGAATTATCTCCCCTTGAACTTAGACATTTTTTTCATTTGTTACCATGTATTTATAATTTTGTGTCGCAAACTCCTCCTTCAATTTTCTTTCAATAGTTATGAAACATTATACAAACATTCATCACATGTACATGTTGAAGTTTTGCAAGACGAAAAATTTCAAGTGTCAAGTCAGTCCGTCTGTCTGTCCGTCAGTAGACATAATTTTGTGTCCCCTTCTTCTCCCACAGTTTTAGACCAATTTTGCTGAAATTTTATCAGGTTGCTTCATATTATATCAAGTTGTGCACCTGAAGTTTTCATCCTGATCCAGTCATTAGTTTCAGAGTTATGCCACTTTGAACTTTTTAAGGAGGGGGGGGGGGGGGGGGGGGGTGAGTAGTCAAAATTTAAAATTGCAAAACTCAGTTACCATAAGGGGAGTTACCAAATTTGGTAATTAACATCATCTTGTTCTTATCATGTTGCAAAAAGATCATGTAATGAAACCACTTACACTGGGACATAGCCCCGGTAGGACAATACCCAAGTGGGGGGCATGAGTCCGCTCTGCGACAGTTCTAGTCTTCATATTTGAAGCAAATTTGGCTTTTTCTGTCAAAGAATCATATTCTCTGAAAGCACTTGCGGGAGGTATTAAGTCACATTCAGTGACAAGTTCTAGTTGTGATTGGATGAAAAATGTCTTTTATGGGCGGAGGTCATTTCTCTAAATGTTATATAGTGGACATTTTGAAAATGATTTTTAACATCAGTAGAACCCAAAATATCTAAAAATCTAGTCAAAACTTTTTTTTGCTGTTACAAGAATTTCAAGCCCGTGGAGCTGTTTAAGCCATTCATGGCTTTCTAGTTTCATATATGGATACATTCATGTGAAACTTTCATAGAATATTCCAACATTTCTTTTAAATAATTCTCCTTATTTGAAAAGAGATGATGCCATTGGTCACAGAAAATGTGTTGATACTTAACCCTTGTCATGCTGATCCCGGAATATTCCTGCCTTGACAGGAGCTATAGACAAACATCAGCCTGCACATATGTGCAGTCTGATCTTTGTCTATACCTCCTGCTTTTTCATTTTTCTGAAACAGAAAAAATTAAAAATCTTATTTTCAAAAATACTACCTACTGGCATTTAGTGTATCACGTGCTTTGAGCACTTTGATTTTGTTGCAATTTTTCCGACATTTTTTATTCAGCATGACAAGGGTTAAGAAAGGGTCCTTCTTTTGTAGCCAGTTAAACATTAGCCTGAAACCTATTTTTTTCTTCTCTTTTCAGATATGGGGAAACTGGCACTAGTGCTATTTGATGCTGATGGTTTAACATCTGTAGTACAAACATCAAAGCTTAAAGGATACACATGTTTGCAAGAAGGAGAGAAATGTTTATTTCCCCATTTCTCAATTGAGTACAAATGTGAAATCCTAAAACTTTCAGGTAAAATCTTGATCATTCTTTTCATCATTTGTTCTATAGAAACAATTGATTTCCTAGTTCAAGTTACCAATTTAGTCTAGGTTCCCTAATTTTAGCTTACCCAAGTATTAATAAGAAAGGTGAACCTGACAAGGCTTTTTAAACTCAGCTGAGCACAACACTCTCACTTTGTCATGTAAAAGATTTAAAGTTTTGTCTTGTCAGAATTTACAGAGGATAAAACCTATCATTGATAACTAAGGTATATTGAGTTTATTGAAAATAATAAGCCCAGTTTAAGAGAACCCTAAATATAGCTGTCTTCAGTTTATTGTCAAGCTTTTACAACAGGGGATGGACCTGTCTGACACGGCTCTTGGTTAATATTTAAAAGAATGATATTTGCTAAAAATTCTATTAGTGGGATTTTTCGCTTTTTTCAGGAGGAAGCCTAAGTTATTGCTATGTCCTTGATTTGGTGTTACTGTTGTCATGATCTTCCTAATTTTGAGATAATTAATTTCTTCTTTAGGCATTCTCTTGAAAATAGGTCTGCACGTTCCTTATCAAAAGAGCAACCTATACTATAAAGGGGGATAATTTTAGATGCATTTTGTGCTAATTGATCCCTTTATTTCCAATTTGATCATTTATTCCAACTTTCCAGCACCTAATAGGTAAGCATAAGTTTCTGTTTGCAGAGCTCTTTATTTAAAATTTAGTTATACCAAACTATTTATTTTCAAATATTTATGTTTTTCAGATTCTAAAGCAGACCTGAACAAATATGAAACTCAATGGCAAGATTCTCCACGTGCCTTGGAAATTGAAAAAGTGATAGAGACTGAAAAAGTACATGGTTATTTGGAAGTGAAAGCTGTTGTAAATGTAAGTGTTATAATTTCTAAAATGTTATCGTTTTGAAATAATGAGATATGTCAATATAATTCCCCTTGCTTCAAATTTGCCAAAGGTTTACCTTTTTATCTGAATTGAAGTATTGCTTAAATATCAATTACTTGCATTGTTTATGATTTTACAATACATATATTAAATAATACAGTGTGTGATTTATAGCTATAAAAGCATATGTAAATCTGAGAAGAAATCACAAAATTTTTAGCTTGCCTGTGGCTTTTGTGGTCATTTTGTGTTAGTAGTAGTAATCCACGTTTACCTTGTAGACACTCCTCACAATTTTTGCTCATTCAACCTGATAATCAGTCAGATTAATTGTCTAAACAATATCTCATTCAATTGCAGAATTAGGTAAAAATTATGTCAATATATCAAATCTTAGAAAAAACTTGTAGACACTCCAAAGGCCATATTTATCGTCAATCAGCCAGAAAATAAGTCACATTCATTGTGTTTTTGAAATCTCGGATGAGTTAAAAAATGAGTCAACTGAGGTTTTAAACTAGTCGCAAGATCGAATCTTAAAAAAATAACTTTTTGCAATTTCTAGAGGCCACGCTATTTACCAAGTATAAGCCAAAAGGATTATCTTGTATGAAATCAGCAGCAGCGTTTTACCTTTGTCAATATTTTTACCAGCCTTTCAAATCTTGTTTTAAAAAAGTTTTAGGCTGTTCATTCATTTGAGCAATTAGGGGCCAATATGGCCCTCTTGCATTTTTATTTTGTCTACCTCTAAGGAAGATATGGTTTCATAGCCAAAAACACTGATTTTGAACAATTGAATTTCTTACCACTTTAAAAATAGTTCTTAATTTGGGTTTATTGCATTGCCATAATATGATCAAAATTATTTAAATATGTTTTATTTTAGGATAAATCTGCAGTATCTTCAGCTGTTGAAGAGAGAGAACTCCTAAAATCACAGGTCAAACAGAAGCGAGAAGTCAACAAAGTAAGTAAAGATAATAAATGTCATAACTTTATACCAATATATAAATACCACTTTGTTACTTTTCATTCAGTTCATCAACATTATACCTTTTCTGGAGTTATCACTAAAGAAAGGATATATTATCCCAGACCAACTACTTGAGGCATTCAATTGAAACTTGGCAAACCTATTAACCATCAATAGAGCAGCCTATACTATCAAGGGGTGTAACTCTAGATGCATGTTTTGCAAATTATGACCTGTTTATGACTAAGTTTTTTAATCCCCTATCCAGCACTCAACAACTGAACAAAGGCACCTGTAGGTGGTGCTCTTGTTAGCTCACCTGCACACAAAGTCTCAAATTCGAGCTATGCTTGGGAGAATCCGCTTTGACATTGAACAATGTAGGAACCAATTCAGCCATAATCTTCCTTGAAAAGGGTCGAAGGTATTGATATTATGTAGAAATAATCTGCTAGTAGACTGTGACATCTGCCCGTCTTATTGATTATATGCCCCTGGGCCCAAAAAGACTCAGGTGAACGATCTAGAACATCATTGTCCTCTTGTCTTAAAATTCAATTTTTTCCTGAATGCTTGACGGATATATTTTAGATGGGTACATGCATGTTTTCTAGTGGTTTTCATGTAAATTTTTTTCCTGCGTATTTAAATGTCTATTTTTATTTTTGCAGAGACCATTGAGCAACAATACCCATGTAGCAAAGAAAGGGCCTGTAGATGGTGGTAGGAGAAAGATATTGAAGACATCGAGAACCGTATGTATTTGAAAATTAATATAGACAATGCAATTGTGCTGTGAAATCAGGCCGCCAAAACAATAGTTTTATTTAAGATAGGGTCAGGTCTAACAGATGTCATTGGGAAAGGGACTTATGAATATATTTTTGTTTTTATAAGAAAGCTTAAAGTGATTCTTGTGATCACTCTATCTGGGGACTGTCATATGTCATCAATATTTACCTAGAGGCCACCTTATTGCCTCAACAGTGACTGGGAAAGGCTTGCGCCATGCGCCATAGTCACATTAAAATCCAAAATGTCACATTGTTATCACTATGAATGCGCCCTTGTCCCATTCAAATTTTGTCACCAAAAAAAGTACAAAAAGTCTTGGGACGAATCTATTTTAATCTCAAAATGATTAGACATGAAATAAAGTTATCAAATAATAATTCTAAATTATCTTGGATCACACAAAATATTTAACCACATTAGTAAAAAGATTTGGAAATCCCTAATTGGCAATTAGCTCCTTCCAGTTTGAATGCAAGCCTAGCGTCGGCGATCATCAATTGACAGGTGGTAATTGCCTGTTTAATAAAAGTAATTTTACTATGAAAAGGAAAAATATCCAAAGCAATTGGAATTCTACTAGCATATTTGGGCAGGAAATATACAAAGAATTTGTGTAGAGTCAAAAAAGAGCAAGAAGAAACAATCATGCTGAATTGTCATGGGTTTTCGCGTCCGAAATGTTGAAATTCTAATTTTGGTACGGATGCATGCTTAATTGGGTTACAAAACTTAACAATGTAACACAAATTTTCAATTATTTTATCTGCATTTTCAAAATAAAAAATGAAAAAAAAAAATACAAATTATGAAATAGCTGAAAAGAAATTGAATGCTGCCAGGGAGAAGTTTGAAATTTTATGTCATCAAACTTTTTAAACAAATTGCCTCATTTCATCAAAGAAACATATAAATGTGTGTAAAATGAAATAAAAGCAATTCTAATATGTGTCTTGCGGAATAGAGGGGGTATTTATTGTTTCTTGCCATCATGAAAGAAATCAATTGTAGAAATTGGCTTTGAGTTTAGCAAAGAAAAGAAAGTACGACTTCATCTGGAAGCCTGTATATATTTAAAGATGTATGTTAAATGCCTTTAAATAGCACATTGTTTCGAACAGATAAGCGTTAATAAAACCACAAGGCGTTTCAAAAATTGAAATTTGTCACATTGATTTTCAAAATGTCACATTGAATTTGCAAACTGAAGGGACATTGTCCCATCCCTAATAATTCTTTCCCGATCACTGCCTCAAGTCTGAATATTTGTTGAAAGTGGGTTGTGTTTGGACAAATCCAAAGGTCACATTTTGGCTCAGTTGCCTTGAATCCTAATAAGAATAAAGACATGTTATATCGGATGAGTTTGAATTGAGTCAAACCTAATATGACAGGGCCAATTCTAAGAAAAATGAGTGACAATTCTAGAGGCCACATTTAAATGTCTTGAAGGTTTGTTAGAATGTTGGGCCTCATGGCATATTATACATTGAGATCAGGTTTAGTTATGTCCCCCCAAAACTATGTTTCAGGGGTATATAGAATTCAGCTTATAAGTTGTTTGGACGGTCTGTCCATCAGTCATCAGTCTGTAGCTTTGACTTGTCAGCTCAATTCCTTAGCAACTTATTGGCGGATTTTATTTTACTTTACAGATGTGATCAGTGTAAGGTAGAGATGAACAAGTGATATTTGGGTTATGATCCATTAATTCTTGACAAGGTTATGACCCTTAAATGTAAAAACGGCTTTTCATTATTTACAAGCACTTGTAGTGGGGTAATAGTCTGCTTTGCAACAGTCTAGTTGGGGCAAAAGCTAGGATTGAATCAAGGACACCTTATTCGCTTTAATACACCAAGAGATCAATTTCTTGGCACAGTTATCCAGGCAGATATCAGGAAAAAAAGATTTGCTACAGCCTTAGTGTTGTTGTTGTTGTCCACTTAGCGCAAAAACTGACATTTTGTTATATCTGCATAATCTCTAAAGAAATTTTAATGTCTTTACTTTGGCTCAATTTTCTTGAAACTTAAAGTAGAATAGTTATTATTATTTATATGGAATTTAAGAGTTTGGTTTTTATTGAGCTTACCTGAGCACAAACTGCTCAAGGCAAGCTATTGTGATCATTCACAGTCTGTTGTCCGTCTTTCTGTCTGTCCATTTGTTCACCCATCCAGCCAATCAAGCTTAAACTAGTCAGGGATATTCATTGAGTTAAGCTATACAAATTTAATTCCATCAATAACTCTGGTTTCAATTATAACTAAGGGTCGAGAATCGCTGAAAAACTTAAAACAAATGAATCTTCGTCTAAGCCATTGGGTCAATTTAGCTTTTCTCTAGTTGTAAAAAGTTTAATTCAATCAATAACTCTAGTTTCTATGGTAACAGAAATGTAAAAAAAATGCTGCGAAATTCATCTTCTCTTAAACAATTGGGCCAATTAATCTGAGACTAGGCTGGGATATTTTTTAGGGTGAGAGTCTATTTAAGTTGTTAAAAGTATTTAATTCCATCAATAAGGTTGAAAATTTATGAAAACTTTGAAAAGAAAAATCAAATATAGCAGAACAGAGAACTGTTTCTTTCAAAACCACATAAATTGTACATTAAACAATCTCTGGTATCAAAAACATGGTTGACAAGTTATGGGTTGGCTTATTCAGGTGAGCAAAATATGACCATCAAGGTCCTCTTGTTTACTACAGCTGTTAAGGTCTCGCCTCTCAGGTGAATTTTTGGAGGCCAACTGTCCTCTTGTAATCTGAGCTGGCTTATGGCCAGAGGGAATTAACATTGTAATTGGGCAGTGTCTGATGTGCGCACTTCAATGAAATTAGGCAAAAATGATGGTTGCTGTTACCATAATAAATTGTTTTTTGGTTTTTTTCAGGCTATGCCAATACAGACAGAAAAACAGGACAAGGAGTCTTCTGTCCAAAAGACAAGCATTATTAAGGTAGAAAATTTTTCTTTTTATCACACTGATGGCACAATTTCTGAGCAAAACTATAAACATTGCCTTAATATCTAACCCTGAATTGCAAGGTCAATGTAATTTAGTGAGAATATTTCATAATGAAAGGCATAAATACTATTCCAACATTCTCTCCATCCAAATGTGTGGATAACTGTTAACATATTAGCAAGATAAGTAGCTGAAAACAGGGAAATGAGTAAATGATCTGACTGGAATCCTTTATTAGCTTGGCTGTTTTCAGAGAAAACCAAAAGGGATTACGACCACCCTGGTGTATTTGGTGTTGGCCTTTGAATGTGTTGGTCATATCTCTGATGTAATTGAAGATATCTTCATGAAACTTGGCATGTGTGTTTTCCATCACTCTAACTATTAAGTCTGGAAGCATTTTAGCTCCACAGGCTGAAATGAACTTTAGGTCACCCTCTCCTAAAGTTGTTCAAAAATTTTTGAATGACCCCCAAATATGTGCTTAGCAGGACACGGTCTTTTTTTAAAAATCTTTTTCTCCAAAACCAACCATTGGCCTGATTTAAATGAGGCATGGCATGGATGATACTTGGTGACCCTGTTCAAAAGTTGTTCAAGAAATTTTGTTTGACCCCCAAAAATGGGTGTGGAAGGGCAGGGCTTATTTTCACTATGAAATCTAATTAAAAATCTTCTCCTCTTAAACCATTTGTCCAATTTCAATGAAATTGTGTTCTGCGTCTGTCGTCCATCGCGTCAACATCTTGATTGCACTCTAGATGCCACATTTTTCGTAAGAATGTCTTGAAACTTTGTCAGAATGTTTGTCTCATTTGGTCCTTAGATAAGTTCAAAACTGGTTCAAGTGGTATAAAAAATAAGGTCAAGGTGAGAAAAGATAAGATCAAAAGGTCAAATTTTATCAAATCCTTAAGTACTTCTAGAGGAAATATTTTTGGTCTAAATGTCTTAAAACTTGGCCTGAACATTTGATACCATCATTGCTGGGACAAGTTTGAAAAAAGGTCAAATTAGGTCCAAAGTGAGATCATTTTTTTTCAGCTCCACTGGCCAAAGACCAGCGAGCTATCGTCATGGCCAGGTGTCTGTCATGCGTCCGTGTGTCCGTCTGTGCGTGTGTAAACGTTTCTTTAACTATCTCCATCTCCTAAACCAGTGGGTGGATTTTGACGAAACTTGACCAGAATGCTCCTTAGGTGACCCCCTTTTAAAGTTGTTCAAGAAATTTGGACTGACCCCCAAATATGGGCGTGGAAGGGTTGGGCTTATTTTGACCCTGAAATCTTTCAACGACATCTCCTCCTTAACCATTGGACCAATTTCAATGAAACTTTACCAGAATGTTCCTTGGGTGACCCTCTTCTAAAGTTGTTCAAGAAATTTGGATTGACCCCCAAATATGGGCATGGCAGGGCGGGGCTTATTTTGACCCTGAAATCTATGACTGACATCTCCTCCTAAACCATTCGGCCAATTTTATTGAAACCTTACAAGAATGTTCCCTTGGTGACCTTCTTTTGAAGTTGTTCAAGAAATTTGGATTGACCCCCAAATATGGGCGTGGCAGGGTGGGGCTTATTTTGACCCTGAAATCTCCAACGACATCTCCTCCTGAACCATTGGGCCGATTCCAATGAAACTTTATCAGAATGTTTCTTGGGTGACCCTCTTTTGAAGTTGCTCAAGAATTTTGGATTGACCCCAAAATATGGGCGTGGCAGGGCAGGGCTTATTTTGACCCTGAAATCTTTGAATGACATCTCCTCCTGAACTATTGGGCCAATTTCAATGAAACTTTACCAGACTGTTCCTTGAATACCCTCTTCTAAAGTTGTTCAAGAAATTTGGATTGACCCCCAAATATGGATGTGGCAGGGCGTGGCTTTTTGACCCCAAAATCTTTGAACTACATCCTCTCCTGAACCATGGGGCTGATTTCAATGAAACTTTACCAGAATGTTCTTTGGGTGACCCTCTTTTTAAGTTGTTCAAGAAATTTAGATTGACCCCCAAATATGGGTGTGGCAGGTTGAGGCTTTTTTTTACCCCGAAATTTTTGAATGACATCTCCTCCTCAACCATTAGGCCGATTTCAATGAAACTTTACCAGAATGTTCCTTGGGTGACCCTCTTCTAAAGTTGTTCAAGAAATACGGATTGGATGAGATCCACTGGATCAATGAAATTCAGGTGAGCGGTTCAGGGTCATTCTGTTCCTCTTGTTTCAAAGTGATATGTAAATAGTTTTCTTCCTTGTAATTTACATATTTGTTAAATAAGTTCATTCCTTCATAAGTCAGTTTCAACTTAGAAAAAGTCTGAATTCCTTCTGAATGCTGTTCACTTTCATTACCTTCTATTTTCAATATCTATCTTTCAAATCTTGAGATTTTTAAGCCAGTGGAACGATACAGGCCCTCTTGGGCCTCTTGATTTTTTTGAAAATCTTATGTGCACTCTACAGGATAAAAATTGGGCTCAAAAGTCAGTCAAAATGTTTGACTAATTGGGACAAGGGGGATCAAAATGCATCCTAGGGGCCACATGTTTGACTCAAATAACTTGAAATATGGTTAAAATGTGTGCCTACATAATACATGTATCTGGGACAAGTTGGAAATAGGGTCAAGTGTGGTCAAAAACCAGACCACAGGGTCGAATCTTTCAAAAACCTTGTTTGCACTCAAGAGGTTATATTTTTTGTAAAAATATCTTTAAACTCGTTCATGTTCAAAAACGAAACGGTTCTTTAACTAGGCCATTGGGTCAAACCATTAAAAAGCACTTTTAGTAGTTTGCATATTGCAATCTTTGTAAACATTAACTACATAATACATGTATCTGGGACAAGTTGGAAATAGGGTCAAGTGTGGTCAAAAACCAGACCACAGGGTCGAATCTTTCAAAAACCTTGTTTGCACTCAAGAGGTTATATTTTTTGTAAAAATATCTTTAAACTCGTTCATGTTCAAAAACGAAACGGTTCTTTAACTAGGCCATTGGGTCAAACCATTAAAAAGCACTTTTAGTAGTTTGCATATTGCAATCTTTGTAAACATTAACTAAGTTGAGTGCTATATGGCCAATTGTCCTCTTGTTTTTAGCTCACCTGAGCACAAAGTGCTTAAGGGAGCTATTGTGACCTATCAATGTCCGGCACAAAGCGCTCAAGTGAGCTATTGTGGTCATCTTTTGTCCGTCGTCCGTCCGTCGTCCGTCAACAATTTCTTTATATGAAATCTCCTCCTAAACTACTTGGTCAATTTACACCAAATTTTACAGAAATGTTCCCTAGGTGGTCCCCTTCCAAAATTGCAAAAAGAAATGAAATCGGTGAAAAACTCTGGTTGCTATGGTAACCAAAGTTGAAAATTTAAGAAAATCTTTAAAATTCTTCTTTAGAACAAGCAGTCCTACAGCTTTGAAACTTGGCATGGATGATCAGCTCATAGACCTGAATAAAAATAGCTAAAATCATATCTGTTGGGTCACCAGGTGCGGAGCACTTTGGGGGAGGGGGGAGTTCTTTGGGTTCATTTTGTAATCTTTAATCTTCTTCTTCTTCTGAACCACAAGCCCTACAGCCTTCAAATGTGGCATGGAGGATCAGCTCATAGACCTTAAAAAAAATAGCTAAAATTATATCTGTTGGGCTGCCAGGTGGGGAGCACCAGGAGGGAGGGGGTAGTACTCTTGTGAAAATTTTGTAATCTTTAACCTTCTTCTGAACAAGGAGCCCGACAGATTTGAATATTGGCATAGATTATCAGCATATGGACCTTTATAAAAAAAAGCTAAAATTATGACTGTAGAATTACCAGGTGCGGAGCACCAGGGGGGAGAGGGTAGTACTTTTGTGAAAATTTTATAATCTTTAACCATCTTCTTCTTCTGAACCACAAGCCCTACAGACTTGAAAATGTGCATGGAGGATCAGCTCATAGACCTTAATAAAAATAGCTAAAATCATGAATTTAATGCCACCAGGTGCGGAGCACCAGGGGGGAGGGGGTAGTACTTTTGTGAAAATTTTGTAACTTAAACCTTCATCTTCTAATTAACCAGGAGCCCTACAGACTTCAATATTGGCATGGATGATAAGCATATGGATCTTAAATAAAATAGCTAAAATCATGAATGTAGGGCCACCAGATGCAGAGCATTAGGGGGGAGGGGGTAGTACTTTGGATAAATTTTGAAATCTTTAACCTTATTCTTCTCTTGGATCAGGAACCCTACAGACTTGAAAATTGTCATAATGGGTGATCAATAAAATGACATTAATAAAAATAGCTGAAATCATGATCATAGGGGCACCAGGTGCTGAGTGTCTTGGGGAGGGGGTAGTACTTTGGATCATTTTTGAAATCTTTAAACTTTTCCTAATGAACCAGGAGTGCTACAGACTTGAAAATTGGTATGGATGATCAGCATATGGACATTAATTGAATTACCTAAAATCATGACTGTAGATGCAGAGCATCTTGGGGGAGTGCTTTGTTGAGAATTTTGAATCCCTACAGCCTTTATATTTGACATGGATTGATCAACTCATTAAAGAAAGCTTCTCAGTCTCAGACTCAGTCTGTATATCAGTCTGGCATAGATTAGCTGATCACAGAGCTTTTATGAAAAAAGCTTAAATAAATAATGACCAGGGGGAGGATTATTTCAAATGTTATCTAATTGAATAAGTGAAAATCTCTTTTTCTGTGGTTGCTTGGACATACCTAGGTAATTAAGCTTTTTTCTCAGGTGAGCGAAACAGCCCTCTTGTTTAGCTTGTCTGTTTTAGAAGCAAACCTTAGGTATTGCTTTGTCTTTTGCCTCGTCCTTTTTTTCATGCGATAACCTTTGACATTTTAAGATTTAACATTTGAAGCATTCATTTGTTCACGATTAAAGAAGAAACCCATACTATCAAGGAACACGACTCTAGATGTATTTTGTGCAAATTGTGCTCATTTTTATGCCCCCGCATCGATAGATCGGGGGCATATTGTTTTACTCATGTCCGTCTGTCTGTCTGTCCGTCTGTCCGTCCGTCCGTCTGTCCGTCCGTCCGTCTGTCCGTCCGTCTGTCCGAAAACTTAACCTTGCCAATATCTTCAAGCCTATTCAAGATACAAAGCTAATATTTGGCATGATGATAGATCTCAATGATCTGCATCCGCTGGTACCAAAGTCAAGGTCATGTGACAAGGTCAAGGTCATCTGTCAAGGTCAAACGTCCGAAAACTTAACCCGAAAACTTAACCTTGCCAATATCTTCAAGCCTATTCAAGATACAAAGCTAATATTTGGCATGATGATAGATCTCAATGATCCGCATCCGCTGGTACCAAAGTCAAGGTCATGTGACAAGGTCAAGGTCATCTGTCAAGGTAAAACATCCGAAAACTTAATCAGAAAACTTAACCTTGCCAATATCTTCAAGCCTATTCAAGATACAAAGCTAATATTTGGCATGATGATAGTTCTCAATGATAGGCATCCGCTGGTACCAAAGTCAAAGTCATGTGGCAAGGTCAAGGTCATCTGTCAAGGTCAAACTTTGAAAAAAAATGCCGTTACGGGGGCATTCGTGTTTCACAAACACATCTTGTTTGACTGAGGTTTTTATCCAAAATCCAGCACTCTACTGCCTTGCGAGAGCACCAATAGGTGGTGCCCTTGTTTTGCTCTACTGGCCAAAAGGTCAGCAAGCTATTGTCATGGCAAAGTGTCCACCATGTGTACATCAATTAATGTGTGTGCGTCAACTTTTTCTTCAACCAAAATTTCCTCCTTAACCAAAAGCCAGATTTTAAAGAAACATGGCAAAAATGATCCTTGATGGCCCTGTTTTAAGTTGTTCAAGAAATTGTAAATTACCCCTACGTATGGGCATGACTGGGCGGGGCTTATTTTTATGATAAACTCTTGATAAAAATTCTCCTACCAAATCATTGGACTGTTTTCATATAAACATTACATGAATGTTCATTTGATCATCTTCTAAAGTAGAAAGAAAATTTTGAATGACCCTAAATAATGGGAGTATCAGGGCAGGGCTTATTTTTGCTTCAAAATCTTGTATAAATCCTCTTCTCCCGAAAAAAAGCATAATCTGCCTTTTTCATTAACAGAACGCTCATTTTACTGAATTGATGATGTCAAATTCATTTACTTATATAATCAACAGGGATCAAATGGAAGATTTGTTCGGGTTTTACACCAAGGCTCTAATGAAACGACCCCAGAAAATGTTATAGCCCTCCCACAGAGAGAGCCTTTTTACACCCGTGACCTCACTACAGACCAAGCGGAAGTATTGAGGGGACTTGTCAACGACAACCAGAATAACAAGAGGTCCTTCGGAACACAAACTGAGCCAGTAGTCATCTTCCAAGACAGGGATGAGCTTCTTGCTTCCTATGACCCCAAAGGAAGAACCCTGGAAGACCTGGCCAAGCTTCTCGCCGATATTTCTTCAGCTGTGAATGACCTCAAAGAGCCAGTTTCATTGATACCAAGTATTAAGGAGACCATTCATAGTGTCCAAGAGGATGTAACATTAAGCAAAATTTTACAAGAGGGACTTTCTAACTCATTTTCAACCCCAGCAAAATTGGAGAAAATTGGCTCAACGGTTAAGTCAACCAATGAAGGAGAAAACAGTGCTAGTGTTGAACAATGTGTAGTGACAGATAGTATAGAAGAAACCATTAGTGCCAATGTTCAAAACATAATTATAGAGCCAGGCATAAAAGAAGAAGTCATTGACCCAGCAGAAAGCAACTGTCCAGTTGTGGTTTCAGAAGATGCCTTTGTTTTAGGAAATATTCAAGTCCCTATAACAAACCAGATTTTAACACTTGAAAACGAATTTAATGCATCTCCTGATAACAATATTCAAGAAAAAGGCAACACCAGTATGGATGTCTACACAGCAGAAATACTTAAACCCCATCCCTTATTACAGAGCTACAGTGGCCCATTTGCTGAGATATCCAGCCATAATGACATGTCTACTATTCCCCATGAATGTGAAGTTAGAGTGTCAAAACATCTTCAACATCAGTTAAGACCACAGCTATCGTATCCTGGTGGATATGGATGGCAAATAGTGCAGCGTTTATTTCGTCCTCAGGAACTTGTGGGCCGAAATTACTACGGAAATTATGGAAAGATGCCTTTGTCACCAAGGAGACGCCACGCTGTGGAACATGTCCTGACAGAAGTGTACAACAATGACGTAATTTTCATCAAACAAGCCATTTCTGGAATCAATACAGGAATAAGAAACTGCATGAGAACTCGTGTGAACAGAAAACCCTTGTTCCCAATTAAAACAATCAATAATTCACTGTGCTAATTTAACTTGCTTACAAGCCTGTATTTGCCTTTTTTATGCTAAATAGTGACCCTTGAAAATTCAATTAGAGCTGAAAGGTTTTAATATACTTTCTGTTTTGAAAGACAAAAACAGATGTTCAGACCTATGGTTTTATAAGAAGAGTTGGTGATATAGACTAAGAGCAGACTATGCTTACATGCAATCTGATCCTTGTCTGTACCTCCTGCCAACAATACATGTACTTTTAAAAGAAAAAGAAATATGAATATTTCTTTGTCACTGTTACTTATTCAATTGACAAATACTCAAGCCCAATGAAAACACACCAACCAAAAAACTTGCACAAACTGTCCTCAACTACTTTTTTATCGTCTTTTAACCCATAAAAGAACATGTAGACATCGCATGTCTTAACATCAATCAAGACGTCTCTGTTTGTTTGCTGGTCATTAAAAAGCAAAAAGCAGTAAAGTGATCTCAACTTAGGTTTGGTATGGTATCAACAAAGAACAGAAGGTTTTTTTTTTCATTGAAATCAAAGAATTGTAAATAACATTTTCGTACTCGTGTTTTCGAGTTATTTGAACTCCAAACAACATATTGAGGTCTATCAGGCACGCCGAGGATACGGTGTAGACCTAAAAATTAATGAGCGTGAGCCTATGCACCAATCAACTGTTTAGACTATGGTTACCGTTCCACAAATGTATTGCCACCACTTTGTACTGAGTTAGAGGTTATTTTACCAAAAAATCTAAAGGGTTTGCAAACCAACTTTGCAGATATAAGATAAGTGAATGGTCCATTGCAAATTAATTTAGATTGGTATTATTCATGTCTGAAGTTTTAGTACATTAAATAAATTTTTGAGAAAAAATTCAGGTGGTGTGTTTTCATTGCTTGTGAGTATATAATAATGAAGGAAATGTTAATTTTATCACTCATTGCTTTTATAATATGATCTTGCATGTCAATCGTCATTCAAATTTTCTCACTATCAAATTAAAACTTGAGCCTTTACATTAATTCCTCTTTTTAAGAATATGTATGTTTAAGGATAATTTCACCCCTGCAAGTTTATTTCATAGTGTCATTCATTTCATTCTAACAATAATATGATTAGCTTATCTGTTACATGTAGTCATTACATCCAATTAAGCTGAGCACTACACTGTATCATAAAACTAGTAACATATTTCTATGGCCTGTCCATTTAAAAATGTCACATTTTCCAATTGAATTTAAAAAAAAACAGCATTTGACACTTTCACATATTTTGTGAAACTATTCCTGCACATAAAACCTCCTAAAGAATTATAATTGTTCACTTGCATAGCCAAAACACTAAGAACTGGTGATAATGTTTGTAATGACCATTATCAACTGTTTCTATAATGTTTTGCTCACTATCATTACTTATTTACTAACATCATTTGCGTAGACAAGACACCAAAAACTGAAAAACTGGTGATAATGTTCATGATGATCATTATCAACTGTTTTTTAGCTCACCTGAGCACGAAGTGCTCATGGTGAGCTATTGTGGTTAGGTGGATGTCCGTCGTCCGTCGTCCGTCGTGCGTCGTGCGTCGTCCGTCGTCAACATTTGCCTTGTATGCACTCTAGAGGCCACATTTTTTGCCGTATCAACCTGATTTTTGGTCAGAATGATTGTCTTGATGAAATCTCGGACGAGTTCGAAATTGGGTCAACTGGGGTCAAAAACTAGGTCATGGGGTCAAATCTAAGAAAAACCTTGTATGCACTGTAGAGGCCACATTTTTTGCCGGATCAACCTAAATTTTGGTCAGTATGATTGTCTTGATGAAATCTCGGACGAGTTTGAAATTGGGTCAACTGGGGTCAAAAACTAGGTCACGGGGTCAAATCTAAGAAAAACCTTGTATGCACTCTAGAGGCCACATTTTTTGCCGGATCAACCTGAATTTTGGTCAGAATGATTGTCTTGATGAAATCTCGGACGAGTTCGAAATTGGGTCAACTGGGGGTCAAAAACTAGGTCACGGGGTCAAATCTAAGAAAAACCTTGTATGCACTCTAGAGGCCACTTTTTTGGTCTGATCAACTTGAAATTTGGTCAGAATGATTGTCTTGATAAATTCTCAGACAAGTTCGATATTGGGTCAACTGGGGTCAAAAACTAGGTCATGGGGTCAAATCTAAGAAAAACCTTGTATGCACTCTAGAGGCCACATTTTTTGCCGGATCAACCTAAATTTTGGTCAGTATGATTGTCTTGATGAAATCTCGGACGAGTTCGAAATTTGGTCAACTGGGGTCAAAAACTAGGTCACGGGGTCAAATCTAAGAAAAACCTTGTATGCACTCTAGAGGCAACATTTTTTTTCGGATCAACCTGAATTTTGGTCAGAATGATTGTCTTGATGAAATCTTGAATGAGTTCGAAATTGGGTCAACTGGGGTCAAAAACTAGGTCACGGGGTCAAATCTAAGAAAAACCTTGTATGCACTCTAGAGGCCACATTTTTTGCCGGATCAACCTGAATTTTGGTCAGAATGATTGTCTTGATGAAATCTTAATTGAGTTTGAAATTGGGTCAACTGGGGTCTAAAACTAGGTCACAGGGTCAAATCTAAGAAAAACCTTGTATGCACTCTAGAGGCCACATTTTTTGCCCTAATTTTGGTCAGAATGATTGTCCTAATGAAATCTCGTACAAGTTCGAAATTGGGTCAACCGAGGTCAAAAACTAGGTCACAGGGTCAAATCTAAGAAAAACCTTGTAGGCACTCTTGTGGCTCTGTATATTGCCTGATCAACTGAAATTTGGTCAGAATGATTGTCTTGATGAAATCTTGAATGAGTTCGAAATTGGGTCAACCGGGGTCAAAAACTAGGTCACGGGGTCAAATCTAAGAAAAACCTTGTATGCACTCTAGAGGCCACATTTTTTGCCCAATCAACCTGAATTTTGGTCAGAATGATTGATTGTCCTAATGAAATCTCGGACTAGTTCGAAATTGGGTCAACTGGGGTCAAAAACTAGGTTACAGGGTCAAATCTAAGAAAAACCTTGAAGGCACTCTAGTGGCCACGTTTATTGCCAGATCAACCTGAATTTTGGTCAGAATGATTGTTTTGATGAAATCTTGAATGAGTTCGAAATTGGGTTAACCTGGGTCAAAAACTAGGTCACTGGGTCAAATCTAAGAAATACCTTGTATGCACTCTAGAATGATTGTCTAGATGAAATCTTGGATGAGATCAAAATTGGGTCATCTGGGGTTAAAAAATAGGTCACGAAATCAATTATAAAAATCCTTGTTAGTCAACCTTAAAATTGTAAAAAAGGGATTCTCAAGTTGTATAGAAGCAACAGCTTTGTTAAGCTCAGTCATTCATCATTCTATTTCTCATTCTTCTTTTGAAAATTTTAGACAGTTCATTCAGGTGAGCGATTAAGGGCCACTATGGCCCTCTTGTTTTAATGTTTTGCTCACTATCATTACTTATTTACTAATATCATTTGCTTAGACAAGACACCAAAAACCGGTGATAATGTTCGTGATGATCATTATCAACTGTTTTTTTAATGTTTTGCTCACGATCATTACTTATTTACTAATACCATTTGCGTAGACAAGATACGAAAAACTGGTGATAATATTCGTGATGATCATTATCAATTGTTTCTTTAATGTTTTGCTGACTATCATTACTTATTTAATAACGGCAATTGCGTAGACAAGACACCAAGAACTGGTGATAATGTTCGTGATGATCATTATCAACTGGTTTTTTTAATGTTTTGCTGACAAAATATCTACTGACATCGTTTTCTTTACCAGACATTTTTAGCTGTACTTACTGAAGAAGACCTGTCTGTCTGGGCCTACATTCACTTAAAAATACAAAAATACACACTTATTCCCAGAATTATTGTAGGGCCATAAGAATTGTAGCTTTTGAAAATGGGAATGATCACCTTAAACAGGAAAAGGGGCATATGGAATTTCACGTAGCAGATTCATCAATTGCAATCTTGTTTACACAAATATTATTGGATTATCATTAAACCCTCACAAGATGATTGTAAGGTCGCATTTTCTTTTAGTGATAAAGTCAAATACTATTTATTGATTGTCTTGAAACAAAGCAATCAAGTTCCTGAAATATCATTAACAATTAGAAACAATATAGTCAGTAGAGCGTCTCAGGCCCTCATGGGTCTCTAGTTTTCTCTTACATTCCCTTATTCCTGTCATCAGTGGTAATTCAAAATTTGTTATTTTGCATGCTGAACTTCAAATAGAATTTGGCTATTTTCTTTCTTTAGCATTGTACTTTGCATTTGACAAAGTGTAGATATAAATATCTTAGGGAAAGTATCTGCACTGAGTGAAAAGCCTTGTAACAATTATGATTTTTCCAAGACAAAGATGCAAAACGCAGCCTTTGTAGATCACTGATAACCACTGTTTTAATCGGTTGTGGAGACAGGGTACAATCCCTCCTGGACATAGTCCCTCCCAAAAATCAACCCATCCTGACAAAAGCCCTCCCTATATATCATTATGTTTCATTTACTTTTATGTACTTATATATCATTATTGTCTTATTAAAAATATATGTTACATATTTATATCCTTCATTACTTATTTGTGAACTGTCATGCTTACAGGGGCCATGTGGGTAGGTTGTAAAGTGGTGACCCGAGTCAGACTGCGCGGATTGCACAGACTGACCAGGGTCAAAACTTTTAACACTTTGCTTATTTTCTGTATCTAGAATCATCAATCTACCCTATTGTGAAATAATTTTTGAAATGCAACCTCTGGTTGGCCTGTTCTAGAACCAATCTCTTTTTTAAATATTTATTTAATAACCTGCCCAGATGTTCCCTTTTTGCGTGACCGGTTACATATGAAATTCTTTTTTGAAGGTTGATTACTTTAAAAAGTGTCTTAATTATCTTGTCATGCACCTGCACATAAAGGTTGTTAATCATAACACTAAAATTGAGACAATATGTCTACATAAATGCAAAAAAAAGGAAAGATAATTCCCAATGTGTTTGAATAAGATAATCATAAGTGCCATAAAGGGAAAAGAATAAAAATTGACTGACAGTAAAGGAAACAACATCCTCTTTTCAGGCAATTTTTCAATTAGGTATTGTTTTTTTACAAATGTTTTGAAAGATGATATAATCAAAATTGTTCGAAGCTAATATATAAGTCATTTAAACTAAGATAAAAGGTAAAATGTTTTTTTCAAGGAAAAAGTCAGGAAAGAAAAAAATTGAACATGAGCCTTCCTCGCCATTTTCCTGAAATGTTATACGCACAAGTGTCTCATTCATATGCATGATATATTAGGGAGGGTTTTGTCCGGGGGGCTTATATCAATGAGGGATTTTGTCAGGGAGGGATTTTGTCCTACACTCTGTGAAGAAAGTCAATAAAACATAATAAGGACAATCATGGGAATGGATGAGGAAAGGAACTGCTGGCTACCCTTTCTCTTTTTCCCGTTACTCAGCATTAATCAAGAACCTAGTACAATACCTTAGTTTAAACACGCTCCGAACAACAGTAAAGGTGATTAGTAATTTCTTTGAGAGATCTATCACTCAGCAAAGAATCATCGTCAGAACTGGTCAAAATAATGATATTACAACTATATTAAGATTTATGGTATTTTAACAGATTTGACTGGAGTTTTACAATTTTATTTATATGTGTCTTTCTTTGTATTAAATGTGTTTCTCATCAGATATAATAAATATTCTATATATTTGTTTTCAATTATTTTTTCTCATTCTTATTCTTTCTGACCATGCCTCAGTTGATATTCAAAATGATCTTTATAGCATCAAAATAAACACTCAAAGCAATTTTGACATCAAGTGATTCATTTAGAGCAAAAACCAGTCCTGTGTTCAGGATGAAAAATCATTGCTAAATGTTTGCAAATGATACCCAGCTTTGGACGTGCACTTGAATGAAAAGTGGAGTTTGATTTGCAAACAGTTTGCTTTGTTAGCTCCACTGGCTGAAAGCCACTGGGTCTATTGTCATGGCATTGTGTCCGCTGTGCATCCGGTCGTAAACTTTTCTTTAAAAGTTTTCTCCTCAGAAACTACTGGATGAATTTCAACCAAACATGGATTTAATGGGCGTGGCTAATTTCCAAATATGGTAAAAAGAGAGTTTTCTCAGATTCTTATCAATGGATACCAATTAAATTTTACATGAATGATCCTTGGGTGACCCTTTATCAGTCTACAAAAAAATAATTGAGATCGGATGGAAAATATGTATTTCATGGGCATAGGTCAATTCTCTATATGTTACATAGTTTAAACTTGGAAAATCATTTTCTCAGAATGTAACAGATGGATATCAACCAAATTTCACTGGAATGACTTGAGTGACCCTTTATCAGTGTACAAAAAAATCATTGTGATCGGACGAAAAATATGCATTTTATGGGCAGAGGTCATTTTTATATGCCCGTCGAAGACGGGACGTATTATGGGATCACCCGTGGCCTCGGGGCGTCCGGCGGCCTCCACTTCTTTGTCCGGAGCATAACTCTGTCACTTGAAGTCCGATCCACTTCAAACTTGGCAATTGTGTTCTTCTCATCATAACGGAGTGCAGTGCACAAGAACCATAATTCTACCTGGCCTATTTTTTGAGTTATTGCCCTTTGTTGTTTTTCATACTAGAATCTTGTCCGGAGTATATCTCTTAAAGTATAATAGCTAGGATCATGAAACTTCATGGGTGTATAGATCTCACCAAGGGGGAGTGCAGTGCACAAGAACAATAACTCTACCTGGCCTATTTTTTGAGTTATTGCCCTTTGTTGTTTTTCAGACTTGAATCTTGTCCGGAGTTTATCTCTAAAATTATAATAGCTAGGATCATGAAACTTCATGGGTATATAGATGTCACCAAGGGGGAGTGCAGTGCACAAGAACCATAACTCTACCTGGCCTATTTTTTGAGGTTTTGCCCTTTGTTGTTTTTCATACTAGAATCTTGTCCGAAGTATATCTCTAAAAGTATAATAGCTAGGATCATGAAACTTCATGGGTGCATAGATCTCACCAAGGGGGAGTGCAGTGCACAAGAACCATAACTCTACCTGGCCTATTTTTTGAGTTATTGCCCTTTGTTGTTTTTCATACTAGAATCTTGTCCGAATAAAAGTATAATAGCTAGGATCATGAAACTTCATGGGTGTATAGATCTCACCACGGGGGAGTGCAGTGCACAAGAACCATAACTCTACCTGGCCTATTTTTTGAGTTATTGCCCTTTGTTGTTTTTCAGACTTGAATCTTGTCCGGAGTATACCTCTTAAAGTATAATAGCTAGGATCATGAAACTTCATGGGTGTATAGATCTCACCAAGGGGGAGTGCAGTGCTTAAGAACCATAACTCTACCTGGCCAACTTTTTGAGTTATTGTCCTTTGTTGTTTTTCAGACTTGAATCTTGTCCGGAGTATATCTCTAATAGTATAAAAGCTAGGATCATGAAACTGCATGGATGTATAGATCTCACCAAGGGGGAGTGCAGTGTACAATAACCATAACTCTACCTGGCCTGTTTTTTGAGTTATTGCCCTTTGTTGTTTTTCAGACTTGAATCTTGTCCGGAGTATATTTGTAAAAGTATAATAGCTAGGATCATGAAACTTCATGGGTGTATAGATGTCATCAAGGGGGGGTGCAGTGTACAAGAACCATAATTCTACCTGGCCTATTTTTTGAGTTATTGCCCTTTGTTGTTTTTCAGACTTGAATCTTGTCCGGAGTTTATCTCTTAAAGTATAACAGCTAGGATGATGAAACTTCATGGGTGCAAAAAACATTCATTCAAAATAACCTCAGTTCTATTCAAACCCCCAGTTTATACTAAGCAGTGTGACGGGCGTATCTTGTGACAATTTGGCACCTTGTTCTACATGTTATTTAGTGGAAAATTTGAAAATCATGTTCTCAGAATGTAACTGATCGATATCAACCAAATTTCACTGGAATGATCCTTGAGTGACCCTTTATCAGTGTACCAAAAATTATTTTGATTGGATGAAAAATATGTATTTTATGGACGGAGGTCATTTCTCAATATGTTAAATATTTGAAACTATGAAAATCATTTTCTCAGAATGTAACCGATGGATTTCAATCAAACATTTTTGGTATGATCTTTGGGTGACCCATTATCATGCAGCCAAAAATTATTTTGATTTGATGAAAAATATGTATTTTAAGAGTGGAGGTCATTTCTCTATTAGTTATTTAGTTGAAACTTTGAAAATCATTTTCAACATCAGTAGAACCCCAAATATCAAAAAATCTAGTCAAAAAATGTATTTGTTTTTACAAGAATTTCAAGCCCGTGGAGTAACACAAGCCATACGGCTTTCTAGTTTTGTTATCCTGAACTAAGGGCTGTTTTCCTAAGATTTGTGACCTCTAGAGTGTATACATGGTTTTTCTAATATTTGACCCAGTGACCTAGTTTTTGACCCCATGTGACCCAATTCTTAAATTGTCAGAGATTTAATCAATATGATCATTCTGACCAAATTTCAGGTTGATCGGGCAAAAATGTGACCTCAAGAGTGTATGGGAGGTTTTTCTGATATTTGACTCTGTGACCTAGTTTTTGATTCGACTTGACCCTGTTTTGAACTTCTTTTAAGTTTTACCAAGACAATCATTCTGACCAAATTTCAGGTTGATTGGGCAAAAAATGTGACCTCTAGAGTGCATACAAGGTTTTTCTAAGATGTGACCTAGTTTTTAACCCAACTTGACCCTATTTTGAACGAATGAACTTGTGCGAGATTTTAACAAGGCAATCATTGACCAAATTTCAGGTTGATTGGGTAAAAAAAAGTGACCTCTAGAGTGCATACAAGCTACATGTTGACAACACACGACAGATGACTGACGAAGAGCACCGAACATCCACCTAACTAAAAAAGCCCACCTTGAGCACTTAGTGCTCAGGTGAGCTTAAATGGGATTGATCCATCAAAAATCACAGAAATGGGCATTACAAATTATCAATGATGTCACTACTCAAGTACGATTGCTATATTTGATTTACTGAAATGAATACGTGACCTGTCACACAAAAATGGACCATCCTTGGTAGTGCCTAAAATGTCAACCCTTGTAAGACTGTGCCGTTTTCTCAGACTGACTGGGGTTGAAATTTCTCATTATGCTTCTTTTCTGAACCTAGAAAGATTTATCTACTTTCCTGCAAAATGATTTTTGAAATGCAACTTCTGGTTGACCTTTGCTGGACCAAATCTCTATTTCAAATATTATTCTACAGAGTTCTCAGATGGTCTCTTTTTAGCATGGCAGGTCACATTTTTTTTTTTTTTTTTTTTTTTTTAGAATAAAGTATGCCAATTCCAAAAATGGAAAGAAATTGCAGTCAACAAATTAGATCTTTTATAAAATCACATGGAATGTCATAGGTATCGAGGACATAGTTGCCCGTTTTTTTTTTGTTTTGTTTTTTTTTGGAAGATTCACTTTTCTGGTTGTTGAAATAGAGCCAAAACACAATCAAATTAAGCATATAATTCATAAAATTTTTATTCTTATTTCATGAATAGAAAGTTATTTACACTGATTGTAATACACAAGTAAGTCTATAAGTAACATAATGGTTGAAAGGCAACATAATTATTTTTATTATATACCCCACCCCTGAGTCAAAACTGGTATATCAACAAGAGTTGTATGTGGACAACATAGCTAGCCCAAACTGCTGCTTGCCACAAACAGCACTTGACCAGAGACCAAGATTCAATGTCATTTTTCTACATCGAAGTTCAATATCTAATATATATCAGTCTGATTTAGAAGTAAGAAAGAAATATCAAAAAGATGGTTTCAAGTACATGCAAAAGGTTAGGTAAGGTTGAATTTAATTGTATTAAGTATATAGATGGTCATCTAATCAGTTCATTTATGTAGCATATCCTAGCAGTAAGCATTCAGAAAATATATGCAAGCTTTCAGCAATATACCAAATTTTCAAAAGTCAAGGTCATAAAGTCGAGGCACTTGATCAAAAGAGAAAGCCTTTCTCACCTGTTAAGTAAGGACATTAAAAGCAACATGGGTACAAGCACACGGAAGATATAAGCAAGGTTACTTTTTTTAGGACATTATAATTCATATACACACTCACCAGGTGAAAGGCTTTCAGCAGAGACCAAGTGCCTTGACATTTTGAACTTAACCTTGACCTTTTAGGGAATAAGATAAACTTTAAAATCAGATAAAATCTGTAAGCTTTTGAGCATTGACAAGGACATCTTATTAAATTTTCATTTGGTTCCATTTCTAGTGACACTCAATAGATTGGACCTATTTTCAAAAGGAACCATCCCTGTAATGGTGCAATCATTCCAAGCAAGTTTTAAGACAATCATACGGAAACTGTGGCCTTACAAAGATTTTCTCATTAAATTTTCACTTTGCCCCTTTTGCTTTGATCCTTGATGGATCAGACCGATTTTTGAAAGGAACCATCATTGTTATGATACAATCATTCATGAAAACTGTGAATTGATTAATTGATTGAATGGAGTTAACACCGCTTTCAACATTTTTTAAGTTATATCGCGGCGGCTGGCGCATATCCATCATAATAAAGAAATTTCTCATATAGTAACAACAAATATTGGCGGTGGATTAATTTTGGCGCATTTTATCTTGACCGCCAATATAGTCAAAATAAAACCAACCTCAAAATTAACCCGTTTACAGTAGTCGGAAAAAATGAGTGCCACCGTCAGGGATCGAGAAAACTGGACTTTAGAGAGTTGACGAGGATTTTCTAATAAACTTTTCATTTAGCCCCTTTTTCCATGACGCTTGACAGATGGGGCCCATTTTCGAAAGGAACCATTCTTGTGATTGTACAATTATTCTGACCAAGTTTCAAGACAATTGCATGAAAACTGTAGAGTTTAGGATGTAATAGAGGATTTTATTATTAAATTTTACTTAGGCCCCTTTTTCCAAGAAGCTTGACAGATTGGGCCCATTATCGAAAGGAAGGATCCTGAAGTTGTGATGGTCCAATCATTCTGACCAAGTTTGAAGAAAATCCAATTTAAACTGGACTCTAGAAAATGAACAGATGGATTGACAGACAGACTCTGGACGGAAAACCGGTATAGCTATAGCTCTTCTGACCTTCAGTAACTAAAATATTCTTACAAGTATCACATTTTGAGACAAGATTATTTTTGAGATTTGAGGAGACACTACAAATTTGTTAACCTCAATAAATTAACAAGAGGACCATAGTGGCCTTTAATCACTCACCTGATTTAACAATCTAAAAATGCTTAGGTTTTCCTAAGATTTGACCATGTGACCTAGTTGTTGACCACACTTGACCCAATTTCAGACTTGTCCGAGATTTCATCAAGTTAAACATTCCAATTTTCAGGTTGATTTGGCTATAAATATGGTTTCTAGAGTGTCCACAAGGTTTTTCTTAGATTTGACCCTGTAACCTTGTTTTTTTTACTCCACTTGACCTAACTTGGACTTGTCCGAGATTTCATCAAGATAATCATTCTGACCAATTTTCAGGTAACTTGGGCTTGGAATTATTGCCTCGAGAGGGTCCACAAGATTTTTCTAAGATTTGACCCCGTAGATAGTTTTTGACCACACTTGACCCAATTTCAAACTTTTCTGAGATTTCATTAAGATAATTATTCTGGCTAATTTTCAGGTTGATCACGCTAAAAATATGGCCTCTAGAGTGTAGACAAGGTTTTTCAAAGATTTGACCCCTTGACCTAGTTTTTGACCCCACTTGACCCAATTTTGAACTTGATCGAGATTACATCAAGATAATCATTCTGGCCAATTTTCAGGTTGATTGGGCTTGGAATTATTGCCTCTAGAGTGTCCACAAGGTAAATGTTGACAAGCAGTGCACGACAGACATCAAGTTGCCCCAAAAGCTCACCTTGAGCACTTCGGGCTCAGGTGAGATAACAAAAACAATCCTGCACATAGGCGAGAAAAACTAGCAAAAGAAACTGCTTTATGTGACAACTTGCACCTGTGGACAACTTAAGCAGTTGATACCCATACTCTTTAAAAAACACCCACAGCTTATTAATTCTCTAGTTTTGTTTGAAATAAAAGTAGATTTAAAACACAGTTGGTCCACCATTATTCAAAACAACTTGTGGGATAACACGATGAATATGATCAATGTATCTTGAACACTTTTCCGGAGTAAGCATCTCCCACCAGTTCACTATTCCATCAATTAGGGCTTGTTTAGTCCTTGGTTTCACATTTCTATGGAGATGATCTTTAAGAGCAGCCCAAACATTCTCAATGGGGTTCAAATCTGGAGAGGAAGCTGGTGTAACCATTACAGCATCAAGTATACCAACAGACTGCATCCATTCTTCAGTGGACTTGCTATTATGTTTGGAATCATTATCCTGTAAAAAGATTTACGCTTCAGTTATGTATCATTGTAAATCAATCAATATCTAAATAGAACAGACAATTAAAACAAATCTTTATCTAAACAGTAAATAGACAACCTTTAATATTCTCTGCAGTTTCAAGTTTCAATATATGGGACCTTAAAACGATATATCTTACCACATTTCACGTTGATATGATTTAGAGTTGCTGAGAAAATGTGACAAAAGTTTTCATTGCGGACAGATCAAGGAAAGAAATGACTAACAAGGTAAATAAAAGAGAGGGGTGTAAAAAGAAAATCTAAGAAAACAAGAAAAATAGCTTTTCAAAAGCAATTTCTCTTATTTTCTAAAAGATTTACATTAATTTGTTTCCAGCTCAAAAAGTTCTGCCAATAGACAAAATAAGTAAAGGAAAATTTTGACAACTATCAAACAAGTCAGACAAATTACATTTGACTGTCAACTTGTCAAAGGACAAGTGAAAAGATCTTGTTTTTCTACACCCCTGGCCAAGTTATTTTGAAAACCATCCATAAATGAAGGAGTAATTGTCCAACCAAGCAGGCTAGACAAAAAGTATGTCTTATATATGACTAGTCTGTCTTGTAGAAAGCGTCACATGTGGCCAACTACTTTTATAGATGCAATCTTACATGGTTGTGGTCGTTTTTCCCTTTATTACTTGCTGGAGGGATAAAGTAATATTTTCACCTAAAACCTTTTAACACTTACTTGATAAAGTCTGAAACCAGAGGGATACTTGTTCTCAACAAATGGAATTAAGTTACATCGTAGTATTTCTTGGTAGATTAAGGAATCCATCGTCCCAGTAAAGATACAACAAGACGTTCTCCCTTTGTATGATATTCCTCCCCACATGTGAACCTGAAATGGAGTTGATAATGGGGAAATTATTTGGCCTGTTGTTCCTATACATATTCATAGATGTCAAAACAAGAAATACTTTAGGCCCAGGAGGGCTAATCATTGTTCCACTGGAATTGCCCCAAGGAACAAGTAGAAACATTAATAATTTGCTTTAAGGTAGAAGAGGCTAATAGCGTTTTTAAGATAAGTGAATAAATTTTGTTATATATAGTATAAACTGTGAGTAAGCGTGATCTCAACAGCATATATATTTTTACTTGACCACGACTTTGAAAAAAATGGCGATTTGGCACGCTTTCTACAAACATCCCTTCATCCATTTAAAAGTGAAATGCGATTTAACACAAGACGTGAAGTTTAATGAATGGTCATAAAGCAAATGCTATATCAAAGACTTTGTAAGTAAATATAAAGACATATGAGAAGGTTGAACTCAATATTCACATCTTTATCGTTCCAAAAATCTCACTTTTAACAAAATTTGTCAAAATTGCCCAGTTGAAATTGTTCAAATTTTAGTATTTTTTTCTACAATTCTACTTTGGAAAAAAACAGGAACAGACTGAAAAAGCTTTCACCATGCAGATTTTTTATAATCCAGATTTAAAGTTTTTCAATTTGATTTTAAGATATTTGATGAGAGTAGAAAGAATAATTGTGTTGAGAAATAAGGATAACCCTGGTCTGTGACAAAATGCGTTTTCAGTAAGATACCGGGTTTCATGTTGTATAATTTCATTCTATGAAGGTAAGATTTGAATAATCAGTATGTTTTCTAAGGTTTGAATTTTCTAATGTTTGGTTGAGTTTATTTTGGGTATTTTTAATTCAAGTGCACGATGAGCAACCTCAGGCCAAGAAAAATTCTATGAACCCTTTGCGAATGTTTACAAGAAGGCCTACAATATAGGCCTAGGCTAGTTTCAAGCAAAGCATTATCTAGGAACAAATAACTGTTGTTTCAAATATGTTCATGTTAGGATTTCTAACTAAAGGCAAAAATAGATAATTAGTATTGACTACAAAATTCAATAAAACCGTTCAAAAAGATTGGACTATTCTCTTGGATGTTTAATTTTTTTGGGGGTCCTAGAATGTTCGTTGATAACATTACAATATTATTTCAATCTTTCCAACAATTTCCTTTTATTTCCCAGTTTTAACATTTTCAAACCTTGGTAGATAATTGCTTGATAAATAGAATAATATGTTAGTGTCTTAAAATATCAATGGTATCTGGGCCCAAGTTTATAAAAATTTTCTCAGGCTAAACTGAGAATATTCTCAAATTTTAAATTTAAATAAATGTATGAAAATAAAAGATAATAATCAATATTAATAAGTTGTTATTCATAACAACTTATAAATATCATCTTTGAATAATACATTAGTACATGAGTACAAAAACAGCATTACGATTTTAATTTTACAACCTCTGGCCCAGGTCTCGGCTATGAGAAAATCTCATGACTCTGCAAAGCCTTGTCATGATAAATTCTCCCAACCTCAAGAAGATTACATTGATATATTAAGACACTAATTAATTCTCTTTTTAGCACATTTAAAGACTATTTGAGGGTACAGTGATAACATTTCAAATAAAATGGGAAAACCTCAATGCATATTCATGAAACGGAAGAATCTTTTTGACATTCCATTTGTCTATTTACAGAAATATATCAAATACTTTTTGTGAAGTCTGTCAAAAGAATTTAGCCAATTTTTTGACGTACCACATTTGTCTTTTTCCAAAGTTCGACGTTTGTGTAATAAACTTTGATCATGAACTGTTTAGTAAAAGAATTTTTTTATCATTATAGCTAAGATTCTAACAATAAAGTTAGACTAAGAATATACTTGCCTTGTATGGATGTTTCGGTTTAGGAGCTTTGGCTGGCAGTTTTTCAAATTCTGAACGTGGTTTGTAGAAGAACAACTTCCCAGATGATGACATCTCTATTGATGTTTCATCGGAAAAAATGACGTTCAGGAATCTGTCCTCTTCGGAAAGCTTTTGAAGGCACCATTCTATGCGATGTTTTTTGTTTTTAGCACTTATCATTTGGCAGTACTGTGTCTTGCGTGCAGTCCATCCAAGTTCTCGTCTCACTCTTGCAATATGCGGCAAGGAAATTCTCACGCCAAAGTCATTCACCAAAATATCTCGCAGTGTCTGGGTTGATATTTCTGGGTTCTTATGCAGCTCCAAATCTACTATACTTTTGTGTATATGCAATACCTTTCTGTGCCTGCAATGAAAATAATTCTGTTTACAGAAACATTTGTTCTGGGAAATAAAGAAATACAATGATAATTGGTGCAGGACTGTTGGACACAGTAATTAAGATTTCACAGGTAGGGGTGTGGTGGTTGTAGTCAATGTATACTAGGCTATTTCTAATCTTGAAAAATATATTAATTATGAAGGTATAGGCCGCTGGTGGAGGGTTTACCAGTTTAGAGATTCTTACATACTCGAGACACTGCTTGTGTAGTTATTATGGACATATGCGACAGCCCTTTGGATCTTTCATAATATGAGGAAGTAGGATTTTAGCCAAGGGTGCCAGATAGAAGAACAATGCTCACTCTGAGGATATATACAATGATATAGGCTTTAGACTTAATTTTCTGGTGTGACTGAGGAAAGGATGTTTCTTGAAATTAATCTAAGGTCATTGGCCCTAAGGAGTTGACCCGTTTTATTCATTCCTGATAGTTACCCCTAGGTATTTGGTAACCTTGGAAGTTAGTGTTATTAAGTGTGTTAGGTAAAAAAGAACCCCTCAGCTTCCCTTGCAAGTAATTCCCAAGACCTCGCTCTTGTCTGGGTTGAACTCCATTGCTGAGGCCCATTCCCATTATATTAGTATTAGGATTTATTTGGTTATAATTTTGTTTAATTTGGTATTGATTGAAAATATTGGCAATTCCCAAAAGTGCAATTGGACGACTATGCTATTTAGGGCACGAACTGACACGGGACGAAAGTAGAATTGGTACGAAAGAAACGGGACGATAGCAAAACGTAGTTAAGATAGTCCCTCGTTTCATGAAATTAATTCTAAAGTATGTTGCAGTATTAAAAATTTCGATTGCAAGACGTAACATACGCATAATTGAGGAAACGCAACTTACCGTGGATAAATCGGAGTTTTGCCATTTCTTTTCAATGCCGCATGAAGCGACTGCCTTGACGCCACAAAGTTGTGCCGAACCCTCAACATTTTGGCTAGTTGGACAGCAGTATAACCTCTAGCTGCATAATATTCTACTGTTAATCGTATAGAAGGTGGCCATCGCTTTCCTCTCGATAATTTCACGGTGTCCATTTTGTAATCAATATGGCGGGTTAAAATCTGGGTCGTCACGGTTGGAAAATGAATAGGATTTAATTAAACGAAAAGTATTTTTCAACCAATCAAAACCACCGAAAAAATCAAGCCGACCAATGAAAATATGGAACGTTTCTGATCGATTTGATCGGAAAATTGAGCGTTTTTGATCGTTTATGATCGATCTGATCGAGTGAGATGAATGTTTTGAATGGAATGATTCCGGAATGATTTTGAGTGATATTGAATGCGTGGAGCGTCAATTTCACGATGTTTTTAACTGTACTACCAAAACATAGCGTGCTACAACTGGAAATCTGCCATATTGAAGCGAGCCATGGCTAAACCCCACCTGTCAACATGAAGAACAGCGAAAACTAACGACAAACTGACCTACCTTGAGACTGGATTCCTATTCACTTCCACTCTTCCACTGCGATCTTAAGCACTCACTTCGATGAATAATGAACTGTAGACGTCTCTAGTGTCCTATTTGTGTGTGTTTAAAACGGACTGTAGTGATATTCCGTATTCTAAGTGCCTTTTTAAACTTAAACAATCCCATAAACTTTCACTTTCAATTACGCATCAAGAAATGTAACTCTTGACTGACTGTTGTTGTTGTAGCAGTGGTCAACGGTCATCTCGGCCCTTCACTATATTTTCGTGATATATTGAAATGCTTGGAACTGTTGGCTACTATTCATTTATTTGTTTTACAGTTATGCACTGTCATCTGACTGGTCATTTCGCATTCTACTGGAACTACTTTTGGTATTTTCATGGCCTGCTATTCAATACAAGGAATAATACACTGAAAAACTGTTTTGAATATTATTCTATGTCGAAATTAAGTAAGATTAACACGTAGAGTCGTAATAAATTCTTTCTTGTAGGTGATATGCTAGGTTGTGTTACTTCTTGTTGAGTGACCTTGATGCGGAATGTCACAACTTTTCATGTCTACCTACGCCGTTTATTCAGAGCGTCTGCTTTTTGTCAGAACTTAATTCTGCATTCTGCTTTCATCTTTTTATGTCTGCTTTTTATGAAAGCTGTATTTTTAGCTTAAGAGCTGTTTGATTTATTTAGCTATGTAAGCTTATGACGTGATTTACTGAGCGGACGAATCACATTGTTTTTGTATTTACTGCATTCCGATTGGCCAATGTTGGTCACGTGGCCAGCTTAGAAAAGTTATATAAGGCGGCAGTTTTTGAATGTCGGCATCTTCCACAGATCACCTGATCGAGTCAGACCACCAATATTCCAAAACTGCAAGAAAGCCAAACTTCTCAGGTAATGAGATGTTCCAGGTGTAGCCAAACAATTGTATGGTCATACAATTTCCATTTCTAAAGATTTAATTCTTTATTCCAAGTTAATTCAGAAACTTTTAATGTTTCTTAATCCAATCTTTTAAACCCACTGTAATCAATGCAGAGACCGACAGTAAGATTAAAGTCATAAGGATTGCCTTGTGATATGCCATTCTATTTAATCAATATTTTCTAGTAATGTAATTCAATTATTGAGGAAGATCCTGTCGCACTTGTCCTGTCCCTAGTATCCATGAAGTTGAATGAGAGCCATTGTATGAAAGGGAGAAAGTGCCCTCCCCCACCCGCCGTGTTCAAACCTGAACGTTCCACATTTATCGACACCGGCTATTTGTATATTTTGTACGTAACCATCCATGACGAAGTAAGGGTGGTAGACCCTGTAGTAAATGAGTATGCCATGAAAACTTCGCCTTGAGTTGTTTCTTTTCCATTTTCCACTGCGTTACCGTTTTGCCTACCTGACTATAAGGAATCCCGACTAGTATCGTCGATCGTGACGAGTGCCCGAGAGTAGCGTTAAATATTCCTTATACATTGTTAGGTGCTCCATTCGCCGCGGTATAACTGAAAGATTGTTAAAAGCGGCGTAAAACCCCTTTCAATCAATAAACCTAGTTGCAACAACTAGCTCTTTGTTAACCAAAATTATGTACTTTATATACGATTCACATTTATGTAAACATAAAAGAAGAACCCTTTTATCAATATAATGTCTAGTTTGGTTAGCTTTCTAAGACTATTCAAGCGAGAAGTTGAACTTTTATAAAGGCGTTACGTGCAAGCAAAAGTTAGAAATAACTGCATTGGAAGTAACTTGTCGTCAAACGGTTCAACGACATTCTACAATATTTTGTTATGCTTTTAACAGGCTGTTCTCTCTTTCGTAAATTTTCTCGTCAAAGTTATATATACTTAGCAAAAATAACTCTACATCTTTCTTGGTCTGTTTTAAAACACTTACAGTGACTTTAGGCCAACATTATTGACATGTGCTAGTCGGGTTAACGACAGAGACTTCATAGACGCAGGATTTTGCGCGATTGAATGGAGCCCGGGTAAGTGCGTCTGTCACTTCCGGTTTTGGTCACATACTCGTGTTGAGATACCCAAAGTTCATTTTGAGTGCGTCTTGTTACTCAGTCACACTCATTTCGTAGCATTATCACGAAAAACAAAAATGTTTTCACATTTTTATGGAAACGGGTATGCCGAAGCGATCGAAAAAAGGCAGCCATCAGACTACGGGTTTGCATAGAGCTTGCATGTCTGTTTATAAGCCAATCTTAAGTTTGGCAACTCGGGACAGGCATTTCAATTTTAACATTTTTGTTTAGAACTGCCAAGCCCGGCTAGAACAGTCGGTAACACGTCTGGTTTTCTATCATTGGGTTGTGGGTTCGATCTCCGGCTCGGCCATCTCTCATCACATTTTTGACGACAGAATGGGCAAATGAAACGCCTAAAAAAGAAGGGCGGCTGGTGGCTGAAATAAAATGTTTTCTTTAATGCTTTTCGGTGGTTTATCGAGAAATAACGGTAGATTATCACTTGATAAACTCACCACAAAAGCAGTGAAATTATCAAAAACCCACACCCCGCTTTTGTGCATTTCATCCTTTCTGACGTCATCTATGCGGGGCGAAATAAGTGACGTCACAATGAACGTTGCAAAGCAATCTCGCGCAAAATGACGCGCTTTACGAAAATATGTCCTAGAAATTTCAAATTTTTACTCATTTTTGCATTAAAGAAAAAGAATAATCGTTTGTTTTTCGAGTAAGATCGATTACTATTTCATTTCGTGAAAAACAAAAGCTATATGATTTTATCTTACATGTGATTAAATTAAATAACCAGCCAAGATTCTGGGGTAAAAAAAAACGTTGAAGGTTAATCCATTCACCAGACACCAAAATTTGGACTTGCCCAAAGAGTGTACAACCAACAATTAAAAGAGTATGAAATCTTAAATTATTCCGACAATTTCATCAATGTTTTATCAAGATCTTTCCTTAAAGGATGTGAAAAAGCATCATCATGTACCAATGGGTTAACTTGAAAAGCTCATATTCACTACACTGATGGCTCAGCATTAAACAGTTGTAACTGCCTATAAACATATAGGCAGTTACAACTGTTTTGCGCTAAGCTATTGATATGTATTATTCTGATAATCAACTTAAGTCTTCTTGAACTATGGCTGTCATCCAAAAGAAAATGGACTGGATTTCTTATTGCTCTGCCACTCGTGAAAATATAGCTTTTGTTGTTTACTCAATGAAATATAAATCGATCTTACACTTAAACAAACGATTATCCTCTATTTAGTCGTGAGAAACGACAAGAAACCATGGATAGGTATACTAGCCGTCGAATTTTAATGTAAAACAATTGAAAGCGACGTTTAAATCCATATCATTTCACTAAAGAGGTGTCGATCGAGATTAGATAGGCCCCTTGTGACGTCACGTAGAGGCTCTGTTTCCATCGCATATTATCTCATTCATTTCATCAAAGGACAGATAATTGCACGACAATTTTTGGTTCTTAATTCAGACAATGGTCACTTATGATATTGGAACGACTTTAATCACGAAAACCTCAAGGAATAATGCTCAATACATCACCGATACACTTTCTCTCATTTCTGTAATTTTTGAAATCGACCCATTTGTCTTTTGGCTACCAATAAAACCCTCATATTATGTACAGACATCCTATTCCATAAACCGACGGATATTTCTTTCAACAATCATATAATAATAACATTTTAATTCTATATTGTTTTATAGTAACACTACAGCCCTCAGTAAGTCATGTAAACATTTTTTTTCCTTTTGCTAAGTATAGGAATTTGTCGGAATTTTGTGTGTTATCATTCATTCATTTAAACACCCGCATGTTGATTCGTGTATCAGTATGTTATACTCCCCAAAGTGGCAAAGAATTACTTATTCGGCGTGCGATGTCTTTGATCCTTATTGAAAACCGCGACATTTACAAAAGTGCAGCGATTGGTAAATTTCGTTGGAATCCGAATAAGTTAAATAGTGCCTCTGATTTCAAATCTTTTTATCATGAGATATCATTTTAGTCGTCTAACGTTGGCAATCTCATGTCCGTCACTCAGAGCTGCTTCACAGATATTAACAAGAATGCAAATATACGTCATGGGGTATATAAATTTAATAATGATCAAACTTTGGGGATCTAAACCTCGTATCTACAGCTACATTTGCGAGATTTAATTAGTAACTTATTGATACATGGTGCTTTTTCGGATGCGTACATTTAAAAAACAACATTTAGTTCATTTGTGTGCAATTACAAAGTATCTCTCGTACCATGGTTTTAATCTCAATTCATTCTGTAGAACCTGTAATGGAATGTTTCTGAACAAACTTGAAATGAAAAAAAAAAAAAAAAAAAAAAGAATGCATTAACATGGGATCTTACCGGACTTGTGTCGAAACATTTTTCAATATAATATTTGATCAATTTGTATATATATATATATATATATATATATTTTTAAAACTTTTTTTGCAACCATACCGCTAGAAACGTCCACCTTTTTTAAATTTTTCAGTTTGATTCTAGTATGCAATACCTTACTTTTTCTCGTTTTTGTGCGTTTGTTACTCACATCTTGATGTATGAAAAACCTACTCATAAACAGACCAACAAAATTCAGTGTTTAGAATTACAGCGTTCACTTTGCCATTTTCGATGTTGTATTTCTTCAGTACTTTTTTGTTTTTAAAAAAATATATAAAATCTTTTTAATGAAAATAATGATGATAATAATAATAAACAAAATGATATATTGATGATTCTAATTTGAATGCTTCTAGATTTTTTTTCCAATCATCCAATGGAAAAAATATTTATTGAATATGATAATTCCCACGTCGCGGGAGTGAAATAACCTCGTTGAATATTTTCGATATTTTACGGGTTTTATTACCCTTGTAAAATAGCTATGCAAATGAGCCCAGAGCGAATAGGATCGCTATTTTGAAACCGCGAAAATGACGTCATAATGTACACATTATGACGTCAGTTTTAAACGGCTTTATTAGTTTCGCGGAAAATTGAAATGATGACTTTCAAGAATGTTGGCGAATTTTTGCTAAAATTCGGGTAATATTATAAATAGAATATAATCAAAGCACTGAAAGTACTGATGGTGGACGTTTCTGTTGGCATACTAGAGTGATTCCTCCATTTGTGGAGAAAAGAGAAATTTTACATGTAAAATTACGATAAAAGGAAAATGCCCTGACCCAAGTTCGCATCATATATCGTCGATCGTCAACAAAGTCCTGTAATTACAAGGTTTCGATAACTTTCGGAATTATTCCCGCTGTAGTTTAAACGGTGATTCTCCGATCCATTTGTTATAAAAGGAAAGAATTGACAATTAGATGATCTAGGTTATTATTCTTATTTTGTAATGCAGATCAGTTCTCCGTAATCTCATTATTAAAATTATGGTGTTATCTGCTTAAACTGGAAAGCTATGAATGGCTTGGGTCGCTCCACAGGCTTGAAATTCTTGTAAAAGAAAAAGAAAAGTTTTGACTAGATTTTTAGATATTTTGGATTCTTCTGATGTTGTAAATGATTTTCAGAGTTTCCACTAAATAACATATAGAGAAAAGACCTCCGCTAATAAAAACATATATTTCATCCAATGATAATAATTTTGGCTACATGATAAAGGGGTCGCCCAAGGATCATTCCAATGAAGTTTGATTGATATCCACCCATAACGTTCTGAGAAAATGATTTTCAAAGATTACACAAAATAACATATTGAGAAATTACCTCTGCCCATAAAATACATATTTTTCATCCGATCACAGTAATTTTTGGTAGACTCATAAAGGTTTACTCAAAAAGATCATTCCGGTGAAATTTGGTTGAAAACCATCAGTTACGTTCTGAGAAAATGATTTTCAAAGTTTCCACTAAATAACATATAGAGAAATGACCTCCGCCCATAAAATACATATTTTTCATCCGATCACAATAATTTCTAGTAGCCTGATAAAGGATCACTAAAGTATCATTCCAGTGAAATTTGATTGAAAACCATCAGTTACATTCTTAGAAAATGATTTTCAAAGTTTCGACTAAATAACATAATATTATAGACTTTTAACCATATTTGGAAATAAGCCACGCCCATTAAATCCATGTTTGTCATTTGATCTGAATTTCTTGAACAACTTTGAAAGAAGATCACCCTAGGATCATTCCTGTGAAGTTTGATTGAAATTCATCCATTACTTTCTGAGGAGAAGATTTTTTAAAGAAAAAGTTTACTACCGGACGCACGAATGGACGACGGACACAACGCCATGACAATCGCCCCAGTGGCCTTTGGCCAGTGGAGATAAAAATTCTATAAAAGGATATTAATTGATTGTTCCGCGATTTTCATTTTCAAAGAAAAGAAAGGGTAAGTGTTCAAATAAACGCGTAAAAAATTGCAGACACGCGTCTCGAGTTTGGCTTTCTTGTGTTGAAATGTAAAGTAAAACCCCTTTGCATAAACCTTTATCGCATGGCTTGAATGCTTTACTTTACCTGCGCAGACTGTATCCGTATTCATGTGTATACCGATATTTCCAATAATTTGCCTTTGTTTTATATACATAAGTAGTGTCAGGGGAGGTTGCCATTCCAGTAATTTCATTTCATGAGTGACCTCCCATTGACCATTGGGAAATAAGGGGCAAATTACTCACTCTGTCAGAAAAGTAGTTCTACGCAAGCAAAAAATTCACCCGATCTCAGAATTGAATATGATTTCACACTTAAAGGATGTCTTTGAGGTTGCAACAAGTTACGTAGACTCCTTGCTTCACTCCATTTTTGAAATGCATAGTTGTCAGACGGTTACAATTCTTCAAAAAGAGTAAATTGAATCTTAATGAGTACTACTGTTTTGAAAACCTATTAACAACTGACAGGATTGTTCAAACGTGGTATTAACACTGGTGAACGTAAACGTCCACCAAAAGTTGTGGTCATTGAAAACAGAATTTATTAAAATCGACATCTAAAACAGATAAAATCTCGGCACAGCCTCGTTTTTATCTGTTTATAGATGACTCGTTTAATAGTTTCAATATTCAATGACCACTCATTCAATTTCCCCTATTTACTTGACATTACTATATTTAAAGTAAGATCAATAACTATGATTATTTTTTTCTTCTTTTTTTTGTATGGCTATGTACTTAGATAGATAGATATATATATTTTATTTAGGTAAAAGATACATGACATTACATGGTAAATTATGAAATGAATGATCACAGTGTAGCCAGTATTTAAAACAACATAAAACACATGATCACAGATATTAAATAGATACCATGTCTGCCACATCCTTACCTAGGATAACGCAAAAAAGAGAAAGTTATCTCTTATTTCCATTGCGGTCCTATGCAAGGGTGTGGCCGACATAGAGGGACATGGTGATTAACTTTCAAATTCAGGGTAATTATTAAATACTCATCTTATCACAGCATTTTTATCACAGTTAAATGAACTTTAGTTTTACAAAATTTAGCGGCTTAAGTGTCCTTTAATTTTAGCTTTAAATTGGGAAAGTGACTCAATAGCTTTGAACATTTGATCGACTGGTAAGCGATTCCAAAGGCTGCAGCCAATGTAAGAAAATGACTTTCTCCCATGGGACCCAACCTTCGGCACCGCAAAACAACCACTGCTGTTAAATCTGGTATTATAACTGTTTACGGATGCTGGCGCTGCAAAGTGTTGTTTCATATAGTCAGGTGCTAACCCGTTTTTAATTTTGAACACAAGTAAAAGCGTAATCTCTTCTACTCTTTTGGAAATAGGCAACCATCTTAGAGTTTTGAAATGTATATCTGAAATTTGGGATCAATGAGGTAAATCTAGAACAATTCTTATCATTTTATTTTGCATGGTTTGGAGCTTATCAGTCCACTTCTTGTTTAAACCAAAATACCAAAAAGCACAAGCGTAATCAAAATGTCATTGAATAAAGGCTGAAACAAGCAGTTTTCTAGTTTGGAATGTTAGATATTTGCTTTTACGATACAAGAACTTCAGACGTGCGTTTGCTTTATTTAATAATGAACTAGCCATTAATTCACCGGATAAGTTTCGGTCTAGAGTAGCTCCAAGATTTTTGACAGATGAATCAATAAGATTACCATTACATGTAACGTTAATATTTGTATTAGATTTAATCTTTTGCTTAGTACCAAAAAGAATACATTCGGTTTTACCAAGATGTAAAGACAGCTTGTTGTCAATAAGCCATGATCTTACAAGGTTAAGGTCCTCAGACAATGCCTTTTCCACAGTCACCCTATCTCTACCTGAGACTAGTATAGCAGAATCATCTGCATAAAGAAAATGTTTATTTTTAATCTCTTTAATCACAGCAGCCATGTCATTAACATAAATTAGAAATTAGAAATTAGAAATAACAGTGGACCAAGTATCGAACCCTTGTTTGTACTTGTCTTTCATTATGAAGCGATGGCGTATAACGCATATATGAAATAAGAAGAATTGCATAGAACTTTGTTCGCAATAAAATGCATATGTTATGTGTTTTACTGAGTACAAAGATATCTCCCCCCTTTCAAAATCATTTCAAACCACTCGCTGAGCGCTCCATTCTTTCATTCCGAACACTCACTCAAACATTTCAAAAACCCTCCAAACTCACTGAAAAGGTGGAATCAACAACACAATTCAAATTAAATAAAGCTAGAAAAAATCGCAATTTCACTGACATAGTTTAAATTGAAAGCGTCTGTTATGTTCTTAAAAAAAATAGGAAGCTATTTATAGAACTAGTATGCATATTTTATAAAAGGGAGGTAATACATATCTCTTATTTTGTTAATCCTGAACAACATTAGCGATATTGGATTACCCCCTCTATTTTCACCCAAAACTCGCTAATCACACTCATTCAATTTCATTCTTAAATCATTCCAAAATCATTCGCCTTGTAAATTTAACGATGTAGTTAACTGTATCTACTTGCGCATGCTCCAAATTCCCTATTCGTACAGTAGATTGCCCCATTCACGCACTTGGGAAATCCTCGCATTGTCACCCACGTACTCAATTACTATTATGCGATCATCACGTTGTTAAATGAATGTAATTTTACAAAGAGCGTTAAAAGCACCCCATATCTGATTGTTAACTTTATCAGATTAAACAATAACAGAACAATACTCTCCGAAGAATGTCATCACGTATATATCAGACAAAAGACGTCTTGAGAATTCTCCGGGAGGCAACAAACACCGTCCATTACGTATAATGTTTGACATCTCCCTATTTATCAAGATGACAAGATTACTCAAAATCGACGTAAAAGAATAACATCGGAGGAGAATGCTTCCGATTTTCTATAATAATTGTCATTCATATTTTTTTACAAAGAGCGTCTGGCGATGATAGATGTATTGTTAGATTAACTCCCATTGTTGACGGGGAAGAGGCTCTGTGTTTCCAATGTTTTCTTCTAAAATTTCGAAGACATGATCTCCTGAGTATCACACGAACATTCTATGCTCGACAAAGCTACAGTTTACAACATCGTGAAATGAGTGAATGGTTTTGGAATGATTTTGGAATGAAATTGAATGAGTGTGATGAGTAAGTTTTGAGTGAATGAGAGGGAGGTATAGTCCGTTTGACTTCTATATGGACCAACCTTTTCATCATTTCATAAAATTGCGTTTGAATGAAGAATTTGTAAGTGGTAAAATCTTAATTTCAGCTTAATACCATGCCAAAAAATATTTTTTGAAAATAAAATGATATCAAATAATGATTTTGTCTATCTAGCAAATGTTAATATTCTCGCATTTTCCGCTCTTAAGGTGGCTATGGACATCGGCCTCCCGACTCGATAAACCGGAGGCAGGGTTTCGTTTATTTTACGGCTCTTTTTGCGCGTTGTTTAAAAAGACTGGTTTTCGTAAGATTCAGCTTATGGAAATAACGCAGAAAAATGAAGGAAAAACTTAATAACTTTTTTTCAACATTTGATGTCAATTGAATGGCTGGATATTTACATTTAACATAAAAATGCGTTAAAACCGCCATTAAATTAGGAGGGGTCACTGTAAAATAACGATAAAAAATTCTTATGTGCATGAAAAGGTATGCTGAATTTTTTACCAAATAAAGGAAAACTACTGGTTTTAAACATATCGAAAAATGATAAAAATTCATTGGGGAATTTCTTCAAAAAATAGGTTTTTATGGCATTTTTACCTAGAACAATTACAAAAAAGTGCATTTTTTACTTTTTGAAGGTAAATTGTGCAAATGCAATAAATCAAAGAGAAATTTTCTTGGCGACAGGCATTGTGTACATGTATAAGGTCTATCAAAATGTATGTGTTTTATAGCTATAAGCTAGTACTGAGTTTATACTAGACCTAAAAGGAATATAAACGTTTTACTGAAAAATGGTCAATACCACTCAAGGGCAGATAACTCTAGCATGAAAACAAGTGTGGAAAGGTACCTTCAAATTTTGATATAATAACTACACAATGTTAATCCACAACATATGTGACCAAGGAAAAAATTCATTTGGCGGAAAAAAATGACACCATGTGTCCATTGCTACCTTAAACACGAGAGGTGGTTGAGGCTGTTTAGTAGTTAGAACATTTAATCAAAGTGCTGTCAGCACTGTAAATCGGACATCATTGAGAGGCTGTGATATGCAATAGTTCTTCAATCAAAAGGGCTCAAATTTGGACAATAAAAGTTGGTAAAATATTTGCCAAATTTGTGAGTTTTTTGTCTTAACACTCCATCTTTTCGAGGACATCGTAAGCTCATCCTGGGACTGAACCCAGTTCATCTAAGATTGATTATCCAACAAGCTACCAACTGCGCTCTACGGTCAGACGTCAAGGAGGTAGAACCGGCATCAATTTGATGCCTGAGGGAAGCATTTATATAGAGGCAGATAACGGCAGATTTGGTAGAGATGCCAAAATTGCACATGAAATTTCGATAAAGTTATTTAGCCTTGGTCCAGTGGATTGGAAAAGGCCTTTTTCGCGCAGAGAGCTAAAAGTTAGAATACAATGGGGAACGATTTTATCCAGTTAACAATGACGCAATATCGGACAAACAATATTTCATGGGTGTTGTTATAAATCTCGTAACTACGGCTTCAGTAAAGCCGTAGTTACGACATTTTATATCAGCAACGACGGTTTATCTAAACGTAACGGTAATCCTATGCCTTAGCGCAGTTTGTAACGCAACTGCCTCTCGTTCGAGAGGTCCGGGGTTCGATACTCGGCCGCGGCAAATACCCTTTAAGACAAAAATGTCGTCCATCAATGGTTTGATATCGCAAACCTATGTGATGGAGCAGCTGGAGGCTAGGTAAGGGTGTTGTGGTAGTACTGGTATAATAACAATAGGAATCCATGGTTAGGTGCTCCAGCCGCTCAATATGACCACATCAATCGAAAACGGTGCAAACCGTAATAAACCGATCAAAATTAACGCAATGGCAAAGAATTCTGTGCTAAAAATAGACTAGGATTAAACCATGTCAATTATAGAAGCAGACGATTCCAACAGACGACAAAATGAAGAAAGAACTCGAGACGAAGGAAAACGGAGAGAAAGGAGGAGTGAGAAATTGTTGTTGTTGTTCTTTTATGTAATATAAGAAGTTATTTCCCCTTTTTCACAATGTATCCCCTCCGTAGGGATAGACATTGATCACATTAAACAGGTTTTAGAACAATAAATTAGAACAGCGCGAAGATAATTTCAATTCCTTAACTTAACCGAAAAGCTTGTAAAAAACGCTGAAAATACTTATTGGTAATTACTAAAAACGAAAATTACATCAAATTATGTATAAGCCTCTTCCTTTTTTGTCGCAAAGCCGCCACCATAGCGCAGTTTGCTAGGCATAAGACTTCCAATCCGACGTTTGTCTCTCACCAATGGGCAGATAATCGTAAACCTATGTGAGATAGCAGTCGGAGGCTAGGAAAGGGTGTAAAGGTAGTACAGGTGAAAGAAATACCAGGAATTCATTGTTAGGTGCTCCGGCCGCCGCGATATAACTGTAAAATTGTTGAAAGCGGCGGAAAACCCATTCAAACAAACAATTTTTTTGTCGCAAAAGTAAACGAGATAAAATATTATAGATTGTAACTGAAAAGGCCGTTTCTGCGCTGTTTGTCTTGAACAAATAGCTCAGTGGATAACACACAAAATGTAAAACAGTAGTCACAGGATACGGTGGCTTCAATATAAGGATTAAACATGTAAATAAAGATTTGTTTGTTTCTCTTTTTTTTTTAGTTTCTCATTTTGTGTGCGAAATAAATATATTTAGATGTGTGAATAATTTCCTTTTTAGAGCTTGATGTTAAAAGTGTTTTAAATTTGTATAAAGATGGCCAAGTGTAAAAATATTACTTCGTTTGCCTTTTCCTTAATTCTGAGTATTTTGGGTAAACCAATCGAAAGTGCTATTCGTATATTGCTACTCATATTGCAGTTTAAGCATAATCTATTTTCACGAGGAATGTTTGTATATCTTCCTTTTTCGATGTTAAGATCATGTGATGAGGTTCTAAATTTTGTTAATGCTGTCTTAAACTTTACGTCATATTCAATATCTAGATACTTTTCAGGTTTAAGGGATTCCTTATATAGATTGTAGCAGGCCAATTTAGACGCATTATTAATTTCTGAGGACCATAACTAACATAATTATCAAATAGACGTTGTTAGATAGATGCGAGATTTATGTGGGGCATTCTTTGATTAATCCATAAAAAAGATAACCCATTATCCTGCAGAATACTTTTAACTTGGAAAGTCCAGTTATTTCCCCTGTATGTATTTCCATTTTCACAGTCCGATTTTAACATATTGTAGGTTGATTTGCGAATGCTGTTTCCATTTTGGGTGATTATGTGCGTCCAATATTTAATCATATTCAATTGATTTGAAACGCTTTGTGGTGTCCTACCTCTTTCTACATATAGTGTAGCTAACGGGGTCGATTCTTTGACGCGAAGCGCGCGACGTAAAAACTTAGTATGAATGTTTTCAATGTCTTTTGAAGTGTGATAACCCCACAAAGGTGAACCAAATTGAAGGATGGAACCAACCAGACTATCAAATAGCTAACATTGTTGCGACATGGGTAATTCTAAATTACATGAAATTCTGCTGATGTTATAAAGAGAAAATAATGCTTGTTTGGCAATATCGTTTTGTGTACGAGAACATAATCCGTTAAAGATTAATCCCTAAATATTTAAAATTTTTGACAGTTTCAATGGCGACATTATTAATGTGGAATGTATAACTAGTATGTCTTCCCTTCTCAAAAATCATTGCTTTAGTCTTAGATGTGTTCATTTTTATGCTAGATAAAGTACAATATGCTTGTAAATCATTCAACATGGATTGTATAGAAGTTGGAGATTTCGCGAATAACACTTGGCCATCTGCATACAATATCAAGAATAATTTCATATGGTCAGAAAGTAAAAAATTCATCAAGATCGGAATTTATATGTTCGATGACGTCATTGACGAACATCATGAAAATTAGAGGTGACGACGGATCGCCTTGCTTCAAACCTTGTTTCAAACCGATCTTTGATTCTATAAATGCCGAGAACTCATGTTCGTAATGAACACAAGCTTTTACTGACGTGTAAATAGATTTTAAAAGTTTTACAAAATGAGTGCTTATGTTTTCCTGAATCAATTTTGACCACGGCAGGTTTCGATTAATACTATCGAAACACTTTTAGTAGCCAATGAACACACAATAAAGTTTATTACCAGACGATAACACTTTTGATATAACCGAGTTCATAATGAAGTTGTGTCCCTTGTAATGGCCGCACGTGTTTATTTGCACGAGAAGAAATATTGGTGAAATCAATAATGGGTGTCGATATAGAGTGTTACAGGGCACGAATTGGGAGGTTTATAATGCCTTTTAAAAGTAAGTGTACAACAATAGGACTGAAGGCTCCATTACGAGAAATTCGCCTATGTTTGAGACTGTTTGCCATTGTTGTTCTCCTGAACGCATTGAGTGGTGTCATTGAATCCAACCCGTTTTCCCATTAAGAAATGTGATAAACTCGTGCAAAATACTATATAAAATAAGAAAAAAGTATCTGTCGTTTAAAGTAAAAGAGAACTTTTGTTTTATGTAATCGAAGTGTTGTGCACTATTTTCGACGCCATTTTGGAACCCAAGTAACACCGGCCTGTCCCAGGATCAGAAGCGTCTAGGTTGAAAGGTTAAAATGACATCACTAGTGTCAAAACCGAGGTCGTTCTGATGGAAACCTGGTTCGCTCGGGTTGAAACCGAGTCCGATATGAACTTACCCCATGAGTTGTTCTAAAGATAGATTGCTCTTACTGCTATCCTATATCAGTTTATCGTATGTTTTTGTCGGTTTATTTGTTGTTGAATAATTTTTCTTCATACTTAAATTTGAATTTATTGAAAATAGGATTGGAGCGTGATCAGAGTGCTCATTGAAATCAAATATTTCAAAGTTACAAAATTATTTCTATTTGTTAACACATAGTCAACAGTACTCATTCCACCATGCGAACAAAAAGTAAACTTCCCACGCTCCCTGTCCGAGTGCAGACGACCATTGATCAATGACAAACAACTTAATTGACACATTTCGAGCAGACGATGTCCATTTGCATCTACCACGTGGTCTGAATTTACGCATGGGTTTTGACCGAGTGATAATCATAACAGAATTTGATTGGTTGTCTGCCCTACAACTGGTAAATGACCGTTCGAGAAAAAAATCAGAGCAGTAATATTGTGAGTGCTACAAATTTATTATACAGTTAACCTATTGTACGTTTCAACTCCTTTACTCAACCGAAAATCTTGTTATAAACATTGAAAATACTAACTGGTAATTACTAAAAGCGAAAATTACATCAAATTTTGTATTAGCCTCTTATCTATTTGTCGCAAAAGTAAATAAGATAAAAAAATGTTTGTAGATTGTGACTGAAAAGGTCGTTTCTTCGGTGTTTGAAAACACATAGTTTGGTTTGAACACATTGCTCTGAAGATAAAGGTAAAAATGTAGTGTGTCAAACAGAGTGGATTTCTGAAAAACGGTATATATAAATTCGGACTGCTTCACAGTCCGATTTAAAAAAGTAGTAGAAACACGTGGTTTTATACTAAACATTTGAAAGGTACCTTCAAATTTTGATATAATGACTACACAATGTTAATCTACAACATATGTTACCAAGAAAAAAATTCATTGGGCGGAAAAAATGACACCATGTGTCCATTGCTACCTTAAACACGAGGGGTGGTTGAGGCTGTTTAGTAGTAAGAAAATATAAAAAAGTAGTAGAAACACGTGGTTTTATACTAAACATTTGACAAAAGAAATGCATATCATTCCTTCTTTAGACATGCTAATAAGCATATCGACGGTCATGTCATCTTTAACTTAAATATCACGTGATTTTTACCGTTATTACTCACCTTTTTATCAAGCTTTCCTCGTGAAATTCCCAACGACTGCGTTAAACAATGCTTTTTGATTGGTCGAAATATGTGAATATGGGGTTAATCTCAGAATAGATAAAAACAGTTATCAATTATCTGGTCAAACGGTTTGTGAACAAAGAGAGAATATATTCAAGTTTGATATTCAAAGGAAGTAAAAATTTTCAACAAACTTAATTTTATACAAATTCCGGATTTTATACTAAAACGGCTCACTTATAATATAACACTTTTGACTCGGCCCCTATGCAAATCAGAACTATTTTTGGCTATACAATGCGCTGTTCCGGTTAATTCGGTCGTAAGGAGGTATGAAAGACTGACCGTTAACATGTAGAAGGACGAACAAAAGCATTATTTAACATTAATTTTTCTTTTGAAAAACAACATTCGTCATGTTATAGGATGGAAAATATGACATGACAAGATAAAAATACGTTTCGTTAATTCAATTATGAGATTTTCGGCGAAATATTGGTCTAAATAGAAGTCAAACGGACTATAATCCAATATCGCTTATTTTGTTCAAAATAAGCGATATTTATTACCATTCTTTTATAAAATATGAATTCAAGTTCTATGAATAGCTTCCTATTTCTTCAAGATCCTATCAGACGCTTACAATTTCAAAAATGTCAGTGAAATCGAAAAATTTTCTGTCCAAGTTCATTTTGAATGAAGTTGTTGTTATACGATTTTCAGTGAGTTTGGAGCATTTTTGAATGGCTTGACCGAGTGTTTGGATTGAAAGAATGGAGCGCTGAGAGAGTAAATGTCAATTGTACGATGTTTCTAACTGTAGTTCAATTATTATTTTTAAGGCTAACTTGTAATTATTGCTAAAACAGTGAATTAAAGGGGGGGGGGCTACACCTTTGTCACCAATTAGATTTAAAAAATGGTGGATGGATGTAAAAAACTGAACATTTTATACGTGACCTTCTCAAGCTACCCATGCACGACCATTTTCATTCACTAAAAATATTCACTAGAATTTGGAATTCATCTCAAATGTAGTTAACAACACCGTGAAATTGACAAGGTAAATGATTTTGGAATAATTTAGGCATTAAATTGAATGAGTGTGTGGATCGAGTTTTGAGTGAATTTTATGGGAGGTAATCCAAAATCGCAAATTTTGTTCAGGATGAACAAAATTAGCGATATTGATTACCTCCCTTTAATAAAATATGCATACACGTTCTATAGATAGCTTCGTATTTCTTAAAGAACCTATGAGATGCCTACAATTTGAATTGTGTCAGTTACATCGCGATTTTTCCCTACCAAAATTTATTTTGAGTGACGTTGTTGATTTTATATTTTTCAATGGGGTTGATCGTTTTTGAATGGTTTGAGTGAGTGTTTGAAATGAATGAATGGAGCGCTGAGCGACGATTTAGAATGGTTTTGATTGAGGTGTCAATTTCAAGATGTAACTAATTGTATCATCCATAAAAGATCAATCATACTATATCTTATAAAAATACACAGAACTTCAACATTTCGGTAAAAACTTCTGCAACCAAAACTTGATCTTGACTTCAGCATTTTAATCTCTGATCAGCTAAATTTTAATAGCCTTGGATTAACGGTTCCCACACCCTCCCATTTTCGCAGAGCAATGCCACTGACAAGCCAGTACATCTCTACATACTCTTTACTATGCATAATGTAGAAAGATATGGTCTTTTACAACACCCCTTCAGATACACAGTCGTATAGCTGGTACAGTGTAGTAAATTTGTGTACAGTGTAGAAACATGGAAGATGGCGGACGTAAACAACAAAAAAACTAGTGTTTAACTACATACATTAATACCAACAGAGAATGTCAGGTTTTCTTATTTCAACATAATTTTCTCACACAATCAGTGAAGTTAACCTGTATTGTTTGCAGTTTGAACATGTACTTACACTTTATTGTTGTATACCAGGTATACGACTGTGAAATAGCCAACGAATACTCTTATAGCATTGAACGACTCTTTAGGCCGACCATCAGTTTGAAATCTGGCTTGGTCAGCTTTCATCTGACATTTGACAAAAGTCATTGTAACACAAGTCATTTGTCCCCGACATTTGTGTTGAGTATTAGGCCTCAGAGGGATGATAAGAAGGTGTTTACGAAGAATTGTTGTTTCCGCTTTGCACGTGCACATACATGCAAAGCGAGGTATCACTTCGAAAGCGCTTCGCTAACGTTTTCATCCTGAACGCAGGGCTGGTGTGAGATACGAAAGGAAACCATGGGTAAGCGCAGTTAACAACATCGTGAAATGGACACGGTGAATGACTTTGGTTTGATTTTGGAATGAAATGTATTGAGTGCGAATAATGACTTTTGAGTGAAGTTAAGTTATCATGGTGATAAGAAATATTTATTACCTCCCTTTGATAAAATATGCATATACATTCTTTGAATAGCTTCCCATTTCTTCAAGAACCAATAAAAAGCTTATAATTTCAATTATGTCAGATAATTCGCGGTGTTTTCGCTATTCTTACTGAATGTAGATGTTTATCTTATATTTTCTTAGTGATTTTGGAGTTTTTGAATGGCATGAGAGAGTGTTTGGATTGAATGAATGGAGTACTGCATGAGCGGTCAAGAATGGTTTTGATTGAGATGAATGTCAATTTCACGATGTTTTTAACTACATCAGACGTTGCGATATAATTGATAAATGATGTTGAATTGGCGTTGAACCCCACGCAACAAAACTCTTCCCGGTTTAGGTCAGATACATGTATTGATGAAATTCCCATTGCTACTGGATTTAGTCAAACTATGCTAATGTTTATTTACTCTGGCTAAATAAGTCATGTGGAACAATCCGTCAGAATAAAATTGCGGTCAAACGGGTAAATGATGGATTAGCATGAAGGATGGTTTGTCAATCAATTTCATCATGAGAATATATTTATACCCCCACAAAACGCGTTCCGCATGTAGAGTCGGCAACAATATTTGCTTATAACAGAAACTTATTTTATTGTATTTGTATCAACCTAGGCATATAATATTTTTTGAATCCCCACTTTTAACCGTAGAATGTACATAATGTCATTTTTACTTGGTAAAGATTTTTAATATACAAACGGTGAATTCTATTATCTTCTTGCGCACCCTGTGGTCTTTGTAAATAATGTATATACATATTTTTAATGGCCCTGGGGGGTGTTTTTGATAGCTGCTGGCTGGTGCCATATCCTTCCTCCTTCACTGACTTTGATTTTTATTCTTACTTGTTATCTGTCTTTCTCTTTTATACCACAGGGTGCAAACATCTTACATTTTAGACTTTACATCTCAGGCTCTTTTTAGAGCTACTTAATAAAAAAAGTAGGCTATAAAAATACACCTTTAGCTGCTCGGCAAATAGATCTAGTAAAAAAAAACCCTCCTTCCCCCCCCCCCTTCCCTCCCCCCCCCCCGGAGCAACCCGCCGATGGACCCGGCTAATCCAAGGGAATAACCGGGTCGGTTTCCCGGGAGAAGGGGAACAAATGACTTGACTAATGTTTTCGGGGGTATACTGGAATCAGCCTGTCTGTCTGTCCGTCTGTCTGTCGGTACGTCTGTCTGTCCGTTCGTCTGTGGACATTTATACTAGTAATTTTGTGTTGCGAACTCCTCCTTCAGTTTTCCTTCAAAAGCTTTGAAATTTAATACAATCATTTATCATATGTCTAATTTTTGCAAGACACAATCTTGAGGTACAAACTCCTTCTGGTTCAGGAATTATTTGCCCTTGAACTTAAGACATTTTTTTCCTTTTCTCACTTATTCTTGTAATATTGTGTCGCGAACTCCTCCTTCAGATTTCCTTCAAAAGCCATGAAATTTTATAGAATTATTTAACACATGTTGAAATTCTGCAAGACGCAATTTTGAGGTCCCAACTCCTTCAGGTTCAAGAATTATCTGCCCTTGAACTTAAGATTGTTTTTTCTTTTCTCACTAAGAAACTCGCGAACTCCTGAAGACGAAGAAATTTAGCAATTAGAAATTAAAGGGAAAACTTCACAAATCTGTTGAAAATTGGTTCCTCCATAATGTCAATGTATTAAAAGACAATTTGCTCAAAACATTAGACTTTCACGGAAATGAAAATTTTGTTGTTATGGAAACAATATTAAAGTAAACACCACAAACATTTTGAATTGATGTAAACCAAAAGACTGGTGGCTACTTTTCGCGTGACGGGACACAAATTTGTGAAGTTTTCCCTTTAATTTCTAATTGCTAAATTTCTTAGTCTAAACTTAAACCAGTGACTACCAGAGCATCCAAGATGTCCTTGCCAAAATCTCACCCTTTTCAGAAACGTCGGGAAAGATTGAATCATATTTGTGGTATCTTGAATGATTTTACACAATCGTGACTTCTTGCATTACTTGAATATCGTAAAAGTACAAAGTCAGAATTAATATGGATTACGAGGACAGGTGGAAAATAAAACAACAAAAAAACAATACATATGAGTTTGCATGATATTAATGGCTGATATACGATATAAAGGCAGAAAAATAATTTACTATACATCTTTATATACACACAAACGTGAAACCTATTTACAGGCCGAGTAAACGGGACGAGTAAACGGGACGAGTTGACGGACGACTTATTCACAGCCCGAGTTGACTGTGAGCCTTTAAGAGTCTGGAAGCATGAATGAGGAAATATATAATACATAATAATAGTGTTTTGTATGAGAAAAAATATCTAACGAGGTTGGGAGAATTGATAATTGTCGAGGCTCTGCCGAGACAATTATCAATTCTCACAACCGAGTTAGATATTATTTTCATACAGTACACTAAGTATGTATTATATTTATCTTATAACCTCTATTTTTCTTGTTTTCGTCGATGTTTCTAGCTGAAATGCAAGTTTCTAAAAATAACCACATTGTATCATTGTTCTAAAAATAACTATGTGATATCATAAAAAATCTCATATGGGATGTTATCACACAGATATTTGTATAGTTATAAGATAAAGTAATTTATCCGGATTTAACCAAATATGACTTTCAACTTTACTTTTTTCTTACCCTATGTTGTGCATCCTTTTATAGTTATTCAAATCTAAAATACTATCATTTAGAATCTTCGAAAGTTCTTCTGCATCCCTCACACCATCTCGGAGAAAGTAAGTTGATGTCAAAATCATCCACTGTTATGCATTCTGGGCTAGTTGGTTTGTTGTCGCCATTTTGAAATAGACCGGTCCGATTCCCTATTCTAAAATTGACCGATGGCAATTGTTAACATTTTTAAATTATTATGATTGAGAAACGGTATATACCAGTCACATGAGAAGCAAACTATAAATTTGACCGCTTTAAATGAACTATAAATTTTCCTGAATTACACAATAATTGCAAAATCTTATTTAAAGGGAAAATCGTATTTTTAATGCTCAATCATTTGACCAAGTCTGCGTTTTACCGTTTTTCAACGTTTTAATAAATAAGACAGAGAAGCCTTACAAGCCTTCCCCACAGCCATATTAAAACGCATTCATACTGGTGGTCGGCTACCAATAATTAGCGTGCGGCTGTCCATAGTATCCATACTATTGTAAACAGCTGTACAAATTTTGATAAAAACTCAAGGCCGTAGGACACGCCTAAATGCATCGTATGATCACCATTCGAACATCGTGCGGTGTGAACCGGTCTACACATTGTCTATTAAACTGATCTCTCTAGGACCCCACGACGGCAAAATGGGGGCCCTTTACGGAAATTTTAAGGTTTGCGAAAAAAAGTACAGCACGGTTTTGTGAACGCTAGCAATTAAAAATAACATCATTTATTGTCTACTTTATACAAAAAATCGCAGTCTGTGATATCGCATAGCTACCATGGCTTCTTAACTGGTTTTGTTTCTTTCTTTTGTTTCTTATATCTGTCTTTTTTTGCATTTAATGAATCGAGAATTTCTTTCAGTTTGGTAACTGTTATCTTTACGATTAATGGTTGACAATCTATATCGTATCCTTGATCTTTAACAACATATGTTAAAGCAGGATAGTTTTTCGTTAGACTTTGTTAAAATTCCTTTTACAAGTTTCCTTCAAGTACTTTTTTCTTGTTTGGATGTCGGATTAAAGTATGGTTTATCATCTTTTGAATGTCTGAAAGTAGCAACACAAACATATAATATGTTTGTTGACCAATATTTTATCAAAATGTCTACGAATTTGAACATGACATATCAACTCTAGCAAATGAACACCAGGAAAGTAGTGTCGTGATTGCATAAAACTATACTCACACGGATAACCTAAAGAAAACACACATAAATACATAAACATACACACATACATAAATAAATATATATACAAACATGCCTGTGTTTACATACATTCATTGATAAATACATGAATACATACATGAAAAAAATACATACATGAATACATATATGAATACACACAAATACATGAATAAAACATACATGAATACATACATACATTCATACATACCACAACGTAAGCAATATAAAAAACACTACAAAAGCCACTAAAGAGTGCCCTTTCGATTGGTCACAAAGACTTGAAATTAACAAATATCAATGAAAGTTGGCCTAGACAGGGATGAGCACATAATCCGCGGAATAACAGCGCGTCGCGTCATCAACTTACCGGGCTCAGCTATTTCTGAACTTACAATAATAAAGCATACCGACTTAAAAACACATAAGCACACATGAATTCTATTTTAAAGTCGAATACACTTTTTCTTTTCAATATTCATGTAGGTACACAACTGCATGTAAATATATGTACAGGGTGAATCATACTATCAGCATCACTTTCTAAACCTTGTAATTCTTTACTCCATGGTTTGGCTTCAATTTTAAAACTGCTTTTAAAGTATGAACACAATACAGTCTTATTTGGCAAGAATTAGGGAAACATGTTGTCATCATCTCATCAAGTATATATCATAAATTAACCCTTTTTTCAAGAAAGTGCTCTCCAAGCAAAGGCTGCTGAAATTGTTCATCTCTTCTTTAAAAGTCATTCTCCTGTTTTAACAATAAGAGAAATGCAAAAACGCTACCCAACTGATATGAAGAAATTAAATGAACCCAAAGAATTGCGATCCCACGCAAACATAAGATCACCCCATCAATACGTGTCACTGACATCGCAAGGACTATAGGAATGACTAGACTTTGATATATCACAACATGGACACCATATCGAGTACGAAATTAAACGGTCATGAATTTCACATTGATTGGCTGCATGCAGAGAAGTCAAAAACAGATGGTGGTGGGGTTACTGAATTAAGCAGACTGTAACACCGAATTAAACGTGTCCAACGTAAGATAGTGGAAAAAGATGGTTTGCATATACTTTTGGATAAATCAAAAGCCTTTGCACTATATCTACTTGTCAAACTTCTGTGAATGGTAAATTGAATAATCATGTCATGTTTTGATTTTAATAAATGTGTTTGTTATTACCTGCACACTTCATTATGTCAGGATTTTTTTCTTTCATTTCAGGTTGTTGTTTATTTGACCCCGTGCCCATTTGGTACACTGGTGTTCTGTAGCCGCCCGGTTAAGCCGATTTTCTGCAGTTTTGAACCAAGGAACATTGAACTAATACGAGGGTCATCCAAGAAATACTGAGACTGCTATCTCAAAATCTAATGAAGATATTAAAACGAAATTTTACGTGCATGTGTATTAATTTCTTCTTCATTTTATTTTTCATTTCATCCAGTATGTTGCCATGACGTTATGTTGATGATGTCACAAACAATGACGTCATGACGTTAATCGCAGCCAGATGAATATCAAAATAACAGAAATGTTGCATCTTTTAAGGGTTTAATTTCAGAAAATGGTAGAAGGGTGAAAACTCTGTTTTACAATGAATATTATGAAGGGATAAAGTACTTTTACACTGTACCTTATTTCTACTGATTACTTTTTTCGCCAGTAGTAAAACTTAATTTTAGCAAAAATCTCCTTTTCGCATTATTTTCACCCGAAAGACGTTATTTGTTAAAGCAAATATTTGCATTTTAAAATGTTATCAGAATTGTTGTGTCAAAGATACCTTCTAATATCTTTAAGAAAGGCATATGATACAAAATGTGTTGTCAAACTTACGAGTACATATTTGTAGAATTGCATTTGGATACCATCCAATTTTCCGAACGACGTTTAATCCTTGCATAAGAAAATTCAAATCTACGTTTTATCCCCAAAAATACATGGAATAAGCAGATTTAAGCAGAGGTTGGTGTCCCCAAAAGATAAAGTTATTATTTAGCTTCTTTTTTTGTTGCCGAGGAGTTTTCTTTCAGATACATGATAACTGAGGAAGCAATCCAAAGTTTTTGTAAAGTTCACTAGCAGTTGCTTTACGTGAATTTCATGACGCTATTATCAACGGACTTGAAAACAAATTTTTAGATAGGTTAATGAAACATTAATTGATGAAAAAATAATATTAAATGGTATGAAAATCTAACTTTAAGAGTAAAGGGAGGTTAAGAGGCACGATAATTTAGGTAAAGAGGATATATATGTAACTTAAGTGAAAAAAAACACCACCAGATAGTTTAATTTTTTCATACATTGAAATATCAAGGGGTACTTCTTTCTGTTGCCGAGCAACAGGTGTTATATACAATTCATGAAGGTAGAGGTCTGTCAAACATTGAAGCAGATGTAACACTAAACTACAGTGAACAATACTCTCATATCGATTAGCTTGTTTGACATATGTCTCACTTTTTATTGGATGACCCACGTAGTATTGTGTTATATCGCAACATAAACTTTTAAAGATATAGAGGATAATCGTTTGTTTCAGTGCAAGATCGATTCATATTTCATTGAGTGAACAACAAAAGCTATATTTTCACGAGTGGTGGAGCCACGAGTGAAAATATAGCTTTTGTTGTTCACGAAATGAAATATTAATGGATCTTACACGAAAAACAAACGATTATTCTATTTCTTTAATGCAAAAATGAGACAAAATGTGAAATTTCTATAACATATTTTCCTAAAGCGCGTCATTTTGCACGTGATTGCTATGCAACGTTCATTGTGACGTCACTTATTTCGCCCCGCATAGATGACGTCAGATAGGATGAAATGCACAAAAGCGGGGAATAAGTTTTTGATAATTTCACTGCTTTTGCAGTGAGATTATCAAGTGATAATCTACCGTTATTTCTCGATAAACCACCGAAAAGCACTAAAGAAATCATATTATTTGGTAAGGTTTTTTATGTCAAAAGTACCGTTTGTTTCAGAACTGAATTTCACTTCCTATTTCGTTAAACCAACGGTATATTTAATTAGGGACATCCACGAATCAGCTTAGCTATTCGTACAGTGTCTTTGAGCTATTTTACAGCTAATGATGGTAAATTTTAACAGCTAGTTGTACAATGAAGCTTTTGGGGTGTCTGCATAAAATCTTGTTTATTTTCATAGATACAACACGGATCTGTCGCATGTTTATTATTTCTTGAAGGTAATTGATTCTTTTGTATTCAAATACAATCAGAAAAGGATTTAATGTGTTTCAAATTTGAAAAAGTAGGAAAGGCGGTCGCCGAGGGCAAACGTCAGTGATTGAACTCAAATGTGCAAATACTAACACGTTTGATATCGTGATCGCATCATAAACTAAAGGAAAAATGACTTACTTTTATTTCAAGAGACGTTTCTGTTGGTTCTGTCCAGTCGATTTTACACAATTATGATTTTAATGAAAAATGTAAACCACAGCTATCTGATTAGCGACGTACAATCATCGTGAAATTGACAAGATGAATGATTTTGGAAATAAAACGAGCGTTAACGAGCGTGTGGAGCGAGTTTTGAGTGAATTTAATGGGAGGTAATCCAAAATCGCAAATTTTGTTCAGGATGAATAAAATTAGCGATATTTATTACCCCCCCTTTAAAAAATACGAATACAAGTTCTATAAATAGTTTTCTATTTGTTCAAGAACCTATCAGACACTTACAAATTCAATTATGTCTGTGAAAGAGCATTTTTTTTCAAACGAAAATCATTTAGAATGAAGTTGTTGATATATTTTTTCAGTGAATTCGTAGCAATTTAAAATGGATTGACTGAGTGCTTGAAATGAATATATGGAGCGCTGAGAGAGTGATTTTGAATGGTTTTGATGGAGATGAATGTTAAATTTACGATTTTGTTACCTGTACATGACATATCCCTGCTTTACACACTGTATTTGGCAGACATATTTGTTCTGTAGGAATATGACATATTTTAATTGAACCTGGAAGTAGGATTCAAAGGTTTTTTCTTGTCTGATTCTTGAAGCGAAGGCCTTTCCCAACCAGAATCTGTAAATCACTCTATTTGAGATATAAAACCGATCTGAGTGGTCATTTTATTGTTAATATACTGACCTGAAGCTATGTAACAAAATTAAAGGCATAACTTGACATTAGATATGACTATGATGGCAGCCAAATCGAATTATAAAATATGTTTTAAATTAATTCTCGATCCATGCAAGATAGATGTATAATCTTAGATATGTGTTTTAGGTTTTTCTAAGTAAACTTTGTTAAGCTAGTTTACGACCTCAAAATATCTGACTAGTTACACCTCAAATCTAGTGTTATGCAAATTCTCAATTTGAAGATGTAAGCCAGGAAACACAAGATTTCTTATTTCATGCTTAAAGTTTGCAAGGCATTTTACAGTAATCTCTTTTTCTCGTTGCTAAGGCCTAGCCTTTCACAAATATGGATGGTGATACATTTTCACCATGGAATTGTTTGAAAATAGTCGAGATGGCAACCAAGTCCATTAAAACATACATAAACTCTTGCTAATATGATTGAATTCATCTATACTTTGCACTACTTTAACTGGTAAGTAGCCAATTTGAAGATTACTGGTGTAATGAACACCCTGAATGAAGCTAAGAATAAGTACAGAAGTCAAGAGGGCTGCCAAATGGAAAAACTGCATGATAACTAGCATAGATAAAAGTGTATATGGATTATTCAAAACATTTGAAGATAGAACTAAAATCTTTAGTCAGATAAGTTTATCGATTCAAATCTTACATGACTATAGATACCTCTTACCATATGAAAGTATGATGGTATTGAACTCCTGCTGGTGGGGGATTTACTGAGACTTGTATTTAATTTTATTTTTCAATTTATTCAACATTCAAAGTAATGCAAGTAATTATTTGTTACTAATTTTCCATGTGATTTGAAACTAAAGCAACATGTTTAGGTCCATCAGGGGCGTTTACTGTAAGCTGTTGGCATAAAAGATGATGAGCGCTAGCATATGCTCGAATTAGCTGTCCGGACTACGGGAACTGTTTCACAAAGTGGTTGCCAATGTAATGAACTGAGTATACTGAGTAGGTGGTAGGGTAACCATAGATTGAATGGTAGCAAAGATTTCCAAACCTATATTGCAAATATAAGACTAATGTCTCAGGTTCAGAAACCTTCAGCCGTATCTGAGGTTACAGCCATACATGTAATATTGCGTAGTTAATGGTCTTTCATAGATAATTACAAATTGATTTTCAAGTCTGAAATTCTGGTATATGAATTACTATTAATACATAGATATACAAATAATATCATGTGGTGCATTTTCATTGTGTGATAGTATATAATTGAGTATTAATTTGCCCTGACAATATGGGCAAAAGAATGGTCATTCTCTAAAAAATATGTTTGTTCTATGTCTTATGACATAGTCTTGTTTTTGGGTGTATTGTTTGTTTACTGTTTGATTCAATGCTTTTGATTTGGACGGAGAATTATAGATATATAATTGCAATCCAATAAAATAAAGAATTCTGATTGGTTTAAATCGCATCACGTGGGAAAATCCATTGCACTTTATTTCTGTATAAAATGCAATAGGTCTTTCGGGAAACCCCCGACCTTCTACCTGCAAGTCCTGTGCTGTAGGAACTCGAATTAACCTGGTTCCCGATCATCATTGCTATTTAATCTATTATAAATTTAGATATTTTCGATAGAATTTACGATAACATGCATGCAGTTCTGATTCTAAGCCGTCGTAAACTAAGAAAACAGCGGGTCGACGAAGATCATCAAGCAACCCTCTCAACTAAGACCGACAACGGCGTTTTCGTTTAAAAATACAGACTTACTTGGCAGAAACACGTTTTTTGTCATAAGTACCTCTACGAATTTCAACGTTGTCCTTTATTTGTGTATCATTTGTTTCACTCTATGACATTTCACTTCGATAGCGAGATAAAAAATATACACGATCTAAAAATAGATCGTGTAATATGTATACGCACAGAAAGTAGACTTGAAGCTTTAATGTTTGTATTTCTTGGCTCAAAGACATGTAAATCTAGCACAGTGGTTGATTATGCCATTCTATCTCCTTCTATTTTTAGAATTGTTACTGAATTTCAAATTTTACCATTTGACCCTATGATGAGCGATGTTCATTGTGGCATTCATATCGCTTTATCCTGTCAATCCGAAAGATGTATACCGTCCAACAAAAATGATGATGCAGCTGTTATTTTAAAGCCTATTTGGAATTCAAATGATCAAAATCTATTTTTAGATAACTTAAATGATGCTAGTATTATTGATTTAATTAATCAAATGGATAATCAAAACTCAGATATCTCTAAAGAAGCAGTGCAGCTTCTAACTACTCAATGCTCATCTCTATTGTACAATGCTGCTGATGCTTCAGGTATGATAAAACAAATACAACCCAAACCTAGTTTGTTTGAGAAAAAACGTAAATGTACACGTCCATGGTTTAATAGTGATTGTAGAAATTTACAGAAAAATTTCCGTAGAGTTAAGAATTTAAGTAGACGAGCAAATAGTCAAAATAATACAAATGCTTTAACAAATGCTAGTAAAGCTTACAAAAAATGTATTAACAAGCACTTTAAAAACTACCAAAAAGAATTTATTAATAAGCTTCGCAACCTGAAATCAACAGATCCCAGATCGTTATGGAAATTACTAAACAAAAATGATCATTCTAAATCCTCAACAATTCAAAAATTATCCCTTGACACTTTTGCTGAACATTTTAAGAAGCTAAACACAGTTTCTACTGAAGATGGAGACCAATTAAACCATATTGATTTATCTAAAGTTTCTCAACATAATTGGGTTTTGAATAATTCTATTACAGAACAAGAAGTTTTAAAAAGCATAAATAACCTTAAACTGAACAAAGCTTGCGCTTCCGACCTTATTTTAAATGAATTTTTAAAAGTCTCTAAGAGCAAAATGTTAACTGCTTTTACCAAGTTGTTCAATATAGTCTTTGATTCGGGTCATGTCCCAGATGAATGGTCACAAGGAATTATTTCTCCCATTTATAAAAATAAAGGCGACAAATCAAGCCCTGACAACTATAGAGGTATTACCATTTTAAGCTGCTTTGGTAAATTGTTCACTGCTGTTCTCAATAATAGACTCAATAAGTACTTAGAAGATATGAATCTACTAGCTGAGGAGCAGGCTGGTTTTCGAAAAGGCTATGGCACCACAGACCATATATTTAATCTAAAATGTTTAATAGATCTCTACTTATTCAGAGGTAAAAAACTTTTTTGCGCCTTTATTGATTACAAGAAGGCTTTTGACTCAGTTAATCGTACTTATCTGTGGCAGAAGCTGCTGAGTAACAATATTGATGGTAAAATGTTTTAAGATTATTCACAATTTGTATGCCAATGCAAAATCCTCTGTAAGGTTGGGAAGTTTAAAGTCTGTAGCCTTCTCGAGCAATATCGGAGTCAGACAGGGTGAGAATCTATCTCCAATACTTTTTTCTTTATTTTTAAATGATCTATCAGAGTTTATTTCTCACGCTTATAATGGTCTTGATGATGTCTCTGATATGGCTAATATTCTTCTTAGTGATGATGATATTGAAGTTTACTTTAAATTATACATTTTGCTTTATGCTGACGATACAGTTATTTTTGCTGAGTCTGCAGTTGAACTTCAAGCAGCGCTAAATGCCATGTTCTTGTATTGTAAATCTTGGGATTTAGAGGTAAACCCTGCTAAAACCAGAATTACTGTATTTAGCAATAGAAAGGATCAAAATACCCCAAAATTCTTTTATAATAACGAAGAAATATCTGTTGATGATAGCTTTGTTTACCTTGGAACTATGTTTTCATTTAATGGTCGTTTCATAAGAAACAACAAAAGACTATTTGACCAAGCTCGTAAAGCCATGTTTTCTATTCTCAAAAAGTCTAGAATGCTACAATTACCTATTGACATTCAGCTGAAATTGTTTGATACTATGGTTCAACCCATTTTACTATATGGTTCAGATGTTACTGGCTTTGAAAACCATGATTTGCTTGAAAGACTATGCCTTCAGTTCTATAAGATCATTCTGAAAGTAAAGAAATCAACGCCTAACTTAATTCTTTACGGTGAATTAGGAAGACATCCTATCTCAATTGAAATCAAATCCAGAATGATTGGATTTTGGCAGCGTATGTTAAATGGTAAATCTGATAAAATATCTTGCAAACTTTACAGTATGTTGTTAGCTCTGCATAATATTGGTCGATTTGACTCTAAATGGTTAATGTGTATTAAAAGCATACTTGAAGAAAGTGGCTTCTCATGCTACTGGTTAAACCAAACTAACATACCTTCCAGTATTTCAAAATCTGTCAAAATGAAATTGAATGAAATGCACATATCTGATTGGAAAGATGCAGTGTTTAAAAGCCCTAAATGTCTTAACTATAGGATCTTTAAACAAGACTTTGGGTTTGAAAATTACTTTAATATTCTTCCAGATGATCTATCAAAATCTCTTTGCCACTTCAGATCACTAAATCACAAATTTCCAATTGAATGGGGAGATTTTTAGGGACCATAAGGGATGACAGGATATGCGAGTTATGCAGGCTGAATAAAATGGGTGATGAGTTTCATTATATGTTAGAATGTACTTATTTTGAAGATACCAGAAAAGTCTATTTGCCAAGAAATATCATCATGCGTCCAAATGTGAATTCTTTTCATAGCATTATGACGTCGAGTGATGTAACAACTATTTTCAAAGTTGCAAAATTTTGTAAGGTAATTCTGAAAACATTTCATGAGATATTTAAACATATTTAATTGAAATGGTTACTAAATTGTTAAGTAGTTGTGGAAGTATTGCAGGCACATACATATGAATTTATTGTCCAGGAATAATTTCACATAAATTTGAGCAAAATTATGGTAAAAATTTGTTGCCCTCCATTATGGAGAGTCCTACAATGATAATGATCGACACTTTACGCAAATCTCATATTGTTAACATTTGTAGTGCTGAATCAAAATTTTGGCAAATTGCATTAAAATCAGAGTGCCAAAAGCACTAAATGCACTTTTTTTCACTATTCTGGCTTAAATGGGAAAAGTAGGCGGCATAGGCCGAGATCGGTTTGCACCAATGCACAGGCTGATCTTTGTCTGTACTTCTTGCTATAAATGGAATATTTTGGGTTTAGCATGACAATGGTTAAACATTGTTTGACACTTTTATCAGATCGAGGTCTAATAATACTTATATTCAAATCTAGTCATATAACTTCTAGTCATCTTTTAAGTGAATTTTCCTACACTCAGGCTACCTATGAATGCACTATGGTTGTTTTAACACTGAAACTTTCTTCCGAATGTTTGTTTATTGTTCATGTTTGTTTGTATATTTATGACTTGTACCCCGGTTAGGGGTTTGTCAATTTAATAAAACTCTTGAAACTCTTGAAACTCTTGGCTGAGTATTTTAATAGTTTCTTCGATCTAGAGGATTGCAATTATAAGGGATGAGTGTCTTTCTCACTTCGTTTATTGGGGTATAAAGTGCAATTGCCTTGGCACATGGCTTAAACATAACGCCCTACGGGCGTTATTTACCATGTGCTAAGGCAATTGCACTTTATACCCCAATAAACGCAGTGAAAAAGACACTCATCCCTATAATAATGAATTACCAATATTGTATTCTTTTCCAATCGCTCACTTTGTGCACGATTGTGTGAGCCAGCTCCTTTGATAAATAATCCCAGTTGATAATTTAAACATGGACACAAAGATGAAACCAATTATTGTCGTACAGTAAAGCCAGAACAGACAAGGACTTTTTTGTGTTAACCTTTCGCATATATATTCACACCGAGCCACCAAGTTTTTGTGATGATTTGAATAAATCAAAAGGATTTTGAGGGTGTGAGGTTCCTTCATAAATCAACATTTTAGTCACTCTGCTAGCGCTAGATTGAAAACAAGTATAGTCGTATAATAATACTACAATACTGTTGCCTATTCCTCACATTTCAAATGCTTATAAACAAGAGGGTGTTTTTGAACAAACACTTTTCAAAACTTTTCGCTGCCATGTATATCCGCACTGAGTCACCAACTTTTAGTGATGATTTGAATTAATCAGCTGCAATTTCGAGGATGTTCGTTCTTAAAAAAGGATTTTGTCACTCTCCTCGCTACTAATTTACCACACATACGTAGTTTGAACAAACTTTCAATCGTCTCAAAGCCAAATCTAGGGAGTACATTGTATTTCTTTTTCAGGCATTACCCACTACATCAGGGTAACACAGAATAGTAATGCTTATCATCAGTATGCTTTTATGACATTTGGACGGGGTGAATATGCAATTTGTTTTTACCACTAAACGTTTTTGTATTGCCAAAAAAATCCTAAGCGAAACAACTCCTTTTCCACTAATAAACATATATAGCTATACAAACCGATATGGACGTGGTTTACTGGGTAGGCTTCAACGAATGTATCTGGATATTTTATAAAGAAACTCTGGCGAGTACTTGTTATGGTTATTATGAAAATCATGTTGATAATTTTAAGCGCAACTTGGCATACCCATGCTTAACTAGCAAAATATATACTTAATTTGAAAACGAATAAAATTAATTTTTAAAATAACCCCGATTTTTTCAAAATAGGCCTATTAATAAAATATCTTTTCAATCAGTATTTGACCATATCGATGATTCAGCATGAAACAGTTGCCTTTATGCTTATTGCGAGATACAACTGCTTCGTGCCAATCCATTGATATGAAATGAATATATTTTGTTCAGCAATAATTTTCTTCCAAAGCAAAAATAATTTTATTTTAAATTACCTTATGACGTAAGTGCTATGCGTTGTTCATATATATGCGTATATGTTATGATGATACAAGTGAAGTTAGACTTCTGTTTAGTTATTCACGTTTAAAGGATACATTGTTGGCATTCTTTTTGCCTTTCTGGAAGAGATAATTCAAGTCAAAATGATTGTCTACACATGAATTCCGAAACTGCTGATTCGAATAGTCATAACATGTTAAAACAACGGAAATACGACATTTATGCAATATTGGTTACCATCTTACGTAGAACACAATAGTACTTCATATATGGTTATATGTAACCTTTTTTGATTTTCAAAAGGATGGCTCATATTTTCATTAGTAAAAATGAATTAATTTTTGATAAAGATTTCCAACTTCAAAATTTCTTTCGAGTATATTTTTGGCTGCCATCTCGAATGATATTCATAATCTATCATTTTGGGCATTAATCTGTAAAACAACTTTGAAATTGACATTGAAACCATTAATGTAGGCGAAAATATTTTAAAATCCTGAGTAAAATATAAATTACTTCGAATCTTCTCTTTTCTGGTTGCCATATTCAAATAAAAGCTTAATGTAATAATAGATGAGCGTTATCACTAGCCTGATTTTCAGAAGGCATAAAACCACTTATAAATGTTTACTGAATAAGCCCTAAAATCCTTTCCTAAGATTCGTATGTCTCATGGGTCAAGAAATACTATAATTGTCATTCAATAATTCACGTTGGCTGTCATCTTGACTACCATACTCATTTCTAATGTCTTAATATGCATCTATTAGGTTATATACTTTTAAACAGCAAATAAACAACAGAAAACATTTAAAGGGTCGCCATAGTGATCTACCGAGTTGTTAGCGTAATATTCGATAATCCTGGCTGCCATCTCAATTTTTTTCACAATTCTAAATGATGACAACATGCCATAAGCCAGATTCTGGTAAGGGAATGCCTAAGCTACAAAGTCAGCCAAGAAAAACTTTGAACGCTGCTTCATGATCAAGCTAGATATCTGTTGGACTATTTTACACAAATCATCACAACGAGCTTCCCTACCATGAAGCATTCGCACATTAAAGGTTTACGTTATGTTGATATGTATTATTTCCTCTTAGATTTGTCTTTCTGTCCTCTAAGAGATACCAAAATATTGTATCTGTAGAAAGAATAAAGCTATTAATACAAACCTTTGGTCCCAAATTAAATACATCCTTATTCCTCACTTGAAACCAACAATCTGGACGACAAAACACTTAAGTATCGGAAAGATAAAACTGAAGATTTATGTATTATATAATGTTGTTTCTATATAATGAAATCATTGTGCATAATACATGCATTGTTTCTTACATAAGTTAATGCGAGAGAGTAGGAAATGAGTAGGAAATAAACCTTGTGAGGTCAATATAGATACACAGAATTGGAAGTAAAATACTCACATATGAAAAAAGCAATTTTTCTTCAGTAGATAAATCGAATTTGTGAAGTAGAAACAATTTCCTATCTTAACTAATCACGTGATTATAAACTACAGGTGATGAAAACCTTTGATAATACAACTGATGTTCTACAGATGTCACTGAATATTCAACGTCAGATGACAGACACTGAACTGGTAGAATCGGTGTACATGGAGCGGCTAAGGAGGCAGATACCCGTTTTCGTGTACATGTTCTTAATCATGGTGATCGGAATTATAGGCAATGTACATGTGTGCTACATCTACAAACCAAAACCAGACATAACAGGCACCAGGTTATTTGTGTTCTGTCTATCTATCTATGATTTCCTAACATGTGGAATCATTGTACCATTTCAAATTATTGTACTTCGATACCAATATCACTTTAAGACGGATCACATTTGTATAGTTGATATTATACTCATTCTCTGGCTATCATCGAGCATGATGGGTACCCATGCTACACTTATGGTTGTTAGATATAGGAGAGCTTGTAAAGCTGACAGCCAACAACTTGACCTTCGAAGAGCAAAACTGATCTGTATATTTATCGCCGCGCTTTCTTTTTTATTGGCTTTGAGTGTAGCTTTTTGCAAAGTGTATGGTTTATCTGTTACAGCATTACCGCAATACAATGTGACTATTTCAAGTTGCAGTTTTCAAGGATATGAATCGGGACCAACACATTATGAATTCTGGATTATTTGTGCGACGATAGTCCTTATTTTTATCTGCCTTGCTACCATTACTTTGACGAGTTGTTTGATTGGAATAAGAATGTATTTGCAGATAAAGAAAAAGCGAAGCTCGCATAACAGTCTGCATGAAGACATAGCTGATTCTAGATTCCAGAAAAAGAACAAAAAATGCAGAATATCATTGTCTCAGAGACTTACAAGCTCAAGAGCGAAGAAACAGTCATTAAGCATGGTGCTAATTTCACTCATTTATGTTTTAAGCTATATACTGATATCGGTTTTGACTGCATTGCAAGCCACGACACTAAGTTTTGACGAAAGCTTGCATCCTTTTATTCTATTATTGCAAAGGTCTTATCTTTTAAACAATGCAGCAAAACCTGTCATTTACCTGATATATGACACGCATTTTAGAGATAGATGCAGAACCTTTTTGCCAGGGCTTTTTGCGAGATACATTTACAGACTGAGGCGCTGTGTGAGAGATAATTGTTTATCCGAATGATGAGAATGCCGTACTTTGAATTTTTCGCCATGGTCTAATTTTCGCCAATTTGCCAACCTCGCTTGGCGGCGAAAATTGCACGCACCAAAATAACCATATTTTTGAAAATTTGACATCCATACATATAACCTATAAAAAATATACCATATTCACACATGTGCCTTTTTACTGGAGTTGTTAATTACATTTGCCGTTACGGATATAAATAAGATAATTATCACAATGTAAGAAATATGGCGCATCTTTGTCAGTTTGAAATTGGATTATCATCGAACATGTTGAAATGTTGTAGGGTATATGACATAGTTGATGCAGTTATTTCCCTTAAATTCTTGTTTGAACATCGAAAGGTAGCTCCCCGTATTAACTCTTCGATACGACGGACTTGTAGTAAAATAAATAAATTACGTGTCTTATTTTTGCCTCCAATGCTAGGTGACGAAAATTAGATGTGCCAAAATATGCGGTATCATAAAAGTCTGGAGGAGGAATTATATGCAAAAGCTAAAACCCGAGGGTATATCACCCTCAGGTTTACGACGATTGGCGGTCGATCATTAGAGCATAATATGTTCGTGTCTTTAAACATAAATATTATCGAGTCGAGGTTGGGGGTATTAATTATGGTGTTGCATTTTGTTAGGCGGAAACAGTGTAAGAAAAACTAGCACTGTAGATATATATCTTTTACAGTAAATAACGGCTGAAAAAATCTTAAATTTTGAGAATGACGAATCATTCTCAAAAATTAAGATCTTTTCAGCCGTTATTTAAGAATCTAAAGATATTTATATCAGGATTCGATGGTTTCACGTCAGTGACTTAAACGAGTAGCGTTGGCGACGTCGAATGTTTTCACTCACAATTTTGAGGGCTAACGCCATTTTAGCTGACGTCATCGAGTTTTTTTCAGGGGTTTCCCGTAATTTTTTAAAATAGTCCGTCTATGTACATCCGAGGTTGATCATGAGATTGGCCAAGTGGTGTTCCGAATGGATCTCAGCTAAGACCAGGTATTACTGTTAAGACTTACAGTTAATAACATCGAGAAATTGACAAGGTGAATGATTCTGGAATGATTTTGGAATGAAATTGAATGAGTGTGTGGAGCGAGTTTCGAGTGAAATGAAAGGGCGGTAATCGAATCTCGCTAATTTTGTTAAAATTTTGTTAAAGTTATCGACATTTATTACCTCCTTCTAATAAAATATTCATATGAGTTGTATAAATAGCTTCCTACTTCTTCAAGAACCGATCAGACGCTTGCAATTTTAATTATGTCTTTGAAATCACAATTCTATTGTAGCTTTATTTTTTTTAACGATATTGTAGTTCTATCTTTTTCGTCGAGTTTGGAGCATTTTTGAATGGTTTAAATGAGTGTTTGGAATGAATGAATGGAGCGCTGAGCAAGTGATCTAGAATAGTTTTGATCGAAATGAATGTAATTTTCATGATGCTGTTAACTGTACCATGGAATCGTTTTCAATTTTCATGGACTTTAGAATCAATGAAATTCGGTTGAAAGAGGTTCTGGTCAAGTACATCAATATGCAAATTGTTTCTAAAATTAGACTTTCTGATACTATTTCATGTTATCAGGCAGGTGATATCCGATCAACACATCATTCGTTGAATGATAAATATTGGATAAGTGGCTTGTTGAGGCGATGGATCATACCCGGAACTCTATGACTGAGTGTCAAACGTACTACCAACAGCAATATACATTCGCTGTCGTAAATGCCTCTTGATTAATAGCTTCTAATTTCTGTTAAAGCTTTGAGTTCACAAGAAAAATGCTATAAACTTCATTATAAAGTATTAAATTACCAGATTCAATTTTCACCAAAGGAGCCCGTAGAGCGCTAGTAAACGCGCCAAATCATTTAATTCATGTGTTCTATACGGGAACATACTGTGTACATATATAATACATACTTAGTGTTTTGTATGAGAAAAGATATCTAACGAGGTTGGGAGAATTGATCATTGTCGAGGCTCTGCCGAGACAATTATCAATTCCCACAACCGAGTTAGATATTTTTTCATACAATACACTAAGTATGTATTATATTTATATTATAACTTCTATTTGCCTTATTTTCATCGATGTTTCTAACTGAAATGCAAGTTTCTAAAAATAACCGCATTATATCATTGTTCTAAAAATAACTATTTGATAACATAAAAAATATCATACGGGATGATATCATACGGATATTTGTATAATTATAAGATAAATACAGTTATCGCACAGTTATACGGGCACTGTAAGTACCTTTAAAGACGAGAGTCGGACGACAACATGACCTGCAAAAAGGTAAAAAAACGTTTAGTGATTAGTAATTGCTGAAAACGGATTATAATAATAGCCCATTTACATGAATAAGGGTATTGGTCTTTCATTGGAGACAAACCTTTATAGGTACAATGTAATAAACTGAAACAAGTAAATTGATGTGTATTTGTATTTTGATTTTCCATAAAATGTTTTGAAATCAACCTAAAACAAAGAAATTTAATCTATGATCTTATGAAGATAAAAAAAAATAGAGAAAAAATCTATTTATCAAGACGTTTATTGTAAATATATTGAAATGACATGATAAAAAATCAGGTTGTGTCGCTTTGGCCGAATAAGTAAAAGGTTTTGATCAGGTAATTGACTGCTTCGGTGGCCTACAGTTAATTTCATCATGAAATTGACAATCCATTCTACATCGCTCACTTAGCGCTCCAATCATTCATTCCAAACACTCACTCAAACCATTCAAAAACGATCAAACCCATTGAAAAATCTAGAATCAACAATGGCATTCAAAATAAATTTGGATAGAGAAGAATCGCGATTTCACTGATATAATTCAAATTGTAAGCGTCTAATTGGTTCTTGAAGAAATAGGAAGTTATCTATAGAATTTATTTACATATTTTGTTAAAGGCAGGTAATCAATATCGCTAATTTTGTTCATTCTGAACAAAACTTGCGATATAGGATTGCCTCCCATTAAACTCACTCAAAACTCGCTCCTCACACTCATTCAATTTAATTCCTATTACTTTCCAAAATCATTCACGTTGTCAATTTCACGATGTTGTTAAATGTAGTAGTAAATGCACGCGACCCATGACCTGGAGGTCCGTAGTTCGAGCCCAACTGTCGCCGGGTGTGTTTGTAGGCAAAGAACTTAATAGCTAGCCCCAGTTCGCCCAGCTGTAAAAATGGGTAGCAGTGGGTTTAAACTACTGCCTATCTCTCAGGGACGTGAAAACATTAGGATTGAGTGTTCAAGAGCGATTCGATGAGCTTAAGCTTTCGTCGCAATCGAATGAGAATAAATTAATATAAACTCAGGTAATGGCTGGTTTGAGCGAATATGGGGTCGTTTTGACTTAGGGCCGTTTTAATTTAAGCCCCTCTTAACTTGCATCCAAATAAGTAAGAAAGATCCCACTCTATTTTTTTTAAACGAGTGATATTAAAACGTCATATCCAGTGAAGCGATTCATTTGATTTTTTTATTTGACAGCTGAAATATACATAACAATAATAAGAATTTCTGAGGAGAAATAAAGGTAAATTTAGTTTCATTTATTAAGTAGAAATACCCAAGAGTAATACATGTAATCGACGGGTGCCTTCGGCTGTCAAGGAATACGATCGTTGCATTCCGTAAAAACATATTTGTTTATATGTATTGTTGTTGTCAAATAAGGCTGCCATGTTTCCATGAAATTGCACACGTATCTTTGAACGCATGCATCGGTACATTTTTCAGCTGGATGTAAATGCGAAAGTGCAATGTGGAACTATCTACAAAATTAGCGATATTGATTACCTCCCTTTAATAGAAATGCATACAAGTTCTATACATAGCTTCCAATTTCTTCAAGAACCTTTGAGCAGTTTGAATTATCTTAGTGAAATCGTAATTTTTCTCTACCAAAATTTATTTTGAATGACGTTGTTGATTCTATACTTTTCAATGGGTATGATCGTTGTTGAATGGTTTGAGTGAGTGTTTGGAATGAATGATTGGAGCGCTGAGTGAGCGATTTAGAATGGTTTTGATTGAGGTTAATGTCAATTTCGAGATGTAACTATGTAAAGGAGAATGTATACTGGAGGGGTGGTGGCTTGTCAGACATAAACGAAGGGAGATAAATAGCTTTGAAAACACAGAGCCACAACCACAATGTTTAACTCCCTTGTATATCACCGTTTTCATCTGTGGACGAAAATATTGAAGATTTGAGAATATTAGCGATTTTTGACATGGCAGGAGTCATAAGTGACATATTGAAGAAAAGCAGTTATTTTAGATAATAGTTAAAATAAACATTAGAAATTCGACATATCTGGATCTTGTATCTTGATTGAAAAATTACAACGGCGATGGGAGACCAAAATCTTGTCACGGCAACTTTTAAGAACGCTTTTGGTTTTATGATATATTTATCAACACATGTTTATCATAATTTTCGTCATACACTTTAATGAAAACAATATACGATTACATGTATTTATAGGTTAAATCGCCCCTTTACGTAAAGGATAATCCACGTCATGTATATATATAATACGTACTTAGTGTTTTGTATTAGAAAAAATATCTAACGAGGTTGGGAGAATTGATCATTGTCGAGGCTCTGCCGAGACAATTAACAATTCCTACAACCGAGTTAGATAATTTTTATTACCGATCGCCCTAATTTTTCAGCCAATGGTCGACAGCTATTTCATTTGAAATTCAAAAAATATATCGCATAACCTGACAATCTGTTCGAATAAGTGTGCTACATGACTTTATGTCATTATGGGCGGAGACTTAAAAACAAACCAGACAGTGACGTCATAATTAGCCTATCTTGTCTGGTGATCGGTCTCGAAGGACCCTTTACTTATAATCGAGCATACGAAAACGCTTATTGAATAAACTATTTCTGTGGGTTCCTGTAACACCTTTTTAAGTTGACATAAAATAGACGACAGAGTTGAAATGATCTAGAATCTAACTTCTTGTTTTAATATGAATACTTCTAATTTATCTATTTTTCAGTGCGCCCTACCCCTCTCTATGCTTTGTAAAACATATTCATTCATGACGGGTTACGCTAACATTTGCCATACATTCGTAACATGGATAATCCCTGCGAGTTAAAAACTCAACATACACCATGTATTTAGGTTAAGTGATATAGAAGGGTACATATAAGCTAAAAAAATGACAGAACGATAAACTTGGATATTCGTCTTATTCTAAGTATTCAAAAATAGTTTAAATTACTTTGAAGCATTTAAGACCCTGGGATTTTAGACTAGTCTTGAAAATATACGGGACCCATTTCAAGGTAACGTATCATTTGTGTTTCAAAACCTACCCCGCGTTCTAAACGAAACTTTAAGCGAAATGTTGCCCCGCTTTAAGCATGTACTTATCAGCAAAGATGAATTCAAATCATCGTCGCTCGCAAACGTTTATGCATCCCGAAAAAGGGGCTAAAAACAACGGCTTCCGATGCGTCATTTTTAATAACTCGATAAACTGCTTGCTGCAAGCATTATTGTAAATGAATATCACGCGGCACGTAACTAGTATTTTCTCACAAATAAAATCCTCACAGATGGGCATATCGTCCGCGAATAGCTTGCTAAATAGGATATAAAATACCTATTTATAGTTGCAACCACAAGGTATTCATCGCCAAACGCGACTAAAGGGTAATCATTCCATCGAAACTGTCTCGCCAAATGACGAAATATAAATGAAAGCTAGATAATGATTAAATTCGCCCCTCCTCTTTTAGTTTGCGGCGATTTGATTGAATAATGCATGACGCAACAAAATTGACTGACATCATTGATTGACGTAAAACTCACTGGAGCTAGAGTTATTGGATGAAAATTAAGCCGACCGGTAAAACAGTTATAGTTCATATTCTGACAATTTACGCGTATAACCTTGCGCTCCGCTAACGCTCCGCTTAGGTTATATCGCGTAAATTGTCAGAAATGAACTATAACTATTACATACAGTACACTTAGTAAGTATATATTATATTTATCTTATAACTTCTATTTGCCCTGTTTTCATCGATGTTTCTAACTGATATGTAAGTTTCTAAAAATAACCGCATTATATCATTGTTCTAAAAATAACTATGTGATAACATAAAAAATAAAATATCATACGGGATGTTATCATACGGATATTTGTATAGTTATAAGATAAATATCTAAGTTCTACCATATTAAATAAAACACTTGTACTATCCATCTTTAGTCCTACTTTATCTTCAAATCAAAAGGCTTGATTTTGAAATTTTTTAATGGTTTATTTTCAATAAACTATCAAGTTGAGGATAGTTGTGATCATTATTGCATTTAACCCTTTCCTGTTTAATCCCTGCTTTTTACGTGCCTGTGATTTTATGACTGAAAAAACATTGTGAATAAAGAAGAAATTGCTTCTGACAAGCAATTTCTTCTTTTTCCACAATATTTTCTACACTACTGAATGGTTATTTTTCAAATTAAATCCACTTTAAAATTTCGTCTGCAAAACCTTTGAATTTGGACAGGTCCAAAATTTTGTAAAACAGGAAAGGGTTAAACGTCGATGACTATTTCTTATACCACTCATGCGTTCAGACTAAAACCTAGCCGTCTCATAAATATGCAAAGGCCACATGAAAAGTACATTAAGAAATCGTAAACAAGTGCACATGCTGAATAGCGAATATTCTATGTAGGTTTGGATCTGGGCGGACATGGTCTACCTTTTCGAATCTCTTATTGAACAATGACTATTCTACATACCTGTACAGTTATTATCCATGATTAATGCCCTGGCAGGGCGGAGCCTAAGTAACGAGTCGTTGCACTTAAGATTAAGGGTATTCAGCTTCTATCTAAAATAACCTACTTTTAAAGAGAGTCGACATAAATAACCCGAGACCTTAAATCGTAGATTGGTAACCAAATCCTCGTTACTTCAGCTTAATCAAGCTGAAGTTACGAGGCCTTGGTAATCAAACGATGAAATGTGTTCACTATCTCAAAGCACGTGAATCCTTTAGGTTTAAGGATACAGTTATTTGCACGCGTTGCCGATGATTACCGACTAAACTTTGAAAGAACCGAAACTATTGAAAAGTAAACTCGCCGAATTACGTCACGGTTAAGCCCCGCCCTGCCAGTTCATTTATAACGCAGAATACAGTCGATTAAACTTAAATTAAGATGTTTTCAAATACAATGACCCCGCTTCGTGGATTTTTTTTTATTTCTTAATACGATCATCAAGCGGATATGACCGACGTAAATTAATTTTTCCTCGTGTTAATATTGGTGGACTATATTTGGTAAAAGTAACGCTTACTGAATAGCGCTTATTGAACAATGCATATAATTTTTATGTTCTGGTTCTATCAACAAACTTGTTTGAATGGGGCTTTACGCCGCTTTCAACAATCTTTCATTACATCGCGGTGGCTGGAGCACTTGACAATGGATTCCTGATATTCTCACACCAGTATTACCATTAAACCCTTTCATAGCCTCGAGCTGCTAGGAGGCCATAACACAGGTCTACGAAATTCAACCCATTGGTGGAAGACGAATAGTCGGAAAGGATGAGTGGCGCCGTCGGAGATAAAACTCGAGACCTCTAGATTGACAGTCCGACGCTCTACCAACTACCTATTGCGGTGGCTGAATAATTCTGAAACACAAACAACATCAAAGATTCCTACAGCAGTAACAAGGCGAGAGCATATTTACATGTATTATCCATCACTCGAAAAACGACCAATTGTCACCTTCGTAAAACAGAGATTATAGCAAGGTCGGATCAACCAGAGGTCGCCGTTAAGAAAACATACATAGGAAGGTAGAATGATCATTCTTGATTCAGAACCTTTGTTAATTTAAGAAATGATAGAAATTAGTATATCTGCACAGCCCACGAGGTCTGACAAGGACCGACATTTTTTTAACTTTCAAGGTGGTCCCTTAACGCCTAACGGAACACATGCAGTTACCAACATCGAGAAAATGACAAGATGAATAATTTTGGAATGATTTGAAATGAAATTGAACGTTTTTGTGGAGCGAGTTTTGAGTGAATTTAATGGGAGGCAATCCATTATCGCAAATTTTGTTCAGGATGAACAAAATTATCGATATTTATTACCTCCCCTTATTGAAATATGTATAAAAAGTCTATTCAGTTAACAACATCGTGAAATTGACATGGAAAATTATTTTGGAATGATTATTGAATGAAATTGAATGAGTGTGTGGAGCGAGTTTTGAGTGAATTTGATGGGAGGTTATCCTATATCACAAATTTTGTTCAGGATGAACAAAATTAGTGATACTGATTACCTCCCTTTAATAAAAAATGCAAACAAAATCTATAGATAACTTCCGTTTTCTTCAAGAACTTATTATGTCACCGAAATCGCGATTTTTTTTCTATCCAAGTTTATTTTGAATGAAGTTGTTGACTCTATGTTTTTCAAAGGGTTTGAGCATTTTTGAATGGTTTGAGTGAGTGTTTGGAATGAATGTTTGGAGCGCTGAGTGATCGTTTAAGAATGATTTTGATTGAGGTGAATGTCAATTTTGCGATGTAACTAACTGTAAGTAGCTTTCTTTTTACTTTTTAAAGCCTTTATCAGACGCTGACAATTTAAATTATATCAGTGAAACCGCGCTTTTTCTAGCTTTTTGATATTTCAAAATACGTTGCTTATTCTATCTTTTTTAGTGAGTGTTTCGAATGAATGAATGGAGCGCTGAGCGAGTGATTTTGAATGTTGCTTTTTTTTCGAGTCGTATCCACGATGTTGTAAACTGTAGCCATTTTTCGCTTTTCCAAGATGGCCCCTTTTCGCCCTACGGGAGCACATGTAGGTCAGTTCGTAAAGTGCACGGTATCACCCCAACCATTAGTTGTGGTTGAATCCTATTTGGGAAAAAAGATAAGACGCTCTAACACCTGATGATGGGTGCATTCAAGCAATTTGCAATGCAACAGTTCACGTAATTGTTACGGGTGATAAGTGAATGAAAATGTGCCCCGTCACATGAAAAAAAGAAAATTGTTTTAAGGGGGGTTTACGCCGCTTTCAACAATCTTTCAGTTATATCGAGGCGGCTGGAACATCTAACAATGGATAACTGGTATTTCACTCACCAGTACAATTGTCACATCCTTTCCTAGCCTCCGGCTGCTATCCGGAGACATAGGTCTACGATTATCGACCAATTGGTGAGAGACAAATTTTCGGAAAGAATGTGTTTCGACGTCGGGAATCGAACCCTGGACTTCTAGATTGACAGTCTGGCGCGCAACCAACTGACAGTCATATTTTGGAGTACGAAAAGTATCGATTCTGATCAGCCTGCACAAATTGTGCAGGCTGACCAGATCAAAACTTATCGCTTTTAGCAGATTTTCTAAAATTATTATGTTTATTATACTATTCAACATACAATAGATATGACACCTTGTTGATCTTCTAAAGATACAATAGATTCTATCACTATTGCTTTAAAGAAGTTCTCGGTCCCGGGTTCGATCCCCGACGGTGGCAATCATTCTTTCCGACTATTTGTCTTTCAACAATGGGTTGATAATCGTAGGCCTATGTGAGATAGCAGCTGGAGGCTAGGAAAGGATGTGATTGTTGAACCCGTGAGAGAAAACCGAGAATCCATTGTTAGGTGCTCCAGCCGCCGCGATATAACTGAAAAATGTTGAAAGCGGCGTAACACTCCATTCAATCAATTCAATTCAACGAAGTTCTCAGATGGTCCATTTTTCCCGTGACGTGATTCAAATTTAGGGCATGTTTGAAGAATTGGTCAGAAACGTGCTAAACGATAGAAAAGAATGTATCACAGTTACCAATTACCATTTACAGAACAGTTCCAAAGTGCCACCTTTTTCTGTTATTCGATGTGTGAGTGCAAAAATTTTCTTTAAGTGCCTTATCAAGTTGGGGCAAATAACCCAGTAATTTATCTACGTGTGCATTTATTTGTAGATAATCGGACAGGGCACCCGATGAGCTGTATCTTTTGAAATTTTGTTTCTAATGAACACGTTTAGCTCGACTTCACGACACAATAAAATACTTTTTTTGTTTCGAGAATAAAAAAAGATAAATTTCATTTCAAGAGGGGGGCGCATTTGCCAAATTATTTTGCAGCCTATGCTTACATATAGAAATTACATGTATGCTCCGGACAAATATTTGCCCTTGATTTTAATCTATGAGATACAGAAAAACACATCTTGCAAATGACACGTTGTGTTTAATTGTTTTGAATTCATCTAGATATGTGGGAGATATTTACCGGAAAACAATAAGCGTGTAGAGCGATTAATCTTAGTTGGCATGTATATATAAGGTACTTACAGTAAATAACATCATAAAATTGATAGGTTGAATGATTTTGAAACGATTTCCAAATGAAATGGAATGAGTGTCATTGGTGAGTTTTGAATTAAATGAACGGAAGAGTATCCACTATCGCTAAGTTCATCCAATTAGGCGAAAGTATCCAATATCTTTTACCTCCCTTTCCAAAAGGCTTAAATATGCATAATGTTGTGCTTGCGTGTTCGGTTTTGGAAAGATTTGAACGCTTTGAATTAAAATCAACCGAACGATTTCGAAATGGTTTTGAAACTTTCAGGGGGGGGGGTTGATTTAGAATGAATGAATGTATGAATGAATGGAGCGACGAGCGAGCGGTGAATAATGCTTTTGGTCGAGATAAATGTCAATTTCACGATGTTACTAACTATACCGTTTGTCATATGATTTAAAAGGCGCTTCTAAAATCCTCCTTGATAGTACAATCGGTAGCGCATCAGGTTTCCAGTCTTCAATCATGGGGTGTCATTCTCGACGGCGGCACAAATTCTCTCCGACATTTGTCTTCCACCAATTGTTAAAAACTCGCTTAGCTAAGTGTAGCTGGCGGCTAGGAAAGGATTTAATGGTAATACTGGTGCGAGAAATAACAGGAAAGCAATGTAGAAAAAAATTTAACAAGAAATGGCGAAATACTTCACATTCCGCGATCAAATATTTTCAAACGAACCTATTTTCGATCTGAATTGCCATTTTTAAGAAATACCTTTTTAAGATGGGGGGGGGGGGGGTATAAATTCGAAAGAAAGACGGAAAATTAAGAGTAAAATTACTCTTAGAATATTTGTGCATACGGACCAAGGAATCCACTGTCAGATGCTCAAGTTTTAACTGTAGTATGGATCCCTGCACCCACCTGTTACTATGTTGTGAGGATGACGTGCGAGCGATTTCTGGCTCCGCTAATCTTCAGTTCTAACTGTGAAGTTAACAACATCTTGAAATTGACAAGATAAATGATTTTGGAATGATTAAGAAAAAAAATTGAACGAGTGTGTGGAGCGAGTTTTGAGTGAATTTAATGGGAGGTAATTCAATATCGCAAATTTTGTTCAGAATGAACAAAATTAGTGATATTGATTACCTTCCTTTAATAAAATACGCATACAATGTCTTTTGATAGCTTCCTATTTCTTCAAGGACCTATTACACGCTTAAAATTTGAATTATGTCAGTGAAATATCAATTTCTATCTATCAAAATTTATTTTGAATGACGTTGTTGATTCTATATTTTCAATGGGTTTGAGCGTTTTGAGTGAGTGTTTGGAATGAATGAATGGAGCGCTGAGTGAGTGATGTAGTATGGTTTTGATTGAGGCGAATGTCAATTTCACGATGTTACTAACTGTAGTATGGATCCCTGCACCCATCTGTCAATATGTTGATAGTATGACGTGCGAGCGATTTCTGGCCAGGCTAACCTTGAAGGAAATGTAATTGACCCAATCTGATAATGATCAGTTGTATCAGAATTTTGTTCTGGTTTTGATAAATGTCAATTATCCCCGAGATGAACTTTAAAAATAAACGAAGTAAACATTACTCAATGCCTTCTCTCTCAGTCAATTATTTTGGCACTTATAGAACGCTTAAGTAACACGGTTACTCCATTTTCATTAGTATTTTTCTTTTATATTTTGTAAAATAACCTAAAGTCCTTTTGACTTCTATATGGAAACATTTTGCCGAAAATATCGGAATCGAAATGGTGTAACGTATTTTTTTTCTTGTCATATCGTATTTTCCATCTAATACCATGAAGAATTGCGTTTTTCAGATTTTTTGAATCTGAAATAATGATTTTGTCCGTCCGTCTACATGTCCACTCTTGGACTTTCATACCTTGTCGTGTCTGTAGTAAACGGAACACCGAATTATTTATCAAAAAGATAGTGCTGGTTTGCATAGGGACAGAGTCAAACATGTATGATTTTAAGTGAGTCGTTTAAGCATAAAGACGGGTATTTTTATAAAATTAATTTTGTCGAAGATATTTACTTCTTAGGGTATCAATTCAATTCAATTCAATATTTTAATACCATAATATTATACAATACTGTTGATATCAAATCTGAGTGTATTCTCTCTTTGTTCAAAAGCCGTTTGACCAGATAATTGAAAATTGTTTTTGTCTATTCTGAGATAACCCTATATTGACATATTTAGACCAATCGAAAAGCATTATGTAAAGAAGTTGATGGAATTTTCACGGGGAAAACTAGATAAGCAGGCGAGTTCTAACGGTACGAATCACGTGATACTCAAGTAAAAGATGACAAAACCATCGATATGCTAATGAGCTTTTTCAAACAAGGAATAATGGACGTTTCTTCTGTCAAATGTTTTTACTTTATGTTTACATTTTCTTACTACTAAACATCCTCCGTCACCCCTCGTGTTTAAGAGCGGAAAATGCAAAAATATTAACATTAACTAGATAGACAAAATCATTATTTTGAAACCATTTGATATTCAAAGAATATCTTTCGGAATGGTATTAATGAAAGTAAGATTTAACCACATACGAATCCTTCATTTAAACGCAATTTCATGTAATTGATAAAAAGGTTGGTCCATATAGAAGTCAAACGGACTATACATGTATGTATTTAAGTCGTTTTACAACAGTGTTAACACATCTTTGTTTTGTATAAGAAATTTCATTTGGTAGATACATAATTGGGCCAATGGAGACTAAACCAAGGGTTTCTATATTACATAGAGATTTAGTGTGTTATACGATGTCTGATTATGACTTTATTACTACGGGGTAAAATTGGCAAACAGTCTGCATTGTTTTTTTATCCTGAACGCAGGTTAGTACGTTATGTTCCGTTACGTTCTTTTCTAGCTTCCATCTAATATTCCACCCAGAATTATGAAAATTTACCCACCGTTTGGATATAAGTAACATAAAGTAAGCGTGTCGCCACCAGGAATCGAACACGCGGTCCCATATTTGAAAAGTTGTCTGACACGCTACCAACACAGATAAATCGGAAACCAAAAATGAATGAACACCAATTCTCATTAAGTTTTTGAGTTTCATACACATGCACCTCCATGGAATCAACAAATTCTCTCTTCATATCTGAAATGTTTGTGTTTGCGGTCAATAACCTAAAGAGCTAGTGAGAGCAACCCAGGAATCGCAAATAATTGCCACATTTTTCGTCACTCGAAAAGGGCCCATCTGGAAACTCTGCAAAAGAAAGACTAGAAAAAGAGATTGGCTTTAGAACAGGCCACCCAGAGGTCGTATTTCAACAATTCTTTTATGGGAAGATAGATTGATCATTCTTGATTTAGAAATATATAATACGTACTTAGTGTATTATATGAAAAAAAATATCTAACGAGGTTGGGAGAATTGAAAATTGTCGAGGCTCTGCCGAGACAATTATCAATTCTCACAACCGAGTTTGATATTTTTTTCATATAATACACTTAGTACGTATTATATTTATCTTATAACCTATATTTGTCTTGTTTTCGTCGGCGTTTCTAACTGAAATGCAAGTTTCTAAAAATAACCACATTATATCATGTTCTAAAAATAACTATGTGATATCATAAAAAATATCATACGGGATGTTATCATACGGATATTTGTATAGTTATAAGATAAAATAAGCAAAGTGTGAAAAGTTTCAACCCTAGTAAATCTGTGCAATACTTTATGCACTACCGAGATGGTCCCTTTTCGCCTGACAGGTCACATTTAAAGAAATTGGACGTCTTTTTAACACGTTTTCATTGTACAGTTCTAATAAACAGAACTATTATTTAAGGCAACTCTTGGAATACTTCCATGAAAATTCTCGCAGTGTTATCGCGCGTGTTTTAAAAAACCAGCGCATCTCATATGTATTTAGACAGTTATGTTAGTTTACTTGAGGTCACATATTTCATAGTGTAAACTTTAGTTTTTTTGAGTCTAAAAGTATTCTCCAAAACTTTACAAACTCAACTCTTTTCCCGATTGTGAATATTTGTATTCGTTTCTTTCAAATCTCCGGAACGTACATATTAGTAACGATGTCTTCCTCAATATCATCCGGAACATCGCTCGGATTTCCCTAAACTGGAAAGTACCTCGGACATAAGTGTCGTAATTTTGGATATTTTTTTATTTTTATTTTTTGTAAATCGGTATCTGTTGAAACTTCGGTTATTTAATACACTTGAAGAAAAAAACAATCTTGTTAATTCTTTATGGTTGTCTGTGGAGATATTTTTTGGCATGTTATAATTTGATGACAAACGCAGAAAAAACACTGCAATTTGTTATCAAATAACATTTATATGCCGACTTTTATTCTTTCGTTAATTTTTTTTCTAATATGTAACGTAATTCTTAGCGGGCTGGTTGATAATTGTGACGTCATATAAACCCAAGTGCAAAATGACGCGCTTTCATGGCTGCGCCATTATTTTTCCCAAGGTCTGTTCCGTAGAATCGCCTAAAGTTCCCGAATAACTGAAAGTAAGGCGAAGACTGTCAAAAACAATGAGTTAACACGTTCAGTAACTTTCTTGATTTTACGATTAAACTATCGTGTGAATATTCTCCTGAAATCTCGCGAATCTAAGAAAGAAAAGAAAGATATAAGTAATTATAAACAAATTATTACAATTGAAATGTATGCAGAAAATGGGAAAAAAGATACTTGATAACCTGATTATATAAATTTTTGATGAATTATTTTAGATACAAATGTAAAATTGATATAACATTTCAATGAACGCAACCTTATGTAGGGGGAACTGATGAAATAAGATATAGCAAATGCACATTTGGGCTGCAAGATTATAAATTACTTAGTAATGTGTGAGCACGACTGCTTAATAATGATCAAGCAAATGCATAGAAAGAGGGAATTTTATTCCCTATGAAATCCAGAAATTTTAATGACATAGAAATAAATGTTTTAGGATATATCCTACAAGGGATTAATCGATACATGTAACTGCGTACAGTTGTCATCGCGTTTAAACAACGTCAATGAAATCCCTGAGGTCTACTGAAGTTTCTAGAGAAAGAATACTTTGAAAGATTAGACAATAATTCAACAACATGTTTTGTCTTTTTCTTCTTATGCAAAAATGAGATTTACTGTCTTATGATTCTAGAAACGTTATTTCGGTATATGAGCACGATTTCATTGAAAGGATATTGAAGTGAATCTTTTAAACATCTTTTTTTGCTTAGACGAACCCCTACAGTAAAAAACATCGTGAAATTGACATGATGAATGATTTTGGAATGATTTTGGAATGAAATTGAACGAGTTTGTGGTGCGAGTTCTGCGTGAAATTCAAGGAATGTAATCCAATATCGCTAAATTTGTTCAGCATGAACAAAATTAGCGATATTTGATTACATCCCTTTTGTAAATATTCATACAAGTTCTATAAGTAGTTTCTTCATACAGGCTCTATTAAGTAGTTTCCTATTTCTTCAAGGACCAATCAGACACCTAAAATTTCAATTATGTCAGCGAAATCGTGATTTTACTAAAGCTTATATTTGTTTTGAATGACGTTGTTGATTCAATATTTTTCGTAGAGTTTGGAGCGTTTTTGAATGGTTCGTGTGAGTGTTTTGAATGAGTGAATGGAGCGCTGAGCGAGTGATTCGGAATGGTTTTGATCGAGATGAATGTCTTTTTCACGATGTTGTTACCTGTACTTTTCAATTATTATAAGTTCAGCACCACGGCTGATTCCTCCCTCCTCTTCTTCTTCTCCTCATATTCGTTTTTTTTTCGTCTCATTCTTCTTCTTTTGTGTCTTCATCTGTCTGTTTATTCTTTATCTTATAACTATATAGGTAGATTTTGAGCGATGAGCTGTGAAATCTACATTTAACGGTTAAATTTCCGTGCTATTCATTCAAAATAGATAAAACAGACATAACAAAGATACAAATTACCTTTCAAATGAAACTTAGTGCTTGTCTCAGAACTTAAGGTTTACTCATATACCTATGGTAATGGACTCAACGCCTAGGTCAGAGCTCAGTTTGGAAAATACACCTATACAAATATCCGTGTGATAACATCCCGTATGCTATTTTTCATGATATCACATAGTTATTTTTAGAACAATGTGGTTATTTTTAGAAACTCGAATTTCTGTTTGAAACATCGACGAAAACGAGACAAATAGAGGTTATAAGATAATATAATACGTACTTAGTGAATTGTATGAAAAAATATCTAACTCAGTTGTGAGAATTGATTATTGTCTCGGCAGAGCCTCGACAATGATCAATTCTCCCAACCTCGTTAGATATTTTTCTCATACAAAACACTAAGTACGTATTATATATACATGTTTTATGCTGGGTTTACGAAATGACTCCATAGACAATTGCTTCCAATATATAATGTCATCGCTAAAGTATGGATTTTTAATTCATAACTGAGCTCTGCTACCGATTGTTTTACCAAAATTGACGTCTTCTAAGTGGCACGGCTCTTATCGATAACGTCATTTCATTGAAATAGATAATCGTTTTTTTCGTGTTAGATTGATAAATATTGTTTTTTTTATCAGTCAGTTGCTCAACTATACGTGAAAATATTAATTTTGTCATTGGAAGACAAATACATGTAGATCTAACACGGATTCAAATAAGTACCAAGTATTTCTTTCCATTGAATATTATTATCATCATTATTTTTTTTGTGATATGTAATTTATTTAGAGACGATACATGATTTTTTCACATATAAATGTATTTCTTCGAAGATGTTTGTCGAATGACATCATATATTGAACGATATCCAAATATTTGTTCTCATTACAGAGCTTTAAGCAAAGAAACATTTCCATATTCAAATACCGACAACAGCTGAATTATCTTGAATTATGAGAAATGTGCAGATGTTTAATAATCTTAATTACCAGGGGTCTGTTTCACTAAACATCTTACGATCGTTTTTTGCGTAAGCAAAAAATTAAGTTTCTTATAGATTAGTAACTAAATATGGAATTCTGCCATGCATTATCTCATTGAAATCGTCTTCTAAAGACGATTCCAATGAGATATTGCAAGGCAGAATGTTACTATGAATGAAAACACCAGGTATGATTTGTGATTTTGACTTACGATTATTTTTTTTTCGTAAGAAGTTTAGTAAGACGGACCCCTGGTAATTGTTCTCAATATGTTATTTTCACTGGTCATTCGTGAGTCGGAGATTTGGGCTGCTGCGTTCAGGATGACAAATCGGTGCAAACCGTTCGCCAATTGTACCCCGCTTTGTACGCAAGTATACGTTCAAAACGGGGTATAACTGGCAAAAAGATTGCACCGTTTTGTCATGCTGAACGCTGGGCTGGTGCATCGTGGTGGAAATTTGTCTCATTGTTTTGTATGTTCGCTATGACACCCGAATTTCTCAAGTGAATATGAAATGAAATTTATAAGCAGCTCGAAGGAGAATGACGAAAATCCGTTTAAGATGAGTTTGGAGCGTTTTGAAGGTTTGAGTGTGAGTTTGGAATGTATGAATGGAGCGCTGTACAATTGATTTGGAATAGTTTTGATCGAGATGAATGTCAATTTTATGATATCGTTAACTGTATCAGTCCTTTCAAAATTGAATAAAAAGAACATCGCGAAATTGCCAAGGTGAGTGGGTATGGAAAGTTTTCGGAAAGATATGTAATGACTGTTGTGGGTAAGAAAGGGGGGTAATTAAAAAAACACACTTTTGGTTCAAATAGACAGAAACGAGCCATATTACAGTTTAGAAAATCGTATAATTGACAACGTGAATGTATTTGGAATGATTTCGGACTGAAATTGATTGAGTCGGATGAGCGAAGCTTAATAAAATCGGAGTAGATAACGAGGTATCGGAAATTCCGTCCAATCGGATGATGTAAATTTAGTACCTCCCTTTAATTCAATCAAATGCAGCTAATTTTGTTCAATATAACCAATATAAGCAACATTTATTACCTCCCTTTAATAAAATATACGTACTTTTCTGTTTGTGTGTCACCATGGACCAATCAAACACTTTTAAATCCACACCAGCTAATAAAATCGTAGAAAAAATTGATCGATTTAAATTACATTTTGATTGACTTGAACGATTTCGAAATGTTTTCTTATGGTTTCGAAGAGTTTTTGAACGATGTGAGTGAGTGATTGGAATGAATGACTGGAACGATAAGTTAGGGAATTGGAATTTCTTTGTTTGAGATGTATGTCGATATCGCGTTGTTGTTAACTGTATGTAACATCGTTTACATGCAGTTCACCCCTAATGAAAGAAAATGAAATCGTCATGGCTTGCGTTTTCTACAACGGCGTCTTCTTCTGTTCATATCGCTAGAGGAATATTATATAGGTTTGTTTGTTTGTTTGTTTGTTTGTTTGTTTAAATGGGATGTTGCGCCGGTTTCAGCATTCTTACGGTTATATCGAAGCGGCTGGAGCACCATACAATTGATTGAATTTCTCACACCAGTACTACCAAAGGTTTAAATCTGTTTTTGTTTTACATCGATTGGGAACAAATTCTTACAACTTAGATTAATTCCTCTCGATTCTGCTTTCTGGAAAATTCAATAGTACTCGAGCCAAATGCTATAGCCGCTCCCGGAAATCGAACTCAGGAACTTTGGATCAAAAGGCCGACGCTCTACCTCTAGTGAATTTTAATAGATGGTAATCCAATATCGCTAATTTTGTCCAGGATGAATGTCGATTTCACGATGTCCATAACTGTATCAAGAGAGTGAATATGGACTGATTGCGTAAAAGGTTGAGCGGTTTTTCTTGATATTAAAGAAATGTACATGTAATAGATTATCACTTAGCTTGTTCAAATCGAACGAATAAGCAAAATTCTATTACCTCGCTTTTAAAGAATATACGCACTATTTGATGAATTGATGGGTGTTTTGACAGGCCATTTAAAAATGTTCAAATTAACGCATGCCAAAAAAATCACTTAGTACTAGTAATTGGGGCGATTTGAATAAAGCTTTGGATCAGTCTGGTAATACTTGTTTTTGGGGCGTTTAGAATGTTTCTAGTGAGTTTTTAGGGTTCTGTGAATGTTGCATGGAGACAGCGTTTAAGAATGGTTTTGAGTGGGGGCAAGAAATAAACTTATGATGGTCTTATTTGTGACCAGTCACGCGAAGAGACCATCCGGGAACTCCTTAAAATAAACATTTGAAAAAAAGAGAGATTGGCTATAGTACAGGTCAGCAATAGGTACCATTTTAAAAATTCTTTCAAGGGAAGATAGTTTGTTAATTCTAGATTCTGAAAATTAGTTAAGTGCGAAAAGTTTTGACCCTAGTCAGTCTGCGCAATCCGCACAGTCTGACAAGGGTCGACACTTTACGAACTACACAGATGGTCCCTTTTCGCGTGACGGGTCATATTTATATCAGGAAAAACTAGAATCAAACAGGTATCTTTTCACCAGACACAGAATACTGGGGTTTTGTAAATGAAATCTTATTGAATTAATGTAGTATGTTTGTTCGACCTTAAATGTTCTTTAAAGAAGTAGTGTAATGAAAAATGTACTAAACAGCGGCGCAGCACGATAGTTCGGTTTCGTTGTCGGTATACGAGGAATGATCCAGAAGTTCGTATAATGGGCTTATAACTTTCGCATTTATAGCTTGTTCAGTATCTAATTTGGTCAATGTGCAGTTTTGTAACAACGGAGAACATTAGTGTTATTATTTTTGCAGAATTATTTTAGCGGCCTTAGAATACGTTACCATAGAAACATATTTATGCTAAGGCGGGGGAGCGAAAAGAATATTGAAAATCTGTTAAATAAATCGAGTTTTCTGTAAGTTTTCTGTAACTTTTTTCGGAATTCCTTAGGCTAAATTAAATAGAAAGCCTATAAGAATTATATAATATTATATTTTAAAGCTTATTGGGAGATTTCTTACGGACACAGAATAGTTTAGTAATTCAGAATATTCGAGGAAAAATTGACAAGACGTCAATACCAAAATATGAATACTGTTTATTTCCCGAATAATGCCATGATCTATGTTATACACCAATCCAAACATTTCAGATGATTTATAAAAAATGAAAAATGTAGAGAAGAGAATTCCTAAAGCTACCCCGGATATTCAAAGAGGGCAATGCTTCAAGAAGAATTTTGACTGATCTAATAGAGTTTCAACGAACGAATATATCCCAATTCATTCTCACTATTTTCCAAAAATAACGGTCCAGATTTTGGCTCTCCACTTTATTAGAAACACCATGCATATAAAAATTGTAAACAAATTTGATTCGAATGGTATGTGGATAATTTATGTAAGTTGGTGTATCAGATACTGAAAGGCATGAGAGTAAGTGACTGCTATGTAGAAAAGAAATATCATTGACGTCGTATTTGACGTTCTTGCTTCCCCGTGTAGTAGGGAATCTTTACCTTAATTCATGCATTTTGCAGTCGCTTTTGAATGTAAACAATTGAAGTTTTCCACGTTTATTACACAGATGATGCATTTAATGAATCTTTAATTTATATTTTGATAGTTAACTTTTCTGATGATTTATAACTTCATTTTGCGAATTTTTGGATCAACCCTCGTATATCCAGTAATGTTTACATGCAAGATTGGCAAAGTATATCTTTATTGCATATGATTAAAATGACTGAATCTCACGTGAAATCACATTCTTGATATGATCTTGGTACAGTAAACAACATCGTTAAATTTCCATTCATCTCGATCAAAACTATTCCAGATCACTCGATCGGCGCTCCATTCATTTACTCATTCTAAACACTCACTCTAACCATTCAAAAACGCTCCAAACTCACTGAAAAAAATTATAGGCCTGGTAGAGCGGAGTTGAAAATGCTACAAATATTGTATAACTGGGCCACTTTTCTATAAATGATTATCTCTCATCCAAAGTTTTTATACCTGATGCCCATATATCTTTTGCAAGTGTCTTTATTACTTTTCTGAAATAAACAAACCTTGTTGAAATACAGTTAACAACATCGTGAAATTGACAAGGTGAGTGATTTTTGAATGATTTAGGAATGAAATTGAATGAGTGTGAGGAGCGAGTTTTGAGTGATTTTAATGGGAGGTAATCCTATATCACAAATTTTGTTCGGATGAACAAAATTTGCGAAATTGATTACCTCCCTTTAATAAAAGTGTAAACAAGTTCTGTGCACAGCCTCAATTTTTTTCAAGAACCTGTGAGGCGCTAACTTTTTGAATTATGTCAGTGAAATCGCGATATTGCTTTGTCAAAATTAATTTTGAATGATGTTGTTAATTCTAAATTTTTCAATTGGTTTGATCGTTTTTGAATGGTTTGAGTGAGTGTTTGGAATGAATGATTGGAGCGCTGAGTGATCGATTTAGAATGGTTAAGATTGAGGTGAATGTCAATTTCACGATGTTATTAACTGTAGCCAAAAGATAAAGCCAAAAGGCGTAAAGTCGTAAAGTATAGGTAATTCCGTTCGAATTATCGATAATTTATTACCTTCCTTTAAAAAGTACATACTTTTCTATAAAGATGATTTTTTTGTCTTCTCGTAAACGCTTCCAAATCAACACCAGCTATACAGTAAGTTACACTCATTCCGATCAAAATAATTCTAAATCATTCACTCGCTCAGCACTCCGTTCATTCATACCATACAATCACTCAAAACAATCAAAAACGCCCCAAAATCACAGAAAAGATAAGATCAGATGTAAGAAAATATTTGCATTTTCACTGACACAATTGCAATTATTAGCGTTGATTTGTTCTTGAAACCATAGAAAGTATGGTACTTATATAGAACTTGCTTGTATATTTCATTAAAGGGAGGTAATAAATATCGCTAGTTTTGTTCATCCTGAACAAAACAAAGGGATATTGGAATACCTCCCTTTTATACCCCGCAAAACTCACCCATCCCAATCATTCAATTTCATTCAAAAATCATTCCAAATTCATTCATCATTCATGAGGGATGGTCTGTTTAATTGGAATGATGTTGTGAATCATTGTAAACGATTTTTGGGAATTTTTTTGAATGGTTGGAATGAACTAATGGAAGATTAGGAGAGCGGTTTTGAAATGGTTTAGAATTGGCTGAGTGTCAAATATGTGATGTTTCTAACCGAACCCCTTCTTTGTTTGAAAGCGCCGACGCCCAAACGTACACATCTTGTTCAGAAAACAACATCGTGAAATTGACACTCATTCCGATGCAAATCATTCTTAACCATTCACTAAGCGTTTCATGCATTCATTCCAAATACTCACTCAAAAAAACGTTCCAAAATCATTAGAAAGATAAGACCAACAACTTCATTCGAGATAAATAAAGCTAAAAAAATGGCGATTTGACTAAAGAATATAAATTTCGAGCGTCTAATTGGTTATTAAAGAAATGTGAAGCTATTCATAGAACTTGAATGCAAAATTTATTGAAGGGAGGTACTAAATATCGCTAATTTTGTTCATCCGGAACAAAATTAGCGATATTGGATTACCTCCCTTTATTTTCATTCAAAAATTGCTTCCCACACTCAGTCAATTTCATTCCAAAACCATTCCAAAATCATTCGTTCTGTCAAATTCTCGCTGTTGTTAAGTATAAAGACGACTCCTCCTACAACCATTGACGGATTTAGATTAAGTCCTTATCACATGACCTTGCGTATATTGGCGGGATTTGGTGATATACTGCCGGGTATTTTTTGCGGCGTATTTTGTGATTCTAGCACACTTGTTTCTTTTACATTTTATATACTTTTTTATTACTTGACACATTATCCAGATAGTCCTTTTTTGCATGACAGATCACGTTTATTATAGTTGGTGCTTCGAAAAAAATAATTGATATCTTTTTTGGTGGTACAAATATTCCGGAAAAAGCCTTTTGTCCAACCCACATGATCTGAGCACAGACTAATCTGTTTTTACAATTGGAATCGAAATCACCTACAGTCTTTATTGCCTTTATTCATTTGGCTTATTATCTATTCCGATATTTATTTATCTTTTGTGAGATGACGCTATATAAAGCTTGATTATTGTCAAAGTATTATTGTAAACTAGTCTGTGACTACAAATTGAGCGGCCATAAATTGAGAATAGATTGTTATGAATGTGTTTAAAGAAAAGTTTCAAAGAGTGGGGAATATAGAAGAAATCCATAGTGAAATACAGTTAGTTACATCGTGAAATTGACATTCACCTCATTCGAACCATTCTAAATCGCTCACTCAGAGCGCCAATCATTCATTCAAAGCACTCACTAAAAAACGCTCAAACCCATTGAAAAATATAGAATCAGCAACACAATTCAAAAGAAATTTTGATAGAGAAAAATCGCGATTTCATTGACATATTTTTTAAAATTGTTAACGCCTCATAGGTTCTTGAAGAAATGGGAACCTATGTATAGAACATGTGTGCTTTTTTTTATTAAAGGGAGGTAATCAATATCTCTAATTTTGTTCATTCTGAACAAAATTTACGATTTAGGATTACCTCCCATTTAATTCACCCAAAGCTCGCTCCACACACCCATTCAATTTATTCCTAAATCATTCACCTTGTCAATTTCACGATATTGTTACAATAATTAACACCTGTTGACCTCCTCGTACCTGCAATAATTTTATCTAAAATTTCCAGAAGTCCATTAGACCCATATAACACTCATATATATAGAACAGCACATTGGACATGGGTTTTATTATGCTCCCGAAGGGAGAGCATATAGCCGCCGCTTTGTCTGTCCGTCCGTCCGTCCGTCCGTACGTCCGTAATTCCGTCCGTCCGTCCGTCCGTCCGTCCGTCCGTCCGTCCGTCCGTCCCCACCTATTTCTCCATAACCCCTGGGCCAAATTGAATGAAACTTACCATGTGAACTCCCTATGATATAGTGATGATGCATCTGTGACGTTTTTTGGATTTGAGGCCTCGTCACGGGAAAAGGGGACTTAGGGTAAAAAACAGTTTTTTCCCAAATTTCTCCTAGTCTAACAGTCAGAAATTAGTGAAATTTCATATTTGAGTAGCAAATCAGATGCCCTTTACTATAAACAATTTGAAATTAACGTAAAAAAAGTATATCATGGAAAAAGGGGGCTTAATGTTTGTTACCTTTACGTTAGCGCGTAAAATACAGTTATTCTCTCATTTCTCCTAGTCTTATGCTCAAAATTTGATGAAATTTCACATTTGAGTAGCAAATCAGATGCCCTTCACTATAAACTTTTTGGAATTTGTGTCTTAGAATATGTCATGCAAAAAGGGGGTTTAATGTTTGTTACCATTATGTTAGCTGTATAAGATAAGCTTATTTGAGTCTTTGAAATCTGACCACAGAGCATATCTCCTAAAGTATAATAGCTATCAACTTGAAACTTTATGGGTGGATAGATCTCATAGAGGAGAAGTGCTATGCACAAGGACTACAACTCTTGCTTGCATAATTTTGGAGTTACTGCCCTTTGTTATTTTTGATACTTAGATTATATCTGGAGCATATATCCTAAAGTATAATAGCTATCAACTTGAACATTTATGGGTGGATAGATCTTATGGGGGAGAAGTGCAGTGCACAAGAACTACAACTCTTACTTGCATTATTTTGGAGTTATTGTCATTTGTTATTTTTGATACTTAGATTTTGTCTGGAGCATATTTCCTAAAGTATAATAGCTATCAACTTGAACATTTATGGGAAAATAGATCTCGTGGAGGAGAAGTGCAGTGCACAAGAACTACAACTCTTACTTGCATAATTTTGGAGTTATTGCCCTTTGTTATTTTTGATACTTAGATTAAATAGGAGGTAAATCTTGGACAGTACAAAAGAATCTTTAATCTATTAGGCTTCAGTTTACTATCAAGCTTTTGTGGTGGGGGATGTCCATGTCCAACATGGATCTTGTTTTTGTGACAATGCCTTATTCGGGGAGCATAATCCGTCTCTGACGGCTCTTGTATTTGATTTTTGTAATTTTGAATGAGAGGGATGAAAGAGTTTTAAGTAAAACAAAAAAAAAGGAGGGGGTATGACATTGCACATCATCGATATTTAATACCCCTATAACCCACCACCCCCCACCCCCACCCGATTTAATAGAAATCTACATACTTTTCTGTGTACTTGTATATGTCCTTGCGGACATACCAGACAATTGAACATTATTATATATAATTCTAGAATGAAATAAGCGAAATTCTTTTATGCCACCCTTTTGCTTTTATGGAAAAAAAAACACGGGCATCAAACTAATCCCATTTCCCTCATTAATAATTCCAATCTTACTATATCTTACTTGTGCAATTGGCATGAATTTCTACGTATTTTCGTCTCTAAAAAGTATCATTTTTCAACCTTTTGTAAGCGGTAACTTTTTCTCTTTTTATCATTTGAAGAATTCCTCTATAATCTCACAGAAATAGACAGGTTGTAACCTACTTAAATATGAAAAATTAGGCAGATGAGCAGATAAAATGGGGAATACATATCAAACGTATACGCAAATATGTTTTGTTCGAGTTTAAAAGCCGTATATTTATAATTGATATAATTGACAATCAAAAGTACCCACACGTTTATTGTGTGTAAGCCAAGAACGCTTTTGCTCCAGAAAAAAGTCTCTATAAAAAGAGACAATAAAAGACGCATCAAATTTACACTCCGTGAAATTAACCCGTGTCACTCTGGAAAAAAAGAAATATCTTGGCAATATTGCTTTAAGGTAGTGGACCCGTAATGGTCCAACAATGTTTAGGAAGTAATGAACTTTAACAGTGTTAACCGAGGTTTCCGAATGATTTACATTCGGAAACCTTGGTCAACGTTGTGAAAGTTCACGAGTGCTGAAATGTTGCGGATCTATTACGGTTCCACTACCGTAAGGTCAAAATACTGAAAGAACTGAATAGGTATATAATTAGTATTTTTATTGAAAATATAATTTCTATTTTTTTTCTGGCTAAAAATAGGACAAGCAGGTGGTAAATACTAAGATGAGTCTGCACAAATTTGCAGATTGATCTTTGTCTACCCCCCCCCCCTCTCTTAGCCGGAATATTCTCGGATCAGCATGACGAGGCTTAAAATGAACCCAACACAATTAAAGAGTACGTCAATTGGTTTATATAAAATTAATATCGTCCCCAAACGGTCATAAATATTGTTAACCAGCCCTGTAATTAAGTTGACAAAACGGTGAAAACTGTTTGTAATTTATACCCCGCTTAACATCCAAGCACACGTGTAAAGTTGGGCAAAATATGCAAACATTTCGTCATCCGGAACGCAGAGCTGGTAAATTAGCAAAATCACCGAACGTCATAATTTGCAATTTATAGTGCGTCAAACCATCGTTCAAGTCTTGGATTCGAACTCTAAAGGCAGCACACGTTGCTTTCCGTCACATACCTCCAATAATAATAATAATAATAATAATAATAAATTCTTTATTTATAGAAGGTAACTCATTAAGTTGACATCATTAAACATGATTTGACATAAATAATGAAACACTTATTTACAATGAGGCCTTCTTAACAAACGAAAAATGACAAGATGATGTTTATAATGATCAGTAATCAGTAACGAGATGATAAAAAGATGGTTGTGACCCTAGAATGACCAATGATAAATGATGATAATATGAAAACATCTCAATTATAAAAAATGATGATAATGAGTAAAATTCGACAAGGAGTGTTGTCAAAATGAAATTATCAACTATATCGCTTATCACTCAGTGTAGGATAAGGGATAATATTAAGTGATAAACCAAATATAAAAACACAATAAAAAGTTACTCACACATTAATGGCAAAAATAAGACATATGCAACAAGGTTTTATAAGTCATTACTTAGCATTAAATATTTTTTGAGTGAGCGCTTGAAGGTAGATATATTTGAGATACTTCGCAAATGAATTGGAACAGCATTCCAGTACTCCATGCCAGTGAAAGAGAATGTCCTCTTTAAAATATCTGTTTTAGGAGCACATTTGTGAGATATTTGATTTCTAGTATTTGATCTTAGTTCATAGAAATGGTTCCTACTGACTGAAACAAAGTTCGACATATATGATGGAGTCAGACCATGAATAGTTTTGAAAACCATAAGAATAGTGAAGTACTTGCATCGATTTTTGAAAGATAACCAATTTAAAGATTTAAAGTTACTTCTGGAGCATGAACGTTTTGGCTGACATAGTATTACTCTTGCAGCTCGCTTTTGAATTTTAGTGATCCTTTTAATTAGTGAAGATTTACAATGACTCCAAATAGTGCAACCATAGTCAAAATGTGGAGCTATATAGGAGTTGTAAAATAATTGTTTCGTATCAACACTAAGATAACCGTTTATTCTTCGAAGTAAATAAAGCTGAGACGATAATTTTGAGCATACTTTTTCAATGTGAACCTTCCATGACATTGTTTCATCAATATGTACCCCCAATAGTTTTTTTGATGTTACTTTCTCCACATTTTCTTGTAAAAGTTTTAAGTTCAAACCTGTGCATTTTTTAATTCTATGTTTTGATCCTATCAACATACATGTTGTTTTAGAAGGATTTAAAGCCATATTGTTTTGCCTACACCATTCTTCGACTTTCAATAGGTCAGAATTTAAAGTTTCATTTATCATTGATACTGAGGAACATGACTTATGTAGCGTTGCATCGTCGGCATACATGTCAATATTAGCTGATAGTTTGAGAGGAAGGTCATTCACATAAATCAAAAATAATAGAGGCCCTAGTATTGATCCCTGGGGAACTCCAGATTTAATTTCTGTCATGTCAGATAAAACATTATTAACTTTTACAACTTGTTGTCTTTCATTTAGATATGATTGAAAAAGATTGCATGTGTTTTTAGTAAAATGGTGCAATTTTAACTTAGATAGGAGAATATCGTGATCTACAAGATCGAAAGCCTTCTTTAAATCTAGAAATACAGTTCCAACTAAGTTTCCCTGGTCCAAATCCATTAACCATGAATCGACTAATCGAATTAGAGCAGTTTGACATGAGTGATTTTCTCTAAATCCCGACTGGTGTGTAAAGAGAATGTCCGTTCGTTTCAAAAAATCTTTCAGTTGATTAGCAATGTGCCTTTCAAACACTTTTGACAAAGTTGGCAATATTGATATGGGTCGATAATTATTATGGTCATCATTATCGCCACCTTTAAATATGGGTATCACACAGGCTTTCTTGAACTCTGACGGAAAAATTCCCTTTGAAATACAATTATTAATAATAGATGAAATTGGTTTAGATATGAAATCTCTGCACATTTTCAAAATTTTTGGACCAATTCCGTCAGTTCCGGGCGATTTGCTGCTATCTAATTTATCAATAATATTTTTAACTTCCAGCGCTGTGATAAAAGTTATTTCGAAATAACAGTTTGGTAACTTGCTTTCTAGATGTAACTTTAATTCTTCGAGATATTTCGGATTTACAGGTATCTTGTTTATTATTTGACAAATGTTGACAAAATGGCTATTTAACGCATTAACAATATTTTGAGTACCTTCCTCTTCAGAATTATTGACGATCATTTTGTTTGGAATACGTTGTTCTTTCTTATCATTTGCAGTAATATTTCGTAAATTCTTCCATAATAATTTAGTATCTGATTTGTCCTCTATTGCTTTATTGAAATAGTTTTTCTTATTCTTGCGAATAATTGATGTCACTATATTCCTCCATTTTTTGTACATGAGCCAATTACCAGCATGATGAAATTTATTTCTCGTCAAAATAGCATCTTTTATCTCGTTGTTGTACCAGTCAGGCTGTTTAAGCCTTTTAACACGCTTTTCTTTGAAGGGTAAATGTTTTTCTAAAATACCATTAAGAATAGCATAGAAATATTCTAAAGCTACATCAGGATTAGATATTGTCTCTATTATATCAAAGTCAGTTTGGGCTAAATCAAACAAAAATTTTTCGATATTCATTTCTGAAAAAGAACGGTAATGAATTGTCTTATATGTTTTGTCTTGACAATGTTTCTTGTGACTATGGTAGGTAAAAGCTATAGGGTAATGATCACTTACCGCAATTTTTGGCACTAAGACTTCAGAGATTGCTTGTTTTTGAGTGCAATAGATATGGTCAATTATACTTGAAGACTTGTTTGTAATCCTAGTGGGAGTTTCAATTAGTTGATTAAGTCCATAATCTTGTATCACTTTTGCCCATTTTGAATTATTGCACGATGCTAAAGTAAATTGAATATTAAAATCGCCCAGTAAATAGTAGTCTAAATTGGTAGATTCGGCATAATTTAATTGTTTTTCATATTTATCAATCCAACTCTGTGTACTATTAGGTGGCCTATACACAAAATTTAAGAGAATTGGTTTATTATTAGGGAAAAATATTTGTAACCAGATACTCTCGAGATCTTCTATTTCTAGGTCATATCGTCGTTTAAAGTCAATATTGTCCGCAATGTATACCAATAGCCCACCGCCGACGTTATATAGACGATCTTTCCTTTCAAATACAAATCCGTTAATGTTGAGATCAGAGTCATTAATATTTTCTCTAAGAAATGTTTCAGAAATTCCAAAAATATCGGGACAACATTTCATATTAAGAAGTATGCGAATTTCATCCAATTTGGGAAGTAAGTGTTGTATATTTAGCGAAGCAATGTGTAACCCCTTTTCTACAAAATTGAATGCGTATGACAAATTATCGTATAAGGCATTTTCCGTTTGTTGACAAGTATTTTGATCGATGGAAGAATTAGTAATGCGTGTACTATCAAATTTTGATTCGCAAGATATATGTCCATCAGAATGGAGTTCAACAGAATTACACAGACAGGGTGATATTAATTGTGAACAAGAATTACATAATTTTGCTAGAACTTCAAACCTATTGTTACATTCGACCGAGTTGCATATGTCTACTTTTTCCTAGCACTTAAGAAATCTGCACTCAGAAACAACGTGGTTTAAAAGACCACAGTTCCAACACCGCTTTGGGCCGTTTTTATACCCATTATTCCTATATGGTCTATTTTGCGGGAGATGTCCATGAAAACCCTGAAACTCTCTTCTTCTACCAAATTGTCTTTGATTACCTCGAAAGTTTCTTGTCTGGTGATATCTTATACTTCTGCTTTCCTGGCAATTATTTCCACTAGTAATCCTTTTTCCTCTGGTAATGGGGATATGTTTATTTATTGCGGCGACTAAAGCACTAGCTCCTCTCTCGTTCAAGTGAATAAGATCGCGACTATACAGAGGACGGGCCATCTCTCCATCTGCGTAAATAAAAGATTGGTAGCACTCAATTTTTACAGCGCTCGTTTCCATACACACATGATTTATGAGATCGTTTAATTGTTCAACATCAGCATCTTTTCTTGGACATATTGTACACAAATACACATTACAATCTAACTCCGAGACGATCGATCTAAGGGATGTTTCTACCGCCAAAGTTCTTCCTTCTGCGGCGTCATTACCACCGACGTAAATAATGACGTTTTGGTAATACGTCAAATCCATTTCTTGTAATTTCATATGGATATCATTTGTTTTTCTTCCAGGTAAAGTCCTGATGTCAACATTCGTTTCCAAACCGCGCTTACTGATGCCTTTTAGAATTGAGTCACCGATGATGAGTGTGCGAGATTTTGATTCTAGTGACACTTTTGATTCATTTGAAGACGTTTCATTTGGGATAGGTACTTTTTCTGTATTAGTCGACAGCTTTTGAGTATTACTGCTATTGTTACCGACTCTATCTGTGGCTTTTATTTTGTTTTCATCAGCGTTATTTATTTGATTTTTAGTAGTGTTCAAAGATCTCTGGTCAGCTATATGTTGTTTTTGGGCTTTTAACGTGTCGGCAACGGATTGTATTTTTCGCATTAATCCCTCGTTAGTAGACTTAACGTGAGTCTCTAGAGACTTTGTACTATGATTGACTGTTTCCACTTCGTTATGTAAATCTTGGGTATAAACTTTGTACTGCTTATTCAGACTTGTTATAGCATCTTTCAGCTCACCGTATCGTAAGGTGGATTCTGTGATATGCTCTTCTACTTGGGCACAAAGTTTTCGAACTGTTTCCGCCAGGAAATCGACTTTTTCACTCATCATTTTGTTACAATCACAACTCGGGTCGGGTTCATTTTGCTGGGTTATTTTAACCTCATCTCGAATGTCAGTGTTACAATCTGGAGTACAAACACAGTTTATTTTAGACTTCGAACTTTTATCTTTAGTTTTAGCCTGTCTCGTCTCTCGGACATTTTGTACAATTGATGCGAGTGTTTTCACTTCTGTGTCATGATCAAAATATGAGTTCTGTGGTAAGATCTCCCGACTTCCCGATTCAAAGGAGGCGCATGATAAGATGATCTTTTGAAATCTTTGGTTCAATTCATCTACTGTAGTATCATTCTGCTGCAAGTTAATCTCCACTAATTGTATAATTTTAGGAAAATCGTCCCGAAGAAATTGCCTGGATTGTTTTCCATTTACAAGGCATGAACTCTTTGTGTGGTACATGTTAAGAGTATAGATATCTTTTTTCCCCGATTTCATTTTAAACTTTGTTTCAACAACATTTCCTTGTTTATCGGTTACAGGAATCTTTTTACAGTCTTTCGTACTATAGAATTCATCAGCCGAAGATTTAATTAACTCGTACATACCGGTGTTGAGGATTATTCTCAGTCCACCGCCTGTCTGAAATATCTGTACGTCATCTCTCTGTGTTGCATCTAGCTTCTTCTGTAATGATTTTTCTCGGTTTAATTCATAATCTCTTTGCTCACCGCTGACTTTCTCTGTTTCCGCACCATTTTTTTCAAAATCCACCCGAAGCGAAACAGTTCCGTCATTCATTTTAACTTCAATTCCACTCATTAAATGATAAATTATATACCAAAATGTTCGCCTTACTGCAGAAACGTATATTTTAAGTATCCCGATGAAATTGAACGTCACATTAAGAAATTATCTAACAAAAACGTTATTTCTAACGTACGCCATTTTGAAAGTTGTTTACACGACGTGACGTCAGCGCGGGATACAATCAACAGTGCATAATCGTTAACCGAATTATTGTAGACAACAACATTAATAATAATAATGATATTTAAAATAACAATAATAATAATAAAAATAATGATGAAAATAATGATGATAATAATGATGATAATAATATTAATAATAATACTAATAGTATTATTATAATTATTATTATTATTATGAAGTATAACATTTTGAAGGATCATGTGTTCCGAAATGATCCGGTACTATTTCGGGTCTACTGCCTTAAACATCTTCATATTTTTTTAAACACATTATTTCATGACACCCCAAAACATTCGTAAAGGAGATAAAAATTTTCTTAACAGGAAAACTTCTAATCAAGATGTGTCAAAAGTTTATCAAGCGGCGCATTTGTAAATATGTTTATGTCAATGTTGCCTATTTTATTTTAAAACAATCATTAAATAATGATAGGAGTTCACAGTGTTTACGCGTAACTAGGATTTTGAAATGAATACGCACTCAGAGGGCGACCAACATAGAATTTATAGGATAAAGGCGATATGTGGATTATGACAACAGATGAATGCCCTCCGCCTGCTCCCATTTTTTTACGATTTGAGCGTTGGTGAATAATCAAAACATCGTAACCACAGCTTGAATAAGCTGTAGTTTCGAAGTTATGATCATTCATCAAAAACATTTCTCTACGGAGGATTTATTTCTATTGCGCAATTGCGTAATGTGCGTAATGGTATGTACGCCCTTTCAGTGCCTACTGTTATCCGATAGATTTGGCAAGACCTGCGTTCAAAATGAAAACGGTCGTTATACGTTTAAAGATATTACCGAACTCACGTGCAAAATTGTAAAATTTCTAAATGTTTGCAAACGTGTTGGCATTTTGAACGCCGTGTCAGGAATGTGTCTTCATTACAACAAAAGATTTGACGAAAAAAAAATTATGTATATCATGAATGATCGAAAATAAAACAAATATTTGTTTATCACCAACCGAGGTATTTCTCATTTCTTAAGAGTCATTTCTTGAGAGAGGGGGAGAAAAAAAAGAGCGAGAGAGAGAGAGAGAGAGGAAGAGAGAGAGGGAGAGAGAGACAGAAAGTAAGAAAGAGAGAGAAAGAGAGAGAGAGAAAGAGAGAGAAAGAGAAAGAGAGAGAGAGAGAGAGAGAGAGAGAGAGAGAGAGAGAGAGGGGGGGGGGTGAGCTAGAGAGAGAGTGAGCTAGAGGGGGAGTGAGCTAGAGAGAGAGTGAGCTAGAGAGAGAGTGAGCTACAGAGAGAGAGAGAGAGAGAGAGAGAGAGAGAGAGAGAGAGAGAGAGAGAGAGAGAGAGAGAGAGAGAGAGAGAGAGAGAGAGAGAGAGAGAGAGAGAGAAGGAGAGAGAGAGAGAGAGAGAGAGAGAGTTCTGTTTCACCTTTTTCAAAAGGCATAATGTTTAAAAATGTCTATTTAGAACTAAATATATATGCATGCTTATGGTAATGGTTCACATTTTAATAAATGCAGCTATTATAATGAATTTCTAAACACAAACATACAAATTGCAGCCTCGTCCATCTGTACTTAAAATTACAATGTGTTCTCAATTTTCGTTCCCCGTCAGTGATAGCCTTCAAGTGTTAGTGTAACGTAGTTATGTTGAGAAGTTTCCATGTTGAAACTCATTAGTCTTTTGTGAGATGACGCAATTAGAACTTGATTCTTGCAATAAAACGTTAATGTCAAGGGGATCATGTCTCAATACAAAGACCAAACTAAGGCAGCAACAGGGAGAAACAAGGACTGTGATTCTCTCTTACAAACAATTGGCTACAGCTATCAACATCGTGAAATTGCCATTCATATCTATCAAAACCTTGCTCTCGCTCATCATTTATTCAAAACACTCACCAAAACCATTCTAAAACGCCCCAAAATCACCGAAAAAGATAGAATTAACAACGTAATTTAAAATAAATAAGGCTAGAAAAAAATCGCGATTTTACTGGCATAATTCAAATTGTAAGCGTCTGATGTGTTCTTTTAGAAATAAGAAGCTATTCATAGAACTTGTGTGCCTATCTTATTTAAGGGGGGTAACAAATACCGCTAATTTTGTTACACAATTAGCGATATAGATTACCGCCAATTAAATTCACTCAAAACTCGCAACAATTAAACAAATTTCCGTTAACATTTCGAATAAAGAGCATGTAATTTTTCGTTAAAGTTTTAAAAATACTATAGAGTTCCTATACTTAAATCCACCCATATTTCACCAAAGATTTCATTAGATTTTTAATGGAATTCTCGAAGCAGCAATTCTGAACAATTTGTTGTATAAATTTTCGTTACTGTAATCCTTTATGTCATTTCTCTTCTAAATTTAGTCAATATGTAATCTACAAGTTCTAATTGTCCCTGGGGATTTCCTCCTACATGCGATAATCCGATTTTAAGTAATTTATCTAATTTTGAGTCGTGATGAAAAGAAAAGTTGCATTTTATATTATTTCCATTTTTGCTTGTTTCTTATGCTAATAATTAACTATTACAATGTAAGAACATCGTGAAAATGACAAAGGAGTGATTTTGGAATAGCTTCGGAATGAAATTGAATTAGAAGGGAAGTAACACAATATCGCCGATTGCGTTCATGGTGAACACAATTCGCAACATTTATTTCCTCCCTAAAAAAATATATATGAACGTTCTGTCATTGGATTTCTATATCATCGCGAGTCAATAAGACGCTGTCAAAATTCAAACAAGCGATCAAGCGATCAATCAGCGCTACATTTTTTCAATCAGAGCATTCTTTTAAACCATTGAAAAACGACCCGTTAGCACTTAAAATATAAGATCCTTGCTGTGACTAAATTCAAAATAAAAATTCTAGAAAAAAAAATCACGATTTCACTAACTTTCTAAAATATGGAAGTGCCTGATTGGCTTGTAAGGACGTAAAATATGTAGAGAGAATTTGAACGTATTTTTCATCAAAGGGAGGTAATAAATATCGTTAATTTTGTTCATCTTGAACAAAATTAACGATATTGTTTTATACCCTCCCTTTTAAATGTATTCATAAATCGTCCTTCTCACTCATCCAATTTCTTTCCGAAACCATTAGACATTATTTAACTTGTTAATTTTCTCGGTGTTCTAAATTGTAGATGGTCGTAAAAGAGTTAAAGGATTGAACTCTTCGGCTTCCCCGTGATAACGAATAAAGTATTCAGCGTGAACGTTTTCTGTTATGATGAGGCCACCCTTTTGTATTAAAAATGGGCAAGAAGGTCAGTGAACTGACCATTTTACAGATTACATTGTCTTTATATCACGGCTTTCCGATTAAAACCTCCTTTCTGTCTAACATATTTATATTTGGCGAAACATTATTCTATTGTAATACATGTATTTATCTAACATGTAGATTAAACACGCTCCTTAATTTGCGAATCTCATCACGAGAAAATGAACGATTTGTGAAATACGTAAAAAATGTAACCCGTTTGGCGCAAATGTGATCACCCTGAGAGTAAGACGATTACTGAACGACTTTAGGGATGGGTCATTTTAGATAGATTCTGGCAAAGTTTTTTGAAATTTGTCCAGTTATTCAGGAGTAGATGTTTCAAGAAAAATGACATTGCAAGACGGACGCAGGTTGATTCTACAGTTAGGTACTTCATGAATATGACACTCATTCCGATCAAAATCATTCTAAATCATTCACTCGGCGCTCCATTCATTTATTTATTCCAAACACTCACTCTAATCGTTCAAAAACGACCAAAAACCACAAAACATTTCGAAATCATTCAAGATTATCAATATTTCATTCAAATCAACAAAATTACTCCAAGATTTCTTTGCTACTGTGAATTTGAAAGTGTCTGATTGTTCCACGAAGTCACGCAAACAGAAAAGTACATACCTTGTCAATTTTACGATCTTTTTACACCACCTTTGGTCACGTTTTGTGTTTTGGTAAGATAGGAATCCCGCTAAATATGATTTTAAAGATGTTCTAAGGAACGAATTTCGAATATGCTAAAGACGGCATAGTCATGAAAATGCCCCCCCCCCCCCCCCCCCCCGAAAAAAAAAAAAAAAGAACAACAACACTAAGAGACAAAATATTTTTTTCCGGATTTGATCTTTAGCGTATGTTGAGTAGCATAACTAAATGAACAATTATTTTAGACCAAGAAAAAAATCTAGAAAGCAAGAAAATTCGATTCTTGCACGAAAAGCGCAGTCTGGCCAGGGTCGGAACTTTGCGCATATACAATATTATGGGTAACAATAAGTTAAGTCTGAGTTATAGGGAGTAGGGGTAAACTTAACGTTTATCATGCTTTCAAAGGGAAATTTCACTGTTGTGCTCTACAAAAAGTTTTTTTGAATATTTTGAATATGTTAGATAATAAATTTAATCCAATAAATGTAGATGCTAATCCTCTGAGGACTTGAAGATCAAGTGTTGAGTTGTTTTAAGCTTGGCTTGTCAGGAGCACTATTTCACAAAATGTATAAGTTGTGCCTTTAAGGAGGGCCGTTACAGTTTCGGGGGATTTCCAGATATCCGCGAAACAGATATATGTTTTTGAGCATTCATATGCATAGATATTTTGAAAATATCAACATAGCTTTCCACGCATATTTTGAAAATAATTACATTTTTCTTAAGGTGGCCATGTTTTCGAAAATATCAAAGAAAACTGTTTATTACACCGACCAATCACAATGCTGGTGTGCTAAATTAACATATATTTATAGCCATAGATATGGAAAACATAAAAATATAATAAACTTTCTAGTGAGGGCATAAATAAGTGACAAGTGGACATTTTGCTTTAAATGCTCCTCAAAGATAAAAAGTGAATATTTTTTTTGAAGGCAAAAAAAGCAACCACTTATATTAAATAAACTCGAAATATGTCAATAGAAAATTAGCCCAACTATCTTTCAACTGAAATTAATTAAGAAAAGTATATGTATCCAGGCACTTTTAGTCAATTTCATAAGCTTGAAGTACAGTACCCCCCATAATTTACTACTCTAATTTGATTTTGTCCAGGCATTGTTACGTCCCTTGATTTCCCAATCAACAATAAAAACCATTTGTAATTTTGATACACTTGGTAAAGCCTATGTCAGTTGTAGGATTTCTGTAACGGGGTTTAAAATACAAATAAGGGGGGGGTGGTAGTAATTTCACATCATTACCAAAGTTTTGCCGAATTACCCAGTGAAAGACTGAACACCCCATTCCCTCTGGATCCGCCACATGCACAGCCATTATCCTGATCAAAACACAAGGTTTTCCTCCATGAACTCATTCTCTATATGGGGCAATTACATATAGAAATTATATATCATTTCAGTTGCCACGGAAGATAAGATGGCTTATTACTCGATTGAAACAAAAAAGAAAGAAAACATGACTTTCGATTGATTTTAAAAATTTGAGAATTCTGTGATTATGTTGATAATTTAAACCTAATTTATTTTACAATGGTTTGGAAACAATTTCCTAAATTTTACATTGATCCCTCTTGATTCTGTGGATTACAGAAGAGTTCAACAGTCTCAGGGCCAAATAAAGGAATAAGTACAATCGCCGGTATTTATACGTGATCTCGGGACTTCTTGGTCATGGAGCAGACGCAGTAACTCTCGAATACTTACACTCTTCGAATAATACGAAAGCTTTTTGAAATCATTGCTTATTGAAATATTCAATGTTGAAAAAGCTATTGATGGAATATTAATAATTGTTATCAAATTATCGTTTTCATTCTTACAAACACACATAATCGGAATGAAATAAAGATGGAAATTTAGAGAGAAGAAATGAATTTTCTAAAGGTTGAAATTGTCCTTTTTCTACGTTGTCTCCTTTCCGTTTTTACGACGTGTAACATACGTAATGAATGGGATCTTTATAGGCAAAAATCATTTTGAAAATTTATAAAAAGAATAGTGAAAAACGAACAGACAGCTAACAGTGCAGAAAAGTGAACTGAAAGGGAGAGAAATCGCATCCAAGTGGCAAAATCTTATTATTTTTGGATATGATTCGTCATCCCGTATCAGTTTTTACCGAAGTTATAAATAAAAAAGCATATTTTTTCTCCTTTTCAAGCAATGTTCAAATAACTGAAAGATGACTACCTTTTATAAGCATCCATTATATGATAGATTTATACTTACAACGATATGACCCGAACTCAAACATTCCCTTTCGGTGATGAAGAGAATGTGACAGCCCTGCGTTCAGGACAACAAAGCGAAGTAAACGTTTAGCTCATGCACATGCGAGCAATGCAGGGTATAAGTATCAAAATGTTTCTCCGTTTCGTCATCCTGAATGCAGGGCTTGTGATAGGTTTATCAACGTCGCCCCGTACTTCGTTGGAATAACGAAGCACAAGTGTGAAACACTCATTAGATATACTTTACACGGTAATACAGACTACCATTTCTCGGATGATCGTTTGTGATTCGTTATTCAGAACGCATGACCGGATTTCATTTTGTCCCTCGTAATGAATGCCAAACCCTGCAGTTCAGGATGCAAAAACATTTTCAAACGTTTAGAAAGTGAACCTTTCTTAGCAGTCGTATGTTTCTGAAATGTTTCGAGAACGTTTTTATTTTGAATTCAGGACAACACTGCGTGTAGGTCGACAAAATTACGATTGTTTGAAAAAAAAGCCTTCCACTGTGCACGTGCAACTTCATAAAAAGTTGATTTTAACAAGGCCCCCTCACAATTTTTTTCTAGGCGAGTTGTCTCCCCAAAACTGTATCGTCCGACCTTAAGGTAGTGGACCCGTAATAGTTCTGCAATATTTCGGACCACATATTCTTTCACAATGTTAACCGAGGTTTCCTGATGAAAATCATTAGGAAACCTCTGTTTACACCGTGAACGTTTATTACCTCTGAGACGTTGCAAAACTATTACGGTCCCACTACGTTAAAACGATTTGTCGCAAAGTGGGCCGAGACGTTTCAGAAGTTATCAACGTTATTAACTTCAGCAGCGTTAACCGAGGTTTCATTAGGAAGCCTCAGTCAACATTGTGAAAGATCACAGGTTCCGAAATGTTGCGGAATTATGGGTCTACCACCTAAAGCAGACCTTTGTCATTCTTAACGGAGTTTGTAAATGAGTATAATAGACGACTGTTGTCAAACTGTAAACAGCTCTTTAATTTCACGGCCATATAACTCCATGTTAATTTCTTTCTTTAATTATACAGATATAAAATAATATATTGAGCGATTCCTTTATTTACACTTGTTAAAATCGTGAAATTGACATTCATCTCAATCAAAACCATTCTAAGCCACTCAGGCAGCGCTCCATTCATTCATTTCAAACATTCACACAAACCATTCAAAAACGCTCCTAAATCACTTAAAAGGATAAGATCAACAACTGCATTCAAATAAATTTTTGTTCACGAAATGAAATATCAATCGATCTTATTAAAAAAACAACACTCGAGTATTCTATTTCCTTATTGCAAAAATGAGACAAAATGCGAAATTTCTGGGACATATTTTCGCAAAGCGCGTCATTTTGCACGTGATTGCAAAGCAGCGTTCATTGTGGCGTCATTTATTTCGCCCCACATAGATGACGTTAGATAGGATGAAACACACAATAGCAGGGTATAAGTGATAATCTACTGTTGTTTCTCGATAAACCATCGAAAAGCATTAAAGAAAACGATTTGTTAAGAGACATATATATTTAAGAATATGGATTGAAATAAACCAGAACCTTCCTGAAAGAAAAAAAAATAATCTTACTTTCGATGAGGATTTGAAAAGTCAAACTTTCTCAGGTCAAACCTCATGAAATTAAGCATGGAATGTGTTTATTTTCTGACTGCAGCAAATAGATAACTTTAGAGAAAACAATTTGAATTCAATCCCGTCATTAAATCGGAAATGTTTATAAACACAAGCTTGATTTATGTAAGTGCAAAGTGCATCTTGCTCATTAGAGAAGAGTGTATCTAGAGTATCAAGCTAACTTTAATAAAATGTTTTAATAAACAGGAATGCTGTGTCTCCACAGAGAAAGACGAAATTAGAATACCATATAAATACACCGTAAATTTGACGAAGTGAACGATTTCGTAATAACTGAATCACGGCGTAGTTCACCACAGGTAGCCAACACGGGTGGGGATAGTGAAATATTACCAAATATTAACCACAAAAAATCATTATATTATTTTTTTTATCAAAATACATATTATAGACAAGGTCCCGAACTACCCCCTTTCGTGCAGAAAATCTGGTCGACCGAGATCGCGCAAGTCCAATTTACACCTATAAACCAATGTTAAATGCGATGCTCTACTTAAATTACTTATTGCATTCTAAAGATAACATCTTTTGCTGTCACTAACACCTAATTCTGTGTAGAAATGCAAACAATTCAATAGGTATTCACTTTTCAATTTGATACCTGGAAGAAAACATTTCTGCATCGGCCATTTTTTGTTTATAAGCCTTCGACCAATCAGATAGTCTGATTCTACAGTTTAAGTGTAACTGGTTATCTGATTGGTCAAAAGCTTATAAACAAAAATGGCTGTTGCAGAAATGTTTTCTTCCAGATTCCAAATTGAAAAGTAAATATGAACTGAATTGTTGGCATTTTTGAAAAGAATTAGATTGTGAGTGATAGAAAAAATATTTTCTATAGAATGCAATCAGTAATTTAAGTAGAGCATTGTATTTAACCTGGGTTTAAAGGTGTAAATTGGACTTGCGCGATCTCGGTCGACCAGATTTTCTGCATAAAAGAGGGTAGTTCGGGACCTTGTCTATATTATACATTGTGATAAAATAAATAAAATAGTATGACGATTTTTTGTGGTTAATTTTTGGTAAAATTACACTATCCTCACCCGTGTTGGCTACCTGTGGGTAATACGGTTTCTTTCCGGGGTTTATTACGATTCATTCCTGGTTGGAAAAAATGATGTAACCCGAGCCGCAAGAGCCCCAAATGAAAAGTAAACATGTGTTGACGTCATAGGTATTTGTGACGTAATGCAACTATACTTAGTTCCAAAGGAAAGTGTGCACTTTTGAATTTGCAATATCTCTGAAATTATGCAATCTATCGCCATGAAATCTCGCATGACTATCCCCAAGAGTATGTGCAAATGATATTTGAAAACAAAAATCACACAATAAGCAAACATTTTCTGCTAAATTGAGAAATTTGATTTTGCATGTTTTGCATGTGCAACACGCATTAGACGAACAATTGGTCTGAAAATGTATTCAGTTTAATTTATGAGACTTTCCTAAGCATAAAATTACATCTTCAATACAATTGTGAATGATGCTACATCGTAATTTAGCTACCAATAATCGTCGTTGAATGAAATCGAACCTTGTCATTTAAATTGCTTGAGCATTCTTGAGTAATCATTTTGTAAGGTCTTAAATAAACAAATCGAGATGTCATAGAACGCCATAGCACCATTCATCGACAAGTTACTGGCCTAACAACGCAGCAATGTCTAACGTCAACGTACACGTAACGTCTGCATAAACATTTAAACTTTTGTTTGGAAATGGCTTGAAATGGCTTCTTAAACTCTATAAGGCAACATCAACACATAGCTCTTACTGTAGAAAAAGTTTTAAGGAGGTCAAATCTCAACAATTCTAAGTCTGCGTGCGCGTATGCAGCATGCGATACTTTATCCAAATCTGATTTGACTTTTAATTTCAAAAGGCCTTGACTTAAGTATGGTAACAAATTTAGCCCATAATTTTCCTCCAACTTTGTAAAAATCTAGATAAATGCAAAAAGTAAAAGTGCACACTTTCTTATGGAACTCAGTATACACTCGCAATGCTGTGATGAATCACTTCTTGGCTGTTTCTGAAAGAAAATAAGCACTTTAAATAGATCGATTAATTGTATCGAAAGGAATTTTTCAGCTTTTATATCATCGTGTACATGTATGTTACTAACTGTTATGAGCTATTAATTGAAGCAAATTCGGGTCGTGTTAACAACGAAGCTAGAGAATCACGGTTGCCATTATCGGTTTTATTTTTCTTTGTTCCCGGCGATGGTCCTTAAGGAAATAGTATGAAGTTATACCGGAGCGGCCGCACATACCAATGTTTGTCAGGTCAGCATTAGCCAATGAAAAATGCGATAATTTTTTATGCAGTATAGTAAAACCACATGACCAGTGGCGCGGGAGGGATTCGAGTCTAATAGCTTCGATTTCTCAAGGAGCAAAGGGCCATCGAACAACTGTTCCACGCAAGACATCGGAATGAAATGAATGCGAGTGGTGTGATTAGCGAGTATTGGACTATATCAAATCGGTAGGTAAAAGAATATCGTAAATTTCGTTCAAAACTACCTCCCTTTGAAAGAAAATACATTTTGTTCGATTTTCAAAAAGCAAATGAAACCATGGTATGCATATGGAGATTTGAATGAAGCTTTAAAGTGTTTAGATAATTTGGAGCGTTTTGAATGATCTGGATAAAAATGATAGCATTTATAACAATTCTATGAAAGTAGCGAGCGATTTAAAGTGTTTTCAGCGTGGTTTTAATCTCCATCAGATTTTTACATCGAAATGAAATGCTACATTAATGGGATTTTTCGGCTTCAACAACAATATTTTAAACCCAAAGTAATTTTAATTTGCGGGTCAATATATATCCCCGAAATAAATGAAATCAACTTGAAAATTCCATTTGAAATTATAGAATCATTTATTAAAACTGCATGCCGCCTGTCTAACGGGTTAAGTGGTTTGACCTGGAATAAATCCCTCAATATTGGAGAAAACTCGACACAACAATGTAATTTAAATCTTTTATAATGACCCATATACCATTCTAGAAATATCCATGATCCGTATCACGTTGAGTCTGCACTGTGTTACCCACAACAACGTTTTCAATTTGAAGAGGAAACTACAGTAAGAAGCAGCGTGAAATTGACCAGGTGAATGATTTTGGAATGATTTTGGAATGCAAATGGATGAGTGTTATAAGCGAGTTTTGAATGATGAACAAAAGGGAGGTAAATTACTATCGATAATTTCGTCCAATTGGACGAAATTAGCGATGTTATTACCTCCCGTTTTTAGCTGACCTGAGCACAACTTACTCAAGGCGAGCCTTTGTGATCACTTTTTGTCCGCTTTCTTCGTAAAATTTTGATACTCCAAATACGGGCGTGACGGGGAAGGGCAGTTTTTGACCCCGAAAACTTTAAACATCTTCTCCTCAGAAACCAATGGCCGGAATTCAACCAACCATGGCAGAAATGTTCCTTTGGTGACCATTTTCATAACTTCTTCATGAAAATTTTATTGACCCCCAAAATTTGGGTGTGGCAGGGCGAGGCTGTTTTTATCTTTGAAATCTTTAAACGTTATTTACTCTTAAACCAGTGGGCCAATTTCAAATAAATTTAGCATGAATGGTCCTTTAGGATTCTTCTTAAATATGGTTAAAAAATTCTGTATCACCCATTCACATGAGTGTGTCCGAGTTAAACCGCTTGGCATTGTGAATTGTGTGAATTCTTTTAAGTCATTGAACCACTTTCAATAAAAATTTGACAGAATGTTCCTTTTGTGACCCTTTTCAAAACTACTTCGGAAAATTATGATAGGGCCATAAATAAAGGCGGGGCAGGGTGGCACCTATTTTCACCTTGAATTTTCAGAATAACATCTCTCCACTATTCAAAATGAAAACACCTTTATTTATACGAACTACAATGAAACGAACTTCTAAACGGCTTCCCAGCATTTGTTTTAACATACTTGCATCTATATAACAAAATATCATTCAATTTCAATTGAATGGTTGATCATTTTTACGTATTCTCAAAGAAGAATGGATTAATGTTCTTCTTGATGTCTGTAGTAAACAGTCAAACTTATGAGCCTCCCTTTTCATAGGTCACAAAAGTAGCACACTTTACATGTTTAGGGGAATTTCAAAATTTTGGTCTAAGAAATACTCGAATAATAATCTTATAAGTGACAAACTTCGATGGCATTTGCGGGTCAGATATCAAACTATATGTATAAGAAAAAAATGCGATTACTTTCTTTCTCTCATAAGCATACAATGTGAAAAATACCTCACCCACCAATTTTAATTTTGAAATCAGTGGTACCATTGAAATTCCTTCGAATTCGTTTCTTTCCACAATCATTGTTGGGGCGATATTAATTGCAATTTCTCACTGAATGGTATTTCTAGCATAAATCGACTATTAACTTATTCAGAAACTAGAGTAAATAATGAATTGTCAGCAAAAACCAAGAGGCCGTTTAGGGGTTAGTTTCTGTGGAGATAAAACTACTTTTCAGAAAAGAAACTATTTGAAGATAAGACGAGAGGGAATAAAATATGTTTCAATTTTGAATTGGGTTTAAGACCTCTTTAACAACCTCCAAGTCATATTGCGGAGGCTGGAGCACCTAACAATGGATTCCAATGGTAAGTTTATATCGGACTCGGTATCGATCTTAGTTAACCCGGTTCCCATTCGGTGGAACTCGGTTTCGACACTTGTGACGTCATTTTAATCTTTCAACCTCGATGCTACTGATTCCAGGCCAGTCCGGTGTTACTTGGGTTCCAAAATGGCGTCGTAAAGTATTCGGCATCAGTTCGATTTCAAAGTATCTTGTCTCTTTTTCTTAACACGAATTTAGATCTGTTATTTTCTTATATTGTGTTTTGTACGAATTGAAGCGGTATATTTGAATCTGTATGTTTGTTTGAATGGGGTTTACGCGGCTTTCAACAATTTCGCAGTTATATCGCGGCGGCCGGAGCACCTAACAATGGATTCCTGGTATTTCTTTCACCTGTACTACCATTACACCCTTTCCTAGCCTCCGACTGCTATCTCACATAGGTTTACGATTATATACCCATTGGTGAGAGACAAACGTCGGAAAGGATATTTGCCGCCACCGGGGTCGAACCCACGACTTCCAGATCGAAAGTCTTATGCCTAACCATCTGCGCTATGGTGGCGGCATATTTGAATCTGTATACTTCAGGTAAACCCGTTCACCTGAATGTCCTCTCTGCGCATGTATATTGGTCATTCTTATATTATTTTATTCTTTTTCTCGCGACCCTCGTAACGACATTTGAACTTAGCCCTGTATCAAGTGCATCGGACATCATTCAAAAGGTTCCGGGTTTGAATCCAGGCGGATGCAATCATTTTCACCAACAAATTTTACTCCACCAATGGGTTGATAAACGTAGACCTCTGTAGGATAGCAGACGGAGGCTAGGAAAGAATGTTATGGTAGTAAAAATGTGAGAAATTCATTGTATCTGTTGTAAGGTACTCAAGCCGCCGCGATATAACTTAAAGATTGTTGAAAGCGGCGTAAAACTCCATTTAGACAAAACGAATCATATTATAAGAGCTGTGGTTTAATTCTTACCTAGACTCTAGCTCCCGCAGTTAGTTACATTGTTTAAATTGACATTCACCTCAATCAAAACCATTCTAAATCGCTCACTCAGGGCTCCATTCATTCATTTATTCATTCCAAACACTCACTCAAACCATTTAAAAACGATCAAACCCATTGAAAAATGTAGAATCAACGTCATTCAAAATAAATTTGGATAGAGAAAAATCGCGATTTTACTGATATAATTCAAATTGTAAGTGTCTAATAGGTCCTTGAAGAAATATGAAGCTATATACCTTGTACGCATATTTTGTTCATCCTGAACAAAATTTGTGATATTGGATTATCTCCCATTAAATGCTCTCAAAACTTGATCCACACACTCATTCAATTTCATTCCTAAATAATTCCAAAATCATTCACATTGTCAATTTCACGATGTTGTTAACTGTATATCACAAAGGCTTATAATTACGGCTTCTACCCATTGGTGGGAGGCAAATATCAGAAATAATGTGTGCCGCTGTCGGGGATCGAACCTTGAACCATTTGAAACTGCGCTTTGATGGGGGCTTATAAAACTCACCAGAATTGGAGACATTTAAAAAAAAGATAAATAAAAAAGCGTCGATGCCCCCTTTTCTGACATTTTTTTTTTGTTTATATCAAAGTCGATTAACAAATCACATATAGGTATTTTAAGTAAAGCAATTACATGTTATTAATAAAATTAAGCGTTTCCCCCTTTTTCTCCAATTACAAATCACAGCTGAAATCAATGCTGATTTTCTGCATTTTTTAAATACAAAACTGACTACATTTAGAAAGAGTTTACATTTGTAAGTTTGTACATGTATGAGTAATCTGACATTTCTATGAATCAATTACGTGGCCTTGGCTGTGCCCATTTTTCATATTTTTAAACATTATCAGAGGTGGAAAAAGATATGAATTTTTCATTTGACAATCCCCCTTTCTTTCCAAGAAACAATTGAATTTAATCTCTTCTATGAAAACATCCCAGTGGAATTTTTTCAGTGAATAAATGTCAGGGCATATTTGAAAGTTCTTTGTCTGGGGTTCCAAAAGTAAAGGCGTATAAAATGTACGACCCATTTTGGGACAGAAAATTCTTTAATACTTTTCGATGGTTTATCGAGAAATGATTGTAGATTATTACTTGATAAACTCACCGCCTTACCAGTGAAATTATCACAAACTTATACCCCGCTTTCGTTCATTTCACCCTAACTTACGTCACCATGAACGTTGCTACTCGTGAAAATGAAGTTTTTTTTTGTTCACTCAATGAAATATATACATGTATTGATCTTACACTGATCTTATCGGGCTGTCACACCACAGCGTATGTCACAGCGTATGGCGAACGTATGCTCATACGCTCACATACGCTGATGTACGCTAGGCGTTCGTTACTCATAAGTCGTGTACGTTACAAGTACGCTGGTATACGTTGGTATACGTTCTTATACGCAGAGGCCAAAAAAATTTTTTTTGACATGTTAAAAAAAGTTCACTGTATACCAGCGTATAAAATATACGCTATTCATACGGTATGCATGCGGTATATACGCTAGAGGTACGCTACTTATACGGTATGATTTAATCTTTATTCTATACGCTAGGCATACGTTACCCTCATACGCCGTGGTGTGACACCCCTTTACACTGAAACAAACGATCATCCCGTATCTATTTGGGCAAAAGGGAAGATTTTGTCAACGTTCAGACTATTTTGGGAACTTCACAAATGTTCAGGTAAAATAAATCATACAACGGTAAAATCGAAGTAAGAGACAAAGTAAGTAATTGTTGATGTATTGGAGGTATGAAACTAAAAGCTTAATCACACTGTATGAGAATATACGAAGCGGATTCGTAAGTGAGTGTGATTATGTTTTAAGTATTTTGCATACATGAAATCAACAGTTACTCTTGAAATTCAGTATATATTATTAGTTATACGGTTTCTCGCCGGGGTATATGACGATTTATTCCCGGCTGGAATAAAAGATGTCACCCGAGCCGGAGGCGAGGGTTGACATCACTTTTATAGCCGGGAATAAATCGTCATATACCCAGGCAAGAAACCGTATTACGAATTTATTATACTTCAAAGTTTTAGGGCTAAATATCTTTTGCTTATTTTAGGCGTTGGTATAAACCGATTTCTTTTAAATCACCAATATCCCTTAATGCGTCCCCATGAAAAGTAAACATGTACAAGGTGACGTCATATATAGTTGTGACGTCACACTACTACACTCTGCGCTATTGTGATATGAAAGCGTTTGTTGGCTGAACCTGCGAGAAACTTGGCACTTTAAATGGACAGATTTGTAAAAATTTAAGGTATTTATTGACATCTTTATCATTTTTTATATGCACATTATTAACTGTCATGCTTTTCAACTATATCCTAGTGTGTTTATTCGGGTCGTGTTATCAGCGAAGCGAAAGAATCATGGCTGCCATTACCGTTTCGGTTTTTTGTCTATGGTCACGGCGAGGCGCCTTAAGGAAACATTAGAGGTTATACCGGAGCGGCCGTAGATATCAATGTTTGTCAGATCAGCATTTACCAATGAAAATGCTAGAACTTTCTTTGCAGTATAATAAACCAATATATATATATATATATATATATATATATATATATATATATATATATATATATATATATATATATATATATATATATATATATATATATATATATATATATATATATATATATATATATATATATATATATAGACGGAAAATACAGGTTCGGCAAACGCCGGCCCGGCAAAAGTATAAATACGTGAAAAAATAAAACTTTGACTTCACACGCCTTTGATTAACTATTTAATGAAGAAGATAATATATAAATCCAAACACGTTTCGCCTTACGGCTTATCAGTGGGAACGTTTCCACTGATGAGCCGTAAGGCGAAACGTGTTTGGATTTATATATTATCTTCTTCATTAAATAGTTAATCAAAGGCGTGTGAAGTCAAAGTTTTATTTTTTCACGTATATATATATATATATATATATATATATATATATATATATATATATATATATATATATATATATATATTGTATTTCATGAAGCAAACATGTAAAAAAATAAGGGGAAAAATTCAATCGCGACGGGCGACGCCGTCGGCGATCGAACACAGAATCGTAAGAATGACATAAACATAAGCTTGTCAAAAACAGTGCGATACTTTGAAGTTGCCTTAACCATAATTTTATATGTATAATAGTACCCCTTTTCGTCTCGTTCATTTAACAAATGCCAACATAAACACCCTCTTTCAGTACTTTTAGTGCTTTGATAAATAAATGGTCCACAAATATAATTAATAAATCAGACTTTTGGGTGATTCTTCCGAATAAGGTTGAATGATTGTTTGCATTTTGAATATTTCGTCGTCCGATCGGCGCATAGTGCATGTCTTTAAGAAGAAATTTAGAAAATTTCAAGGCATTTTTAAATTTATTAGTTTGATACAAAATATCTCGAATATCGATCATCCCTCGTATTTCACGTATCACAATTGTTCATTTATTATAAAATATAAAATTATGATATTATAAGAATAATATAAAAATTATTTTTAAGATATAATTTCTTTTTTTCCTGTGATCTTCCGTTTTCTGTTGAATAAGTCTAATAGGAAAAAGAATAATTCGAGTAAGCTAAAATGGTCCAATGAAGAAATTATTTAAGTATATTTAATCGAATTGTATAATTACAATGCCGACGCTTAAAAAATGTATGATCTTTCCCCCGAAAATTTTAAAAGCACTCGGGCGTCAAAATGCTATGAGAAAATCGCCTTTGTCATGTATCGAGATTGTACATGCAATGATTAAAAATGCATAAAATGGTTTAATATAGCGACCGATCTTGGAAAAAACTCAAATTTGCACTTTCCATAAAACTAATTTGCTTTTTCTATTTTTTAAAACTAATTTGCCTTGTCCAAAATTTCATGACTCATGTATGAAGAAAATGCACTCGGGAAAAATAAAAGAATATTTAGTAGAAAGGGGAAGTAAGGCATTGGGTAACGTCATAAGATAGTTTATTGCCAGGTAAATCTATTTTTGAAAATTTGGTTCAACTCGATCAAAAACATCCAAAAACGCTCGATCAGCGCTCCATTTAATACACTCACTCCAATTTGTCAAAACCTCCTCTAAATTATTAAAAAAAATCTTTGAAATCGTTCAAAACGACCAGTATTTCATTCAAATTGATGAAATTTTCTGCACAATTCTATTAACTACTGTTGATTTTTTTAACATCTGATCTATCTGTCTAGACAAAAAAAGTACGTAGATTTTAAAAACGGGAGATAAAGAATATCGCTAACTTGTCCAAATGGACAAAATTAGCGTTTGTGTATTACCTCCATTGAAAACCATTTAACACTCGCTTACCACCCAAATTCAATTCTATTCCTAAATCAATCCAGAGTCTCTAAACTTATCAATTTCATAATGTTCCTAACTGTTGCATGGTGTCACAAATAAAAATAGCATATGCAAATCAGAAAATTAAGATTTTAAAAGATTGGATTCAGTAGATGTCAATCGTAGGTGTCATTTTAAGGTAGAGGACCCAAAATAGTTTCGCATCGTTTCGGAAATCGTCAACTTTAACTTCTTCCGTAGACTTATGTGAGATAGCAGCTGGAGGCTAGGAAAGGGTGTGATGGTAGTATTGACGAGAGAAATGCCAGGAATCGCCGCCAAGAATAGCTGAAAAATTGTTGAAAGCAGCTTAAAACTCCATTCAATCATTTTAACAGTATTGAAAGAAGTTTTCTAATGTTGAAAGCGGCGTAAATCAATTTAACAGTATTTATAAAAGTTTCCTGATGATTTCAGAAATCCTCGGTTAACATACTGAAAAAATCATGAGTTTCAAAATGTTGTGGACGGTTTTTACCAACCTTATTTCAGCCCTGATTCTGAAGCTATAGGTGGAAACTCGGACACTAGCCGTATTCTCATCACTAGAGCGGTCATTTAACTTGCATTTTATCCCAAAAATGTGAAGCGAATGATGGCCAAAACGTTGTGAAAACGAGAAGTTTGAGACTACTGTGAAACGGGTAAATTCGGACGGGATTGTGAAAATTCGGACATGCAAGCGGTAAAACTCGGACATGTTTATCGTCAAAGGGTGAAATTCGGACAATTAAAGAATATCAATAATTAGGCGAATAAAGACACGGATTTTGTTAGTTTAAACGAAGAATCTTAATACGAAGCTTTAAAACTTCAATTCAGGGGTGCTTTGACGAAAGATACTATATTTATTCATCAACATTGATGTAGAAAATTGGCAAATATTTCGAATAAGATACAGACAAATGAGTTTATTAACAGACGCAGACATGAAATGTCTAAACGTGTATTAATTTCGGGTGTATTCAAAGAAAAAATAGATAAAATGGTATAAATTTATATTACTTGGTTTTGAAAGCATACAATGTGTAAAGTCCGAATTTTTACTTCTGTTGAAAATTGAAAGTGAAAATTCGAACACTTCGAAAAAAGCTATATAATACGATTCTGAGCAAATAATTGTTGATTATTTCATAAAAAAAAAGTTTACCTCTTTGACATTTTAATCGAATAATATCCGTTTTACAATGAATTCTCGCCAATCCATACCTATTTCTTGACCGTTGACCGAGCCTACATTCGTCAGCAATGTATGTATGTCAGCTTAATTCGCAAGGTAGCCAGGGGTTTGTGACTTCAAACAATTTTATCTCCACCAATATATCTATCATTTTATCACAAATTAAACTGACTTATGCGAGATAAATCTCAGAATGTATAGAAATATTTGATAAAAACGATGTTGTCATTGCTTTTTCAAAAAAATTATCTTAAAAAGTATGTCCGAATTTATACGTCTGTCCGAACTTCTACGGTTTTCCCCTACCTTAATAAATCTTTCACAGGAAGTTAGACTGATCATTTTAGTTGATTTGGAAAAAAATGATCAAAGTTCGGAAGTTTCGACTCTAGTCAGACTACGCGATCCGCGCAGTCCGTCTAGGACCGACACTTTTCGCATTTCACAGATGATTCCTTTTCGTCTGACAGGACACATTTATGAAAAGAAATTGACAAAAACTTGATACAGAGTGGATAAGAAAGGCGTCATTTACGTGTTAAATAAAGTCAACAATTTTGCAATGCCAAATGCGTCGAACGCAAATCGTTGCAATCAACAGTCGCGTGACTAAAAGCAAGAAATCACCATTTAAAACATTTCTGTTGTCTCGTCTATATTGGGAACACATCCAAGTAAATTTGACGTCACTCTAACTGAAATATGGCTTGAATTAATTATATCCGATGTCCGCGCTAGTTGTATAAATTACGCACGAAATTGGTGCAGGTAAAATGCCCTTGCGTGTACAGTAAAGAACATCATGAAATCGACAAAGTGAATGATTCTGGAATTATTTCAGAATGAAATTAAATGAGTGTGTGGAGCGAGTTTTGAGTGAAATGAAAGGGGGTTAATCCAATATTGCTAATTTTGTTCAAGATAAACCAAACTAGCGATAATTATTACCTTCCTTTACCTTCCTTTAATAAAATTAGCATACAAGTCCTATAAAAAGCTTCCTATGTCCACAAAATCCAATCGGATGCTTTCAGTTTGAATTATGTCTGTGAAATCGCGGGGTTTTTTTTTCTTGCTTTATTTTTTGAATAACTTTGTTGATTCTATCTTATTCGGTGAGTTTTTTGAATGGGTTGAGTGACTGTTTTGAACGAATGAATGGAGCGCTGAGCCAGTCATTTGGATTGGTTTTGATCGAGATGAATGTCAATTTTACGATGTTGTTAACTTTACCATATACAGACCAAGATGGACCCAACTATTTGTTTATATTAAGTTAACAACATCGTGATTTTGAAATTCATCTCGATCAAAACCATTCCAAATCACCCGCTCAGACGTCGCGCACGCTAATGCCTAACATTTTGTAACGTCGTTTTGCCATTTAGACGATACGACACCGTATTATTAAGAAGCGCTTCTTGTTTATAACAAGCAGATTTTTTTTTAATGCGTATTTGTTTTTAATTGCTTTTTAATCAATATACCAAATAAGATAGTAAAAAGTTTTTATCTGTTGGAAGAAATTCATTTACCAATCGGCTTTATTCGTGTTTGTCTTGGATTGCTGAAAAAGCGCAATGTAATAACGTAATGCGTTAAAACATAATACGCTTTTGAAAAGTATGTCCACACTACCAAATTTTAATTTTTCTTATATTTTAAACGTATCTCTACGAAATTTTTCCTAATAATTGTAAGAAAAAATAATATTTCAAAAATGTAGTCAATTTCATAATGAAATGCGACAGCGAAACATTTTGAAAACCGGCTATTAAGGTGGCAATGGACAGCGGCCTCCCGACTCTATATACCGGAAGTGGGTTTTTGTTTATTTTACGGCTCTTTTTGCGCGTTGTTTAAAAAGACCGGTTTCCGTAAGATTCTGTTTATGGAAATAACGTAGAATAATGATGATAAAATTTCATAACTTAGTTTCTTTCCAACATTTGATGTCAATTGAATGACTGGATCATTAAATTTATCAATAAAAATGCCTTAAAAGCGTCATTCGATTAGTAAGGGTCACTGTAAAATGACGAAAAACTTTCTTATTTGCATGGAAAGGTATGCTGATTTTTTTACCAAATAAAGGCAAAATATGGGTTTTAAAGATATAGGAAAATAAGAAAAATTCATTGGGTAATTTCTTTTAAAAATAGGTATTTTGGTATTTTTACCCTGTAAAATTATAAAAATTAGGGCATTTTTTAACTTTTGAAGGCAAATTGTGCAAATGCAATTGATCAAAGAGAAATTTTCTTGGCAACAGCCATTGTATACATGTATAAGGTCTATCAAAATCTATGCGTTTTATAGCTATAAGCTGGTACTGAGTTTATACTAGACCTTAACCGAATATAAACGTTTTACTGAAAAATGGCCAATACCACTCAAGGGCCGATAACCCTAGCATGAAAACGAGCATGGAAAGGTCCCTTCAAATTTTGATATAATGACTACACAATGTTAATCTACAACATATGTGACCAAGAAAAAAAATTCATTGGGCGGAAAAAATTGACGCCATGTGTCCATTGCTACCTTAAACTCGTGTATTCAGAACATTGTGTCCACACACATTTTCTTTATTTATTTTGTTGTATTTTACGTATTTTTATTTTTAGCAACACTTACAAAAACGAGAAAAAAAACCTTTTATTTTGAAATTTCACAAAATTTCATCTTTTATTGATGAAGATATTGAGAAAACTTTGCATTTTTTCAAGTTGATTTTTTGCTAAATTTTGACGTTTTACAACTTTCGAATCGTTAAAAAATCTCTCTCAATTGTTTGTTATTTCACTGACTGTCATTTCTTTTCACCTACTAACATGATGGCATTTCTCGGGTAAATCTGGAGATTTCCACATTTTCATGAACTATTTTACGCATTTTAGGGGTCTTAAAGAAATATTCTCGCACATAATTTGTTACGTTTAACAGACGTTATTTAAGAGTTTAAGTGACAAAGAAACGTAATAAAACGGAAATTTGATTTTCCTCAATTTACATAAGACATTTACAATAGACTACTAATGTATGTTTTCCTGTGGTTTGTTTCGTATAAAGAATATTGAAATCAACTTACAAGTTTAGAAGAAATAGCAGTTGGAACTTAACGGAAGATGTGCGTTTCCAAATGTAAAGCATAAGATATACCGTGCGCGACGTCTCAGCGCTCCATTTATTCATTCCGTACAACATGTTCTTCCGTACAATTTGTTTATAAACCCAAAGAGATATATACCTACGGGAGTTTCATTGAGAAAATAATAACTGTTGTAACGTCCTTGCCTTGTTACAATTCTGAGTTTATCTGTTCCTAGATAAATGGGTTAACCTAGATAAGTGAAATAAATAAGATAGAAATCTCACAGCAATCTCGGCGTTGAAATTCGACCAGAACATTTTTCATTGATTGTAGACTGATAACCATTCGAACGAATCATAGGTCGGGCTAACATTCACACCGCTTATATTGCGTCATTTTTCAAAGGTAAGACTGTTAAAAATCAACACATTTTACTGCACGTGTTGAAACCTAAAATTTCTTGAAGGTCTCCTTGTCTATTACGGCCCTTAATTTTATGTAAAAAATTAATGAAAGTATACTATAACTTAAATGAAAAAGAACTTTACTTGGACGATAACCAACGTTTTCAAGCTTATTCAATTGTACGTGAAGGCATAGGGGTCCGAATAAAAGCCCACACCAGCTGTGACCATACCACCATATAGCTAACAACATCTTGAAATTGGCATTCATCTCGATCAAAATCATTTCAAATCACTCGCTCAGCGCTCCATTAATTCATTCAAAACACTCACTCAAACCATTCAAAAACGCTCCAAAATCATGAAAAAAATAAAATCAGCACCTGAATTCAAAATAGAAAAGGCTAGGAAAAAAAACGTTTTGAATATAGAATTTAGATTTTGGGCGTTTAATTGGTTATTAAAGAAATATAAAGCTATTTATAGAACTTGAATGCATAATTTATTAAAGGGAAGTAATGTATATCGCTACTTTTGTTTATCCAGAACAGAATTAGCTATATTGGATAACCTCCCTTTATTTTCACTCAAAACTCGCTCCTCCCACTCATTCAATTTATTTAAAATCATTCTTAAATCAATCATTTTGTCAATGTCAATGATGTTGTTATTTGTAAGAACATCGTGAAATTGACAAGTTGAATGGTTTTGAAATGATTTCAGAATAATTTTGCGTGATTTTGTGGGGCGAGTTTGAAATTCAATTAACAGGCGATAATTCAATGTGGCTCATTTCGTCCAGGTTGAACGTAATTGGCGAGTATTTTTAAACTGTCGTGTCTTTGCGTACCAATCAGACACTTTAAGGAAGTGGACCCGTACTAGTTCCGCAACATTTCGGACCCAATGAACTTTTACAATGTTGACTGAGGTTTCCTAATGAAAACCATGAGGAAACCTCGGTTAACACTGTTAAAGTTCATTCATTCTGAAATATTGCAATACTATTACGGGTCAACTACCTTAAAACCCACACCATCCAATAAAATCTTGTGGATACGATCGATTTGAATGAAATGTCGATCGTTTTGAATGATTTCAAAAAGTTTTTGAAACTTTTGGGGCGTTTTTGAATGGTTTTAAATGAGTGTTTGGAATGAATGAATAAATGAATGAATGGAGTGCTGAGCGAGCGGTATAGAATGGTTTTGATCGAGATAAATGTCAACTTGACGATATTACGCACTGTACCTAAAAAAAAGGCTGCCAAAAAATAACAGTTTTCTTTTGAAAGCGTATTATAATTAGGTAATGTATGTTAACTGTTTGTTTCCTCCAAGAAAAATATTAATTATACATTAATAGTCTACAAACCACCCCATGTGCTCTTTCATCCCTTGAAGTTTTGTCTGGATTTGTGGAAACACTAGGGTCACTGTTTGGCACAATTGCTAAGCTTGATGTTAAATATGTACTCTTAGATATATGCATTGAATATTTAATTAGATTCCAATTCGAAAAAAAGAGCTAGCGAGGGCCAAAGGCGCTTTATTGGTTGTTAATTTCTCTTAGCTTTTTAGCTCACCTGAGTACAACGTGTTCAAGGTGAGCTTTTGTGTTTAGGTGGATGTCCGTCGTCCGTCAACATTTACCATACAATTGTATGCACTATAGAGGCCATAATTTTTGCCCAATCAACCTGAAATTTGGTCAGATTGATTGTCTAAATCAAAACTCTGACGAGTTCGAAATTGGGTCAAGTGGGGTCAAAAACTAGGTCACGGGGTCAAATCTTAGAAAAACCATGTATGCACTCTTTAGGTCACATTTTTTGCCTGGTCAACCTGAAAGTTGGTCAGAATGATTGTCTTGATCAAATCGAAATCGGGTCATTTGGGGTCAAAAAGTAGATCATAGGGTCATATCTCAGAAAAGCAATGTAAGCAATCTCAATGTCACATCTTTTAGCAAAATCAAACTGAAATTTGGTCAGAATGATTGTCTTGGTCAAATGTCGGACGAGTTCGAAATTGGGTCAAGTGGGGTCAAAAACAAGTTCATGGGGTCAAATCTTGGAAAAACCATGTATGTACACTGGAGGTCACATTTTTTGCCCAATCAACCTGAAATTTGGTCAGAATGATTGTCTTGATCAAATGTCGGACGAGTTCGAAATTGGATCAAGTTGGGTCAAAAACTAGACCCCGGGGCCAAATCTTAGAAAAACCTTGTATGCACTCTAGGGGTCACATTTTTGCCTGATCAACGTGAAAATTGGTAAGAATGATAAAATCTTGGACGAGTTCAAAATTGGGTCAAATAGGGTCATAAACTAGGTTACTGGGTCAAATCTTAGAAAAACCTTGTACACGCTCTGGATGTCAGATTTTTTGCCTGAAAATTAGCAAAAAAAAACTTTTCAAAACCTGTTTTGAATGTGTTTTGGACAGTTCACTCAGGTGCCACTATGGACCTCTTTTTTTTTTTTATAATAAATTTAAATTCTAGTGAAATAAACGAAGTATAACATTTTGACTCCTTCAGCAGAATTCAAAAGATACTGTCTGGCACACTAAATATATAGATTTTACCTTCTTTCATAGCCCTTCTTGTCTTCTATAGCGAATGCGCGACAGATGTACTCTTGTCTTAAACATGCGTAGGATGTTAATGACGCCATCAGGATGTCAACTTTCGAACATTATGTACAGTTAGTTACATAATGAAATTGACATTCATCTCAACCAAAAACACTCTCAACCGCTCACTCAGCGCTTCATTCATTCCAATCACTCACTCAAATCATACAAAAACGATAAAAAATGTTTTAAAGATAAAAGATCAACAACTACCTTCTAAATGAAGTAAGCAAGCAAGCACGAAATCGCGAATTCACTTACATATCTGAAATTTTAAGCGTCTGATAGGTTCTTGAAGTAATGTCAAGCTATTTATAGAACTTGTATGCATACTTCATTAAAGGGAAGTAATACATATCGCAAATTTTGTTCATCCTGAACAAACTTAGCGATATTGAATTACCTCCCATTAAGTTTACATAAAACTCGCTCCACACACTCATTCAACCTCATTCCGAAATAATTCCAAAATCGTTTACCTTGTCAATTTCACGATGCAATTAACTGTACAACGATATTTATAGCATCTTGGCATTCCAAACTTTGTTTTAACGTACATCATTTTTGTTTATCTGTGACTCGAATTTATAAGAGACGAGCTAAACTTGACCTGGTCTAGATTGGAATAGTTATTCAGCCTTTTCAAAATACGCACAATAACTTTTCAATTCTAGAATCAGTTTTGATCAGGGTCCGAGGTTATAAAACTTTTCTGATTCTTATCTCAAAATTTTGTCAAATTTCAACATGAGATTAAAGCCATAATTCTGTTGCAATGCTCATATAAATGTAAAAACATAAAAGATAATATTAATAAGTTGTTATGATTAACAACTTAATTTTCGTCTGCAAAACCTATGAATTTGGACAGGTCCAAAATTTTGTAAAACAGGAAAGGGTTCACCAAAATCTCATGACAGATCCCATATATGTCAATTGGTCATTCTTGCATTCTTTAACTAAATTACGAATTTCTGATCATAGGCTCGAAATTGAGACTGGTCGATATTCAAATATTGAAAGACAAGACAGGTGTTGTAAACTCTGTCAACCTAACTCCTTGGAATCTGAATTTCATTTTATTTGCTGTTGTCCAAGGTTAAGAGAAATTAGACTTAAATATCTCAATAATTTCTGCACGTTCCCTACTCTAGATACCTTTTTAGACTGATGAAATCAAAAAATGTTCAAGTCCAAATTAATCTTTCAAAATTCATTAAAGAATCCTCAGTTTTGAGACAGGAGTTGACATCAATTCCTGCCGTTTGATTCAATTTGTGTTTTTAAACTAAAGGCTGAGCTGAATATATGTGATGTGATGAATCTAGAAAGAAAATACTTAAAATACTCATGTGATGTGTTTATATGTTTTTGTCTTGTATTGTGCATGTGTACATTTGTGTAATATTTGTGTTTATGGCCATGGGTACTTTTGTGCCGATTTGCCAATATTAAAGCGTTTGAGTTTGAGTTTCTATAACAAACAACCACCAGAGAAATCCTTGTTTTACACATACAGTTAACAACATTGTAAAATTGTCATTCATCTCAATCAAAACCATTCTTAATCGTTCCCTCAGCGCTCCATTTATTCACTCCAAACACTCACTCGAACCATTCAAAAACGCTGCAAACTCACTGAAGAACATATTTCAACAACTTCATTCACAATAATTTTAGCTAGAAAAAAATGCGATTTCACTGACATGATTGAAATTGTAAGCGTCTGTTAGGTTCTTGAAGAAATAGGAATTTATGGAATTGTATGCATATATTTTTAGTTAATAAATATCGCCATTTATTTTCATTCTGAACAAAATAGCGATATTGGAAATATTTCATTCCAAATTTAATCCAAAATCATCTACCTTGTCAATTTCACGATGTTGTTAATTGTAACAATCAACTACCAGAGAAATACCTGTGGGTCTAACATATATGTAGGTTCACTCTCTTGATGATTTCATATAAACAAACGTATGTATAGTTAACAACATCGTGAAATTGACGAAGTGAATGATATCGGAAAAATTTGGGAATGAAATTTGGTGAGTGCGGTCTGAGTGAATTTAAAGGGATGTAAACCAATATCGCTAATTTTGTTCAGGCTGATTTCCCCTCTTTTAAACTTTGATATTATTTGAATGATTAGAATGAATGTTTGGAATGAATGATAGGAGTGCTGTTCGAGCCGTTTTGAATGCCTTTAATCGAGACAAGTGTTAAGTTCACACTATTCTTACCTGTATCTTTATGCGAGATTTCTGTGTAGATTGAAGTAAGAATGTGTTGAATAGAATAAAGTATTTTGAGTATTTTTTTCGCGTAAAAAGAACATCATGTTGAATTGCTGTAAGGAACATCGTGAAATTGACAAGTTGAATGATTTTGGAATGATCTGTGAATGAAATTAAATATAAAATCATATTTTTTTTCCGAAGGGAATAGAATAAACATTTAATAAAACACTCAGTATTCAATATTTCGGCAAAAATTGCCTTTTTCAAGAAAACGAAAAATATTTTAACACTACTACATAATAATTTTAACTGATACAGCCATTTTGAATTTATCTCACAAAGGATATGACGTCAACGTCGTTTTTCCACGTTCAGGCGACGTTGACGTTCCCGCGCATAATCAGACGTCAACTAACGTTATGTGGAACTGCGCGTCTTTTACGTTGCAACCCAATGGCTGTACAGTTTGTAGCCTTTTGATCCATGCTGACTCATGGATTTGGCGCTCTGTCCGTTCTGCGGAGTACATCTTCTTTAAAACCGTAAATCTCACAACCGAGCTTGAATGCTCGCCCATTTTAAAATGGAGATTTATCGGTTTCTCGCGCTGAAAGCGTACATCCCTCAGATGTTCTTTCATCCTTTCATTCAACTGTCTCTCTGTCTCTCCCACATATACCACCTTATCACACCGTACACAACTTATTGCATACAAGAAATTAAATATGTATGGAGTGTATGGGTGTATGGAGCAAGTTTTGAAAAGATTATCGAGGAAGATAAAACATAATGTATAATTTAATTGATATTTTTTTAGACCTACGAATTTTTCTGATTTTATGTCTTCAAGGACAAATCAGGCACTTAAAAATCAAAACCACCAAATTAAAATCATACTATCATTTGATCGATTCGATTAAACCTTTGGACAGTTTGAACGATTTCGAAGCGTTTTTGAATTATTTCAGAGCGTTTTTGAGTGATTGGAGTTGGCATTTTGAATGAATGATTGGAGCGCTGGGCGAGTGATTTTTAATAGTTTTGATCAAAATGGGTGACAATTTCACGATATGTTTAACAATACCATTGTGCCCCTTGTCCAGTGTCTTCTAACGGATCGTCATATTTTCAAAAGACGACCCTTTAAATACCTTGCATCCCATAGAAGTTTAAAGAAGATCGGGTTGTACAGTTAAGAACATCGTGAAATCGACAAGGTGAATGATTTTGGAATGATTTAGAAATGAAATTGATTGAATGTGTGGAGCGAGCTTTGAGTGAATTTAATGGGAGGTAATCCACTGTCGCAAATTTTGTTCAGGATGAACAAAATTATCGATATTGATTACCCCCCTTTAATAAAATATGCATACAAGTTCTAAAGATAGCTTCCTATTTCTTCAAGAACCAATTAGACGCTTACAATTTGAATAATGTCAGTGAAATCGCGATTTTTCTCTATCCAAGTTTAATGCCGTTGTTGATTCTATATCTTCCATGGGTTTAAACGTTTTTGAATGGTTTGAATGAGTGTTTGCAGTGAATGAATGGAGCGCTGGGTGAAGATTAAAAATGATTTGGATCGGAATGATTGTCAATTTCACGATGTTCTTAACTGTACATGTCGGCTTATCGCGTAAACAAAAATTAAACGAAGAAATTCTATTAGACTTGTTCCTGTGTTTTCAAAAAGACCTTCTTCATTTTCATAAGCGCCAAACCCTCTGACCTTACATCAACTCTGTTTAAGTTTTAAGATAATACAATATCACATTTGAACTTTATTGCGTAAAAATGAATTACATTAACTAAATTGATCAAGGCATCCTTTTTCTTCAAAACGGACCTTTTTAGATTTCCGAAAAGGAGTATCCTGATGAACCTGCACTTATTATTCATCCTCTGAAAGCTTCAAGATTTGAAGAATAGTTGTTGACTAATTAAGTCAGAAAAACGGACGGACAGACGAGTGGGAAAATTGCCACTCCTTTGACTCTAGATTTCGGCCAACAATGTTTTTAAAAAAAGAACACGTTTTTTACTAGATTTGAATTACGTTTGAAAAAATTAGACAAGCTTACTGGCAGTTATTTACCCTATATGTATATTGACTGGATAACAAAAGCTATATTTTCACGAGTGGTGGAGCCAAGAGTAAAAAAAAATAGTTTTTGTTGCTCACGAAATGAAATTTAAATCGATCTTACGCAAAAAATAAACGATAATTCCATTTCTTTAATACAAAAATCAAACAAAATGTGAAAATTTTAGGATAAATTTTCTTAAAGCGCGTCATTTTGAACGTGATTGCTATGCAACGTCAATGGTGAAGTCACTGTCTGGGCTCCGCTTCGATGACGTCAGAAAGGATGAAAGCGGAGTATAAGTTTTTTATATATATATAATTTCACTGGTAAGGCGGTGAGTTTATCAAAATGATAATCTACCGTTATTCCCCGATAAACACCAAAAAAGCATTAATGCAACCATATTACACACGATCAGGTGAAAGTAAGAACGGAACGTGGTCAAAACGACCTCAAAAGTGTAAAAATATATGTTTTGTTATTGTTCCAAAATTTATTTCTCAAATTTAAATATGTTTTTAGAAGCTTGAGTTCAAGTACTAAACCGTCTTTACTTCGTCGGTAAAAGGGTTGCTAATTCGCAGCAGATTGATAAAGGTCGTTTCCATTTTTTTTTTCTTTTCCTTCAGTTTCATAACCTGCGGTAACACAATTCCTCAATGTCTAAGACACCTGTCTTACTTGACGGCAATTGTATTATTCAATGGAACTTCTCCTGGCTCTAATTTAAACAAGTTCTGGACACCTTATTACAACCCCTGGCGTGATGTCAAAATAATCCCTATAATTACACAACAAGATAAAAACAGCGCACTGCTTGGGAATTTTCTTTGAGTCAATAGCAACGTTATAAATCATTTTCTTGCCATATCTGTTTTTTTATTAAAATAAAACACCTTTACAAAAATTAGTTTGCGATTTTTGTTGATATATATTAAGTTATATATTTCCGTATATCTATCGTATTTTTCGTGGCGTTTGCTAAGGAAACGTCACGGGGAAAAGGAAACAGTTCAAAAGCACAAAACAAAATTAGACTTTTTATGAGAATCAAAGTGAAAAGCGTGCATTTCAAAAATCTGTAAATATGATATCTTGATTACTGGTTCAAGGTTCTCGTGACCACTTGTCAAAGGGTCGTAGAATCTACTGTGTGCAATACGTGTATAGCTCATAAAGCCCAAAATGCACGTCTACACTTAACAACATAGTAAAATTGACATTCATCTCGATCAAAACCCTTCCAAATCACTCTCTCAGCGCCCCATTTATTTATTCCAAACACCCAGTCAAGCCATTCGATAACGCTTCAATCTCACTGAAAAAACATATTACAACTTCATTCAAAATGATTCAGCAAGAAAAAATCGTGATTTCACTGATATGATTGAAATTGTAAGCGTCTGATAGGTTCTTGAAAAAAAAGGAAACTATTTATAGAACTTGTATTCATTTTTCATAATACTAAATATCGCTAACTTTGTTCATTCTGAACAAAATTAGCGATATTGAATTATATCCCATTTAATCATCTAAAAACTCGCTCCACACACTCGTTCAATTTCATTCCAAAATCGTTTATCTTGTCAGCTTCTCGATGTGATCATCTGTAGCTCCAGTTACCACAAATCAGGAAATTTAATAACACATATCATAGGCTAGGATATTCTCAACGATTTAATTAGAATAAGCAGCGTATGGCTTGGGCAGAAAAAGAAGAAAATATCTTTTAGGCAAGAGCACGATGCAAAAATTTAGATTTTGCCTAACGCTTCGATGAATGCAGATCAAATGTCAACGCAACCAGATTATTTAGAACTAATAACTTCTAGACCGCATAATGACCGAAAAGTCTTGAGAAAATGATATAGAGGATATTGAATGAGTGGTCATGGAATATCGAATTTATTAAACGATTTATCTATAAACAGATAAAAACAAGGCTGTGTCGAGTTTTTATCTGTTTATAGATAACGTGTTTAATAAATTCGGTATTTTGTGAGCACAAATTGTATATTCTATTTATAATATGGCTCGAATTTTTGCGAAAATCGTCAAAATTCTTAAAATTCAACATTTCAATTTTCCGCGAAACTTATAACGCCGTTTAAGACTAACGTCACAATATATACATTATGACGTCATTTTCGCGTTTACAAAATAGCGTTGCTATTCGCTCTGAGCTCATTTGCATAGTTATTCCACTAGTGTAATAACACCAGTGAAATATCAAAAATATTCAACGGCGAAATTTCACTCCCGTGAGGTAGGTCATATTATAAAACATTATATTGTCCATTACTTCAAGTGTATATACACAAAATTTTTCCTTCTTACAAGATTGTTTAGTGTTTATCCAAGTCAATTTTATGGACCAATGCAATTTATTTTCAACATAAACACTTGTGCTAAATTTGGTTATATCTTGTGAATGGTTAGTGATAGTTTTGAATGGTCAGTGATTTTGTAGCATAAATGGAAATGAATGTGTCATGAAAAAGGACTTAATTATGTAATTTGGATTCTTGACCTATAACAGATTTTTTGTGCTTACCGCGCTAACGAAAAGGTCCTTCGAGACAGTACTTTTTTGTGACGGTCTATCACAAAAGAAGAAAAAAAAATCGCATAAGGGGCAACATCTTAATTAACCACTTTTTCATGTTTCGTGAAATTGTCTTGTTGTATTGCATACTTTAAGAATTGTTTTTATCTATTTTTGAAGAAAAAATGCCAAAACTGAAATAAAAAAAATATCATTATATTAATTCATATATATATATATTTATATATATATATATATATATATATATGAATTAATAAAATGATATTTTTTTTTATTTCAGATTTGGCTTTTTTTTTCTTCTTATATATATATATCCAAAATTTTCAGGTTTGGTTGTGTGCAAAAAAACGTATTCTTTGGTTCTGATACTCCTTGAATGCATGAAAAAAAAGAAAAAAAGTAGATTCAACAACCGTTTTTTTATCAATGGAGACGTGTAATCTACTTCTTATATCATAATATATTCTAAATGTACGCGATGATTCAAAGTTAATAGTTCATGACTTATATGAAATGGACAATGAGCAAAAGCTTTTTGACATGACAAAGGGCAAAGGTGAAAGTCAAATTCCTATAAAAAAATATATCAGGAGTGTGAAAAGTATTACATTATCAAAAGATTACAATGCCTATGGAAATTAATAAATCATATCATGAATTATTCCAATATGCATTAATCTATCATTTAAAGGAATAACCTTTAAACGGCATAAGAATGAATTCGTTTACCAACAGAAATTTATTAGAAGCGAAGTAAAATCCCTTAAAAAATACTTAGCAGTCTAGGACAGCGTGTATAGCCTAGGAGAGCGTGTATAAGTTAGATAATGTTGTTGTTTTATATTTTCTTTCCTTTCCTGTTACATTGTTGAAAGCGGCGTAAACACCATTCAATCAATCAATCCTTTCCTGTTTCAGTTAACAAGACCGTAAAATTTACACTCAATCCGATCGAATTCATTCTAAATCATTTAATCCGGGTTCTATTCATTTATTCCAAACAATCGCTGATATCGATTAAAAACGCTCGAAAATCATAAGAAAACTTTTCGAAATCGATCAAGACGACCAACATTATTGGCTGGTGTGGATTTTGAAGTGACTGATAGGTCAGTGAAGACACCCAAACACACGTATATTTCATCAAAGGGAGGTAATGAATATCGCTAATTTTGTTCATCTGTTCGCGCAGTCTGACTAGGTCGACACTTTACGCACTACCCAGATGGCCCCTTTTAGCGTGACAGGTCACATATATATTTTGTTTGTGAAAAAAATAATTTAAAAATATATATCCAGGGTGTATGGTTCAGGTAAATATATTATCGTTAGTTCTGATTGCGGAAAGATACCGCGGGTTTTATTGCGGAAAACTGATCTCTGTTTGTGTCTGAATGTTCTGTTTTACGGACTGTTCAGTTTTGAGGAATGTGGTATGAAATCAAAGCGCTAAAAGCGCTGAAGGCCCGGTTTATAAAGAGGCAAGGTAATATATTTTTGTTTAAAGAATTTAAAAAATACATATCCGGGGTGTATGGTTCAAGTAAAATATGTTATCGTTAGTTCTGATTGCGGAAAGATACCGCAGGTTTTATTGCGGAAAACTGATCTCTGTTTGTGTCTGAATGTTCTGTTTTCCGGACTATTCAGTTTTGAGGAATTTTGTATGAAATCAAAGCGCTAAAAGCGCTGAAGGCCCGGTTTTAAAGAGGCGAGGTGATAGTTTTTTGTTAAAAGAATTAAAAAAAAAAAAAACATATCCGGGGTGTATGGTTCAAGTAAAATATGTTATCGTTAGTTCTGATTGCGGAAAGTTACCGCAGGTTTTATTGCGGAAAACTGATATCTGTTTGTGTCTGAATGTTCTGTTTTCCGGGCTGTTCAGTTGTGAGGAATGTGGTATGAAATCGAAGCGCTAAAAGCGCCGAAGGCCTGGTTTGTCAGTCCGTTTTCGCGTGACGGGCCATGTTTATATATTTTGGTTAAAAAAATTAAAAAAAAACCCCAACATATCCAGGGTGTATGGTTCAAGTAAATATGTTATCGTTACAGTTAACAACATCGCGAAATTGACAAGGTGAATGATTCTGGAATGAAATAGGAATGAAATTGAATGAGTGTGAGGAGCGAGTTTTGAGTGAGTTTAATGGGAGGTAATCCTATATCGCAAATTTTGTCCAGGATGAACAAAATTAGCGATATTGATTACCTCCCTTTAATAAAATATGCAAATAAATTCTATAGATATCTTCCTATTTCTTCAAGAACCTTTGAGACGCTTACAATTTGAATAATATCAGTGAAAAACGATTCTTCTCTATCCAAGTTTTTTTTTTGAAAACCGTTGTTGATTCTATATTTTTCAATGGGTTTGTTCGTTTTTGAATGGTTTGAGTGAGTGTTTAGAATGAATGATTGGAGCGCTGAGTGAGCGATTTAGAATGGTTTTGATCGGAATGATTCTCAATTCCATGTTGTAATTAACTGTATGATACAAAGCGCTAAAAGCGCTGAAGGCCTGGTTTGTTAGCCCGTTTTCGCGTGACGGGCCATGTTTATATATTTTGGTTAATAGAATTTAAAAAAGATACATATCTAGGGTGTATGGTTCAAGTAAATATGTTATCGTTAGTTCTGATTGCGGAAAGATACCGCAGGTTTTATTGCGGAAAACTGATCTCTGTTTGTGTCTGAATGTTCTGTTTTCCGGACTGTTCAGTTGTGAGAAATGTTGTATGAAATCAAGGCGCTAAAAGCACTGATGGCCTGGTTTGTTAGTCCGTTTTCGCGTGACGGGCCATGTTTATATATTTTGGTTAATAGAATTTAAAAAAAATACATATCTAGGGTGTATGGTTCAAGTAAATATATTATCGTTAGTTCTGATTGCGGAAAGATACCGCAGGTTTTATTGCGGAAAACTGATCTCTGTTTGTGGCTAAATGTTCTGTTTTCCGGACTGTTCAGTTGTGAGAAATGTTGTATGAAATCAAGGCGCTAAAAGCACTGATGGCCTGGTTTGTTAGTCCGTTTTCGCGTGACGGGCCATGTTTATATATTTTGGTTAATAGAATTTAAAAAAAATACATATCCAGGGTGTATGGTTCAAGTAAATATGTTATCGTTAGTTCTGATTGCGGAAAGATACCGCAGGTTTTATTGCGGAAAACTGATCTCTGTTTGTGTCTGAATGTTCTGTTTTCCGGACTATTCAGTTTTGAGGAATTTTGTATGAAATCAAAGCGCTAAAAGCGCTGAAGGCCCGGTTTTAAAGAGGCGAGGTGATAGTTTTTTGTTAAAAGAATTAAAAAAAAAATACATATCCGGGGTGTATGGTTCAAGTAAAATATGTTATCGTTAGTTCTGATTGCGGAAAGTTACCGCAGGTTTTATTGCGGAAAACTGATATCTGTTTGTGTCTGAATGTTCTGTTTTCCGGGCTGTTCAGTTGTGAGGAATGTGGTATGAAATCGAAGCGCTAAAAGCGCCGAAGGCCTGGTTTGTCAGTCCGTTTTCGCGTGACGGGCCATGTTTATATATTTTGGTTAAAAAAATTAAAAAAAAAAACCCAACATATCCAGGGTGTATGGTTCAAGTAAATATGTTATCGTTACAGTTAACAACATCGCGAAATTGACAAGGTGAATGATTCTGGAATGAAATAGGAATGAAATTGAATGAGTGTGAGGAGCGAGTTTTGAGTGAGTTTAATGGGAGGTAATCCTATATCGCAAATTTTGTCCAGGATGAACAAAATTAGCGATATTGATTACCTCCCTTTAATAAAATATGCAAATAAATTCTATAGATATCTTCCTATTTCTTCAAGAACCTTTGAGACGCTTACAATTTGAATAATATCAGTGAAAAACGATTCTTCTCTATCCAAGTTTTTTTTTTGAAAACCGTTGTTGATTCTATATTTTTCAATGGGTTTGTTCGTTTTTGAATGGTTTGAGTGAGTGTTTAGAATGAATGATTGGAGCGCTGAGTGAGCGATTTAGAATGGTTTTGATCGGAATGATTCTCAATTCCATGTTGTAATTAACTGTATGATACAAAGCGCTAAAAGCGCTGAAGGCCTGGTTTGTTAGCCCGTTTTCGCGTGACGGGCCATGTTTATATATTTTGGTTAATAGAATTTAAAAAAAGATACATATCTAGGGTGTATGGTTCAAGTAAATATGTTATCGTTAGTTCTGATTGCGGAAAGATACCGCAGGTTTTATTGCGGAAAACTGATCTCTGTTTGTGGCTAAATGTTCTGTTTTCCGGACTGTTCAGTTGTGAGAAATGTTGTATGAAATCAAGACGCTAAAAGCACTGATGGCCTGGTTTGTTAGTCCGTTTTCGCGTGACGGGCCATGATTATATATTTTGGTTAATAGAATTTAAAAAAATACATATCCAGGGTGTATGGTTCAAGTAAATATGTTATCGTTAGTTCTGATTGCGGAAAGATACCGCAGGTTTTATTGCGGAAAACTGATCTCTGTTTGTGTCTGAATGTTCTGTTTTCCGGACTGTTCAGTTTCGAGAAATGTAACTGTTAACGTTGGAAGTGTAAATATCTTGAGAAAATGACCCCCGGCGTGATATGAAAACAACAACAACACTATTTTCTTTGCTCAATCCTAATGTCATTCTTAACGTCGTCGGCGTTGTGTTTGACATTTTTTGATATCCCTGGAATTACTTAAGGTATTCACTTGAAACCGTGTACACGTGTCCTTTTACTGTCAAGGGGGATAACTCCAAATGCATTTTGTGAAAATTATGCACTTTTCTCGACAAAATAATTAAAACAACAACAAACAAACGAATATTGTTTTACCTGTCAGCTTCAAAAGAAACATCATCGAACTTAGTATAACAAACATACATGTATGAAAAAGAGTTTGATTCGAGCACATTCTATACGCAGAAATTCAGCCAAATACAAAACATTTTTACGCTAGGATCTACAATTTACGAATACTACATACACAGTGGACCAACGTACAGATTCGCAAATCGGAAGCTGCGATGACTGTACGTCGCTAATCAGTTAGCTGCGGTTTATAAATTTAATCAAATTAATAATTGTTTAAAAACGACGGGACAGAATCAACAGGAATACTTTTTAAAATAAAGGTAAGACACTTTTTCTTAAGTTTATACTACGATCACGGCAACAAACGAGCATGTATTTGTAAAATTGAGATCAATCACTGGCTTTTGCCCTCAGCGACCGCCTTCACTGCTTGTTCTTTTCTATTTTTTCAAATTGGAAACGCATCAAATTCTTTTCTGATTGTATTCGATTACAAAAGAATCAATTACCTTTAAGAAAACATCACCATGCGACGGATCCGTTTTGTATTTATGAAAATAAACAACATTTTATCAAGGCACCCCAATATGTTCATTGTACAACTAGCTGTCAAAATTTACCATCATTAGCTGTTAAATGGCTTGAAGACACTGTACGATTAGCTTGGCCGATTCATGGAAATATTTTTTTTAAATATATCGCTAGTTTTATGAAATATGAAGTAAAATTGAGATCTGAAGCAAACGGTACTTTTGACAGATACAGAAAAGTTAACCGTGACTTTCTATTTCAGAAAGATTTTCTATATGGATTCTTCACCACATGTTTTTTTAATGAATACCTCACAAAATCACATCATCTTCTATGAACGATGTGATTTCTTTCATTTCTAGCATAGCATGTATCAACTTTGGAACTTAATTTCTTAAGACCTTACAATTTGCGAAATGAAGGTTATAGGAATTGGATCCTAGCTGTTTTCAGTTTTAAAATGTGTTTGTACACAACCTTATAAACCGTTTCTTACTCAAGCTTTCTCTTTTCCTTGGATCTAAAAACAATTGGCGAAACATAATGAAGATAAATAATTACAGTACATTTTTTTTTACTCAGATGGAAGGACTTTTGATAAATATATTACTACAGAATAACTAAAAAGGAAACTACGCAGATTGATACTGATAGTTGATTGCTTATTTCTGAAAAGAAAATCAGAAAATTGGATCTTAAAGATGTAAACAAATTGTGGATTTTCATTATAGTTTCGTATATTTACAAAGACAAAAATAGAAAGAAAAAAAAACCCACAGAACAAATACACATTCAAATATACTTAGCAAAAAAAGAAACTTTACATACTTGTTGGTCTGTTTTGAATGACTTACAGTGGCTATAGACCAATTCTATTTACATGTGTTAGTTGGACTAGCCACAGAGACTACACGGACGCATGAATTTGCGCGATTGAAGCGAGTCCGAGCTAATGCGTCTGTAACTTTCGGTTTTGGTCACATACTCGTGTTGAGCTACCCAAAGTTCATTTTGAGAGATTTTTATTACACAGTCACACTCATTCCTTAGCATCTGCACGAAAAAACAAAATTGTTTGTACATTTTTTATTGAAACGGGTATGTAAAAATAATCGAATAAAGGCAGGAATCAGACTACAGGTATACAAAGAGCTTGAATGTCTGTTTATAACGCCACTCCTAAGTTTGGCTACTCGGGATAGGCAATTCACATTTTAACATCTCGGTTTCGAACTGCCGCGCCCGGTTAGGACAATCAGTTACGCGTCTGGTTTTCATTCATCGGGTCGTGGATTCGACCTCTGGCTCGGCCGTCTTTCATCCCATATTTGACAAAAAGCATTGTGATAAGTGTAATCTCTCTCCCACACAATTGGCAAGTGATACGCCTAGGAGAGAATGGCGACTGGTGCCTCAGATGAAAGCTCCAGTTGTACTAAGAGAAACGACAAAAAACTATGGATAGGTGCACCAGCGGTCGAATTTTAATGTAAAACTACCGAAGGTGACCTTTAAACCCATATTAATTAACAAAAAAATCAGTTACAACCACATGAAGTATCGGCCGAGATGAGATAGGCCACTTTTGACGTCATGTAGAGGCCCTGTTACCATTGCATAATTTTCAATTCATTTCATCAAAGGAAGGATAACTGCAGGACAAGTATGCGTATTTAGCTCAGACGTTGGTCTATCATGATATTGGAACGACTCTAATCACGAAAACGTCAAGGACCTATACTCAAAACATCGACGACAATCTTGATTTTTGAAATCGACCCCTTTGTCCTTTGACCACCAATAAAAACCTCATTTTACAAACATCCGGTACTGACCCTTCCATAAACCGACGGATATTGCCTTCAATTTTCATGTAACAGTAACATCTGTATTCTTTATGGTTTCATAGCGATACTACAGCCCTCAGTAAGTCATGTAAAGTTACTTTTTTTCGAAAGTATATATGAATCATACGCATTGGTCGGAAGATTACCAATAGATGAGTAAAATGTAAGAAATACAGCTTCAATATAGGCTACTGACGAAAGATTGTTTAAACTTTATTTATTCGACTATTTATTAAAAGATGAATCTTTCGGGCAAAAAAAATGTTTGTTTTCAAATTCTAAGGAATCTGTTACCTGACTTGTGCTGAGTGCGACATAGGAGCCAAAATAATTATTAATTGCTCGGCTGTTTCGGAGAACACCCGGTGTATTATTATCACCTTAAAGTCGTTGCGGCATAGGCGTTTGGGTAGGCGTTTGGCACCGGCGTGATAAGCATTAACCTTGGTCACATCTCTCTTATCATTTAAGGTATATTCTAAAAATTTGGCAGGTGTGTTCACCATCACAAGAGCTAGCCGCCAGACAATAAAGAGGGGTAACTCTGAACGCATTTTTTAAGAGTTGTGCCCTTTTTTACCTATATTTTTGCACTACACAGAGAAGGCAGTGCACTTGCTATTACTTTTATTTCTTGGTATATATGTACAGAGGCCTTCATAATATCTGCTTCAGTTTCAAGAGGCTTAATTAAATTGTATACAAATATATATTTTGCATGTTTACAAATTCCTAACACGGACCCTAAAACGTTTATATTGCGATATAACACATTACCATTAGCTCAATGTTCCCTGGTCCAAGACTGCAGAAAATCGGCTAAATCGGGCGGCTACAGCGAACCACTGCATCAAAAAGGCACGGAGTCAAATAAACAACAACCTGCAATGAAAGATACATTTTCCTGACATAATGAAGCGTGCAGCTCATTACAAAGCACATTTATTTAAATCAAAACATGAAATGAGTGTTTAATTTACAATCACAGAAATTTGATAAGGTCGCAAACTACGGTGAAAAGCAAACCATTTTACGCAAAATTGAAATTTGAGAAAAAGCGCTACGAAATGATAGCCGTGTCCAAGACTCGCATTTTGTGAAGTAGAAATACAGTGCAAAGTTTTCTGATTAGTTTAAAAGCATATGTCAACCATCATTTTGTCATAATTTTACATTTAACACATATAATACGGATATTTGAGGCGGCTCATTTCAACAACTCCTCAACCGTCGGTATTTTGACTTCTCCGCATGAAGCAAATCTATGTCAAGCTCACGACCATGAATTTCGTAATCGATATGGCGACCATTTTGTGATATAAGATTGTCAAGACATTCTTTTAGTCCTTGCGATGTAGTGACACGCATTTGTGGAGCGATCATATGTTCGCGTAGAATCGCAATTTTTTGGTTTATTTGATTTCTTCATACTAGTATCAGTTAGGAAGCGTTTTTGCATTTCTATTATTCTTATAACAGGAGAATGGCTTAAAACAAGGGGCCTTTAATCGCTCAGCTGAGAGAACTGTCCAAAACTTGTTTAAAGAAGGTTTTGAAAAAGGTTTTTGGCCAATTTTCATGTCGATTGGGCCTTAAATGTGGCCACTAGAGTGCATAGAAGTTTTTTCTCTAGGAATGTTTCTGTGACTATCGTTTTGTTCCAAACAGACCGAATTTTTAACTAATTGGGAAAAAAATCGTCAATACTATGATTCTAAGCAAAATTCAGGTTAATCAGACCAAAACAAAAAAATGTAGCCACTATAGTGCATATATGTGACCTCTAGAGTGCATACAAGGTTTTGAAACCCGTAACCTAGTTTTTGATATAATTGACCCAATTTTAAACTCATCCGAGATTTTATCAAGACATTCACTCTGACAAAATTTCTGGTTCATCGGGCAATTTCAGATCGATCGGGCAAAAACTGCTACCTCTAGGGTGTAAAAAGGGTGGTGTTTTTTTATAAGATTTGACCCCGCGATCTAATTTTTTTGACCCCACTTGACCTAACTTCGAACTCGTCTGAGACTTTATCAAGACAATCATTCTGACCAAATTTCAGGTTGATCGGACAAAAAAATGTGGAATCTAGAGTGCATACAAGGTAAATGTTGAATACGCACGACGGACGATGGGCGACGGACATTTCACTTAACCACAAAAGTTTACCTTCAGCACTTCGTGCTCAGATGAGCTAAAATGAAATGAAAAATTTCAGCAACCTTTTTCTTTTAGAGTACTTTCTTGAAAAAAAGGGTTCAATTTATGACATATATTTGATGACATGATGACAGCATGTTTCCCTAAAACTTGTCAATTTAAATTGTGTTATGTTCACCCCCCTAAAAGTAGTTGAAAATTGAAGTCAAACCTTGAAGTAAAGAATAATAAGACTTGAAAAGTAAAGCAGATATTTTGAATCACCCTTTCCATATATTTACATGCATTTGTGTATAAATATGAATATTGAATAGCTAAATATTCGACTTTAAGATAGAATTCATATGTGCTTATAAATGGGTTTTGTATGTGGGTATGGGTTAATAATGTAAGTCCAAAAGTAGCCGAGCCCGGTAAGTTGATAACGCGTCGTGTTGTCATTCGTCGGATTATGTGTTCATCCCTGTCTCGGCAAACTTTAATTGATATTTGTTAATTTCAAGTGTTTGTGACATGAGTCATTTATATCCCCTCTATGAACGTATGCTAGAAGTACGTATATGTGGATGAGCTGCTGCCGCCCCGATATAAATCTCTATCCACATGTCTGAAAAAAATCCCGTAACATTGTCAATTTCTTTTAGTCGATTGAAGATACAATGTTCATATATGCAATCAAAAAGGTATTGCACTCCCTATATGACTTTTTAGACTATGTCTTAAAAAATGCTATATATGGATTGGATTAAAACCATGTCGATGGGCATGCCTATTCAAAGCTCCAAAGCGCAACGAAATACCGACTTTTCATCTGTATAACATTACGAAGGGAGGATTTCATCGGCCCAGTAGACATTCTTCAAAGCCTCATATTGCACCAGGCATGTCAAAGTGTACTAGTTTGTGTAAATTCGTATGTTTATGTTATCTTAGGACCTAAAAAATAAGTTGACCAATCGAAATCGCACTCTGTAGTGGTTTTGTTGGCCTTTGTTGTATGAATGTATGTATGTATTCATGTATATACGTTGTATTCATGTATGTATGTATTCGTGCATTTATCAATGTATGTATATATTAATATATTTATTATTGAATGTATGTAAACACATGCATGTTTGTTTATATATATTTATGTATGTGCATGTATGTATATGTATGTATATATATTACCCGTACTTATATGTGTAATATCTGCTTGTTTGTTTCTGTGGGGTATCCGTGTGAGTATAGGTTTTTGAAATCATGGCATTGTTTTCCTGTTGTAAATTTGGTGAAGTTGACATGCCATGTCCAAATTTGTAGACATTTTGATAGAACATTGGTCAACAAGAATATCATATTTTTGCGTTTTTACTTTCAGAAATCCAAAAGATGATAAACTATACGGTTATCCGACATCCAATCAAGAAAAAATAAAGTTATTACCGGAAACTTCTTAAAGGAATTTCAACAAAGTCCATACTTTGCAAACGAAAACCATCATGCTGTGTCATATGTAGTTAAAGATCAAGGATACTATGAATATTGCCAACGATAAATCGTAAAAAGAACAGTTACCAAAATGAAAGAAATTTTCAATTCATGAAACGCATCAAAAGGCAGAAATACCAAACAAAAGAAAGAATCAAAACCAATCAAGAAGCCACGATTACTATGCGATATCACAGACCTCGATTTTTGTATAATGAAGACATTGAATGATGTTATTTCACAAAAACGTCATGTACACTCCTTTTCGCAAACCTGTCATACAACTCCGTTTAGTGCCCATTCGGCCATCGTGGGGTCCCAGACAAATCAGTTTAATAAAAAAGTGTAGACCGATTCACATGGCAATATGTTCGAATGGTGATCATGCGATGCATTTAGTCGTGTCCTAAGGCCTTGAGTTTTAGTTAAATTTTGTATAGCTGTTTAAAATAGCATGGATACTATGGACAACCGCACGCTTATTATACTTTTGGGGTTACTGTGAGTAAACGTTTTACATAGGGGCTTTGTGAGGCAAATGTAAGCTAGGTTGGAATTCAAATGAATGGTAGGTCTTGCAAGGAAGTTTACTTATTTAACAAGTGGTCGGATATAGCCGATGATCTGCAAACAGATACTCAAATGATAATAACACCCATCTTTAATCAAAACAGAAGCATAGTAAATGCACCTGTCGTTTATTTTGTAAAATATTCAAACGTCAATATGGGAGGAATCCGTGTCGAAAATCGCAGCTAATTATACAGTTAAAAAGGGGGTCCGTGCAGCTAATGGTACAAAGAACTTTTCTGGGGTGTCTGGATAAAATCTTGTTTATTTTCATAAAAATAACACGAATCCGTCTCCTGGTTATATTGTCTTGAAGGTAATTGATTATTTTGTATTCGAATACAACCAAAAGAGGGTTTGGTGCGTTTCCAATTTGAAAAAAGTAGAAAAGAACAAGCAGTGAGGGCGGTCGCCGAGGGCAAACGCCAGTGATTGATCTCAATTGTACAAATACAAACTGGTTTGATGACGCGATCGTAGCATTAACTAAAGGAAAAATGTCTTACTTTTCTTTTAAGAGATTTTCCTGTTGGTTCTGTCCAGTCGTTTTAACACAATTATGATTTGAATTGAATTTATAAACCGCAGCTAACTGATTAGCGACGTACAGACATCGCAGCTTCCGATTTGCGAATCTGTACGTTGGTCCACTGTGACATAACAAGCCAATGGAAATATTACATCTTACGTTTGCCTTTCACGGTATTTGATTTCTCATAGTAAATTGAATTTTACCGATATTAAATCAAAGTACTGAAAGTACCGATAAGTTGGAATGCGTTCAAGAGACGGTGACCTCAAGCCACTCACGAAGCTCACGCCTCCCGCCCACCACAGGTGATCACATAATACGTCACGTCTTTTGACGGGCGTATATAAATCAATGTATTTCAACAACGAGAGACGCTTAAACCCCTGATTCACTATACAGGCCTGCAACTGATGGAAGAAAAATGATAACAAAAGGGCCAAAATGGTCCTAAACCGCTGTCCTGAACCCGATTTGGCCCGTGGAACTTTCTGGCAAAGTTTCATTCAAATTTGTCTGATTGTTGAAAGGAAAGATAATTCGAAGAATAAACAGTGATAATAGACCCTGTCCACTCACTATTTACAGGGGAATCTCAAAATTAGCCCTGCCCTGCCACGCCCATATTTATGGGCTAATCAAAACTTTACAAACAAATTTTAAAGATGGTCTCCAAAGGAACGTTCTGGTAAAGTTTCAATGATATTGGCCGATTGGTTCAGGAGGAAATGTCGTTCAAAGGTCCTGGGCTTAAATAAGTCCCGCCCTGCCACACCAATATTTATGGACCAATCAAAATTTCGTGAACACTTTGCCAAAAGCCAAAAGACATTGACCCAGTGGTTCAGGAGGAGATTTCATTCAAAGATTTCTGGCTCAAAATTAGCCCGCCCTACCACGTCAATATTTATGGGCCTATCAAAATTTTATAAACAATTTTTAAAAAGGGTCACCCTAGGAACATTCTGGAAAAGTTTCATTGAAATGGGCCCAGTGGTTCAGGAGGAGATGTTGTTTAAAGATTTTAGGATCAAAATAAGCCCCACTTTGCCACGCCCATATTTATGGGCCATTCTCAATTTCACGAACAATTATTAAAAAGGGTCATCCCAGAAATATTCTGATAAAGTTTCATAGAAATCGGCACAGTGGTTCAGGAGGAGATGTCGTTCAAAGATTTCTGGCTCAAAATAAGCCCACCCTACCACGCCTATATTTGTGGATTATCAGAATTTAGCTAAGAATTTTTGATTTGTTTGTTTGAATGGGTTTCACGCCGCTTTCAACAATTTCGCAGTTATGTCGCGGCAGCCGGAGCACCTAACAATGGATTCCTGGTATTTCTTTCACCTGTACTACCATTACACCCTTTCCTAGCCTCCGACTGCTATCTCACATAGGTTTACGATTATCTACCCATGGTGAGAGACAAACGTCGGAAAGGATATTTGCCGCCACCGGGGATCGAAACCACGATGAATTTTTGAAGAGGGTCACCCAGGGAACATTCTGGTAAAGTTTCATTCAAATCGGCCCAGTGGTTAAGGAGGAAATGTCGTTCAAACGACGACGGATGTCGGAGTCAGGGTGATCCTAAAAGCTCCCCTTGAGCACGCAGTGATCAGATGAGCAAAAAAAGGAAGAAAATGATATGGACCATAAGGCCGACTAATGGACGCAGAGGCGGACACTTATACACTCAAAACAGTTTCTATGTTATTTCTCAAATGACTTCTGCTCCATTTGAGCTATCAGTTACAACTTAATTAGAATTGTGCAAAAGTGGACCTCGACAAGCGCTTTGTCCTTGATGAAAAGCTTTTTCGCAGGGAAGTCTTTTACTTCATGAGTTGGAATCGCAAGACAATTCTTAGACGAAGTTTAATTGTAACTTCGACCTTCGTTACTCGAAAATTTGGCACTTTCTTGGGTCATTGACAACATTTATGTCAAGTTTCATGATTTGGGTCAATTGGTTGTTCAGTGGAAACTGTTTACAGTTCAAGGTAACTTATGACCGTGACATGTATGACCCCGAAACAATAGGGTATTTCTTTAAGTCATGGGCAATATTCGTGTAAAGTTTCGTTATTGCAGGTAAATTGCTTCTCCGTTTTGCTAGCGGAAAGCAAAAGGTCAATGGACTGACAGACATACATGATGAAATCAATATGTGCTCCTCTACTGCTGAGTTGGGGGTATAGTTAATAACATCGTTAAATTGATAAGGTGAACGATTTTGGAATGAATTTGGAATGATTTAGAAATGATATTGAATGAGTGAGCGAAGCGAGTTTTGAGTGAAATTATGTCAGTGAAATCGCGATTTGGTTCTAAAATGCTTTATTCATTTTGAATGTACAAGTTTGATCTTATTTATTGAGTAATTTTGAAATTTTTAATGGTTTGAGTGAGTGTTTGAAATGAATGAATGGAGCGCTGAGTGAGCGATTAAGAATGTTTTGGATTGAGATGAATGTAAATTTCACGATGTAACTAACTGTATGATGGTGCTCTTAAATGTGTTGATGTGCAAGAATGTGAAGAAAACAAGTTGAACTAGTTGGTCTGTTTCACATGGCAAGTTATTTTGGTGATGGAATGCAATTGGGCAAAGATATTCATAATTCCATTAAAGATGTGATGGCAAGGATTTTATTTGATGAATTTTGGGCTTTGACAATGAAACATTCATGTAGATAACTGCAATGTGACGGAAAACAAACGACAATATTTTGCAAAAATATTTATCAACTTTAAAAGTGAATCTTCACTTTAAGAAAAACTAAAGATTTTTATTTCGTAACTGTAGACAGAAATATACAATATAACAATTCATCATAAGTTTAATGTGTGATAAGGTCGTTCAGAAAGAGAAACTATACCTTTAAAGAAGCTATTCTAATTCTACGAAAATAGGTCGCGACATTACCAAATAAGCAGATCACGTGATTGGTCTTTGCTATTGCCACAATACTGAGAAAGCAGATCGCGACATTGCCAATTAAGTAGATCAAGTGATTGGCTAGTGCTATTTTCAATAGCTGACCTTATTTGACTTGACTTATCACATGATTTCCAGATATGGTAATGTAAACATGTGATACTAGTAAATTCGTACGCAAATTTAAATACATATCGTTTAAATCACGAATTAGCGTGTTAATAATATACATGAAGTGATAGTTGTGTAATTGTACAGGATTATTTCCTTTTGATGAAATAAACTGTATGTCTACGTCAAGTTGAGAAATACAAAATAGGCCGAAGTGTATTCACATCCTGTTCACGTGATGTGTGTTCTCAAAAAACCAGAATTGAATTTATCTTGTGTTCATTTTGCGGTTTTGTTAAATCTAAGTTGGAATTGCTCCGCATTCCAACTTAAAAAGTACATGTAAAAACAGTGTCGCCCATGCACTTATTTTCATTTATTTGTGAAACTACCGTAGAAATGAAAAAAAAAGAAAAAAAAATATCCTCGTCTATAAATAAAGTATAAAAATTCATCCTTTACTGCTGTAACTTAAATGACATCGAGTGAGAGAGTGAACCCAATGCGTTACATCAGAGCTAGCCGTATTTGGCATGATATGGTAAGAATCATTGTTTTGCTAAATTATTTAATAATGGAATTAAAAAAGAGTCATCATACGGCCTTGTTGCTCCACTGGCTTTAACATATCAAAAATTTAAAAAGAGATATTCAAAACAGAAATCAATTGACTGAAGGTACTGATAGTCTCTTACATTCAGAGACAATTCTAATTCATTCCAAATGGATATTTTCAAGTCCTGGAGTAAACTTTTATATACGTGCGTAGGAAGTAATCAAGTATCAATATATCTTTATCAGAGTTATCATCCTTTGGTCAGTTCTTGAGACTATTCAGATATTCATACACATGTAAACTAATACTTCCTGGCCTAATGGTTTTGGGTTAGAAAATTTACTACGCTACACCCATTTGTAGGGTCAAAAAGGATTTCTTGAACAATTTACGTAAAGGGTCAACACATTCATACCAATTTTTATGAAGATTAACCTGATGGTATGGGAAGAGAAGATTTTTTTAAAGATTTTAACGTAAAATAAACCCCCCCCCCCCCTTGCATCGCCGGCGTTTGGGGTAAATGTTACCCGATGGGCATGCATGCTTAGTTTTGATGAAATCGATCCAATGGTTTGAGAGGAGATATTTCAAAAATTTTAAAAATAAGAAAAACTAAAGAAGAATGTCATCCATGGAGCATTCATACCAAATACGTGTAAGTCGGTCGAATGGTTCGCGAGGAGAAATTTTTTAAAGATTCTAAAGCGAAAATAAACCCCGTTCTACCCCGTCCAAATATGGGATTCAATCAAAATTTCTTGAACAAATTGCGTAAAGGGTCACTCAAGGAACATTCATGCAAACTTTTGTTGAAAACAACCTTATGGTTTGGGATGTGGATTTTTTAAAGAATTCTTTTTGGACAACCGTGTGCGCAATTTTACAAATAAGCTGCTTACTCATTCCTCGATCAAAACCATTTCAAATCACTATCTCAGCGCTCCATTCATTCATTTCAAACACTCAATCAACCCATTCAAAAACGCTCTTAACTCACTGAAAATATATATAAAAAAAAACCAACTTTATTTTAGCTAGAAAAAAAATTACTGACACATTTGAATTTTTTAAGCATCTTATAGGTTCTTGAAGTAAAGGGAAGCTATTTATAGAACTTGTCTGCATATTTTATAAAAAGGGAGGTAATAAATACCGAAAATTTTGTTCATCTTTAACAAAATAAACGATATTTGATTACCTCCCTCTAATGTCAGTCAAAACTCTCTCATTACACTCATTCAATTTCATTGCAAAATCATTCCAAAATCATTCACCTTCTTCAATTTCACAATGTTCTTAACTGTATGCTAATGTTCAACAAAATCGGGGACAGCGACAAGTAGCCGATATAACGACGCCTAAAGTTTTGTCCAGCGATTAGGTAGAAATTGCATGGTCGAACAAACGAAGCGTGATGAGGATTCGCAGGCGAGATGTCGACTAATCGGCGATACACCGGCGATGCGTCACTGATAAGTCACCGATATCAAAAGGAGGGTAAAGGGTCAGTAATCGTCTGCTATGTGAACAAAATCCGTCTGTACCCGGCCGAAAACCGGCAGTTGTGCATTCGTTCTTCGTCGATAAGTCAACGATACAACATCGACTACAAATCTTAAACACGTCGCCGATTTGTCGGTAGACTTAAACTTGGAGTAAAAAGTTTTGCCGACCTTAGAAAGATTTGCAATTCAATCGGACGATGTTGCGACCAGTCGCGGACTAGTCGGTAAGTTTTCGCCGATAATATCGCTGATTCCATAAAAAGTCGTCTGCGAAGCATCTGAAAAATAACAGTTTTATGTTGAACTTATCATCTAATAAATGTGGGTAGCCATAAAAGACCAAGTAGCGTCGCTTCAGGGGTGGCATTGGTTGGCATTAATTATAATTTCAGGGCTCGTGTTTGACCCTTAAACCAGGGTTTGACCCCCAGAAATCTGGAAATATCTTAATTTGACCCCTAGAAATTTCTCACAAGGGGGTCATTTTGACCCCCTTGAGAGGAATTACTACGGGTAAAAACATGGTTAATTACCGACGATTTTCACAAATTACTTTCAAAAGTTCTACATACCAATTCATATGCTTCATAAAATTACAAAAAAAAACAAACAGTTAAAGTGACTCTTAAATATGCAAAATTCAATTTATGTTTTGCCTTTTCTATCATTTTGACCCCTTTAAATTCAGATTTGACCCCCAGAATTTCTTAGATGAGGAGTGAATGACTCCCCAATATCATACACTAACATGAGCCCTGAATTTACCATCAAAACGGCACATTCCAAAAAAAAAAAAAAAAAAAACTTATTTCAGTGGATATTTAAAAAGTGTTAGTATTTATCCAGCATCAAAATCCGTCTGTGCCGGCTCTTATTTTATCCAAGTTCTAATATAGGGTTAAGTAACTTTTTCGTTGGCGTTAATATTTTCAGAGACAAAACGATTTCACGCAATAGAGCGAACTACGAGGGCGTTATAAGATTTGAGGGTCTTAGCAAATGATAACGCCCAAAGACAAGTGAATTGACAACTTTTGCATAAAAAGAAAGACTACAGTTTATTTTAAAACATACGGAGATATCAAGTAATTCTTACAATCGCTTTAAAACAAGCTCCAAACCTGCAGATATGCCAGAAAATTTACGGTATGCATTGCACCGATTTTTTATATTTCTGCAGATATTGTCCGATAGAATCATGACGTCACAAATTAACGCGGGGTCTTGTTAGACGTCTTAAGTTTTGCTCTTTATTAGCGTTAGACGTAAATAATTTCTGCCTATTTCACGAAATGGTACTCGAACCTTCATCTTATTTTGAACAAAATGTATTCATATGAATTATATGAATTTAGGGAAAAATGAACAGTATCCTTGAAATATATATTAAGTTTATATGTCCCAGATCGAGGAAACTAAAAAAAAAAAAAAAAAAAAAATAAAAGAAAATAGGAAAAAGCCGGGCGTTCACGCTATGTAAATTTAACTATAATTCCATCCCCTGTACAATTTGTTTAGCGGATGAGAGATCCGACGATACCCAACGGATGAATTGGGGATACAGCGGAAGTACGATAAATGGCTTAGAATACATTGCTTCTGCGTCTAAGAATACTTCGCATTTTCATCGTACATAGCGGAAAGATTATCCGCTCCACAATTTTGTGCTGCTAAAAACGCCTGTGTGGATGAAATCACAATTGATGGATGCTCGACGGAAAAAGGGTATGCAAAACGGATATACAGGGAAAAAACAGATGCATAGCGGGTTTTTTAAGCGGATTCAACGATTTTCATGTGTTTAACATCTTCAATGCATCCGTAAATTCCTTGGGACCGGACCTTAACAAATTGCATATGGCTGTGTGAATCTGATCACTACTTTAGGTTGTATCAAAATCTTTATGTTCAGGTTGTTTAGCACATTTCTTGACCCAATATATGTTTTCCAAATAAGTATAGTCGCTGTTAGATCTACAGTTTGCGTAATATGAATAAATCATATCAGTAATTAACAATCTGAAGGTGTTTACCGATGTCCAGTGTAGACGAATTTTCATTTATCACAATACAGTAAAAAATGTGTTAAACGACCACTTACGGGACAGTCAAAAAGCGGTCGCTTAAAGGAATGGTAACGTGATACAATATTTAATGATAAATCAGACTGGTCATTTTGATGGCATATGTAGACTGTCTGGTTAGTTTTTCTGCATCCAATGATGTTCACACTCATTAGACAGGGGTGTGGAATTCCCATGCTCGACTTGTCCGACACGGGCTTTCTTCCTGCGGACAATCCATTTTTCGAGGCTACTTATCCATGGACAAGTAAATACCAGGGCATATCTTGGGATTTAACTAAATAGAAAGAAGAGATAAATTATCGTACCGTCTATATCTTAGAGGAGAAAACGTTGTTTTTAATGAAGAAAATGCTGATGTTCAGCATTTTCTCATTTAAAAACAATGTTTTCAAAAATTTGTGTATTCCTTGGGTCACGGACAAGTCCATTTTGATCCTGGACAAGAAGAGAACGACATTTCACTTGACCAGCGACAAGTTGATAAAATCCATATTTCCAAACCCCTGCATTAGAAGCGTCTCGTTGAGTCGATTCTAGTTGGTTTGAACGTCTTGATTCACCAATCAACAATTGTTAGTTAAGTATGTACACTTTTTCGGAGATTGCGCCTACGTTGAAGGGACTTTTTATAATGGTCGCTTAATAAAACCGGATACTTCATAAAATTGGTCGCTTTATAGACTTGGTCGCTCGAGTTATATCGACTGTACATTCATCTCGATAGCTCAAAGTTGAAACATTATTCTATTTGGATATAATTCCGTGTTTTTGTATGGCTAGAAGAATGGTGATGACATTTTTGTCGAACTGATAATTTGAAAAAAAACTTGTAGTGTTTAGTTGAGCTAAAAATGGAATACCAGTTTCGCAAAAGGCCAATTTACACTTGTAAATCTAAAACCTCACTTAGCTAAACCAGAAATCTCAAAAAAGTATCATTTTAATCCAAAGTTAGCAAAATGAGACGACACCAATCCAAAATCACTAGATTTTTAATTAGAAACGTTCTCTCTCTTTTTGCAATATTTTTCCCGGTCAAATCAAAAGTTTTCAGTTCATCTTTATTGATGTGCAACGTTAAATACGTTGTGATAAAAGCAGATATAAACAAAAACGTGTTAATCTGTATGACGTTAGCATTAAGTTATCTTGGTGCCTCAATTTATAATACTAACTCAATGATACGAAGTGTTAATGAAATGATACGAAATAATCTCGGGCTCGTTATTGTTTTTTATTGTTTTCCATCAACACGATGTCATAGCAATAAAATATATTAACAGCTATCAATTTATCTGTAATAGGAGGAATTGAATTCTGGCAGCGAGTTGGAAAGCAGTTATTCAACAGTTATCGGCTAACGATGGTCGTAGGTGGCTGTAGTCAGGATTCCTGAAAAAAACGATCAAAATTTATCATTGACAATTCTATCACATGCGACGAGGTTCAATATTTTGACAAAACCCTGAAACTGTGAACCGGGAGAATCAACAATCAGGCTTTTTTATATTTAATCGGAATTTCCAGATAGAGATACGTACGCTGTTCTAGAGAACCCTTTGAATTGGTATAAAATGAAGCTACGGTGAGACGCGCGGAAGGTTTATAATTCTAAGAAAGGGATTAACGAGGAATTTGTTTAAAGGAATTCGGATCGGAGTTAGTGAGTGTTCAATTAATCCTTCGTCGGCTGAATCGGGCAATGAGGATTTATGCCGTATTTGTGACCACACTTCTATGTTTAGATTCTTATTTCCTCTTTGCCGCTAGGGTTAGAACAAAAGGCTGTCGCAATGGCCGTTGTAAATATAAAATAAACAACAACAGAATTAAATTTCTGAGAGACCTGTCGAAAAACTTCTATCCCGGAACAAACATCTTGGATATAACACTAAGTTCGTTACACAATCGAAAGAATGGGGAGTTTGCGACATTTGATAAACAGCAATCCCTTGGATACGATATACCAAAAATAGGTAGGTCTTTTTATGATACTAATTTTTAGCAAAAGACAAAATTCTGAACTTGCCCATTTTAAAAATAGCTACATACAACACTTTTTTGTTTATTGAATAAAATGAAAAGCTCAGTCTTTTCGGTGAGTAAATATGTCAAATGAAGAAATTGCTAGAAACAAGCAACAAGCAATTTCATCATTTTCAACCTTTTTTTTCGGATTCTTTTTTCTTAAAATGCATCAAAACGTGGTATTGTCCGGTTATGCGTTAAGCAAACAAAAATGCGCAGTCTGTAGTTGAAGCATTCAAAGTTGCGACCTTAAACCTCCAAATATACAGTTTATGATATTATGAAATTGACACTAACTCACATGAAATGCCATCTAAGTGCACCCATGCGATCAGTTCAAAGCATCGAAAACAAGAGCTCAAACCTTTCAGAAATATCAGACATTGTTCACAAACCCTCTAAAATCATTTCAAATAGTCAACAACTTCTTTCAAAACGACAAAATTAGTCCAAATTTCTATTCCAATCCCTCAAATTTTAAAGAATTATTATTTTTATTGGTTGGCGAGGATTTTGAGAAATCTTATTTGTTACTTGACAACTTGACAGGTAAATACATGTATGTCTTATTTACGGGGGTGGGGGTGGTCCAATGGCATATCGACTCCGTTCAAATTGCTGATCTTACATAACCTCAATAGAATTTCGTTCAAAAGTCGCTCATCACATTCATTCAATTTCATTAAAAATTATTCGAAAATCATTGGCCGTCACAATTTTACGATGTATATAACTTTAATTTTTTTACATGTAAGCGATTTGACAAATCGCAACAGAAGTTTGGACGTTACAACAATGAAAATTGTGATAATAATGGATTTGGAAAATGCCCATTTTATGTAAAGTCCGCGTATTTGACTCGCAGTTCGCCATAACCATTCTTGAATCACATTTCATTAATTGAAGTATCCAATTTCTGTTGACAAATTACGAAACAATTTAGACGATCTTTTAATATTTCTAGGAAATTCCCTGCCCTGCCCTGCCCTGCCCTGCCCTGACAGTTAATAACATTTTGAATTTTGCGCTCAAAATCTTGAATTGACGTTCATATATACAAAAGCAATCTCGATCACCCGCTCTATGTAGCGAAATCACATTAATTATACCGTTCATCCATATCGGTCAAATCACTCCGGAATTGCAAAAAAACGCTCCAAAGGTTCCTTCTAATCGGTTAAAATATACAAATTGAAAGAAAATAAGATTTTTGATATCGGGGAATGGTAATAGAAAATCGCCGTTTAGTTTAATTTAAACCTAATATGAACAAAAAATCTTTTAGCTGCCTTTGAAGTCACGCGAAAATGGACCACCTAGTTAATGTGTAAAGTGTTGACCCAAGTTAGACTGCGCGGATTGCGCAGACTAACTAGGGTCGAAGCATTTCGCACTTAACTAATTTTCTGAATCTAGAATAATCAATCTACCTTCCGCTACAGGTCAATCAGAAGTTGCATTTGAAATTAATAATAAAAAAAAAAAAAAAAAAAAAAAAACACAGGAGAGAAGATTGATCATTTTAAATTCAGAAAATCAGCTCAGTGCGAAAGGTTTCGACCCAAGACAGCCTGCGCAATACGACCCTTTTCAACGGACGAGTAAAATTTGTTGAGATAACAACATCGTAAAATTGACTTGGTGAATTATTTTGGAACAAAATTGAATGAGTGTTTTGATTGAAATTAGAGGGAGGTAATCCTTAATCGCTAATTTTGTTTAGGATGAAATAAGCGATATTTACACCCCCTCTTTTTTTTTTTATAAAATATGCATAAACGATATATAAAAAGCTTCCTATTCCTCCAAGAAGCTATCAGATGAATACAATTTCAATTATGTCAGTATGTTTTTTTATATCTAAAACTATTTTCAATGAGGTTGTTACATATTCTTTCAGTGACTTAGGAGCTTTTTTGAATGGTTTGACCGAGTGTTTGAAATTAAGGAATGGAGCACTCAGAGATAAATTTTGAATGGTTTTGATCGAGATCAATGTCAATTTTAAGATGTTGCCAACTGTAATCTGCTATAAATATTGGTGGCATATAGAGACAAAAAAGATACCCCCCTCCCTCCCCCCCCCCCCCCCAAAAAAAAAATAAAATCCCCACAAGAATCAAATATGCTTATGAGAGCATAATTTCATTTGTAAAAGTACACATTATATTCAAAACAACCAAAAACACCCTCCCGTCTGCGGCCAGTAATAAAGACAAGTTCCGCTGGTCTCGAGGGGTGTGTTTGTGCGAGAATCGTTCAATTAATAACAGTAAAGTAAGAATATATCTGGTACAGCAAATCTCCATTCACAATGCGGGTTAATACTTTTCATTGCTTTAAAGGTATTTGACACGTAATACTTCCGCAAAATTTCGGAACTCATAAACTTTAAAGTTTAACATTGTGAACCGAGGTTTCCAAATTATTTCATTAGGAAACATCGGTTAGATGTGTGAAATATCATGAGTTCTTAAATGTGGCGAAACTATCACGGGTCCACTACCATAATTTCAGCTTAAACAATTTTGGCAAAGCCAATCTACAACGGGTAAAAGATATATATGCGGGGTTAGAAAAAAAGATTTTTTTATCAAATAGGGTTTAACGCCTTTTTTTACAATCAATCAGTTATGCCATCTTACAACGAGTTCATTGTATTATCGCACAAGAACTTTCATCACACCCTTCTTAGCCTCCAGCTGCTAATCCACTCATGTCCTGGGAGACACATGTCGGAGAGGTTACATGTATCGGCCGCTGCCGAGGAAATAACCCATTTCATCCCAAGGATGTATTCGAAGTCTGGTGCATGTACAAAATGCGCTATGATGGCAACCGAGATAGAAACTAAAATCGGTATTTACTTTTTGGGGATGTAATAGTTTAAAGGTTTTACGGCAAAAAACATAAATAATTTAAAAAGAAAAAAAAACAAAAAAACAAAAAAAAAACAAAACACGTCAAACATAAGTGGACCAGCAGCAGGAAAGAATGCGATGGTAGCTAGGGTGTAAGACATTCGAAGAATACTATGTTAGGTGCTGCAGCCTTTGCAATGTGATCGTATAAGATACCATTGAAACCCATCTAATGAAAACCCCATGCAAACAACCACACAAACGATTCTAATAATATGATATAAACTGTTTTATCAAAAAGAACGTTTGTACAATAAATCAACTAGAGCTACCGAAAAGCGGAGTCATACAGGTACCAACGGTATATAATTAGAGGATATTGATTGAGTGAACAATGAATGCTGTATTTATTACACGAGTCATCTCATCTATAAACAGATACAAAACGAGGTTGCACCGATTTCTTTTGACGAGTTTGATAGATTCGTTTTTTAAATGAGCACAAATTTAAAATTCTATTTATAATTATGACCTGAATTTTTGTGATCAAACGAGGAAATTCCAGATATTTATCGATTTAAGTTATTCCGCGAAACATATAACGCAGTTTTAGAAACGACGTCAGCAAATCCATTATGACGTCATTTTCACAACAAAAATATAACGCTGCTTTCCGTTCTTAGTTTATGTGCATAGTCATTACACTAGTGTAATAACACTCGTGCTATATTAAAAAAATATTCAACGGGGGTTTATCACTCTCGCGATGTAGGTCATATTATAAACAAATGTAGATTGTGACCTTAACCTTTGACCTTCATATAATGGAGCACTTCCTTGGGTTTTGGACAACAATTGTTTGAAATACTTTTATTCTATTTTATTCGTTCTAAAGTTAGAGTCTGAAATCGAAAAAGTTGTACAGATCGACGGATGGGCGGAAATACAGACAGAACGACTCTGTGAAACCACTATAACACATGTACTGCGTAAATTGGAGTATGATAAATGTTATAACAAAAATGATAAGTTCGGGTTATCTCATGAATACTACAGTGAAACTTATATGTCGAACATTTTTACGTAATTTCTGTTAAAACGATTAATCCTGCTGTGCGACACGCTATTGTATGAGATCTTCAATTTTTCTGGTGTAAAGGTCGGATATAGGTTAATATGCATGATTTACATGATGTTATTTTGGGAAATCCTTAGCTTTCATCTCACATCAATGATTATTTCTACAACCAATTATTTCCGTAGAAAATAGTGTGGATCTGAAAATGTTTCACCCAAAAGTTCGATTAAAAACGGGTCATCGCCTTGTTTTTTGTTTACCACAAGGCGATTTTCGGTTTCTTAATAGAGGATATTGAATGTGTGGTCATTGAATACCGAATTTATTAAATGAGTCATCTATAAACAGATAAAAACGAGGCTGTGCCGAGTTTTAATTTGTTGTAGATGACTAGTTTAATAAATTCTGTATTTATGAGCACAAATTTTATATTCTATTTATAATTTGACCCGAATTTTGGCGAAAAAATAATAATAAAAAAATTGAAATTCAACTTTTCAAATTTCCGCGAAACTTATAACGCCGTTTAATTATTGATGACATAATATTGACATTCTGACGTCATTTTAGCGGTTACAAAATAGCGTTGCTAATCGCTCTGGGCTCATTTGCATATTCATTCCACCAGTGTAATAACACCCGTGTAATATCAAAAAAATTCAACGGGGTTATTTCACTCCCAAGACGTAGGTCATATTTTAATTATATATACGTACTTGTGTTGTAGAATTTAAAAAAAGGTATCAAATTCGGTAACGCCTTCAAGTGAAAGAATAATCGTGAATTATTATGTAATAATTTTACCGCTAGACCGGTATATGATTATTATAACGGTAAACTTACGATTCGGAAGATTTTACATGTACCACACACTATAATCAGCCCTGCGTTCAGGAAAACAAAGTGATTGCGAACGTAAGCAAGTGCTTTCCTGCTTGCCTATCCTGAACAGTGTTCTCGTTTGGGACGCTTGCAATAATCACTTAGTAACATCGCGAGGTGACTAGCGTTGCAAACAAAAATGGCGGTTAATATGACTATCATCGATTTTAACGAAAATTCCGTGATTTCCGTTTTGTTTGAATATTTGATTATCTGGCGCGATCTACGACTAACAAATATTATTACTTCAATGTGGTGGAGAATGGGTTGAATCGGCATTTGTCGGAAATGGTCGTTCCACATACTAAATTCAGATTTTTAAAGCAATCGTCTTAGGCCTATATCTTAAAAATTATACGTCACCTATTTGACATTCGCTTCGATGCAGTTAAAATGCATGTTACGCTAGCAATCCCTATAAATTTTATGACGTATTACTAGAAAATTCCGACGTATTTCTTTTTATATCGGATGTACTACTTTAGATAAGGTAGCCCAGAATAAAATAGACACGAGTTGTGTTTTCTCGGATGATACATGTAACATATTTTTTGCGGTCAAAGTTAATGACGTAATCAAATCGTCATTGCCAACGTCATTACAATGTTTACATTTCGTGATACTGACAACTATTTCACGTTGAGCCATCGATTTACTATATAAGAACAGCTACGTCGATGACATAAAAACGCCGAAATGTTTGGTTATACCGATATATAAAGATGTCTACTGAAGCTTTCAGCCGATGTCAGAATTTTTTATTATGGGCGTACGACATTACGCCTCTAGATTGGCGGAAGAAATGTGGAGTTTTTTATTTGTGGTGAGTATTCCACAAATCTGGTTTACTTCTACATATCAATTTCACCTGTTTTCGAGATAATCATCAAGTGATAATAAGGTTTACGTGAACTCAAGTACCGTGACTAGATTAAAGCTTTAAATCAACTTGAAATGGGACTGTTTCGATATTTCGGTCAGTCTGTTCGATTGTTTACCATCTGATTTGATCTTGTAATGTTTGATAATTTTGACTTGACAAGAGGTACGTGGTAAATACAAATGAAGTTTTAATGAGACATATATATCTTGAAACTTTATTGGGGGTACACTTAAAAACATTGTGAAATTGACATACATCTCGATCAAAACCATTCTAAATCGCTCACTCACCGCTTCCCGCAGTTTCTAAATACCGACTGATTTCATTTACACACTATGGAGGGGATGTGTCAACAAATACGAAACCACTTACCTACGAGGGGCAATCACAAAATAACGGACTGTGAAGACTCAAATACTTTTGACTTCGGCAAAATTACATTTGAATCAACCCTAGCCTTCAAAGTGACAATCCGACGTCACAGCGCGGAACAGCTAAATCCGCCCCTTAACCTAAAGGCAACACAAACGTCCCGCGCCGTGCCATCGGAAATACAATACATACGATCGTTCAGGTTCGAGTCCCGACTTGTCCACAAGTGTTACATATTTTGCATTTACATTTTTCGTAAACCTGAATATCTAGCGTCATTTCATTTGTGGGAATTTGGTGAAGGCTGATATAGAATAATCAAAGCGTTCTGTTGTTAATGTCATTTTATGCGATGAGAATTTTGAGTGAAATTAAAGGGAAGTAATCTTATGTCGCTAATTTTGTTCATGGTGAACAAAATCAGCGATATTTATTACCTCCCTTTCATAAAATATGAATTTAAGCTCTAGGAATAAATTCCTATTTTTTTCAAGAACCAACCAGACGCTGACATTTTCAATCATATCAGTGAAAATCTTGTTTTTTTTCTAGCTATTTTAATTTTGAATGAAGCTGCTGATCTCATCTTGGGAGTAAATTTCACGATGTTCTTGTCTGTACGTACACAACTTTTGAAAACAATTCGTTATCTTCCGATAGGTGGTATTTTTCAAATACTGACCTATCTGATTTGAGCATTCTGGGTAGTGTTATTCGTGACAACTCGGTCGATTCCGTCGAACTACTTTCAAAATGTCAGCGGCCATGTTTAATGCTTTAATTTTATCGGTTTTCCCCAAATTCTATATTAGGCAACTGTGTACAGTATAAATAGATCTCAAGCAAACAACTTTTAAAAAAATATACTTTCGCAATTCAAACTAACATTTTTGTCAATTAATATTAGGCAAACTTAAGTTTGATTTCCACAAAAATGAAGTTTTAATTGAAATTCTTCATTTACTACTTTTTGGCGATAGAATACGGAGTTATGCGTACGAGGTAGTAATATTTATCCCAATTTGGATAAGTGATACGGTCCCGAAACAGGTCAATCTTCGGAGAATATGGCATGCGCAGACAACGGAAAACAAGTTGATTTGTAGTTCAAAATAAAATACGTGTCTGGCAAAGGATTAATCAAGAATCATGGATTAAGGTATATTCTCTGATTTCATATGATGCTAATCTCTCGTTGTTAATGTGTAAATGGGAGGGATAGAAAATATTTTTAGATCTTTTGTTCCTCGTGAAGTTTTTGAAGAATAATGTTAAAATTGAACTTGAGAACTGGGTGCATGAATCAGACGAAATAGTCTCGTACGGATGTACTTTAGGTAAATGTATTGTCAAATATTTTAAATAGATATACAAAATATATTTATATATATGTTATTTAAAGAAAGACAATAACAATACATTGAAAGGCTGGTGCTAGGGTACAGTGTCGATCCGATCAACTATATTCTTAAATAACGCCTTAATTCCCCGATCAAGTTCGACCAAGCTTCACCAAAAGGCACATTGTACAACATATATTTATATTTATGATATTTAAAGAAAGAGTCGACAATAACAATAAATTGAAAGGCCGGTGCTAGGGTACAGTGTCGATCCGATCAACTATATCCTTAAATAACGCCTAAAATCCCCGATCAAGTTCGACCAAGCTTCACCAAAAGGCACATTAATGGTTAAACGAAAGACTGTATTAAGTGTATATACAATGTATATACACTTAGTACAGTCTTGCCCTAAATCCTCAAAATACATTCGCGATCTTTAGTCGATCAACTGTGGCCCCTACCCAAGCATTCACGACGCTTTCACGACCGTGGCCCGAGCGTCCTCCCTATGTCCCATACATTAACTCAATCAATACTCGTTCACTAACCGATCCATTCGGAACACCGCTCGGACTTTTCCGTTAACTGGAAAGTAATTCGGGCGTAATTCGACTTTCGGTGGTAATTCAGTCAAGACCCGTGGAGAAAAGCAAATTTCTTAATGCTTTCCGATAATCTAAGGAGATCTCAATGGTATATTGCAATTTGATTAAAAACAAAAACACACAGTGAAACCTTTTATTATTTTTTTTTAATTTCTTTCATTCACGTCCTGCATCTCGAGAATACCCGATTAAGCTTGATCGAATATTCCTGAGAAAGACAATGTCTTAACGGATTAACAAACGAGCGCTCCTCGCTGTTAATTGGGTTACATGATTTGCGAGATTGAATAACGAGAGACAGGAAGAGAAAATACTTCGACTTCCCGAACAGTTCAATTGCTTTTTAACTATTAAGTGCATCCATGTGAATAAAGATTAACAACACTATGAATTTGCATTATTACAAACGAACTGTCCGCAACTTAAGCATAGTAGAAAATTACTGACGAAAGCCGGGGTCGAACCCACGCGGACAAGTAACATTTAGATCATTAGTTTACAAGTCCAATGCGCTAACCTCTGAGCCAATGAAGATCTTCCCTGGCGCAGTTGTCGGACATTGTATTTAAACCCAAGAAGCTATGCAGGGCAATGGTGAAAGTGGTCTCCCAAAACACAATCCCCCTTAAGAGCCACCATAAATTGGTGACGATAAGCTTTTATGGGCAGTAGTGTGCTTCGTTTACTAACAAAGTAGGTACAATGCCGAAGTAAATGGCTCAATTGCCCAATCATGAATGAGCCCCCATCTTATAAACAAACTGTCTGCAACTTAAGCATAGCTAAAATTACCGACGGAAGCCGATATTGAACCCGTGCGGACAAATAATATTGAAATAAATGGCTTACAAGTCCATTGCGCTTTATCACTGGGCCAACGAAGATCTTCTTTTAAGCGGGTCTCTGACTTTGTATTTAAACCAAAGAAGCAATACAGGACAGCGGTCACTAAGGATCACTAATCATTTTTAGTGATTTTGGAGTGTTTTTGAATGGTTTGAGTGAGTATTTTGAATGAATGAAAGGGGCGCTGAGTGAGCGATTTAGAGTGGGTTTGATCAGGGCGAACGTGAATTTCACAGTATTATTAACTGCATTCATTCAGTGTAAGTTATTTCAGGTTTCATATCTCAACGAAATAAATATAATACTAGTTGTGCCAAAAAAACACCTTGAAATTGACATTTATCTCAATCAAAACCATTCTAAACCGCTCACTCACCGCTCCAATCATTTATTCCAAACACTCGCTCAAACCACCTAAAATGGAAAAAATGACCACAAATGTTAAGATCAGTCGCTTCGTTAAAAATGCGATTTCACTGACTGAATTGAAATTGTAAGCTTCTGATTGGTTCTTGAAGAAAAAGGAAGCCATTAATAGAACTTGTATGCATATTTCATTAAAGGGAGGTAAAAAATATCGCTAATTTTGTTCATCGTGAACAAAATTAGCGATATGTTATTAACTCCCTTTAATTTCGTTCAAATCTCAGTCCTCGCATTCATTCAATTTCATCCAAAATTATTCTAAAATCATTCACCTTGTCTGATACACGATGTTGTGAACTGTACGTTTTGCCTGACAAGTCGCATGTCAATTTCGACTTTGTCCATCCTGTGCACAAGACATTTCATCGACATTTACATTTGATAGAAGATTCATTTGATAGAAGCTTAGATTCTGATGTTCTCAGTCAAGATAAAGTTCACTCCTTTTTTGCAAATTTTACCATTTTAAGACCTATCTGTAAATAATTCTAAACAGCCACATCTGGGTGTAGATATTAGGGGTCATAAAACTGATTATTTCGTGTCATATAACGCCCCCTTTCAATAATAATTGTTGCTAGAAAGAGCAGTTTTGGCATTATTCAAAAGTTAAACATGAATAGAAAAAATAAAAAAGGCATCAATGTATTGAATTAACACTTTCCCATTTTTCGAAATTTTAGACGTATGGTCAGAAATTTTAAATAACAGGGGTATTGAAATACTGATTTTCACTGTTTGTCACTTGACAAGTAAGGAAAGATTTTCGATTCATCCAGGGTCAAAGTTAACTTGTGTGTCAAAAACAGTGATTAGATGAATATAAGGCAAACATTATTTTTGTTGAAGAAAACGCTGAGCTTCAGCATTTTCTTCATTCAAAACAATGTGTTTTAACCTTAATTATAAACTTTAGGGTGAATTATCTCTTAGATCTATTTCCTAACAATCCAAGATTATCTCTGGTAATTTTTTATCAATGGAGAAGTGGCCGAGAAAAAATGCACTTATCTGCAAGTGAAAAAGCACGCTTCAGACAAGTCGGGCACGGGAATTTCGCACTGCGGAGGGTTTTAAGTCTTTAAAAACTTAGCATAGAATCTGATCAGACCAGACCTCTCAAAGGCTGGTGTGAAATTTTGTTCATAAAAGGTACACGTGTGGTCCATTGTCAAGTAAACCTTGTTAGATGAAGCCACTGGGTAATTCCTGCAGGTTTACCCAATAAGAGCAAAAACGAACAATTTCAAACTAATCAAAATATCAAATCGAAAATTCAGTTTGGGTTGAAATCGAAAAGAGACGTAAACTACTGTCGAAAAATAAGAGAAAATGAGAGTATTTGCTTATAATAATAATACTAATAATAACTTTATTTATTGAAACGCTTGAAACGCTTGAAACGCTTTCCTTTTTTTCCCCTCAATGTTTGCGCTTTAATTGCCTTAGGAGCATACAAAACAAGGTTTGTCGGAAAAAATAAACAGATACAGTTTTGTAAAGAAAAAATTGACCTTTGAACACTCACTCTAAATTGCGGGTCTATACTAATAGTAACTGAGTAAATATCGTGTATTTGACAGGTAAATGAGTGCGTGCGTGACATTTACAACAATTTAATGTGTGCGTGATAGACAAACTTTGAGCAGTCTTGACAATTACTTAGAGAGTTAAAAATGATCTTGGGTTGTGAACAGCATCTTAAGGTCCGTAGCCATCTAATGAGTGGGCAATGAAGACTCTGGTCAGACTGTACGGCTGCACAGGCTGTTCTGGGTCTTAAAGATACGCATATGTGGAACTGTTAGAAATGTCCCGCAAATGATCAAATAATTTTGGAAAGATGTCAACAAAACCATTTGAACTCGCTTGATAATAAATTCCAAAAAAAAAACAATGCATGCTGGGAATCTGGAAAATTGAAATATCTTCTTGGTTCGTGATTGTATTGATGAAAATGTCGGTAGAATTTATAAAAGGGTGGTAAAATGATATTAATTTCGTTTAAATCGAACGAGATGAGCAGCATTAAATCACCGCTTAAATTTCAGCCATATATCGCCAATCCACGCAGTTTCATTTCAAAATCATTCCAAAACATTCCACCTTGTCATTTTCTTTTCATGTATACGCTTTCAAATCTATACAAACAATTGAAATCACAGAATGGTAAGTGCAATTAGAATAAAGTTTTTGGGGCGATTTCGGGACTTTTAAAACTATGAGAGTAAAGTGTGGATTGCTACATGAATGGACTGTTGATCTTATATTTTTTAAGTAATTCGGATCGTTTGCGATCAATTTGCGAGAATCTTCAATAAACACCGACTTGGAAAAATTAGAGAAAAGCAGTGAATTTGACGAGAGTTCATGGGAACCCCTGATTTCAAAATTAACATTGGAGGGTGGGGTAAATTTAGCATTTGATTCTTGTGTGAGTAACAATAGGGCCTGAATGTTATTTTCTTCAGTGATTTGGTATCTGACACACAATAGCCATCGAACTTTGTCATTTATATTATTATTCGCCGAGTATTTCTTAGACCTAAAATTTGAAATTCTTCGAAAATATGCACTTTTTGTGATGGAGGGTTCTTGTCCATAATCGATTGCTACAAACACCAAGGATTAAAATCCGAATCCATTTTTCTTTCAGAATACGCAAAATTGAACGGCCTTTCATATGAAAATAAAAGATACTTCATTAAATCACTATAGATATGATAAAATGTGGCAAATGCAAGGTGGCCGTTTAGAAGTTCGTTTCAGTGTATTCAGATTGTTGTAAGAGCGAAGTGGCATCGCCATCCCTGCGTTCAGGATCACCAAACGGTGCAAACAATTTTCCAATTGTACCCCGCTTTGCACGCAGGTGCACGTGCAAAGCGGGGTACAATTGGAAAACTGTTTGCACCGTTTGGTGATCCTGAACGCAGGGATGGTATGACAGGTCTTTCATATCATCGGACTTGCATGTTTTATCTCAGTTCGCTGAGAAGTTTAATATATGCGCCATTTTATAACTTGATATTTGATATATCTATATATAATTCATAATACGAACTCTTTTTCTGCGATATTGCATATAATTCTTGACATTTATATATACTAGGACGAAAAAGAAACGCCTGTATACATAAAACATGCAATATAGACGAATCAGGGCTGCCGCAGCTGCGCATAGAGGACACACAAGATACTGATTTGTCCGGCCATGTTCGGGAGACAAGAAGGGTCATCATTTAAAGGTTTTTTTCACATTATCAGATGGGATTTCATAGAAAAATGAATATAATAATTCAATGATACAATTTATCCCTAAAACAATCGTTATGTTACCCGGCGTTTCTCTTTCGTACTAGGTGATCTTTTATTAGCACGTCAATATAAACGCGCATTGAATATGACAATATTTGCTCGACATTTTACATGTAATCGAACTAAACAGATTTGTTTAGTCATTTGGCTATTGTTACTCATGGATAATCAAAATAAATCTTCATGTACGTGTTTAATTCAATGCCATACCGTATAATATTAAAAGGTTTGATTGTTAAGTAATTTGAATTCACGCTTAAATTCATTAAACAAACGGCCTTGTCGCTTGTAAACGTGTGTGGTTATATATCTATATATAATTGCAATCGGAGAATAATTGAAACCAGAATATCTCTATACGTATCTAGACAAACATTTTCGTGGTCTGTATCTCAGATTACTTTAGCGATCATTCATCAGATATCCTGACTTGCATTCAGGATGGAAAAACGGTGCAAACTGTTTGCAAGTTGTATTCCGCTTTGCACGCAAGTGCAAGTGCAAATTGGGATACAACTTTCAAACAGTTTGCACCGTTTTGCCATCCTGAACGCAAAGCTTGTTGTACTATTATGTTTGACAATTGTTATAAAATGCATCATTTTGACGTTATCGAAGGAAACTAAAAACGGTATTGCTTCTGTACTTTGATGCGAAATTGCGTATGAAAGATAAATTCGCCGTTCATATTAGAAAAAAATATCTTTGTTCGTTTCAGTAGAGAAAGTGTGATTTTTAGACTGGACTTAAAAAATATTTTTTCTATCTATATCTTTTTTTAAATAAGTTGTTGCTCTTATCTTTTTAATGATTTTGGAGCGTTTTTGAACATATTCAAGGAGTGCTTGAAATGAATGAATGGGGCGCTGAGTGAACGATTGAGAATAGTTTTGAGTTATATATATAGTTGTATACTTAGGGACAAAAGATCTGTCCGTCTTTTGTTTGTTTGTTTAATAAAGCTTTCAATGTGCAAGGAAAAAATTTAACCGTTGCTACCTTAGATGATTAATCAGCATTATCCGGATTTACAAAACAAATTTTGTTGATCGCTTTTTTCTTTTTAAATTCCTTATGGGAGAAGTAGTAAGGATCCATGGTCGCATCTTAGTATATTTCCGTATAATTGAACTTTTCTTAATTACCATTTCGTTACAATAGAACTGTTTACAACCATAGTACACGACTTACACTATGAGCTTGAACTGGAATGATAAGCCGTTATAAGTTTAATGAATGTCTATTAGAAACCTTACCGTGCTTCAATTTCTGAAATTAAGTAAGTAGATATACATAATTTACTTCAAGATGACCCTTTTTTACTTACTATCCTTATAGAGGACCAAACCTCAACCTAGCTGTAGTTATATAGGGGGCGCACAGTTAATATCATCGTTAAATCGACAAGCCAACCAATGGAAACGTTAACAACGTATCTATTCGTGAATAGATACGTTGTTTGCGTTCCTTATTGGCTACAGACGTAGCTAGATGCCTTAAATTTGTAAAGTCAATTTTATCAATAAATTTTCTAAATCTCGGACAAAATACATCATGGTTCTTGTTAATCTTAGAATAATTCAAATCTTCAACAAGTTTCTCCTAAGAAAAGAGTAGCCGATCGATATTGGCTCATGTTTGCTTTTGTATCATAAAACAAAGCAAAGTGTCTATAAAACCTAATTAAGGAGGGGGCAAATCTAGTGCGGTTAATCGTGCGTTTATAGTCTGACTATGGGCTCAAATGTAACTATACTTACATTACTACCATGTTAAGCGCGGTCTTATTGACCCAAATCTAACCCCTGCTATTCAGATGAAAAAAAATCAGTTTATTCTAACTCGGTTTTGCACGTGCTTTCATAGAAATGAATAATAAACTGTATTGGATGTAATATATATTTGGCTATTGATCAAATATGTCGGTAATTGTTATTTAAACTTGTTTTCCACTGAGGACAAATAAACCAAGGTATATAAGCATGTTACTTATGCGTGGATGTGGACTAAGCCTTTTTTGTATAACGCGGTTGTGTTTGTTTTGTGCACCTACCCATGGCTTCCCGTTGTTTCTCACACCAGTCCAACCACAAGATATCACCCGAGCCGCCATTAGCCCGTTCCACAAAGGCGTACTACTCATAATTCACGAATCGGGGGGGGACCAATAACGCTTGTCACAATTACTTTTTTTTCAAATTACGGATGAAGGTTGGCCTGGCCGGGAATCGAACCCACCAGGATCGTCAGCCAAACGCGTTACCGATTGCGTTTGCCGGGCTTGGCACTAGTGTTGGGCAATCAGTTTCAAATCACAATCGATAATCGTAATTTGTAAAGTTATGTTTATCAATGAACTATCTAAATCGCTGACAAATACTACATGGTTCTTGTAAATCTAAGAATAATTCAAATCTTCAACAAGTTTCTCCCAAGAGGAGTGTAACCGATCGATGTTGGCTCATGTCTGCTTTTGTATCATAAAACAAAGCAAAGTGTCTATAAAACCTAATTAAGGAGGGGGCAAATCGAGTGCGGTTAATCGTGCGTTTATAGTCTGACTATGGGCACAAATGTAACTATACTTTCATTTTTTAACCGGGTTTTTATAGACCCGAATCTGACCCCTGCTATTTAGATGAAAAAGAATCAGATTATTCCCGCTCGGCTTTGCACACGCGTTCATAGGAATGAATAACAAACGGTATAGAATGTAATATATATTTTGTTAGTCGATCAAATATGTCGGTAATTGTTATTTTTACATTTTCTTTCACAAAGGTCAAATTCGGGTCAAATAAACCAAGGTATATAAACATGTTACTAATGCGTGGATGTGGAATTAGCCTTTTTGTATAACGCGGTTGTGTTTGTTTTGTGCACCTACCCATGGCTTCCCGTTGTATCTCACACTAGTACAACCAGAACATATCACCCGAGCACCCATCTGCCCATTCCACATAGGCGTACAATTAAGAACATAGTGAAATTGACATTCATCTAGATTAAAACCATTCCAAATCACTCGCACAGCACTCCATTCATTCATTCCAAACACTCACTCAAACCATCAAAAAACGCTAAAAATTACTTAAAAGATAAGATCAACAACTACATTTAAATAAATACAGCTTTAGCAAAATCGCGATTTCACTGAAATAATTGAATTTTTTAGCGTCTGCTTGGTCATTGAAGAGATAGGAAACTATTTATAGAACTTGCATGCGTATTTTATTAAAGGGAGGTACTAAAAATCGCTAAAAAATGCGATATTGGATTACCTCCCATTAAATTCACTTAAACCTCGCTCCACACGTTCGTTCACTTCATTCAAAATCATTCCAAAATCATCTATCTTATCAATCTCATGATGTTTGCTCTACTGAATCCTTCTCGAATAGGGGGGTGGAAAAAAGACGCTTGTCACAATGACTTTTTTGTCAAATTACGGATGAAAGTTGGCCGACCTGGGAATCCAACCCACCATTCCAGGGTTGTCAGCCAAACGCGTTACCGATTGCGCTTGCCGGGCTTGAAGTTGGCACTATGCAATTAAGTTAAATCCATGGTTGGCATTTCTTTGACTTGGTTAGAATTCCGTCGCAATTCATACAGATGATACGGTAAGGAATATCCTTGAATTGGCAAGTTGAATAATATTGTAATAAAATTGAATCAGTGTGTGGAACGAGTTTTGAATGAAACTCAAGGATAGTAAATCATAATCGATGAAGTTGTCCAATATTCTTTTGTGCTAAATTTGTTTCCATATGATGCTAAATCCCCTTAAATAAATCCATATATCTGTTTTTTTTTTTTTTTTTTTTGATTTTTTTTTTTTTTTTTTTATAAACACCTTCATGATTGAATATTTATATTTTGTTCGAATATCGGGGCAAACGTGGTGGTTTCAGAAATTTTCTAGAACAAGAAACTTCTCAATCGTTTAAAATGCATTATTCTGTTACATAAATCTTAGGTTTATTTATAAACATATCCGAGTTAATGTGTTCATGACACTAGATTGTCTGGTCTAAAACTTATCTGACTTGTACACTTTCTAAAATCAACATTTGAAATAAACTGATTAAAGACATTACCTGCCTTTTTTGAAGATTTTCAACCCTGCTCTGCGTTCAGTATCACAAAACGGTGCAAACAGTTTTCCAATTTTACCCCGCTTTGCACGTGCACTGGCGTGCAAGGCGGGGTATAATTCGAAAACTATTTTCTCCGTTTTGTGATACTAAACGCAGGGCTGGTGTTTTTACGCTTCGTGAATGAATCATAAGACGAATTTGCTTTCGAATTGCATAAATATTTCTTGATGCTATTTAAACTTGACATTTTTAAAAGATCTCTTTGAAGTTAGGTTATCTGTAAGATTGTGTACACGTATATCTATTTCATTTTTTATCAATTCCACCATTTAAAATGATAAGATATTTCTGAATGCTTCATATTTGATGAAGTTAAACAAATGGGAAAGTCGTAAAACTTATTTTTGATACAGAGAATTGTTCCAGTAAGGGTCAACCCGAGGTCACTATTAAAAAAATCTGATCATTTTAGATACTTAAAATATGCCAAGTACGTAATTTAGCGATCCTTGTCAGATTGCGCAATTGACGCAGTCTCACAAGGGGTAATTTACGCACTAATCAAATGGTCTAATTTTGTTTGAAAGAACAGTGGACCGTTAAATACATGTAAATACAAAAAAAGGCAAGCAAAGAAACCGGAAGCTAGAATTATCATTCTAGTTTTAGAGAATAAACCAAGTTCGAAAGATATCGACCTTAGTCAGCTTGCGCAATTGGCGCAGTCTGACGAGGATCGACATTTTACGCAATATCCAGATCGTCTCTTCTTGTATGAAATAATCTACGCAATTTTCACCTTAAATTGTCACCATTAACCTCGCGCTTGTTGCAAACAAAAAGCTTTATAATCAAATCACATATTTACAAAGTTCCCGCTTTTAGTAAGTTACTTTTTTAAAGAGACGTTATATGTCAATTTCTTCAGTGAACGTGCAAAAAGTCATGGTGTAACTTGTGCCTTTTCTTAAGGAAACATTTCTTCTATGAAGAAAAATAGAAAACCAAACACACCCAACATAAGTAAATTGGTGAAATTTCCATGAAATATTTACCCATTCTCTATTTAAAATGCATTTGAAATGTGCAAATTTTATTGAAACGCTTTTCATTCACGTGTTTGAATATATTTTGTACGCCTATAAGTCGTAAATAAACTTCTGTTCTGTTCTGCTGCTCTGTTCTGTTCTGATATATAATATCACCGATTTCGACCAATAAAACGAAATTAGTGATATTATATTACCTTATTTTGAAACCAACCAAAATTTACTCATCAGACTACTGTTCAGTTTTACTCCTTAATTATTTAGAGGATATTAATTGAGTGGTCATGGAATAACGAACTTATCAAACGAGTCATCTATAAAAAGATTAAAAACGAGGCTTCGCTGAGTTCATAGATGACGAGTTTGATAAATTCTTTATTTTATGAGCACAAATTTTATATTCTTTTTATGATATGACCCGTATTTTTGCGAAAAATCGTCAAAATTCTTGAAATTTATTATTCCAATTTTCCGTGAAACTTATAACGCCGTTTAAAACTGACGTCACAATATACACATTATGACGTAATTTTCGCAGTTACAAATAGCAGCCGTTCGTTTTTATATGTTATAACACCCGTGTCATATCAAAAACATTCAACGGGTTTATTTCACTCCCGCAGCGAAGGTCATATTATATTTAAAAGTAACCCACCTTGTCAATTTTGTCGTATTCTTAACTATTATAGATCTATCACAGAGATCAATATTTCATTAATCTAGAGTGGGCAAAATAATCGTCATGCATTATTTATAATAAACGAATGTCATCGTGTGATATCATTTTCCCATATGATTGTATAATGTGCAAATGTGAAAACGCGGAGCCCCCGCTTTATCAAGTTAAACCATTAATTGAGGATTTCGTCCTACACATTTCACAATCAGCTCATATATAAATAGCTATCTCGTGGAAGATTTAACTTAATTCAATATACATAGATCACATTGCATGTAATTCCATATCAATATTTTTGCTGTTAATCAAAATGAACAAACAATTGAAGACATTCCAAAGGAAAAAAAAATATGTTTTCAGAGAGTTTTTGACCTAATCTAGTGCTCTTATAATTAAAAAAGAAAGTTTGACCAGTTAACCAATATATTAAATTGAAGTCCTAGATGGGCCCATGCAGGTGCTCAACATTGGAGTCCCCATCTCATATCATTCTAGTAAAACTCTTGTGGAAAAGAGATATTTTCGGAAAAACCAACAATTTCATGACTGCTGGATAAGATTTGACTGAATTTGGAGAGAATTGTACTTACCGATAAATGTATTTATAATATGACCTACGTTGCCGAAGTGAAATAAGCCCGTTGAATATTTTTGATATTACATGGGTGTTATTACACTTGTGGAATAACTATACAAATGAGGTCAGAGCGAATAGCAACGCTTTTTTGTAACCGCGAAAATGACGTCATAATCTATGTTTTGTGACGTCATTTTTAAAAGGCGTTTTTAAAAGTTTCGCGGAAAACAGAAACGTTGAATTTTAAGAATTTTGACGATTTTTCGCTTAAATTCGGGTCATATTGTAAACAGAATATAAAATTCGTGCTCATAAAATACAGAATTTATTAAACTCGTCATCTAAAACAGATAAAAACTCGGCGCAGCCTCGTTTTTATCCGTTTAAAGATGACTCGTTTAATAAATTCGGTATTCAATGACCACTCATTCAATATCCTCTATTTACTCGATACTACAGATAACAACATCGTGAAATTGACAAGATGAATGATTTTGGAATGATTTAGGAATGAAATTGAATGAGTGTGTGGATCGATTTTAGAGTGAATTTAATAGGAGGTAATCCAATGTCGCAAATTTTGTTCAGTTTGAACAAAATTGGCGATATTGATTACCTCCCTTTAATAAAATATGCATACACGTTCTGAAGATAGCTTCCTATTTCTTCAAGGACCTATCAGTCGCTACCAATTTGAATTTTGTCAGTGAAATCGCTATTTTTCTCTATCCAAATTTTATTTTGAATGACGTTGTTGATGCTATATTTTTCAAAGGGTTTGAGCGTTTTTGAATGGTTTGAGTTAGTATTTGGAATGAATGAATGGAGCGCTGAGTGAGCTATTAAGAATGGTTTTGATTTGGGTGAATGTCCATTTCACGATGTAATTAACTGTATTAGTAAATTTAGATCTCTTTGAATGACACTCAGATTTATGAATGCTAATATTTAAGTTTTCTATTTAAGTAAAGTAAATGAAATAGGCGCTTATCTAGTTATAACTTAGCAAATACTTGCAATATTTTGGTCGAATAAAAAAGGGTTGCAAAAGCGCTAAGATTTATTTGTTCGTTTGCGTTTGCTTGAAACTTGGAATACTTGTTAAATATCAAAAGAGCAACCTTAACTACTCCAGACTATAACTACATACATATGAGTACATTTTTTAGCACGTCTGCTTCATGAGTACCCTATCACAGGGTATAACGTGCCACGCCGACACCAGAAGGTTCGTGGACACCTGATCGATTTTTTCGATACGGAACAAACGGTGGAGCAACTTTTTGACTGATTTATAAACCGAAATAATCATTTTCATTTCAATTTTTAGTATCACTGTCGAGATAAATGGTTCTTCTTTTAGGAAATAAAAGTAGAGGGTAAAAACTAAGCCAAATGAGCGGCTTTTAGCCCTAGGAGTGAGTGACTTTGCTTGTGTTTTAGGTTTGTCATTATTTTTTTGTCAAACAACCTGACTATTCTTAATTGCTTGTGATTGTCTAAGAGCATTTATGTGTCCTCTACACGCATACCAAATTTCTCGGCGAAAGATCCACATAAAGCGAAGATATTCGTACTTTTATTGGCCTGGGTAGCGGAAAATATGATGACTAGACACCCCCTATCACAAACTCTGGTGTCGATTTCCAATCAAAAAAAATTCAGGGGGTGTCTAGTTATCATATTTTTCGCTACCCAGGCCAATTAAAGTACGAATATCTTCGCTTTATGTGGTTCTTCTGCCGAGAAATTTGTAATGTGTGTAGAGGATACATAAATGCTCTTAGACAAACACAAACAATGAAGAATAGTCAGGTTGTTTGACAAAAAATTAATGACAAACCTAAAAAACGAGCAAAGTCACTCAATCCTAGGGCTAGAACTCGCTCATTTTGCTTAGTTGTCATCCTCCCCTTTTATTTCCTAAAAGAAGAACCATTTATCTCGACAGTGATACTAAAAATTGAAATGAAAATGATTATTTTGGTTTACAAATCAGTCAAAAACTTGCCCCACCGTTAGTTCTGTATCGAAAAAATCGAACGGGTGTCCATGAACCTTCTGGTGTCGGCGTGGCACGTTATACCCTGTGCCTATGTACTGTGGTCACCTTGGCGTCGTTCGCGTTGGCATTGCTGTTTGCGTTGGCGGAACAAACCTTAATCTTGGTCATATCTCGGTTGTTTTTGGAGATTTCTTCATGAAACTTGGCATGTGTGTTGACCATCAGGAGAGCTATTCAGACTATCTATGGGGGTAACTCTGAAAGTATTTACGTAAGAGTTATGCCCCTTTTCGATAGATTAATTGCATTATGCTGCACCTACAGGTGGGCGTTGCACCTGTAGGTGCGCTCTTGTTGTACTTTATTTTTATACTCTATCCGGCACGCAAAAGCAAACCACAGGAACCATTTTTCAGTGGTTTTATTTGTATTTCTTCTTTCATTGAGTGCATAGTCTTATTTTTCAATGTTTTATCATTTTGATAGAATGAAAATAATCTATTTCGAGTGATCAGCGCAAAACTATTGTAAGTGCCTATATATATTTATAAGCACTTACATTAATTTAGCGCAGACCATTGAATAAACTATTTCATCAATTGCCCAGGAAATAAGATTTCGTATGAAATGAGGACCTTTTTATTGCCTGGACAATAGATGAAACAGGTACCTAATAATATCTTATTTACGACAATTTCCTTTGTGCCTTTGGTCCATCAAATCAAAAATCATCGATAACAGACCTTTCTGTTTACAATAAGATCCGTATTATAACATATACAGGCTAGCGCAAATGTCAAGGTGTCCGTGTTAAAAATGTTGTATAAATGTCTTTAAAACATAACATACGTCGTGGGAGTGAAATAACCCACGATGGATGTTTCCTTGGGCCTGTTTTACTAAACTTCTTACGAAAAAATTGATCGAAGGTGAAAATCACAAATCGTACTTGGTGTTTTCATTCATTGTTAGATTCTGCCTTGCAATATCTCATTGGAATCGTCTTTAGAAGACTAATCTTATGAGATATTGCAATGCAGAATTCCTTATTTAGTTACATTGTACTACTGTAGAAGCAACTTTAATTTTTGACGTACGCAAAAAATGATCGTAAGATGTTTAATAACACGGACCCCTGGTGTAATCGTACTAGATGAATAACTTCCAAAATGAGCATGAAGGGTAAAGAAAGCGCGCAATTTCATTCCCTTAATAAGTTATATTAGACTATAAATGTATTTGGTGGCTTCTTTCTATAAACGACGTTACGGATGTACAGAAAAGAGGGGATAAAGCCAGCCTAATTCTTAAATTCTCAATGAAACCTTTTGTTGTTTGTACTCATTTGAATCGTTTTAACTATCATTTATAATTGATCGAAAGTACGAAATACCCAACCACCTGTAGCTCTGCGTTACATGATGCTAAAGTGAAATAAAATCGTGTGATTTCAAGATTTTTTTATTTTCTATCAATATGGTATAGGGAAAATACCAAACTTTACCACTCAACTTTTGCAAGGGATAAAAACTGAAAGAATGTATTTTTTCCCTAGAATTAAATTTATTCAACATCTAACAATTGTTTTTCAGTCTTCTAACTATTTGGTGGGTTAGCGAATTGTTTTTTCACAATATTCTGTACAAAATTTCAGGAACGTAAAATCCTAGGGCTGTGTAGTGAAGGCTTAATCCGATATTTGCAATGCATTCAATCATCTGGTTATCTTTGAAGACAATCGTACCGAGCAACTGCAATATAATTTATGAATAATAAATATGATATCATTCCATCCGTAAACCGTGAATTAGAGTGCACTAATTAAACCAGCAACATTCACAATAATAGAAATCATCCAGTTTCTAAATTTTAGTTGATTCACTTAGCTTAACACACATTTTGATATATTTGTAATATGACAGTTTTCAAATTATTACAACACAGTTAACAACGTCGTAAAATTGACAAGATGAATGATTTTGGAATGTTATTGGGTGAGTGTGTGGAGCGAGTTTTGAGTGAATTTAATGGGGGGGGGGGTTTAAATCAATATCGATATTGATTACCCCCCTTTAATAAAATATGCACACAAGTTCTATAAATAGCTTCCCATTTCTTCAAGAACCTATTTGACGCTTACAATTTCAATTATTTCAGCGAAATCGCGATTTTCTTTTCGAATTATATTTATTTTCAATGTAGTTGTTGATTGTATCTTTTTAAGTCATTTTGAAGCGTTTTTGATCGATTTAAATGAGTGTTTGGAATGTATGAATGGAGCGCTGATTTAGAATGGTTTTGATTGAGGTGAATGTCAATTTCCCGATGCAACTAACTGCAATGGCAAATGTATAGAATATCGTGAAAACGACACTATAACCCAATTCTTTGAATACGCACCGTAATCGCCCACAGTCATTCCATGATTGTCTTGACTTGGGTGGATTTGGAATCATTTTTTTCCGTTAAGAAACACAGATACATTCATAGAAAAATATTTACATTTTATTTATTACAAATATGCTTATTTCCCCCTTTGCTGTCACGAAAACTCGCTCATACGCAGTCATTCAAATTCATTCTGAAGTCATTACAGAATCATCCTTGTCAATTTCATTGTGCTCTTTACTCTTTTTCGTCTCAGAAATTTGCCCATATACGAATTACAAAAAGAAATATCAAAATAAAAATAAATAAATTTGGGAAGGACACAGATGTATGCATTAGAAAACTAGAAAAACTACAAAAATTGAGCGACGTTGGATTCTGTGCTTTCCATCTTTCGTTTTCTCCGAGGATTTAAAAACGGTTTGAATTAGCAACTCAAAATGATACATCAAATGATTTTAGTTCTAGTTTCAGTTTCACAAGTTTGCCTTGCACTAGAATTACAGTTTCTCCCTATTTTTGAACTCAGTTTCTTTTCAACTTGATAATGAAGACAAATCGTGATATCAGATCAATGCTATAAAATCCATATTCATTTCCACCCATTTGTTTCAAATAGAACGCAAAGCTTTTAAATGGTACTGTCTTCAACACAAATAGCCGTAAAACATATATAAATAGTTCATTGAAAACAAATTATTTTATAGAGTAGTTCAAAGCCGTTGGACCTCAACAAAATGTTATAAAGTCGTTATTCTATTTCGTGATATGGATTGTTTTTATGTATGGGTGTCTTACCTCACTTTTATCAATTTGCAGTTAAGTCTCGAAGGATGGTGCACCTATCTGTGGTTTACTGTGGTTTCTCTCGCATGTACACCCACGACATTTCATCCGGACCAACATGCTGCTTATCTCCCTTCAGAATGGGTTGGATGTGATTTTTCAATACCACGAAACTATTACCTTTATACTAAATATATAAAACAATCCACAATTGCAATAAATATTTTTATAGGCGTTTCTGACAAATCATCGGGTAATATGATATAAATCTGTTTAAATTTTCTGCATTCGCTTAACGTCTCTCGAAATCGTAAATCAAGTTAATGCATTTGAAGTGGAAACATGAGAGATTTCCGCAGTGAAAGCGGTCACATGATTGATTGGAACCCCGACAAACTGGGACAAATTTGTAACGAGAGTTTTACAGTCATTTACGCCTCTTATTCCTCGATTGTTGATGTATTCGATGCTAGTTTTGGCTGTTTTCAAAAGATGATATAGAGTTTTAAATGATGTCAAAGAGAGATAAAAGAATTCAGTTTGAACGAAATCAGCAATATTATATTACCTACCTTTGTACGAATAGGCCGTTTACGTATTATTTCATAATAAGATTTGATTGTCTTCAATGACGAATCAGATGTTTCAAACTTTACGCTATTAAATGGAATAATTAAAATGGTCTGAAATCAGGCATAGATATTTCTCATTAATTTTGAAGGGTTTCGAACGATTTTGTTAGAAGGAATGTTATGAAATTAGCACAGGACGAATGGTTTGGTGTGATATGCGTCAATGTCGTTAATGTACTAAATGGTTTTTATGTATACACATGTTTTGAAGAATCTATAATTTTAATAAATATGCTTTCGGGGCGTTTCTGACAAATCATCGGGTAATGTGATATAAATATGATCAAATTTTCTGCATTCCCTTTACGTCTCTCGATGTTGTAAATCAAGTTAATGCATTTGAAGTGGAAACATGAGAGATTTCCGCAGTAAAAGTGGTCACATGATTGATTGGAGCCCCGACAAACAGGGACAAATCGGTAACGAAAGTTTCACTGTCATTTACGCCTCTTATTCCTTGTTATCGTAATCCAGGATGGAAACCAGATCTTCAGTATTCGAAGTAGTTAAACACAACCTAAGCTTTACAATGAATTCGTCGATAGACTTTTAAAAGGTTCCATTTGAAATTGGTCAGAGAACATAAAAATGATATTGATTTCTTATTGATGTAAACTAATTTGTCTCTGAATTTAAGAAATATTAGTCAATTTCGCCACTTGAAACACCAATTTCTTATGGATCTAAACATACGCTTCCGTAAATACATGCATCCGTATTTTGGGACGTCATCAGATTTAAAATTCATATGGAAACGTGTATGTGAAATAATGTCGGCAATGACGTGATACATACTGACAGATATTCTAATTAAGGTTGACAAATAGTGACATGTTCTACAAGTTAAACACGACCGTCTATAGTAAATATCCCCGGCGGAAATCGTGGGACGTTATCGATCCAGTCCTCTTTATTTGTATCGACATTCGCTTTATTTGGAGTGATTTGTGTGTTTAATTGGTGATTGCCTGTGTTTGAAATCTAAATATAGATAGTAAATGCGTGTATATCTTTGGCCTCAAAGTCTAAATTGTTTAAAATTGTTAACTGGAAATATGTCAATAGATAAAAGAATTTCGTTTTTTTCTACGAAGCTTGTATAAACCAACAGAATGTTGACATGAAGAGGTATCCATCGATGATTACACTAAGCCACATGTACAAGGAACACGTGTGTACATCTGCCTCGAAATCTAAATTATTTGGTATTATTAACTGAAAACATATCAATTGGTAAAAGAATTTCGTTCAACTTGCAACGAAAACTTGTATGTATACCAGAAGATTTTTGCCGCGTTGTAGTCTTCGTCGAAAGGTAAACTACATCGCTATGAATGCTTATATATCTTTGCCTCAAAGCCTAAATTTTCTAGTATCGTGAACTAGATATATGTGATCCGTCACGCGAAAAGGGACCATCTTGGAATTCTGTAATTTTAATATGTTAAAAAGAGATTGGGTCCAGCATAGATCAACCAAAGGTCGGCTTTTACGTTCCTTATCTCTGATAATCTTATCGAGAGGTCATCCGTAGGCTTAAAAAAGGTATGCTTTTTATGCTTTGCTAATCCTATGACGATGATTCGCTTTAAGTAAAAACATTGAATAAAATGAAGAAAAAACAACATTAAATAGTCATGTCAGAATACCAATTCTAATATACATACATATTTGTTTGATGAACTTTACATTTAAAAAATTGAGGAGTTTTGAACAACGTGGACATTTAAACAAATCGTCAAACTCCAAGGAAGGTCTATGGGGTTAAGATAACGTGGTTTATATCTAGGCTTGTTGTCGGAATGGGTAGCCTTTAATGATCTACATGTCAAGGTCAAGGTTTTTTTTATTAAAATGATTTCTTCCTTTTGGGTGTACATGTACATCCGCACGTTTTGCAATATACTATCAAAGCAGTACACTCCCTATTAAAGAATTTGAAACACGATCGATATCGGAAAGCTTCGGAAGACATCGTTTCATTTCGGTACAACCCAAACCATTTCCGTATTTACTTCATTGTCGTTGTCGTAAAAGTGCAGAAATGCCGTAAGTGCCCATACAATGTATAGGCACTTACAGTTAACAACATCGTGAAATTGACAAGATGAATGATTTTGAAATGATTTAGGAATGAACTTGAATGAGTGGGAGGGACGAGTTTTGAGTGAATTTAATGGGAGGTAATCCAATATCGCCAATTTTGTTCAGGATGAACAAAATTAGCGATATTGATTACCTCCCTTTAATAAAAAATGCACACAAGTTCTTTACATAGGTTCCTATTTCTTCAAGAACCTATGAGGCGTTAACAATTTGAAATATGTCAGTGAAATCGCGATTTTTCTCTATCAAAATTTCTTTTGAATGATGTTGCTGTTTCATTTGGTTTGATCGTTTTTGAATGGTTTGAGTGAGTATTTGGAATGAATGAATGGAGCGCTGAGTGAGCGACTTAGAATGGTTTGGAATGAGGTAAATGTCAATTTCACGATGTAACGAACTGTACAACATTTCAGAACTTTTATGACGTTATCAATGACGAAATCATTATCTTCACCTACAGTAAACAATATCGTAAATTTGACAAGATGAATGATTTTTATGTGATTTTGTGTTTTTGAATGAGTGTGTGGAGCAGGTTTTTTAGTGAAATAAAAGGGAAGTAATTAAATATCGCTAATTTTGTTCAAGATGAACAAAATAAGCGATTTTTATTACCTCCCTTTTATGGCATTAAGGTTCTATAAATGTTTTTATGTCTTCACAAAGGCATAGAACGAACAAAATTAAATTATGTCGGAGAAATCGTGGCTTTTTTTCTACAAATTTTAAATGTAGTTGTTGATTAAATCATTTTTAATGACTTTGGAGCTTTCTTGAATGGTTTGAGAGAGTGCTTGGAATGAAAAAAAAGAGCGCTGATTATTTAGAATGGTTTTGATCGAAATGACAGTCAATTTCAAAATGTTCTTAACTGTAGCTATTTAAAGGGGAAAATGCATCGTTCGATGAAACACGATTCATTTTTCATTGGGGCGGACCACCTTAACCCAAATATACATTTCTCGACAACAAAGTCAACTTGTTCAGCGCTTTCAGGTTTCTGTATAGAAGTCGATTTTGTTCAATTATCGAACAATATCAGAACCTTATGACATTTGATTGTTATTGTAAAATGAATGTGGGCAAATATTGATACAAGCTGTAAAGGCTAGAGAATAGCAATCAGCACTCAATGCGGACATAAAAGGCGTGTGGGAGTTCGAGTTCATTTGCTCGCTTCCTGGAACACTTTTAGTATCTACAGTAAGAGTCATATTACAATTCCATACATCTATTCACACAATATGTTTATTCTGATAGTCAGGCAGGCATTGAATATTTTATGTATTTCTTTATTTTCAGAATGAAAACAATTTACCGATTCGCTTTCTTATGGGTGGCTTTATTTCCAGGTGTATTGCTTGCGATTTAAAGATGTATGGTTTACAATATTGAGAATGAAAGACATTCCGCTCAACACCATTTTAAATCGCTCGCTCAGTGTTCCATTTATGGGAGTTATATCACTTGTTCAAATCAAACAAAATAAAAAGTATAAAACCCCGAAAACTCTCAGAGCTTCATTGAAGCTATTCCACGCATTCAGAGATGCATTTGTTTAACTCGAATTTCGGCGTGTCTGTTTGGTTTCTAAACGAATTCATAATATGTTGTGAGAGTGGAAAAGATTGTCCTTTGAACAACTTTGATGTCTTTGGATTTAACAAATCTTTATAAATTTAATAAAAAAAAAATGTACCTGCAATATTGATATATATTTCCCGGAAAAGTTTAAATATGACTTGCTCTTTTACAAAATATGGACAGCCTTACACAACTAAACTAACAAGTATCATCAGCAAAGCCTTGTTAGCCCGGCTGTTTTTGGCAAAGAAGCCTTGGTCTTGTCGTCGCTGTCGCCGACGAATTCGTTGTCGTCGTCGTCATCGAACGAAAACGTTTACATTTTATGATATCTCTAATTTGGCACACATGTTCACCATAAGTAGAGCAACATATACTTTCAAGGGGGATAACTCTCGATGCATTTTGTGCAAATTATGCCCTTTTTTTACTTATATTTCCATCCATTATCTAGCATTCAACAGCTGAGCATAGGCACCGGTAGGCAGTGCTCTTATTTGTTTCTATCAAGAAGCATCCGTTGATAATAATACAAAATTGTGGCTGGTAACGCGAAAATGGACCACCTTGGGGGTATAAAAAGTTTTGACCCTGGTCATGTGAAGCATCTGGAATGATAATTCTACCATTCTGTGCTCTTCTATCCAAAATTAGATATATATTGTTGAGCTCTGCTAGGTCTAATACATTTTCAAATTTTATGGTTTCCAAGTAATTCCCTTTTTTGCGTGACCCTATGCAAACAACAACGAAATCTTCCATCTCTATCCATAACAAAAGGTCGGGCACTCATACTTATTCATATACGATATAAGAAATTGATATATATATATATATATATATATATATATATATATATATATATATATATATATATATATATATATATATATATATATATATATATATATATATATATATATATATATATATATATATATATATATATATATATAAACGTGACTCATCACGGGAAAATGGATCGTCTGGAATTTGCATAAAGTGTCATCCTTAGTTGGACAATGTGTGATACGTACATTGATTATGGTAGAAAAGCTCTTAACCGTGCTAATTTTCTGGATCTAGAAGTATACATGTACACCTACCTTCCCATGAAAGAATGTTTTAACCCTTTCCTGTTTTACAAAGTTTTGGACCTGTCCAAATTCAAAGGTTTTGCAGACGAAAATTTAAAGTGGGTTTAATTTGAAAAATAACCATTCAGTAGGGTAGAAATTTGTGTGGAAAAAGAAGAAATTGCTTGTCAGAAGCAATTTCTTCTTTTTTCACAATGTTTTCTCAATCATAAAATCACAGGCACGTAAAAAGCAGGGATTAAACAGCAAAGGGTTAAATCGCCCTCTGTTTGACCTGTTCTAGAACCAATTCCCTTTTTAAATATTTTTGCAGAGTTCCCATAAAGTCCCTTTTCGTGTGACGGGTCACATGTATATTTATACTTGATTTCCAGTCTTTTATACTAGCCGTTACATGACGTACAACAGACTATCAGAAATCGGTACGGTATTCACAACTTTCAATAAAACTCATCAACGGTTTTATTGTGTATGAACCGAAAATGGAATCACTGTGCGTCATGCGTACCAAGCCTTGTCTTTCATCGTCCTGACGTGAAGTGAATTCGAAACCCGAACTGTAATCAGAACATACAAATTCGCCAAAATAAAAATATCTAGGAGTTAACTCTTAAAAAAATCTATCTCTTGAATAAAACATGAAAAATATTATTTCGTGTTGTTTGTGATGCAAACTATAATCTAAAAAAATAACTAATGAAATGTATTACTTCATGTTGTTTATGATGCACACTTTAATCTAAAATAATAAATAATGAAAGGTATTACTTCATGTTGTTTATGATGCACACTTTAATCTAAAATAATAAATAATGAAATGTATTACTTCATGTTATTTATGATGCACACTTTAATCTAAAATAATAAATAATGCATTACATTACAATTATTGGCATATATCGACACAATATGTCTTTAGCCATTTACAATACAGCAAAAATATGGCTTTGACACAAAATATAGTAATTTTTACAAATACAGTGTATCTCAAAATTCAATATACAAAATATCTAACATAGCTGAGTGTGCAACATAGTTAATGAACAGTATTATCAAGATAGTTCTTACGAGCTTCAAATGCAGATGCGATAAACTTAACAGTATTTAGTACATTCCTTTTATTTGTTGATGACATTATATTTATGAACTTATGTATATTAGGCCATGCTATTCTAAGGGGAAAATTACGTCTAATATCTAAATACTTAGGACAGCACAAAAGAAAGTGGTATTCATCTTCAACCTGACCCAAATTACATAATTTACAAATTCTCTCTTGCCTTAAGATATTATTTTAACGACCGGTTTCGATTTCTAAATTATGTGAACTAAGTCTGAAACATGCAAACATTTTTAACAACTTTTCGTTTTTAATGATATCAAGATATGGTTCATATTCAAAGTTTTCCTTAAATTTGCAATAACTTGATAATTTAGGTAAATGATTTATGTTATGGTACCATTCCTGCATATATTGATCTCGAAGCCTCGTTTTAAAATTTGAAACATAATTTATCTCTGAATTATAGTTAAGTCTTACATTTGTCAGTCCTAGATGGTCAATCAGCGAATTCACTTTATTTCCCCATGATCTAGCATTTCCGTTATCAACGGAATCTGTGTATGACAATAATAGAGAAGGAATGGTATTAGATTTTATCTTACACCAAAATTTTAATACTCTTTCTTTGCAGATTACTGCTAGAGGCAATCTACCGAATTCTCCAAAGATGGAATAAATTGGTGTTTGTCTTTTAACACCTAAAATACTTCTAAGGAAACGGAGATGTAAAAATTATCAATTTCTTTACAACTATAAGCGCCCCAGACTTCTGCTCCATATAAAAGTATTGGCACAACCATACTATCAAATAGGGATAGTTTATTCTTCACACTAAGAGGGATCCTATCGAAAACTTTCAATAAACCGTTATATGCTCTTAAAGCTTGGTCAGCAAGACTTTTAGTTGCCATTTTGAGACTTCCATTGCTTTGAAATTTTAAACCTAAATACGTAAAGTTATCTACAATTTCAATTTGTTTACCATTAATGTAAAAAAAATTACCATGATTTGATTTTCGCTTTTCAAATACACAAATTTTGGTTTTGTCGATGTTTATTTCCAATCCCCATTTTTTAGAATACTGATACAAGCAATTGAGCTGAGATTGTAAGCTAATAGGACTTGTTGTAAACACAACAATATCATCTGCAAAAAGGATAAGATATTTGGTTAACAATTCTAAATCAGAGTTGGCTAGCTCATCAATGTTAAGGTTTTCGGATATATCGTTAATAAAAAGAAGAAAAAGAAGCGGAGACAAGGGCTCACCTTGCTTAAGTTCAATCGATACATCGAAAAACTTGAAATTTTTGACCTACTTGATAGTTTTACACAAGACTGAACATTAGAATATATACTTTTAATCATACTTATCATTTTGGAACTAATGCCTGAGTCTATGAGCTTCGTGTAAAGAGCTTCATGCCCTACTGAATCAAAAGCACGTTTATAATCGACAAACACGCACCACAATTTATTATTTTTCGACAATACTTTTTGGATAACCGAATGCAAAATAAAGATGGCATCTGATGTCGAATGTTTATCTCGAAATCCAAATTGGTTTTCATTAAAGATGTCATGATTTTCACACCACGAATTCAATCGGTTTCTTAAAACCAAGGAATATATTTTAGCCGTTATGTTGATTAATGTTATACCCCTATAGCACTCGGGATTATTTACGTCGCCCTTTTTAAATAATGGAACAATGACTCCTTTGGTCCATGCATCGGGATAGATACGATTGTCGCAGATATGATTAAATATTTTACAGAGGTAAGGGGAAATAAAAGATTTGCTGTCGATAAAAAAATCAGCAAATTATTCTCTAGATCGCTACTTTTATGACGATTTAACGATGCAATTACATGTTCTATTTCGGCTACCGAAATACGTTTGTCTAATTCTTCAACAGATATATGATCAAGATCATTATTACTTTGATTAATATCGTCATTTGAACCAAACAAATCATTATTTTCACTCGACAACGAACTGAAATACTTTGCGAAATCGTCAATTGACAGATCGGTAGATGTAAATGAATTTTGAAATTGTTTAATATATTTCCAAAATTGACGTGGTGATTCTCTACTCATGTGATTCAACTCACTTTTTTCTTTTTCAAAATATCTAGCCTTAGCTGAACGTTTTATTTTTCTATATTCAGTTTTAGCTTCTTTGAAAGAATTTTTGTTCTCCTCAGTAGGCTTTGAGGAATATTGGCGTTTGGCTTTGTAAAATTTAGACTTTGCTTTTTTACAATCAGAATCAAACCAAGCAGTTGACCTTCTGCAAGGTTTCTTGCTTCGGGTACCTGTTTTAATTGTTTTACCATAGACCGAAAAAGATATATCAGAAATCAACGAAGAAAAATTTGAAAGACATTCGTTGATATCTATTTCCATGTTATCAAATTTCTCGATTAAGTTATCGAAACAATGGCGTTTATTAAGCAAGCAGTTCTCAAATTCTCCCTTCCTATCCTGATTCCAAATTATCTTATCTGTATACTCATTATCGGGGCACCTATTTATATGATTAAAATTACAATTTAATTGAAAGCTTAATGGACTGTGATCAGAAAATTCTGTAACCTGACCAACACAAAAATTATTCATAAATTCAAAATTGCAAGAATTTGTTATAACATAGTCGACTGTGCTATTTACGAATCTATTTCTATACATTCCGTGGTATGTAAAGTCACCGTTTTCAAGGCGACCGTTAACAATAAATAAATTGTGTTCTTTATATAAGGTGAGCAGTCTTTGTCCAAATGTGTTAACAGTCTTGTCACTATTAACACGAGTGGGCAAAGTACACTCGCTTTCAAACGGTAAATCTATAAATCGATTGAGCCCTGTATCAATGACGTAATCACACTGAACTCCCGTGCGGGCGTTTAAATCGCCCATTATGAAAATGCTACCCTTATTGCTGTACATTCTAACATCTTCATTTAATTGATTGAAAAAATCAAATTCAAATAAAGAAGAACTAGGGTAACTGTATACATGTACTCTTGAACCCTCAGGTGGAATATATAATAGACAAATATAGATGTCTTTTTCGCCGAAAAGATAAGTTTTAGTAATTTTAAACCATATAAACCCATTCGGATTAAAGTTTACAAGTTGTATATATTTACCAAGACTTTCTTTAAAATACACTATAACTCCACCACTGTCACGCATTGCTTTACAGTTAGATTTCGGGCGTGGAGCGCTGAATTGCTTATAACCCTTTATATATAAATTAGACGTTTTAGTATGCCACGTCTCAGTAAATAGTAAAATGTCATAATTTTCAATATATTCCAAAAAGCTAGGATCACATAACTTCGGCTTTATACCCTGAAAATTCAAGAGCAAAAAAGATAACTGTTCATTGGTACAACTCTAAGCGAAGCCCGAGCTCGAAACAGTATCGACCGTGTACATCTTGCCATCAATATACAGCTTATCAAAGGATAGCGAAGCAGTTTTATTTGCATCGCGGGCTTTTGTCAAAGCAGACGACAAAATTTTTCGCTTATCTTGTACACCTTTGGGGAATTGTTCAGACACTTTATAAGCAGAATTTTTAAGCTCCTGGTATGCACGACTCTTTATCAACATTTTATCTGGGTAATGATTAAATTTGACCACAATCGGACGACTTTTGTCTTTATTGAATTTCCCTATCCTTTGGGCCCTCTCGATTTTTATTGACTCGTGAGCGTCCTGGATTTTTAATTTGTCACGACAAAAGTCTTTGATAATATCTTCACAATTTTCGGACTTTCTGGCCTCAAATGACTCACATTCACTTAAACCCATAAACAAAAGGTTATCCCTCATTGAGCGCGCCTGTAGATCCAGAATATCATCGCCAAATGATTTCATTTTATCACAATCTTTTATCATAGAGTCAATTTTGTTCTTATATGAGGCAATTTCATCGTTAACCTTAGACTGGATATTCTTCAATTCGTCCACAGTATTGGCGTCGAAAGTACGGGAATTCTCGAGTTGATCAATCCGTATCCTATTATCAGTAGATGATTTTTCTAATACTGAAAGACGGTTTTCGATGCCAGTCATTTTCTGGGTTAATGAAGTAATTTGTTTCTCAATCGAATCGAGTTTGCAAAGCCTAGTATTCATTGATTCAAGCCTTTCCAACACTGTTTGTTGAAAGTTCATATTTTGTGTGTTCACCGGCGATTGATTTACACTTGGTGGGGGATACTGTTGTTGAGGAGTATAGAAAGTCCCAACTGGAGTTTGGTAATTACTATAGTTCATATTCATATTCATGGGATGGATATAACCCGTTGTTAAACCGTTTGGCCCGTGTTGACTATTTTGACCGTTATTTCCCTGGCTCGACATATTTGTAGAATTTAGTGATTTCTTCTCAGGATTGCCATTGTCATCTGGTGAAGTCAATCCCCTTTTTTCACCTTTTTTCTTATTTTTTGGCATGAGTGCCTTACATATAATCGAAAGAAAAGTTTTTATCTAACTCACTCAGGTACTTTCATAGTCCAATATCATTGAGATCACCGTATACAATCCATTTTTTATATTATGTTTACATGGAAATTAAAAACAGCGGCCATATTTCGCGCATGCGTATTAACGAAAGAAATGTATTACTTCATGCTGTTTGTAATATACACTTTAATTAAAAACAATAAATAATAATAATAATAATAATAAAAAAACAAAAAACAAAAAACAAAAAAAAAAAAAAAAAAAAAAAAAAACATTTATTTGCCTTGTTTTTGATCCACGCTGTATATGATAATGAAAATTCTCGAAAAGTATTACTTCATGTTTTTTGCAATATGTTTTTTTAATCGAAAAAAAAAACCTTATTGACATATGTTTTTTCATGTTGACTGCGTTTTTTGAAATTTGCTCTGAGACCAGGTTGTCCTATGGAAATCTTAAAGTGAATCCTACAGTTGAGAACGTCGTGTTATAGCCAAGGTGAATGGTATTGTAATGATTTCGGAATTAAATTAAATATTGGGCGAGTTTTGAATGAAATTATGAGATGTAATATGTGTAATTCCGTTAAATTCGATATTTTATTTATCACTCCAATATAATCCACGTGATTTTTATGTGTCAATTTGATAATTTATTTATCTATACTCTGAAGACCGCAAATAAAGTCCAATCTTCATGAAACTTTCTCGAAAATTCTGGTCACAAGGGTGAACCCTACTGAAAGGGGAAAGATCCATATAATATCAATGGAAAAGATTCATTAATCAAAAATTTTCTTGTTTACACTCTAGAGGCCACAGATATGGTCAATCTTCATGACACTTGGTCAGCAATTTTGTCGTTTTCAAAAGGATTAACCATTTTGAAAATGGGAAGGATTAACATGATATGACGGGAAAGGGGATCTAAGTGACATTTTTCTTATTTGCACTCTGGAGGCCACAAAACATAAAAGTAAAATTTTGACTTTTGCTGGAAAATTCAAAAATAATTGATTGAGACAAAGCTACGAAGGCGAGCGATATAGGACCATAATGGTTCTCTTGTCTATTTAAATACCTGTAAGTCTCTACTAACCAAAATGAAGCTCTGAAATGTAACCATGCATTGTTTGTGCGATTGGAAAGGATTTCGAATGGTTCTAATTGATTTTCGAGCGATTTTAAAGATTTGAAATAGCAAATAGAAATAGAAAAATAGAAAATAGAAATTTGTAAGCGGGTGATATACAATATAGAATGCTTTTAAGTGGCAAGCGTGTTAATTTGACAATGCTATTCAATGAATATTATAACGGGTGTTTGGAAATTGAAATCGCGCACGAGATCAAGTATCCATGAATAGGTATTGCATATGTTACATGGACAAAACGGAAAGTCTTTTTTTCGTTGAAAATAGTCGATTTTCGTATTAATTGCCCACCCTTACTGCTTGATTAATACATAAATGCCTCTTATGGAGAAAAGTAATATGGCAGAGTCTAAAGGTCAAATTATCCACTCCCCTACAGACATAGAAGCCATTTAATAATTTGCGGGAATGGCGGAAAACAGATCATTTAGTTCCGTGTGTTGAATTATAGTCGTTTATTGAAGAGGTATCTGACACTTTCCCTGTAAAGATCCGCTTATACTGGAATTGTGGTAACAATGTGCTGGTCAATGCTGAACGACGAACAATCTGTAATCAAAAATGTCCACTTATTTGAAGTTAAAACGATTGAAAAAGTCAAATAATGAAAACAAAGTTACATATAACGAGTCCGTGACTTTACCGATTGTTCAGCGCGAAACAGTTACTACTGCCTATATGTGTATAGGCGTATTCAAACTAAATATCGACACATTTAACACTCCCCATTTCGCGTAAAACATATTGAAAATAGTTGAGATATAGTACATGAGTATTATCCAAGATGCACTTCGACATACTTTACATACATTCTTTCAACGTTTTCAAACTTCACGGCATTAAGATTTCTTTAGTCTGATTATCAAAAATAAAATGTTTCAAAATTGTCTGAAAAATTCATTTGAATTAATGCAAACTGAATTTCAATTTCGATTTCTGTGGTGAACATCTATATAACGATCGGAAGCCACAAAAACCTCCTTGTCTTTGAAGAGTAACGGTAATTTGAAACGGCGACTATTTATTGTCACTTCTTTAAAGCTAGGTTGGCTAGATTATGGATAAAAATAAACACAATCTTACGTTGAGATTAATAAAGGAATTTTTAAGCCGGGCAAACCTGATATGATTTCAACAATTTTTCAGTTATATCGCGGCGACCGGAGTACCTAACAATGGATTCCTAGTATTTCTCTCACCAGTACTACCATCACATCCTTTCCTAGCCTCCAGCTGCTATCTCACATAGGTCTACGATTATCAACCCATCGATGAGAGACAAATACTCGGAAAGAATGAGTGCCGCCATAAAAAATCGACAAAGCATTGTTTTTATCCGTTTATCAAATTCGTTTTTTTTCTTGACTCATTCAATATCCCTTATGAATTTTAATTTATTTTGATATAAATATAGCGGGTCGGGAACGAAAACAACAACAACAACAACAACAACAACAACAAAAGAACACACACACCTTGAATGTGGAAACAGTGGTCCATTCTGTTTGGTGGACGGACTTACTTTTCATGGTTCGCATTCAGTGTTTGACTCGTTGCTCTAAATAATGGATATAATAAGGTATTTTTGTAATTCTAGGTTAGAATTTCAGCGTTTTTTTATCACGACGCAAGGAATTTTAAGCAACACCCCCCCCCCCCCCCCCCCTGATTGTTAGCCAAATAATGAATTTTAACCAATTTTAATGCTTATATTATCTATTCTTGGGTAAGATCAAATAGCTCAAACAATAAGATACAATGCGTTTAAAAATACATTGTACCTAACTGTTTGAATCTCTAGTCTTTCTCAAATTAGACTAGCTACCTTTGTAGATTAAACGTTTTCATCAACTATAATGTGAGTTCGTCAAAAGAGTCATTTTTCTTATATAGATATATATTTCAGCTTCTTATCCTAAAAAAACAACATTAATAATCTGAGGAGTGAGATTGAGTTTACCACCTTACCACAAATAAATCGAAACTCGAGATCAGCAAAATTGGGAACTTAAGATCAAAACCACATAATCATGAGGATGGTATCTTCATATGTACAGTTAATAAAATCGTGAAATTGACAAGGTGAATGGTTTTGGAATTATTCGGGAATGAAATTGAATGAGTGTGTGGAGTGAGTTTTGGGTGAAATTAAAGGGGAGGTAATCCAATATCGCTAATTTTGTTCAAAGTGAACAAAATTATCGATATTTATCACCTTCCTTTAATAAAAAATGCATACAGGTTTTATAAATAGTTTGCTATTTCTTTAAAAACCTATCAGACGCGTATATTTTCAATTATTTAAGTGAAATCACGATTCGTCACAGCTATATTTATTTAGAATGTAGTTGGTGATCTTATCTTTTTACTGATTTTGGAGCGTTCGGAAATGGTTTGAGTGAGTGTTTAAAACAAATGAATGGAGCGCTGAGTGAGCGAATAAGAATGGTTTTGATTAAGATGAATGTCAATTTCACGATGTAATTTACTGTAAACCATTCTCCAGTGCTCGATCAGCGCTCTATTCTATGCATTTAAATCACTCATTCACACCACGGGAAAACGTCCGGAAATTATTTTAAAAAAAGTGCCTCGAAATGTTTTTAAAACAATCAACATTTAATTCATGTCTATAAGAGTATTGCTCTTTTTGACATCTTGTCTGTAAAGACGCAAAGATAGAAAAGTAAGTACAATTCTATTAAAGGGAGGTAAAAGTATCGCTAGTTCCGTCTTATTTAGGCAAAATGAGTAATATCGTATCACCTTCCTTAAATTAAACTCAAAATTTACTCAGCGCTTGGCGCACTCATTCAATTTTATTCAAACTCATTCCATAATCATTCATCTTTTCAATTTCATGCAATGTATACATTCCAGTGAAACTCCATTCGCAGAAATTGTTGGACAAATAGTAACAATTATAGACTATTTGGGATTGCCCAATATTCGAATACTGGTGCAATAATCTACCTAAATTACTATCTTTTCACCGTCTTTTAATGACTAAATTTTGTTTCGAACCTGATCTATATGAAATCCATAACAATGCTTAATTGAAAAGTTTTGATAAAATTTAGACTAATTAACAATAGAAACGGAAAGATTGAAGTAATATTCCAAGAAATGGACGGTTTTGTCCTGTTTGTAATAAAGGATTTATTGATTCAAATTAAAGGAAATCATATTTAGATAAAATATCTTTTCCGACGATTGATAAATTTGCTACTTTGATGCCAAACTTTAACGAAAAATCAATTCCTAATGTCTGCAAATACCTCGATAGATGTAGTTTTGAAATACGTGAAAAATCTTTTACTGATAATTCTTAGTATACATTTATATTTCTTCTTTTGTCAATTTTCATAAACTGAAACACTCCTGAGAGTAATCTGTTTGACATGAAATTTTTAAAATGAACCTATGCGTGACATTTCCAACAATTTGGCATGTTCTCGAAGGGACAGCATTAAGAATCTTAGACAGCCGCATATTGTAATTATAAGATTGTCTGACAGACTAAAGACACTAAGAGACCTTACTTATTAACATTACGTGAAGTAAATATTGTCAGACTGTGCAGATGCACAGATTAACCAGAGTATTTACTTTGCGCTTATTTGAAATTGTTGTAAATGTCACGCACAGACTCATATTTAATTTTCATATCATTGTTTGTCTTTGCCATATTTTCATTGTATTATTTGTAAATGGCCAAAGACATCTTATGAGGTCGATATGCCAATGAAATGAAATGATATTTCCGGTTGCTATTTTTTCCAAACCAATTGACAATGCCTTTGTTTCCTTAATGCCAAAGGACCCACCGGAAAACTATGGCGTGTGGAACGTTGCAAAATTCGATAAATATTTTTATGTGATATAATTTTATATTTATATTCTACATTTTTTTTATTTATATTCTAAAAATAGTTTTATGTGATATAATTTTATATTTATATTCTATAATTTTTATTTATATTGTATATTTTTTATTTATGTTCTTTATTTTTTATTTATGTTCGATAACGCGAAAAAAAATTATGTGATATAATTTTTTATTTATATTGTATTTTTTTTTTATTTATGTTCTATATTTTTATTTATATTCGATAACGCGAAAAAAAATTATGTGATATAATTTTTTATTTATATTCTATATTTTTTTATTTATGTTCTATATTTTTTTATTTATATTCGATAATAGTGCGAAAAAATTTATGTGGTATATTTGCATCATGGGATACTAGTGACATTTGTAACAAACGATTTGATTGGACAACGGGACAGCCACAAGGGGGCAGCCATCTTTGTTGTGAAATCCGTTGTCCAATCAAATCGTTTGTTACAAATGTCACTAGTATCCCATGATGCAATTATACCACATAAATTTTTTTCGCACTATTATCGAATATAAATAAAAAACATAGAACATAAATAAAAAATATAGAATATGAATAAAAAATTATACCACATAAATTTTCTTTCGCGTTATCGAATATAGATAAAAAATATAGAACATAAATAAAAAAAAATATACAATATAAATAAACAATTATATCACATAATTTTTTTTGGCGTTATCGAACATAAAAAAAAAATAAAGAACATAAATAAAAAATATACAATATAAATAAAAATTATAGAATATAAATATAAAATTATATCACATAAAAAAATTTTTAGAATATAAATAAAAAAAATATAGAATATAAATATAAAATTATATCACATAAAAATATTTATCGAATTTTGCAACGTTCCACACGCCATAGAAAACATACTTTTAAATATGATATTTGATATATGATTATACGAAAAAAATACTCTAGTCAAGTTAAGTATGTTTGACACAAAAGGTCAATTACGTTTGTAAAACGTAAAAATCTATACGTAGATATATTCTTGAATACGCTAAAAATGAATGAAATTGTCAAGATTTTTCTTTTGAGGATCTTTAGTCTTTTGAATGGACAAAAATAGCAAAGTTTTATAACACCCCCCCGCCTTTTGTTAAAATATAAGTAATTTTGTGTTTGTGTGTCCTAACGGACAAATCAGGCGCTTTAAACCTACACTAGCCAATAAAATTGTAGAACAATTAATTTATCTTTGTGTGAAACGTCGGCCGTTTTGAACTATTTAGAGTTTTTTGTGTTTTTTTGCGATTTTTTTAGCGTTTTGGTTCTGAATTACATGAAGTATTTGGAATGCATTAATGAACTGAAAATGCGATTTAGAATGCTTTAGATCGAGATGAATGTCACTTTCATTATCTTAGTAACTGTAATATTATATTACATGTAGGCGTCGAATTTCAAATTCAAATGAGTGAATTTAATGGGAGGTGATCCTTTATCGCAAATTTTGTTCAGGATGAACAAAATTAGCGATATGTACTACTTCCCTTTAATAAAATATGCACCCAAGTTCTATAAACAGCTTCTTATTTATTCAAGAACCTATCAGACGCTTACAACTTCAATTATGTCAATGAAATCGCGATGTTTCTATATCAAAGTTAATGTTGAATGACGTTGTTGATTCTTTATTTTTCAATGGGTTTGAGCGTTTTTGAATGGTTTGAGTGAGTGTTTGGAATGAATGATTGGAGCGCTGAATGAGCGATTTAGAATGGTTTTGATTGAGATGAATGTCAATTTCACGATGTTTTGAACTGTAATGTTTATGTTATACGTTGACAAATCCTTCTATTAGAGATCTTTAAATAAGTTTAGCATTGGGGACAATCTAAGATCTATGGATAGAGAATTGTATGTTAGTGTCTTAAGATATCAATGTTATCCGGTCGAGGTTGGGAAAATCTATCAAGACAAGTCTTTGTCTAGTCATGATAGATTCTAGCCAGATAAAATAGATATTTTAAGACACTTAGCAATCATTCTATGTAATAAACAATCATTTTCCATTGATTTTTAAAAGAATTTTTAAAATTGTATTGTAATATCTCACATTTCATTCAATATATATTATAAAAGTATGAAGAGGACTATTAAAGAGGACAATCTGGAACATAACCAATCAATCATTTCTTATCATTTACGCATTGAATTGTTCTTACCCCTTCGATAGCAGTTTTGACACTAAAAATCACAGATGAGGGTCAAAAACCTGGTAACCAGACTTACTGTTAAAATATTCTTTTTTTCTGGCATTGAATTTCTCTGTAAGTAATTACATACATACTCAATATCACTATAAAGCTGTTTTTAGGGTGAAAAAGTTAATGATCCAACTTGTGAACAACACTAGAAAACATTAAATTGGTGATTATCTGGATGGATGCCTCCATATGACAAAAAGTGCTAAAGTGCCTTGTCAACGTCTAGAAGGTCGTTACAGTTAATTACATCATAAAATTGACAATCATTCGGATCAAAACCATTCTAAATCGCTCACTCAGCGCTCCAATCATTCATTCCAAACACTCACTGAAAACGATCAAACCCATTGAAAAATAAAGAATCAACAACGGTTTTCAAAAAAAACTTGGAAAGAGAAGAATCGTTATTTCACTGATATGATTCAAATTGTAAGCGTCTAATTTGTTCTTGAAGAAATAGGAAGATATCTATAGAATTTATTTGCATATTCAATTAAAGGGAGGTAATCAATATCGCTAATTTTGTTCATCCTGAACAAAATTTGCGATATATGATTACCTCCCATTAAACTTACCCAAGACTCGCTCCTCACACTCATTCAATTTCATTCCTATTTCATTTCAAAATCATTCACCTTGTCAATTTCGCGATGTTGTTAACTGTAAACTTCCCAAATAGATACATTTTCCGGGCATTTTCATTTATTGTCACCTGTTCTATTTGGCAGGGAAATCCAAGGGTTCAGAGTGTAATAAATTTTGATATCATTACTAGTGACAATATCTTATTTGAGTTTTCACTGTATGATTTCCCTTTTATGCTCCCGCATCTACTTGTCGATCTGTCTGTCTGCAAAACTTTTCCAAAAAACTAAACATTGCAAATTACTTCAAGACTTTTTATGATACAATGCTCTTATTTGGTATGATGATAAATCTCGGCGACGCGCATTTGAATATACAAAGGTCATGTGACAAGGTGTAGGTCATCTGTCAAGATCAATGTGTTTGTTTTTTTTCAAATTGTCGTTTCATGGACACCCGTGTTTCAAAAACACATCTTGTTTTGAAGATGATAGGTCCCTTACCCATGACTCCGAGCCAGGTTACTGACTCTAAGATTGAGAAAAAAAAATAGATAAAACTATAAAATCGGATCTCTAGATATATATATTTCTTAAAAAATAGCGTTCATTATTCCCTTTTTGTTATTTGTCATATGAAATTAATATAGTTTTATTAATCATTGGTAGAATAGTTCATTGACGTAGGCATATTATTAATGTGTAAATCCTTTCTCAATATATAATTAACAGAAGCATTCGAATTGTTACTCTATTTAGATTTGTCATTTATACAACTGTAATGAGTTCTATGGACCTTCGTTTTCTATAATGTCAAAAGGAGCACCAATTATAAGCTTGTTCGCTCTTAGACATGTTATTTTTTATATACAAGGTTGTTAAAGTTCATTCAGGCAATGACATCGATGAATTTAACAGATGAAATTTAGTTTGACACGGCTTTGCCTAGTTATGCTTATTTCTCCCAGTCGAGACCGGATAACATTCATTTGTGCTATTCTAAAACTTGAATAAATTGTTACATTGGTCATGTAACTATTTTCATAGCACAAAGTCTTTTTTTTAACTTTGAAATGACATTTAGGTAAAAGTCGTTCCAGGTAATTTTATCAATATGCAAATTGTTTCTAAGTATAAACGACCTGGTGACTTTTTATTTTAGTAATATCAGGTCAATACAGGCTTAATATTCGCCAAAGGCTCGAAACGATAAATTAACCCAACCTCGATCAGAAGACATTGATAGTTTAGGACTCTAACATTTTATGTAATTTTAATCCTATTGACCATGGAATCATTTAAAGTGGTAAGACCCAAATTAGGTATTTCGTTATGTGCTCGATTTTGGAAAGTTTCGGAAGATATTTCCAATTTTACGTAATAGTCGTAGTAGTAATGCAATGTCGTATATGTACATGTAATAGGGCTGTCACACCTTAACGTTTTAGCCAGCGTGTGCGGAACGTGTTGGATTTTTTATAACACGCTGCGAACACGTCGGGTACGCTATGGACACGTTCCGCACACGCTATCGGCACGCTGTAGCACGTTGGCACACGTTGCGATACGCTGAGTATCTCATAAAATTTTGTGCATGCTTAAAATTTCTCAGCGTGTGCCGAACGTTTTGGAACACGCTCCGCACACGTTCCGCACACGTTCCGAACACGCTCAGCACGCTAGAGACACGCTAGGAGCTCGTTCACTTACGCTACGGACACGCTTGAAACACGTTCGCCAAAAGTTTAACGTGCTTCGAGCGTGCCTCCAGCGTACTGGGAACGTGTGCATAGCGTGTCTTCAGCGTACCGAACGTGTGTCTAGCGCGTTGCCAGCGAGTTCACAGCGTGTTTCTTGCGTATGACAGCGTTTCAGTTTTCAATGAAAATATAAAAGTTCCGCTGCATATTTGTCTTGAATTTCTACCATCAGCTTCTCGAAAATAAATAAATTTGTGAATGTACGTGTGTATGACCCTTTTGATATGTTCATATCTGCATGTTTCCTCATGACCAGTCTAAGAATGACTTGAAAACTCGATTATAAGAAGCATTCTTTATATTTGACGATGAACGATTTCGTTCAAGTGATGTAAATAAAACTTATGTTATGTTATGTTATGTTATGTTATGTTATGTTATAAGCTGTTTGTCTTTTCTTCCATAAAAATCCTTTACGGATTTTCTTAATTCCTTAGATTGTCGAGGTGGAGAATGTAGCCTAAATGTGTATTAAACATTGCGTTTATAGCTTTACAAATGCGTCTGCTCTTTGGTGAGAATAACAATACGTTCGCGAAAATACAAACATTTATTCGTCTCATTTGATCATTATCAATATGCCAAAAAGACAAGTACATCGTTGTACCTGGTGGACATAAACAAGACGTGTTTTACTCTATTCTGCTCTGTTCAGAATATTTGATTTTATTATATGTACTACAAGTTTGACATTTGGTACACCTTTTCCCCATTATAAGACTAGCTATTCAAGATTAAGAGAGGTTGTAAAAAGTCATCCTACATGGTAGAGCATATGGAGGAAGAAAGGAGTGCATTATGACAAGTAGTTCCTTACCCTTTCGCAACATTTTTCGAGTGAAAAGTACTAGAAGCTTTAATCAACCTGTAATCTTATAAGTTTGTTATATGTATGTTTTCATATGTAACAGGTGCCAGTGTATTTTCATTTCGTCTTTTCCTATTTTTCTTTTACATGAACCAACATACTTCGAATTTGAATATGTGTAGTGGCCGGTGGCCTGTTTATATATTAAAAGAATGAATTTAAAGTGGTAATTTTTTGCAGAATTTATATTTACATCCAAAACACGCTGCGAACACGTTATAACACGCTAGAAGCGCGTTACAAACACGCTAAGCACGTTCTGAGGACGTTACGAGAACGTTGGACACACGCTCAAGAACGTTGGTATACGCTGACATACGCTATCAACACGTTTCTCACTCGTTACTCACACGTTCAAACTCGCCATGAACACGCTACAAGCGCGTCGTGAATTGACAAAAAGAAAATGTAGGTCAGCGTATGCCGACGTTTTGCGGACTTAGTCGTTTTCTCATACGCGTTAGGCACACGCTTGCTAAAACGTTGAGGTGTGACAGGGCCATAAGTGCTTTAAATTCAATGTATACAACTTCCGACATTTAATGACTGTAATGTCATTATCATTTACGTAATTTTATGTCATTTTCTTCCGTTAGAAAAAGGTGAAAAATGGGCTATGCCGATTTCCTCATTTTGTTTTCATTCGGGAAGAACTACCTAGAGGTAGTTAACCCGTAATAGTTTCTCAGCGTTTCGGAAGTAATGAACTTTAACAATGTTAAAAGAGGTTTCCTAATGATTTTCATTAGGAAACCTCGGTCAACATTTTTAAAGATCTTGAGTTCCAAAATAATGCGTAACTATTACGGGTCCACTATCTTAAGGTATTGGACGTACAACGATTCTACGACGTTTAGTAAGTCATGTATTTTAACACTGTTAACCGATAATTTCTAAAGAACTATTACGGTTCGTTTTTTTTTTATCCCACCGACGCAAAGAGAGGGTTTCCAAGTTTATAATCAGTCTCCTCGAGTTCCCTCTTCCATTCATACAATTCAGTGTCTTGGGAACCTTAATGAATATTTATAACGGGCTGTAATATTGTAAATCTTATTTGGTTCTATTTTCACGCCGTACATGTAAATCTCCATTGGCCGTTCCTGTATATTTCATCGATCCATGTTCCTGTGATTTTTGATTTGCAGGACTATAGGGGAAAAGTAATAAGCAATTTCTCCTTCACTTCAATATTTTTAGCTAATGGGATGGTTACTTTTATTTTATTATTTTTTCATCAACATATCATTGTTGTCCCCTTATCTGTTTGCGGTTAAACTAAACTTAAAAGTTCTAAATACTGTAAAACGCGTGTTGAGCGACCACTTTAGGGGCAAACCAAAAAGCGCTCGCTTATTGGAATAGTCGCTTAATGCAATATATCATAATTCATAACTCAGGTCATTTTAAAGCGAATGTAAATTGCCGCAAAATTCTTACTTAGTCTTTTGATGTTCGAACCTATTTGAGTTATCACATTTAGACGATTCTAATGGGTTTCCAGCAAGATAGGAATAAATAAAAAAAAAATAGTTTAAGAAAGTCTATTTCATCAGAGATTCTGCTTGTGCTGTAGTGCCTGAGGACATAATAATAATAATAATGATAATAATGGTAATTATATTAATATTAATAATAATAATAATATTAATAATAATAATTATCATTAATATTATTATTAATATTATTATTATTATTAGTTGTAGTAGTAGTAGTAGTAGTAGAAGTGGTAGTATCAACATTATCATTATTTTTTTTTATAAAATAATGATTTTATCAAAATAATGATAATAATGATGATAATCAAGATCTGATATTTAACCCGGAGAAAGGAGATTTACCAGAATGCGTTTCATTAAAATTAAAATGATGTCAAAACCGACTTGTACTACAGAAAAAAATGGCACTGGGAAACCAGTTATTATCATTTTTTCCTAAAAGAGGAAAGGATTGAAGACAATAAGCAAATAATAGACAAATGAGGGGAGATATTGTCGGGACTTTATTTGCTAAAATGTCTATAACCACGAGACCTCGGGCTATTGTCATTCCAAACGTCATCAATAGACGAAAATTAATACTGTTGCTGCCTATCCGAATTAGATACAAAGTGTAACCTGTCCTGCGAGAAGGGATCTTCTGGAAAGTGCGTAAAAAAGTCGACCCTAGTCAGCCTGCGCGCTTCACGCAGGCTGGCTAGGGTCGAACCTTTTCGCACTTGGTTGACTTTCTGAATCAAACATGATGATTCTACCTCCTTGTATAAGAATCTATAAACTGCGAGCTCTCCTTGAGAGGTTGAGCCAATCCTCTTTTTACAAATTTTTAATCGAAATTTTATTCTACAGTTTATAATCGAGAATTTATTCTACAGTTAACAACATCGTGAAATTGACATTGATTTTGATCAAAACCATTCCAAATCACTCGTTCAGCGCTCCATTCATTCATTCCAAACACTCACTCAAACCATTCAAAAATGCCCAAAACTCAATGAAAAAGATGGAATCAACAAAATCACGCAAATATATGATGCTAGAAAATAATCGCGATTTCACTGCAATAATTCAGATTGTGAGCATCTGATTTCTTCTTGAAGAAAAAGGAAGCTATTTATAGAACTTGTTTGCATATTTTATTAAAGGGAGGTAATACATATGGCTAATATAGTTCATCCTGAACAAAATTTGCGATATTGGATTACCCCCCAGAAAATTCACTAAAAACTCGCTCCATACACTCATTCAATGTCATTCCTAAATCATTCAAAATCATTCATTTTGTCAATTTCACCATGTTGTTAAGTGTAACATTGTCTATCCGAATTAGATAAGTAATTTAACCCGTCTGGCAAAATGGGGTCATCTGAATAAAGCGCAATGTAAAGACGTTCGCCTGCACATTCTGCTTGGATCGAACCTTTCGGGTTGATTTTCTGAATCAAAAATGATCAATCTGCATTCCTATATAAGAATCTTTTAAATGCGACCTCCGATGGATCTCTGCTGAAATAAATTCTTTTTATGACCCCACGCTCCCGCATCGATAGATCGGGGGCATACTGTTTTTGCTATCCATAATTGTATATTTATCTGCCTGTCTGTTTGTCCCCAAAAAAACTTTTACATTTTGCGGTTATGTTTGATTGGTTAGTGGAGTCTTCATATTTCAAATGTGTATTGCTTGTGACAAGTTCTTTATGTTGGTACAAGTTTCAAAGTTCAGTTCATGTCTTTATTTTCAAGGCCAAACATGTTGAAATTTTAACTTCAAAATTTAATTTTGTTGTGCAGTCGATTATAGAATTTAGTTTAAGGTTTTCTGTTGATTAAAGAATTGATTTTAGGTTCGATGTTGATTATCAGAACAAAACAGAATTATATTCAGAAATACGACTTGAAAACATATAGGCTCATCGTCGACATACATTCATACAGTTAAAAACATCGTGAAATTGACAAGGTGAATGATAATGGAATTATTTAGGAATGAAATTGAATGAGTGTGTGGAGCGACTTTTGAGTGAATTTAATGGGAGGTAGTCCAGTATTGCAAATTTTGTTCAGGATGAACAAAATTAGCAATATTGATTACCTCCCTTTAATAAAATATGCATACAAGTTCATGAGATAGCTCCCTATTTCTTCAAGAACATATCAGACGCTCATAATTTCAATTAAATAAGTGAAATCCCGATATTTTTCCTAGATATAATTATTTTGAACGAAGTTGTTGTTATATGTTTTTCAGTGAGTTTGGAGCGTTTGTGAATGGTTTGAGTGAGTGTCTGGAATGAATAAATGGAGCGCTGAGTGATCGATTTAGAATGATTTTGATTGATTTAAATGTCAATTTCACGATGTAATTAACTGTAATACATAAAGTACATGAATATGGACATATTGTTACAAGTGATTGTAATTCTTAAGTGCGGAAATGCTGTTCAATGAAGAGTTTTAACAAATATGAATGAGTATATAAGATGTATGGTAACAATGATAGTTAGAAAGTCAATTTAAAACGTTGTTAATTCAAACGTTCTTTTTTTTCCACCGCCTTTGTATAAAATATTCCAATACCTTTCAAAATTTTGACATTTTCAGATGTTGATTATTCTTCCATCTTAATCATATGTAACCTAGTGTAATAATATTTCTTCAAAAATGTATTTCTTTATTCTTTATATGCCGGCAAATATGTAAAAAAATGGAATTCATCCTCCAATACTTTTTTGTCACAAAAATCACAAATTCTTTCGTTTCTAGGGATATATCTAGGACGTCCTATTTCAATTTATAGTTGATGAGCAGATAATCGTAATTTTGTCACTACATTTCTTTACTTACTAACTTTATTTTTTCTAAACAGATCGAAATATTAAAAGAATCTTTTAGGTTCCAAAGAAATAGTTATTGTATTGTATCAAGCTACTGTTTCTGAAAAATAGCAAAGGCAGGGCCATTGGAGTTGTACAAACTTATCTTGTTCCTTCAAAAGATCATTTTACGGAGTTCCCAGATGGTCTTTTTCTGCTGGACGGGTCACAATTGTTTTCAGAAATGTCGTCTGGAAAGTACGTTTTTTGTTAGTCTATTTTTAAAGCAATGGTGCTATCGTCTGCCCACACAAACAACACAGAATCCTATTCCGTCTGCCATTCAACGAAGAGCCCGATGGTTCTCACGCCTAGAGAAAATTATGTTGTCTCTTATAAGACAAAGATCTGCATTTTAAACGTAATGCAGATATACGACGACCGAAAGTTCATTCGGTGCCATTTTGAGGTCCATTTAGTCATCTTTTGGTCATATTGTCTTTTATACAATTTGAAAACGTCTTATGGTTACCATTTTCAGGTTATAAGTGATTGCCCTTATGCATGACTTACATGTATCAATAAAACATTTACTGTTCTCCCGGACTCGCAGTTTGTCTATGTATAGATATGCTTGTCTCAAAAACAAATCTTAAGACGTCTCCTACGTAAACATCTCATTTCGTCATCATGTTAAGCTGGCTATAACCTGTCTTTTTTAACCGTTTCTACTTATTTATAACTTCTTTAAGATTTCTTTCCTAATCATAGTGTAGCTACGCATACAAAAATCTGACATTGGTATGAAAAAAATAGTCAAAGGAAAACGGTTAAATTATGTCAAATGTAGGAAATAGTTCGGTGAAAGTCATTTGCTATTAAAGCAATTTAGCTCGGAGTTCTAGAACGGAAGAGATTCATTAATTGAACAGTTTAATCAGATTTGACATAAGACCTAATGTCAGGTTATTTGTAAGCGATTGTTCCGGTAATATCAGATTTTATCAAGTTACAGCTAATACGATCTTGAAAATAACAAGGTTGATGACTGGACTGCTTTCGAAGTAAAGTTGAATGAGCGACCATTGAGTGGTATTGAATGGATTAGAATATCGCAACAAGTTCAAATAATTTCCCTATATTGTGTTACAGTTAGTATCATCGTGAAATTGACATTCACCTCAATCAAAACCATTCAAAATCGTTCACTCAGTGCTCAATTCATTCATTCCAAACACTCACTCAGACCATTCAAAAACGCTCAGCCCCATTGAAAAAAAAGAATAACCAACGTCATTCAAAAATAATTTTGATAGAGAAAAATCGCGATTGCACTGAAATAATTCAATTAGTCGCGTCTCATAGGTTCTTGATGAAATAGGAAGCTATATATAAAATTTGTAAGTTTTTTTTATTAAAGAGAGGTAATCAATATCGCTAATTTTGTTCGTCCTGAACAAAATTTGCGATATTTGATTACATGCCATTAAATCAACTCAAAACTCGCTCCACACACTCATTCGCTTTTATTCCCCCCAAAATCCAAACTCTTTCAAAAGTCATAGGACTTTTTAATTTCGCGTTGTTATTTATGAAAAGTTCTTTTTGATCAGTCATAGTTTGGCCGCATATGCAAAAATCGGACAGGACAATGTTGAAAAAATGATAAAGGAAAACGGTCAAATAATGTAAAATGTAGGGAAAAGTTCGCAGAAAGGCGTTTGCTATAATAGCAATTTAGCTCGGAGTTCTAGAATGGAAGAGATTCATTAATTGAACAGTTTAATCAGATTTGACATAAGACGTAATGTCAGACTATTTCGCGTTGTTATTTATGAAAAGTTCTTTTTGATCAGTCATAGTTTGGCCGCATATGCAAAAATCGGACAGGACAATGTTGAAAAAATGATAAAGGATAACGGTCAAATAATGTAAAATGTAGGAAATAGTTCACTGAAAGGCAATTGCTATTATAGCAATTTAGCTCGGAGTTCTAGAATGGAAGAGATTCATTAATTGAACAGTTTAATCAGATTTGACATAAGACGTAATGTCAGACTATTTGTAAGCGATTGTTCCGGTAATATCAGATTATATCAAGTTACAGCTAATACCATCGTGAAAATAACAGGTCGATGACTGAACTGATTTCGATGTGAAGTTGAATGAGCGACCATTGAGTGATAATGAAAGGGTTATAATAAAATATCGCTTTTTCGTTCAAGTTCAACAAAAACGCTATTTTGTGATATACAGTTAAAATTATCGGGGAATTGACAAAATGAGTAATTTCGGAATGATTTTTGGAATGATTTGAATAAATTTGTGGAGAGAGTTTTGAGTGAAATTCTAGGAAGGTAACCAATATCGCTAATTTTGTTCAGGATGAACAAAATTTGCGATATTAATTACCTCTTTTCATAGAATATACGTACTTTTCTGTTTGTGCGTCTTCGTGAACCAATCAGACACTTCAAAATCCACACCAGCTAATAAAATCAAAGAATAAAATTGATCGATTTGAATTTATTGTTGAAAGTCTTGAACGATTTTTAAATGTTTTGTTATGATTTCGAAGCGTTTTTGATCGATTTGAGTGAGTGCTAGGAGTGAATGAATAGAACGCTCAGTGAGCAATTTAGAATGATTTTGATCGGAATTATTGTCAATTTCATGATGTTACTAACTGTAACATTCATATTCCCTAAAAAATCCAAACTCTTTCAAAAAAAATAACAAGGTCGATAACTTGACTGATTTCGATGTGAATGAGCGACCATTGAGTGATATTGAAAGGGTTATAATAGAATATCGCAAAAAGTTCAACAAAAGTCAATATATTGTGTTACAGTTAGTTATATCGTAAAATTAACATTCACCTCAATCAAAACAATTCTAAATCGTTCACTCAGCGCTCCATTCATTCATTCCAAACACTAACTCAAACCATTCAAAAACGCTCAGCCCCATTGAAAAATAAAGAATAACCAACGTCATTCAAAAATAATTTTGATAGAAAAAAATCGCGATTGCACTGAAATAATTCAATTGGTCGCGTCTTATAGGTTCTTGATGAAATAGGAAGCTATATATAAAATTTGTACGATTTTTTTTTTATTGAAGAGAGGTAATCAATATCGCTAATTTTGTTCGTCCTGAACAAAATTTGCGATATTTGATTACGTCCCATTAAATCAACTCAAAACTCGCTCCACACATTCATTCGCTTTTATTCCCCCCAAAATCCTAACTCTTTCAAAAATCATTAGACGTATCAATTTCACGATTTTATTTATAAAAAAATCCTTTTTTCTCAGTTACAGTTTGGTCGCACATGCAAATATCGGACAGGGCAATGTTGAAAAAATGATAAAGGAAGACGGTCAAATAATGGCAAATGTAGGAAATAGTTCACTGAAAAGGCATTCGCTATTATAGCAATTTAGCTCGGAGTTCTAGAATGGGAAAGATTCATTAATTGAACAGTTTAATCAGATTTGACATAAGACGTAATGTCAGGTTATTTGTAAGCGATTGTTCCGGTAATATCAGATTATATCAAGTTACTGCTAATACCATCGTGAAACTAACAAGGTCGATGACTGGACTGATTTCGATGTGAAGCTGAATGAGCGACCATTGAGTGATATTGAAAGGGTATTAATAAAATATTGCTTTTTTTCGTTCAAGTTCAACAAAAATCGCTATCTACCCCGTTTCTTTATGAAAATTATCACTGTTGTATGAATGAAGTTTTGTGGCTTGATGAGAAAATAAGAAAAGAGAAGTTTTCGAAATAAAGGCTATGAGATCGTCAACGTTTTTGAGCGATTTCAAATAAGTTTCGGATTATCGATGACATCGCAGCTTTCTATATATGAACTACAGTATACTTAGTACGTAACGTTCAAAGAGAGCATTTTGAAAGGAAAGAAAACGCAAAGAAAAACTTTTGAATGGTTTGAGAAAGCGTTTGAAAAACAATGAAAGGAGCTTCGAGATAGCGTTTTAGAAATGACTTTGAGAGGGGCGAGCGTTTATTTCGCTTTGTTCCCAACTGTATCAAGATAATAATATCGTTTCACAGACCTTTTAAGGAGGCCTAACGATCTACAATATGTTGAAAGTCTATTTGTAAAATAATAAATCTCCTCATTGTTTCTATTTCCGTCCGGAAAATCCAATACCAGTTGCACATTTTCCCTCGACTGTGAAACCTTTATTTCCGAATTCTAACACCTTTGAGGGCAGAAATGATATTGAAAGTATGATTTGAGAAATTATTCCCGTTTTTGCGTTCATTTTTTTTTATTTATGTTTTTTGCGTTTCGTCTCCGTCTCTCATTAATTCCAGTTTCAAGACAGAATGATTAAAATATATATAATAAAAGTTCTTTGTTGAATCAATTGATAAAGTTACTGTTTAAAGGTTAAATCAGTCAAGGGGTCAGTGCAACACTATTGTAAGTGCCTATAAATATATAGGCACTTACAATAGTGTTGCACTGACCACTCGATCTGTCTTCACACAGCAAAATATTTGGCCGTTAGACGAAAGTGTACGGTAGTAATACCGTAAAACTGATATTCAATTCGATCTTGTGCAATCAAATTACTCTTTCCAATCACTCAAAAACTCAACGAAATAGTTCAGCATCGTTTATCGTCAGCAAGTTCATTCAAAACGATCAAAACATTTTACGATTCTTTTGCTTGGTGTTGATTGAAAGCGTTTGTTTTGTCCCCGGAGACATACACACAAAAAAGTGTGTTTTGTTAAAGGGAGATAATAAACTCTCCCATACTCCTATCCTGAGTATCAATGATATCATATCATCTCTATTCAATTTCATTTAAAATTCAGTAAATCCCCTCATTCAGTTGAATCCCTAAATCATCCCAAAATACTCACCTTGTCAATTTCCCGATATTCTCAGCAGAACAATCTTTGAAGTTCGAGCTTTATCCCACTGGTTCTCTTAATAACAAATCTGGCTATAGCAACTTACTACTTAATTGCAACTCTGGTAAAAGCAACTTACTACTTAATTGAAAAAAAAAATAAGTTGTGTCATTCAAAATTCGTGCGTTCTGATTCGCTGAAATTTTTGTTTTATTCAGTAATGAAAACAACTTCTACTACGCAGCTGTTTTGTTAGCTTCTGCTGAAAGTGGTCCCTTAAGCAATGTGTTTCTTAATCCACATTTTTTTTTTTACATTTTTACTCTATTGCATTAAATATACATGTTCTATCAATGGCTTCCTATTTTTTGAAAGAATCAACCAGTCACTTACAATTCCGATTCTGTCAGTTTAATCGTGATTTTTTTTCTAGTTTTTTTTTTTTTTATTTTGAATGATGTTGTTGATCTTATCTTTTTTAGTGTTTTGGCGCATATTCAAATGGTTTGAGTGAGTGTTTCGAAGGAATGAATGGAGCGCTTTGTGAGCAATTTAGAATTGTTTTGATCGGAATGAAAGCCAATTTAAAGATTTTCTTTACTGCAGTAGCTTCTGGAAAAAAGCAACAAATTATATTTTTATAAAAGGGTTGCTATTAAAGGGAGGCCACTTTATATGATTCAAGTGAAAAGGTATGAGTTTTTTAATTAAAATAAACTTCCAGCGCTCAAAACTAGCACATGTAAGGTCTTTCACATAATTTGTAAACATCGAAAATGAGTTTCAAGAAGGTAAAATATCAAGACTTATTTTAAATAAGTTTCACGGACGTAGCCCTTTTATAGTGGTACTCTCAATATTTTATAGAATATTATTCAATTGATTGTCTGAATGATTGTCACTTGAATGATTGCCTCGTTGGCCTAGTGGTAAAGTCACTCGCCCCGCGATCTTGAGGTCCGTGGTTAGAGCCCCACCGTCGCCGAGATGTGTTTATGGGTAAAACACTTCAAAGACAGCGCCAGTTTTCACCCAGCTGTAAGAATTGAGTAGCAGTAGGCTTAAACCACTGCTTCTCTCTCAGGGACGTGAAAGTGTCCGAGAACGACTCTATAAGGTTAACCTTTCGTCGTAATCGAACTTAAATATGAGCATGTGCGTGATATTTCCAACAATTTGAAATGTTTGTGAGGTGCAAACAGTTACACCGAGTAGAGTAGAGAGCCACATAGTGTAAATATAAAGTTACTTGGCGGTCTACAAATACTTTGAGACCTTATCTATCTACTAAATACCCAGTGAAGACTCTGGTCAGACTGTGCGGATGCACAGGCTGGTCAGAGTCTTTGCTTTGCACATATTTGGAATTGTTGGAAATCTCAAGCACAGGCTCATATATTGGTTTGAACAGAAGTATACTGCAGAAGACATTACTGCAAAATTTGTGGTCCATACCATTTATGCCTAGCACAATCGAAAACAACTACGGCTAAAAAGAGCACTCGATGAGCGTGATAGGTTAAATTTCACAAAATCGTTGCGCTTGCTTCGATTTGAGAATAGACTAAGAATAAATCGATCTTTATTTAAAAAAAAATCTTGGTCGTGGATAAATTAAAATGGGAAATGGAAGATAATTCGACACCTCTATTCATTTCGGTTAAAGCCCGTGTTATTGATACTTGTTACACTTTAGCATTTGTAGTGCCGTATAATAGACGTTTTCCTGTCATTACGAAGAAATCCGATTATACCCTAGTCTAGAATAGCAAATGTAATGGCATCTAAATGGGGTCTAAAATACACAGTTGTAATCTAATGGGTTTCTTTAGATATGTGAGCCGTAAATCAAACGTGAAAAAACGAATAAATAGATGATATTGAATGAGTGGTCATGGAATACCGTATCTATAAAATGAGTCATCTATAAACAGATAAAAACGAGGATACGCCTAGTTTTTAATCTGTTTTAGGTGACGAGTTTAATTAATTCTGTATTTTATGAGCACAAATTTTATATTCTATTAAAATACGACCTTAATTTTGCAGAAAATCGACAAAATTATTATGTTTCTTTTTGATTCAGCGAAACTTATAACGTCGTTTAAAACTGGCGTCACAATATATACATTATAACGTCATATTCAGGTTACAAAATAGCGTTGCTATTCGCTCTGAGCCCATTGGCATAGTTATTCCACTAGTGCTAATGGGTTTCATTAGATATGTGACCCGTAAAGCAAAAGTGAATAAACGAATAAATAGAGGATATTGAATGAGTGGTCATGGAATACCGAATTTATAAAACGAGTCATCTACAAACAGATAAAAACGAGGCTACGCCGAGTTTTTATCTGTATTAGGTGACCAGTTTAATAAATTCTGTATTTCATAAGCACAAATTAGTCCTAATCTAGAATAGCAAATGTAATGGCATCTAAACGAGGTCTAAAATACACAATTGTAATCTAATGGGTTTCATTACATATGTGACCCGCAAAGCAAAAGCGAATAAACGAATAAGTAGAGGATATTGAATGAGTGTACTGTGGTCATGGAATACCGAATTTATAAAACGATTCATCTATAAACAGATAAAAACGAGGCTACGCCGAGTTTTTATCTGTTTTAGGTGACGAGTTTAATAAATTCTGTATTTTATGAGCATAAATTTAATATTTTATTTATAATATGACCCGATTTTTTGCGTAGAGTCGTCAAATTTCTTGAAGTTCAACACTGCGAAACTTATAACGCCTTTTAAAACTGACGTCACAATATATAAATTATGACGTCATTTTCGCGGTTACAAAATAGCCTTTCTTTTCACTCTGAAATCATTTGCATAGTTATTTAACTTGTGTAATGACATCCATGTAATATTAAAAATATTCAACAGGGTTATTTCACTCCCGCGACGTGGGTCATATTATAAATGGAATTAAAAGGGAGGCATATGAGAAGTGAATAAAGATTCGTCCCTAGTCATCCTACGCCAACGTCGCCGGCTTGCAATAGGGTCGACGCTTTTAGCACTTGACAGTTTTTGTGAAACTAGAAAACTCCTTCTACTTCCACGTAAAAGAAATTTGAAATGTGGCCTATTTGACAGCTACTGGAACCAATATCAATTTGTCGTATCTATTCACGAGGACGGTTCCCCGTTGGTACCTTTCGCCTGGTGAATCACTTGTAAAGGGAAAACTGTAAGGACCAGTTAACTTTTCTTTGCACGCCTTGACAGTTTGATGTGAGAAGACTAGGTTATGTGTGTAAAAGAGATGTTGTAATCAATATCTGTATTGAACGCTTTCCACAAATTATTAAAGTTTTTTGTTTATCCTCCGTATTCTCCGGACAATATGCCACATCGACGTATAAGTCTACACAGCTTGGTTCTTCTTCATACATTTAAAATTCAAACCAACACATAGGCCGCACTTGAAAAGAAGTTTCGTTCTATTCTTTTGAATCTTTATGAATTTACCATTTCTTATTGCGTAACGACTAAGTTATCAAAGTAATAACCATATCTGTTAAAATAATTTTCCAAAAAAGCGATCCCTTTTTACCTCTACAGGAAACGCACTCTTTTTTTCTCAATTTATTAACGAAGTTTCACGATGGTACTTCGTGCTTTGCGAGTCACATGTATAGGGCATTCGGAGAATCGCTCGGACTTTTCCGTAACTTGAAAAGTACCTCGGACGTAAGAGTATTAATTTTGGGTCATTTTTTAAGTAAACCGGCTTCCGGCGGTCATTACGATTGTAGAAAATCTCATTTTGTTTATTTTTTCCGGTCGTATTTGGAGTTCTTTTGGGCATATCATAATTTGATGACAATTCGCAGTAAAACACTGCGCTTTGTTATCAAACGATACTATGCACACTTTTATTCTTTCTTGGATTTTGTTTTAAGCAAGTCATCCTTATCGAGAGATCGTTTACGTTTGTGACGTCATATAAACCCGCGTGCGAAATGACGCGCTTTCATGGCTGTGCCCGTATTATTCCCGAGGTCTATTCGGTAGAATCGCCGAGAGTGTTCACGATATATGTATAGGGTACACTATTACAGTCAGAAAGATAGTGTAATTGTCAAAATGAATGATTTTCGAATGAAACTGAATGTGGGTGTGGAGCGAGTTTTGAGTGAAATTCAAGAGAGATAATCAAATATTGCTAATTTTGTTCAAGATGAACAAAATTAGCAATTTTCATTACCTCCCGTTTTGATATAATATACGTACTTTTTTGTTTGTGCGTCTTTTTTTTAGCCAATGAGACACTTTACAATCGGAACAAGCCAAAGCATCGTTGAATGATTTGATCGATTTACATCAAAGGTTGATCGGCTTGATCGATTTCGAAATGTTTTACTAATTTATTTTTAAGTCGTTTGCGACGAAAGCCTAAGCTTAAAAACTCTCTCTAACACTCAGTCATGATGTTCTCACGTCCCTGAGAGAGGCAGTTGTCCAAGCACACTGCTACCTAATTTTACAGCTGGATGAACAGGAGCTGGCTATTAAGTATTTTTTCTATATTTTTTTTTTATTGATTTTGGATTTTGGAGCGTTTTTGATTGATTTGAGTGAGTGTTTGGGATGAATGAATTGAGCGCTGTGTGAGTGATATTGAATTATTTTATTCGGAGAGAGTGTCAATTTTACGATGAAATTAATTGTAGGACCATTTAACTTTTCAGCGAGGGTGTAAGAAGACTAGATTATATGTAAAAAAAATACGTGATAAGATAGGTCATCCCTGATGAAAATAGAATAGATCCTGTGCGTGAAATTTCAACAATTTCTAATGTGCGCATAGCAAATACTTTTGCCAGTCTTTGCATCCGCACAGTCTGACCGGAGTCTTCACTACACGATTTATAGATAGATAAGGTCCCCACATATCTAAAGATAGTTCGACAATATTCTAGTTTTACTTTGTAACTTCCTGTGCTGATAAATGCGACTCTAGCTGATGTCAAATTGATGGATATGTCACATATTGGCTCAAATGAGTTTGCCATGACTCGTGTTGTCTCTTATGATGTATTTTTTCCGTTTAGATAGCTAGCGGAAGATAGTGACGTAGTTATTTCGTCATTGCACAGGACATTTCAGTACTGCTACGGCGATTAAGAGGAATAGGGATATATTTGGTAAAATCCAAATATAACGATGCCTATCGAAATTTTCCGCCATTTTAAACCGATCTTATTGTTTTTTTTCTTTTTTATTGTTCGTTTTTTTTTCATAGGAACTACCTTGATATCTATCTTGAATGCTTCCGCCAGATGATTGGGATTTCTAGTGAGACAAATTTGAGATGACTTCACTGAGATAAATTCGGTGTTAAATTTTAAATAGTTTTAACCAGTTTTCGTAAGTTTCGCTCTATTGAAGGTCATAAAAGCTGTCCAGTATATCGATGACGTCACAATGCAATGAATCGCTATTTAAAAACGTATTAGATCTATCCCACATTTTCCTCTCGACTCCTTTTTTTCCCAAGCTCCTGAAAAATCAATCAATCTCAATATATATATCAGTATAACTAAATACGACAAATTAAGTTTACATGTACATGCCTCTGGAATAAGACGAATAGCAAGAGTAATGCCTTTTTGTGAGAATGAAATTTTGCCTTTATTAAGCTGTTTGTCGTTTTTCGTGGAATTGAATTAGTGTCTTAAGACATTTACAAAAGTCAAGTTTTACATTGACGTTGTCTTAAAGTACAGTTGCTCTTTTACTTGTAGATTTTTAAGAAGCCTTTGTCCGCTTTTTAGGTCTTGAAACGTCCGTTTTTTGTCCTAAAATAGGCATTTTGATCTGAAGGACATATTTATTTGCCCTTAAATTGAATGATAAATTTAATGATATTGAGAAACTTACCATGGGAATGATTTCGCAGGAATGATTTTGAATTAAATTAGCTGAATGCGATTACTGAATGAAATAAACGGAAGTTAATTCAATTTTGAAAGCGATTCTGTGTAACCTCCCTTTAGAAAAAATCTACGTATTATTATAAAATAAGATAAATGTGGCTTCAGGGACCGATCAGACACTTTCCAGTCCTCAGCCGTCGAATAAAGTGACGATACGAAATAAGCCTGTGCGTGACATTTCCAACGATTTCAAGTTTGCCCAAATCAAAGACTCTGGCCAGTCTTGGCATATTCACAGTCTGATCAAAGTATTTACTTAGCGTTTTGCAGACAAAAAAAGGTTCTATACAATAAAGCTAATTTTGTTCAGGATGAATAAATCAATTACCTCCCTTTAATAAAATATTCCTACAGGTGCTATATATAGTTTCCTATCTTTTCAAGGACCAATCAGACGTTTAAAATTTGAATTATGTAAGTGAAATTGCGATTGTTAATCTTATCTTTAAGTAATTTTTGAGCGTTATTGAATGGTTTGAGTGAGCGTTTGGAATGTATGAATGGAGCGCTGAGTGAGTGATCTAGAATGGTTTTGAATGAGATGAATATCAATTTCATGATGTAACTAACTGTATACCTTGATTTTCAATGAAATTGTACGGAATCTGACTGAACCATGCTTAAAAATATGTATGTTAACGGATTAAAACAAGCTCAGTTATCCCGATTTTCCCTCGCCTTCGGAAATGTCGAATCCGTCTAGAACACCAGTTAAATTGAGGAAAATGTCAAAGGAGATGACACCGAGAACGGCTAATAAAATCAAGGAGTTTTATGATGAGGCCTCTGAAAGTCTATCTAGATTCGAAATGTAATTTGAACTCCAACACTAACAAATACGGAGATTTCTTATACAATCGTTCAAGTCGAATGAGGAGTTATTTTAGAATTCTATTGATAAACAACAGTTCACAGACCGATTAATGGATGATGGTCGTCGATAGTTATGTAAAGTGATGGCCATTATATATTGTTGTTATATGGAAATCGCCATTAAATCAGCAAAGACGTTGTACAAAATAAGAAAAGGCGATTAAAAAAAGAGAAATAATAAAAAAAACTTCTTGAAACAGGTTTCCTTCAAACATACCGATAAACTCCAAGAACTATCTTTTTTTGCTAAATAAAAATATTATCTTGATTATTGTCATGTTATGTTTTATTATGTCATGATATAATTTCACAACTACGCACTGCTATTTTGAAAGACTTAATTTAGAAATATCTAAGAATGAGTATATAAACGAGCAATGGACATTTTTTTAAATAATGAATACAATATCGCTAATTTCGCTCGAGCAGAATTGAATACTGCTTGTCTCACCATTTTTCTTGCGCACAAATTATGTACAAGACAATATTTATAGCAAAAACAAAACAAAAAAAGGAGAAAACTTGGTAAGTTAACAACTCCGTAAAATTGACATTCATCTGGATCAAATCCTTCAAAATCACTTTCTCAGCGCTCCATTCGTTCATTCAGACAAACCATTTAAAACGTTCCAAGCTCACTGAAAAATGTATAACAACAACGTCATTTAGAATATCTTTATCCAGTAAAAATAGTGAAAGAATTGAAGTTGTAAGCGTCTGATTGGTTCTTGAAGAAAGTAGAAGCTATTTATAGAACTTATATGCATATTTTGTAAAAGGGAGGTAATCAACAAAACTAACTTTGTTCATCATGAACAAAATTAGCCTCATTGGATTACAAATATACCTCCCTCTAATTTAACTCAAAACTCACTCATCCAACTCATTCAATTTCATTCCGAAATCGTTTCAAAACCAATCATCTTGTCAATTTCACGATGTTTTTAACTATATAAGCAGGTGTATTGAACTCGAGATACAAGTTAGAAATTTCTAGATATTCTGTCCAAGGAGCTCACCACTATTCAGATTAAAAACATGAATTGAATGCTCTAACTATTAATTAGACGATGAGCAACTCGCTAAAAACAACTCAGTTGACCACCATGGTCGTATATCACTCACCTTCGTTTCTTTGTCCCTATCTTTTTGAGAAACCGTTATCTCCTATCATTTTCAATGTAAAATTGATCTTTGATCACTCACTTGAAATTGTGGGTCTATAGTTATGAAAAGAGATGGCCATTATTTATTTGTTGTTTTATGGAAATCGCCATTAAATCAGCAAAGGCGTTGTACAAAAGAAGAAAAGGCGATTTAAAAAAAAAGAGAAATAAAAATATCTTGAAACAGGTTTCCTCCAAACATACCGATAAACTCCAAGAACTATCTTTTTTGCTAAATAAAAGTATTATCTTGATTATTGTCATGTTATGTTTTGTTATGTTATGTCATGATATAATTTCACAACTACGCACTGCTATTTTGAAAGACTTAATTTAGAAATATCTAAGATTGAGTATATAAACGAGCAATGGACATTTTTTGAAATAATGAATACAATATCGCTAATTTCGCTCGAGCAGAATTGAATACTGGTAGTCTCACCATTTTTCTTGCGCACAAATTATGTACAAGACAATATTTATAGCAAAAACAAAACAAAAAAAGGAGAAAACTTGGTAAGTTTACAACTCCGTAAAATTGACATTCATCTGGATCAAATCCTTCAAAATCACTTTCTCAGCGCTCCATTCGTTCATTCAGACAAACCATTTAAAACGTTCCAAGCTCACTGAAAAATGTATAACAACAACTTCATTTAGAATATCTTTATCCAGTAAAAATAGTGAAAGAATTGAAGTTGTAAGCGTCTGATTGGTTCTTGAAGAAAGTAGAAGCTATTTATAGAACTTATATGCATATTTTGTAAAAGGGAGGTAATCAACAAAACTAACTTTGTTCATCATGAACAAAATTAGCCTCATTGGATTACAAATATACCTCCCTCTAATTTAACTCAAAACTCACTCATCCAACTCATTCAATTTCATTCCGAAATCGTTTCAAAACCAATCATCTTGTCAATTTCACGATGTTTTTAACTATATAAGCAGGTGTATTGAACTCGAGATACAAGTTAGAAATTTCTAGATATTCTGTCCAAGGAGCTCACCACTATTCAGATTAAAAACATGAATTGAATGCTCTAACTATTAATTAGACGATGAGCAACTCGCTAAAAACAACTCAGTTGACCACCATGGTCGTATATCACTCACCTTCGTTTCTTTGTCCCTATCTTTTTGAGAAACCGTTATCTCCTATCATTTTCAATGTAAAATTGATCTTTGATCACTCACTTGAAATTGTGGGTCTATAGTTATGAAAAGATATGGCCATCATTTATTTGTTGTTTTATGGAAATCGCCATTAAATCAGCAAAGGCGTTGTACAAAAGAAAAAAAGGCGATTTAAAAAAAAAAGAGAAATAAAAATATCTTGAGACAGGTTTCCTCCAAACATACCGATAAACTCCAAGAACTATCTTTTTTGCTAAATAAAAGTATTATCTTGATTATTGTCATGTTATGTTTTGTTATGTTATGTCATGATATAATTTCACAACTACGCACTGCTATTTTGAAAGACTTAATTTAGAAATATCTAAGATTGAGTATATAAACGAGCAATGGACATTTTTTTAAATAATGAATACAATATCGCTAATTTCGCTCGAGCAGAATTGAATACTGCTTGTCTCACCATTTTTCTTGCGCACAAATAATGTACATATATAATACATACTTAGTGTATTATATGAAAAAAAAATATCTAACGAGGTTGGGAGAATTGATCATTGTCGAGGCTCTGCCGAGACAATTGTCAATTCTCACAACCGAGTTAGATATTTTTTCATACAATACACTAAGTATGTATTATATTTATCTTATAACCTCTTTTTGTCTTGTTTTCGTCGATGTTTCTCACCGAAATGCAAGTTTCTAAAAATAACTGTATGATATTATTGTTCTAAAAATAACTATGTGATATCATAAAAAATATCATACGGGTTGTTATCACACAGATATTTGTATAGTTATAAGATAAAAGACAATACTTATTGCAAAAACAAAACAAAAAAAGGAGAAAACTTGGTAAGTTAACAACTTCGTAAAATTGACATTCATCTGGATCAAATCCTTCAAAATCACTTTCTCAGCGCTCCATTCGTTCATTCAGACAAACCATTTAAAACGTTCCAAGCTCACTGAAAAATGTATAACAACAACTTCATTTAGAATATCTTTATCCAGTAAAAATAGTGAAAGAATTGAAATTGTAAGCGTCTGATTGGTTTTTGAAGAAAGTAGAAGCTATTTATAGAACTTATATGCATATTTTGTAAAAGGGAGGTAATCAACAAAACTAATTTTGTTCATCATGAACAAAATTAGCTTCATTGGATTACAAATGTACCTCCCTCTAATTTAACTCAAAACTCACTCATCCCACTCATGCAATTTCATTCCGAAATCGTTCCAAAACCAATCATCTTGTCAATTTAACGATGTTGTTACATGTAACTCGAGATACAAGTTAGAAATTTCTAGATATTCTCTTCAAAGAGCTCACCACTATTCGGATTAAAATCATGAATTGAGTTACTCTAACTATTAATTAGACGATTAGCAATTCGCTAAAAAACAACTAAGTGGACCGCGTTGGTCGTATATCACTCACCTTCGTTTCTTTGTCCCTTTTTTTAAACCAATTTTGCCTCGATTTTAAATCCTTAAAGTACTGAAATATAAAAAAGCATGCCTAAGGATCATTTCTGTGAAGTTTGGTCAAATTCTGTCCGGTACTTTCAGAGTTTTTTTTTGTTGTTGAGATTTAACCTTTAAAGCCCCTTTTGACCCAATATCGACCAGTATTCAAAATCTCTGAAGTATTTTGAAAAAACGCGACTTAAGCATCATTTCTCGGAAATTTGATCAAATTCTGTTCAGTAGTTTCAGAGGATAAGTTTTTTTTGTAATTGTTGTCGGACGGACGAACTGACAGACGGACGTCGGTTATCTGTCGATCACAATAGCTCACAGTATGCTCTCCGTTCTCAGGTAAGCTTAAAACAAACGGAAGCTTTTTCTCGCAAAGTTTGTGATCGTCTTATTTCATTGGCTCATTTTTGCATGGAACAAAACCTTTTTATGCTCAATTCAGATTTTTCATGCTTAACTGATATATTTACCAATGTATTACACGATGAATAATTCCCCCACACAAGGTTGGCACGATAAGAAATTTCAGCTGCTCTTGCATTCATGTACATACAGTTAATTAAATCATGAAATTGACAATAATCTCGATCAAATCCATTCCCAATCACTCGGTAAGCACTCTGATTTATCATTCAAAACACTCACTTCAATCACTCAAAAACGCTCCAAAAGTATTCACAAACGCTTCGAAAGAGTTAAAATAATCATTACTTAAAACTAATAGATCAAATAATTGCACCCATTTCATTGCTTGATAGTGATTTTTAAGTGTCTGATAATAAAGTAATTGAAACACAGTATCAGAAAAGAACGTACATATTTTACTGGGAGGTAAAGTTATTGCTAATTTCGTTCAATATCCAATATGTTTTACCTCCTTTGAAAATCATCCAAAACATTCTCCTCTCACTCATTCAATTTCGTTCAAAAACATTCCGAATTCGTTTATCATGTCGATTACACGATGGTTACTAACTGTACATAGGTTTATTTTCTTAAAGGGATGAATAGTTCTTGAAATGTCGGAATATCCCATCCCCAAAACGTAACATATGCATCACCGTTTATCACGGGTCTCAATCAGTCTGCTGTTTAGACAACGTCTTGATAAATCTGTTTGACTTGTTCTCAGAATGAGAAAATCGTGAATGAAAAATGTAAATGAGGTCTTCAGTTTCTAAACAATACAATGTTACATGAGTCAGCCGATAATCTGTCTAGACACGGATGGTCATACCTTCGTTTGGGTGACTAAAATGTCAACATTATAAATAAAAATAATTGGTACAGTTAATCATACCTCGATTTAAGCATGGTCCCGCTAATAAATCACTCAAAAACACTCGATCAGCACTCCAATTTTTCATTCAAAATACGTACTTCAAACACTCCAAAACGCTCCGAAATTGTTCGCAAACGCTTTAAGAGAGTTAAAAAAGTCACAATTTAAATCTAATAGATCAAATAGTTGCACTATTTTATTGCTAGATGTTGATTTTTAAACGTCCGATTTATACTTGAAGACACAAAATAAAAAAAAAAGAACGTAAATATTCTAAAGGGAGGTGAAATAATCGCTTATTTCGTTCCATTGACGAAATAAGCGATTATGTTTTACCTTCCTTGAAAATCATCCAAAACATTATCCTCTTACTCATTCAATTTCGTTCAAAATCTCGCTTATCTTGTCAATTTCACGATGTTACTACTGTGTACAGGTCTATTTTCCATTTTTCGTAATGGAATGAAATGTTCTTGAAATGTCGGAATATCCCATCCCAAAAACGTAACATATGCATCCCCGTTTATCACGGGTCTCAATCAGTCTGCTGTATAGCCAACGTCTTGATAAATCTGTTTGACTTGTTCTCAGAATGAGAAAATCGTGAATGAAAAATGTAAATGGGGTCTTCAGTTTCTAAACAATACAATGTTACATGAGTCAGCTGATAATCCGTCTAGACACGGATGGCCATACCTTCTTAGTATAACTAAACTGTCATTATTTTAAAGAAATGATTATAAACGAAATATATTAGATTATTTTTACTTAAAATCGATCGTAGATGTTTGAACATTATGCTGCCTAAAATATATTAATAAGAATTTTTCCAAAGTTGTGTTTTTTTTTTTTAAAAAAATGTTGATATGCGAAAAACCAGAATCAGCATTTTCCGTTTTCCGCATATCCAACAATATGCTTTAAAAATGAATATAGAGAAAAAATGTATATGTTTGAGCTAACCTTACATTCAAATTCAACAGATTTGCTATAACACATTTTAATCGCAAAAAGGAGCCTGCATTGACCTGCCTGATAATATAAACTTAAATATGAGACAGTCTTTTTTTAGAAACAATTTGCATATTCATGATCTTTACCAGAACGACTTTCAACTGAATTTCTATTATTTCAAAGGTTTGATGATATTCAAGAACTGAAAAAAAATGAATTATGATGAATTGAATGATATGTAAGAAATATGCAAGTGTCTGTAAGCCTCGTAGTGATAGATTCCCCCAACCTCGACCAAATAACATCGATATTTTAAGCCACCAACATATTTTTCTATGTATTATAAGTTGTTGAGTTATTACAGGGTATTATTAAATAACGAAAAACAAAATATATCAATTTGAATAATTATTTAATATTTTTTATTCATAAAATGATGATAATAATGTGCTATTCAATACGTGCAGAAATCCACTCTAAAGGCCGAGCCTTCTATACCGTTGATGTGATTTTACCTTTCGAAAGCGGCAAGAGTATACAAAAATACGAAGCAACAATATATGGCAAGAGTTCATATAGAGGTTTAGCGGAAAATGTTCCATGTTTTCTATCCTCCCACGCAGACGAACACGTCCGTCTTTCTCAATGTTATATAATTGAATGGTGATGGATTTAACACAGAACGTTAATAGGTTTCTGGTATTGTCTTCAAGCAGTTCCAATAGATTCCGGGGACGCTTTATTGGACAGATTAACAGTTGGTTCGTCAACAATACATGCTATTTCTCCTTGAAATATGTTGTCAATCGGGACGAATTTCGATAAGCGGTATCTTTTTTTTTTATCATGCAATGAAGCCTGTATTGACCTGCTATCACATGTTTAATAACATAAAATGATAACAGGCTGTCTGTTTTAAGAAACAATTTGCATATACTTTCACCAAATTTCTTTAGTTTTTTAGGGTTTATTACATTTAAGCGAAATGATTTCACTGACATAATTGAAATTGTAAGCGTATGATAGGTTCTTTAATAAAAAGGTAGCTATTTATAAAACTTGAATGCATATTTCATAAAAGGGAGGTAATAAATATCGCTGATTTTGTTCATCCTGATTACCTCCCTCTAATTTCACTTAAAACGCACTCATCGCACTCATTCAATTCTATTCAAAACCATTCACCTTGTCAATTTCACGATGTTGTTAACTGTATAAATTTCATAAATAATTTACAAATTGGTTAATTTTTTAAACCAGTAAAAATGAAAAGTACAAAATACTAGACTTAACAGCTGATCATTGTTAGTGGCAACGACTTTTGTTTTAACCTTAACCGTTCATATACCTATTTCGAGATTGAGCTTATATTGTTGTCTTTTTCACCTTTTCGTCTTTTATAAGCCTTCAACATATTCATTACATTTATACAACCAGAGAGTGCTCTAAAATTTTGTCTACCGTTGGCATTAACACGCTTTGGGCTAATTATTCTATATCATCTTCCCCATATTGTCTTGTAACTGGTTCTTTAAAATGACGCGTCTAAAATTATCTTATGAAAGGTAGCGCGTGTCTCAGCCATGTATCAAAGCGATATTTGGAGACCAAAATAGCGCAAGTACTGCTTATTTGGAGTTGAAAATAAAACATTCTGAGAAACCTTGGTTAAAATATGAGGTGAACAAGAGTTTACAGGATTAACCCTTTGCTGTTTAATCCCTGCTTTTTACGTGCCTGTGATTTTAGGATTGAGAAAACATTGTGAAAAAAGAGGAAATTGCTTCTGACAAGCAATTTCTTCTTTTTCCACACTATTTTCTACCCTACTGAATGGTTATTTTTCACATTAAACCGACTTTTAATTTTCGTCTGCAAAACCTTTGAATTTGGACAGGTCCAAAATTTTGTAAAACAGGAAAGGGTTAATTGAAGAAAGTCGACACCATCTGCAAATGTAATCTCGTATTTAATGGAGTGATTGTGTTTAAAGCCTTGATTAAATTTGCCGAATTGGGATATTATTAAAGCCTACGCTTTCAAGTTATGCATGCATATCTTTTTACATAGAAACCGACAGTATAAATAGATTAAGATTTATTTTTAAACTACGTATAGCCTGGTTAATTTGACCCTACTTTGACCTCTGTGAAAAAAATGCTTAAATAACAATTAAGCCTAGTTTACATTTGCCACGGTCGCCGTACGATATCGCAGCCTGCGATTTTTCTAACTATTTTTTGGACATCGCAGACAGCTACGGTCTGCGGCGTATGTGTTCAAAATACCGCACGGTGACCGTGCGATTTTGAAATAATTGAGGGGGAACACACCTTAATGTGACCGTACGGGTCCCGTGCGGTATCGCGAGGTAATCGTGCGATTCCCGTGCGGAGATCGTACGGGTTCCGTACAGATATCGGGAGGATGCCGTGCGATCATCGCACGGGTTTCTACGGGTTTTATTATGGATGTTTGATAGTTAAGATATCGTACGATTTCCGTGCGATCATCACAAGGCTTCCGTGCGATGTCCGTGCGGTGTACGCACAAGGCTACGGGCTTGCGATTTTTAAAGATGTGTATAACAATTTTTAAACGAGATCGCAGGTGTCTGCGGTGCCCGTAAGACCGTGCGATGATCGCACGAGCACCGTATGTCACCGCACGATTTAATGCTCACGTCGAGATACGGGCGCCGTACGGGCTCCGTAGGCCAAATTTAAACGAGGCTTTACCGACATATTTCATCAATTTACAAAATGTATAATACATTCAATATCGTTTGTTATTCATTCCTATGAAAGCACGTGCAAAGGTGAGTAGGAGTATTTAGATTTTTATACATATAAATAGCAGGGGTCAGATTCAAGTCATTAAAACCGCACTATATATATGTAGTAGGTATATTTGAAAACGTAATTTATGCAAGCGTCGGAGACGGGCGTACTGTGGAAATCACCACTGTACATAAACTTGAACGTACAAAAAATACAGTAAGATCTTTGTACAATTGATAAGGAGAATGATTTTTGAATGAAAAAAAAACGAATGCGATAACAGGGGTTTGAATTGATCTAGAGGGGTACAATGTGATCACTTATTTTGATAAAAATGAACTAAATTAGCAATGTATAATTCTAACTTTATAACATAACTTTTTTTAGACCACGCTTGAAGCGAATCGGCCAATCAGAAAGCAGTATTTCAAAAATATAAATCACAGGTACAACTCCTAGCATTGTATTTACAGATATACAATGAAAGTGTGTCGTGCACGTGGATGTTGACAGATTTTTGTGTGCCGTGTCATTTTAAGAAGGTGTCAAGCAAATTATATGATCGCCTTTTTCTAAAAGACTTTCTACAGTTGCAAACATGCAAAAGAGCTGCAATAAGTAGCGATGTTCGGGTAAAAAATACAGACCATGTTAGAAAAGCGTGGTCTAAGATAAATTAGACCACGCTTGAAGCGAATTGGCCAATCAGAGAGCAGTATTTCAAAAGTATATATCACAGATACAACTCTGAGCTTTGTATTTCCAAATATACAATGGAAGCATGTCGTGCACGTGAATCTCGACAGGTTTTGCGTGCCGAGTCATTTCAAAAAGATTACGAGCATTTTATTTGAGCGCTGTTCGCCAAAAGACTTTCTATTTCGCAAAAATGCAAAAGATCTGCAATAAGTAACAGAGACAGATTCACAAGGAATTTCAGCATAATTACACACATTACAGTACTACCACAGTGAGTTTTACTCGTTAAGAAGTTCGGGTATTAATGCAGACAATTTTAGAAAAGCGTGGTCTAAGTCAGATAGAAAATCTCATGCCGCGGTATGTGGGAAAATAGACACTCGCTAACGCTCGTGTCTCCTTCCCATATACCACGGCATTTGTTTTCTATCCTATACTAATCTCGTACCACGATATATGGAAAATAGACAATCGTTTTCTATCCTATACATGTTCTTGTCTTTAGTGACCAACCAGACGCTCCAAAATTATTATCAGCCAATCAATTAATAGAATCGATTTGATCATATCGACCGCTGATATGGAACGTTTTGAAAGGTTTCATTACGGTTATTTGTAACGATTTCGGAGGATTTTGAACGAGCTAGTGAGTGATTTTGAATACTTTGAATAGAGCAGTAGGCTAGTGGTTTCGAATTGTTATGATCGGAGTGAGCGGTAAGTTCAAGATACAGTTAGTAACATCGTGAAATTGACATTCATCTCAATCAAAACAAACCATTCTAAATCGCTCACTCAGTACTCCATTCATTCATTCCAAGCCCCTCAGAAACGCTCCAAAATGACTGAAAAAGATCATTAGCTACATTCGAAACGAATAGAACTAGAAAAACAATCGCGATTTCACTGACTTAATTTATATAGGAAGCGCCTGGTTAGTTCTTAAAGAAATAGGAAGCTATTTAAAGGACTTTTTGCATATTGTATTAAAAATTTATTAGAGGTAATAAATATCGCTAATTCCGTTAATCCTGAACAAAATCAGTGATATTGGATTACCTCCCTCTAATATCACCCAAAACTTCCTCCACACACTCATTCCATTTCAATCCTAAATCATTCCAAAATTATTCATCTTGTCAATTTCACGATTTTGTTAACTGTAAGTGTGGTTTTTAAACCGATTTATATAAACCGTTTTCCAGGAAATCGCATGAATTGGACACATTACATTTTTACCCTTATCCGCTGAGCAATGTGTTCGAGCCAATCTATGTGTTTTCAAACACCGAAGAAATGGCCTTTTCAGTCACAATCTACAAACTTTTTTTTCATCATATATACTTTGCGACAAACAAAGAAGAGGCTAATACAAAATTTGATGTAATTTTTGCTTTTAGTAATTACCAGTTAGTATTTCCAGTGTTTATAACATGATTTTCGGCTGAGTAAAGGAGTTGAAACGTACAATAGGTAAACTGTATAATACATTTGTAGCAGTTACAATATTACTGCTCTGATTTTTTCTCGAACGGTCATTTATCAGTTGAAGGGCCGACAACCAATCAAATTCTGTTATGATTATCACGTGGTCAAAACCCACGCTTACCGAGGCTGGACACTTACATTTTACGTGTTATCCACTGAGCTATTTGTTTAAGACAAACAACGCAGAAGCGGCCTTTTCAGTTACAATCTACATTTTATTTATCTCTTTCCCTTTTGGGACAAAAAAGGAAGAGGTTTATTAATAATTTGATGTAATTCTTGTTTTTAGTAATTACCAATTAGTATTTTCAGGGTTTTGTACAAGCTTTTCGGTTGAGTAAAGGAATTGAAATTATCTTCGTGTTGTTCTAATTTGATGTTCTTAAAACTGTTTAATGTGACCAAAGTCTATCCCTGCGTAGGGTATACCTTGTGAAAAAGTGGAAACAACTTCTTATATTTCATAAAAGAACAACAACAACAATTTCTTATCCTCCTTCCTCTCCGTTTTCCTTCGTCTCGAGTTCTTTCTTCATTTGTCGTCTGTTGGAATCGTCTGCTTCTATAGATGATATGGTTTAATCCTAGTCTATTTTTAGCACAGATTTCTTTGCCATTGCGTTGATTTTGATCGGTTTATTAGGGTTAACGCCTTTTTCGACCGATGTGGTCATATTCAACGGCTAGAGCACCTAACCATGGATTCCTATTGTTTTTCATACCAGTACTGTCACAACACCCTTGCCCAGCTACTCCATCATTCGGGATATCAAACCATTGATGGACGACATTTTCGTCTGAAAGGGCATTTGCCGCGGCCGAGTATCGAACCCCGGACCTCTCGAACGAGAGGCAGGTGCGTTACAAACTGCGCTAAGGCCTAGGATTACCGATACGTTTTGATAAACCGTCTTTGCTGTTATAAAATATCGTAACTACGACTTTACTTGAGCCATAGTTACGAGATTTTATAACAACACCTACGAAATATTGTTTGTCCGATATTGCGTCATTGTTAACTGGATAAAATCGCTCCCCATTGTGTTCTTACTTTTAGCTCTCTGCGCGAAAAAGGGCTTTTCCAGTCCACTGGACCAAGGCTAAATAATTTTGTTGAAATTTCACGTGCAATCATGTTTGGCATCTCAACTGTTACTGTGCCTATACACTGCAGAGACATGACCGGGATTTGCCATTATCTGCCTCTGTATAAATGCTTCCCTCAGGCATCAAATTGATGCTGGTTCTACCCCTTGACGTCTGACCGTTTAGCGCAGTTGGTAGCATGTTGGATAATCAATCTTGGTTGAACTGGGTTCAGTCCAAAGTTGAATGGAAATGTTTTGTGACATATCACGCAAGTTGAGTGGATATAATTCTGTAAACTCCAGTTGGATGAGCTGGCGATGTCCTCGAAAAGATGGGGTGTTAATACAAAAAACTCACAAAGTGGCCAAATATTTTACCAACTTTTATGGTCCAAATTTGAGCCCTTTTGATTGACGAACTATTACACTATCCCAGCCTCTCAATGATACCCGATTTACAGTGCTGACAGCACTTTGATTATTTCAATGCAATAGCAGATTTTTCTCCACTGGGATATATAAAACAAAAATCATTTTTTTAGTTATTTTTAAAAATGAAAAATGTTCGAAAGATTTCCATTTTAAAGTAGATATGCACTTCATTAGTGGACAGATAGATTCTAGACATGTCCTCCGAGAGACATTTAAGAGTGTTGTTTATTTAGATTCTATCAATGAACATTTGTCTCGGAGAACTTTTCCTCGAAATAGACGCTCCTTGTTTGGCACATGTTTGCTAAATGTCTGAGAGTTTGTCTATGAGATTGATTTCAAGCTAAACTCATTCACTAAAATCTTTTGTCAAGAAAATCCGTCCTTGAGTTCAAGATTATTGTCATTTATCAAAGTAAACTACATGAAACTTACATGAAAACTTGTTATTTTTGCGTAAAAAGATGGTAAGAATATACTCGCATCTATCAAGAACGCGTGCGTGTAAGTCTAAATTAATTCACATTTACCGCGGTTTTATTCAATAAATTCTTAATTCAAATAGTAAGCCTCTGGTTAATTCTTGAAGAAATAGGAAGCTTTTTAAAGGACTTTTTGCTTATTTTAATAAAGGTTTACTAGAGGTTATAAATGTTGCTAATTCCGTTCACCCTGAACAAAATTAGTGATATTGTATTACCTTCCTCTAATATCACCCAAAACTCCATCCACACACTCATTCCATTTCAATCCTTAATCATTCCAATATCATTCATCTTGTCAATTTCACGATGTTGTTATCTGTAAGTGTGGTTTTCATTTAAACGCAATAGCAGTCTTTTCCCCCAATCATTTATTTAGTTATTTTTGAAAAATGAAAAGGGTTCGAAAGATTTCCATTCTAAAGTAGATATGCACTTCATTAGTGGACAGATAGATTCTAGACATGTCCTCAAAGAGACATTTAAAAGTTGTGTTTATTTAGATTCTATCATGAAAATTTGTCTCGGAGAACATTTCCTCGAAATAGACACTCCTTGTTTGGCACATGTTTGCTAAATGTCTGAGAGTTTGTCTATTATATGGGTATTCAAATTAAACCCATTGTACATAGATATGAACATACAAACACGTTTTTTTTTATATTAACGGAAAACTTGTTCTTTCCTTATTTGTATACAATTTACAACATCGTGACAATGTTTATCAATTTTTGAATGATATCGAAGAGTTTTGCATGAAATTTAAGGAACACATAAATTGAATGCCTAGGTGGACGAGATTAGCGATATTTTGTTACTTCCCTTTGGAAAAATGAACGTACAATCATATTTTTGTGCATTTACAGACCAATCAGACTCCTTAAAAACTAAATCTTTTCAATAAAACTGGGGGCAGATTTTGTCGGTTTGAGACAAAAGATCGATCGTTTTTGAACAATTTCGAAATAAAACAGAACAATTTCGGAGCCTTTTCTATTTATTTGAGTGACTCTTTGTAATGAATAAGTGCACACTGAGCGAGTGATTTAGAATGAGCTCGATCGGAATGATGACCAATTTTATGGTGTTCTTAACTGTTTATGCACTTTTTGGGGCTTTTCGAATGGTTTGAGTGAGTGTTAGGAAAGAATGCATAGAGCGCTGCTCGATCGATTTAGATTGCTTTTGATCGACGCTAATGTCAATTTCACGATGTTAAAACAATATATACATGCAAATATATATCAAAGTGCTGTCAGCACTGTAAATCGTACATCATTGAGAGGCTGGGATAAAGCAATAGTTCGCCAATCAAAAGGGATCAAATTTGGACAATAAAAGTTGGTAAAATCTTTAAAATGTGAGTTTTTTGTCTTAACACTCCATCTTTTCGAGGACATCGCCAGCTCATCCAACCTCGTGGGTCCGATTTTGAAAGTTTGCTGATTCGATAGCCCTCTGCTAGTCTAAATTATTTCTTAGCAGATTTTTACGTTGTAATAATGAGCACGCGCCAAGCTAAAAGCTTGTCTGTTAATATTATTCCTCTCTCTATAGAGTTTAAAAGCCTGTTTAGCAACAAACATTTTTCGTTAAACTATTTATAATTTTGATTACCAACATGTTTGCATTTCAAGCATTGGGTTTTCCCAAATACTGTAAATGCATTTTCCCTCAAGAAACACGTGAAATCGCCAACTATGCTATTTATATCTTTGGTTTCTTACAAATCGATTAAATCTAGCAGCACTCTATGATTATTCATGAGTTGTTCTAAAAATAGATCGCTCTTGCTGCTATCCTAGGGGAAATTCAAATGGCAGCCCGAGAGACGCGTGAGATGATGTAATAATCTAAAATTGACTGTAATATGCATGCGCAGAAAAGACATTCATGTGAACGGAGTTACCCACTGGTGGTAGTAAACAAACTTCTCATTTACCGCTACAATAATTAATTTACCATGAAATATCGTTATCCCATTAAGAAATGTGATAAACTCGTGCAAAATACTATATAAAATAAGAAAAAAAGTATTTGTTATTTAAAGTAATAGAGAATATTTATTTTTTTGTAATCGAATTGTTGTGCACTATTCTCGACGCCATTTTGGAACCCAAGTAACACCGGCCTGACCCAGGATCAGAAGCGTCGAGGTTGAAAGGTTACAATGACATCACTAGTGTCGAAACCGAGGCCGTTCTGATGGGAACCCGGTGAACTCGGGTCGAAACCGAGTCCGATATGAACTTACCCCTATATCAGTTTATCGTATGTTTTTGTCGGTTTATTTGTTGTTGAATAATTTTTCTTCATACTCAAATTTGAATTTAATGAAAATAGGATTGGAGCGTGATCAGAGTGCTCATTGAAATCAAATATTTCAAAATTATTTCTATTTGTTAACACATGCGAAAAAAAAGTAAACTTCCCACGCCCCCTGTTTGAGTGCAGACGACTATTGACTAATGATAAACAAGTTAATTGACACATTTCGAGCAGACGATGTCCATTTGCATCTATACCACGTGGTCTGAATTTACGCGTGGGTTTTGACCGAGTGATAATCATAACAGAATTTGATTGGTTGTCAGCCCTACAACTGGTAAATGACCGTTCGAGAAAGTTCAGAGCAGTAATATTGTAAGTGCTACAAATTAATTTTACAGTTAACCTATTGTACGTTTCAACTCCTTTACTCAACCGAAAATCTTGTTATAAACACTGAAAATACTAACTGGTAATTACTAAAAGCGAAAATTACATCAAATTTTGTATTAGCCTCTTCTCTATTTGTCGAAAAGTAAATAAGGTATAAACAAAGTTTGTAGATTGTGACTGAAAAGGCCGTTTCTTCGGTGTTTGAAAACACATAATTTGGTTTGAACACATTGCTCAGAAGATAATGGTAAAAATGTAGTGGGTCAAACAGACTGGATTTCTGGAAAACGGTAGATATAAATCTACTGCTTCGCAGTACGATTTAATAATACTATTCCATTTCATTTTTTTTTGTTGTTTTTTTTTTGTTGTTTTTTTTTTTTTTGGTTTTTTTTATTTTTTTTTTTTTTTTTTTTTTTTGTTCTGTTTTGTTTTTAACGGGAAGGGTTTGTAAGATTTCCATTTTAAAGTAGATATGCACTTCATTAGTGGACAGATAGATTTTAGACATATCCTCCAAGAGACATTTAAGAGTGTTGTTTATTTAGATTCTATCAATGAACATTTGTCTCGGAGAACTTTTCCTCGAAATAGACACTCCTTGTTTGGCATATGTTTGCTGAATGTCTGAGAGATTGTCTATGAGATAGATTTTCAAACAATTATTCCATTCACCAAAATCTTTTGTCAAGAAAATCCGACATCGAGCTCAAGATTTTTGTCGATTATCAAACGTAAACTTACATGAAAACTTGGTATTTTCTAGTAAGAAAAATGTAAGAATATACTCTCAACTATAAAAACACTTGCGTAAGTCTCAATTTATTCACATTTATTGCGGTATTGCTTGATTATTTATTTCAACGTGCATTTAACTTCTTTTGTCTTATTTTGTGTGTTTGTGACTAAAAATTTTGAAACACATTTTTCTGTAAGACAAACCTACTCATTAACAGGAACTGGAGAACTCAATATTCAGAAATACTGCATTGAAAACGATATACATGTAGTTCGTAAATATACGAACTTTGCCATCTTCAATGCTTATTTCTTCTATATTCCTTAGTTTTTAAATGTGTTTTATATCTGAGGAAAGTTGTACTATATAAACATGAATACAATGGAATAAAGTATGAATGATTTTGTCCTGTAAGGAGTAGGTTTCTTTCATACAGCAAAATATGAGTAACAAAACCACACAGCGTACAGTTAAAAACATCGTGAAATTGACATTCATCTCAATCAAAACCATTCTAAATCGCTCACTCAGCGCTCCAATCATACATTCCAAACACTCACTCAAACCATTCAAAAACGCTCAAACCCATTGAAAAATATAGAATCAACAACGTCATTCAAAATAAAGTTTGAAATAGAAAGATCGCGATTTCATTGACAAAATTCAAATTGTCAGCGTCTCAAAGGTTCTTAAAGAAATAGGAAGCTATGCATAGAACTTGAATACACTTTTTATTAAAGGGATGTAATCAATATCGACAATTTTGTTCATCCTGAACAAAATTTGCGATATTGGATTACCTCCCATTAAATTTACCCAAAACTCGCTCCTCACACTCATTCAAATTCATTCCTAAATCATTCCAAAATCATTCACCTTGTCTATTTCACAATGTAGTCAACTGTACAACCAGTTGCAGTGATGACAGGGTCAACTACGACAGATTCAGCGAATTGTGTCACTAAGACGCTACGCCAAATAATTTTTTTCCTATGAATAAAAGAACGCCGCCGTTTACAGCAAAACCGTGAAATTCCGTCTGTCGACAGAGGCAACAAATTTTTGAATACAAGTCGTCTTTGAGGACTTAAGGCGACGTAATGTTTTGGGAATTAAGGCTTCAAATTTGAGGGAAATATCGGCGGATGATTAGACTTCAGTTATGTGTAAGTTAGATTTGAAATTATTTAAAAATAGGTGAAATATCTTAGCATAAAGTCAAATTTTGTAATTTGTCATGGGAAACCTCCAAAATAATCAATTGCTGTGGCCTTATTTGCGAGATTTATTCTATAAAAGCGCTGAACACTTACACATTTATTTATCAATTTTAGAATACCAGAGCTTCTTTCATTTATTCATATGCTTCTTATTTAATCTATCAGACGCTCACAATTTCAAGTATATCAGTGAAAATGACTTTTTTATTTAAATTATTTGAATGAAATTATTGTTATGTGTTTTTTTTCAGTGAGTTTGGGAGCATTTTTGAATTGTTTGACTGAGTGTTTGGAATGGATGGAGCGCTGAGAGAGTGATATGGAATGGTTTTGGTCGAGATGAATGTCAATTTTATTAGATCTATGTTGTAAACTGTATTGCTCGTTTTTTGGCGATTTGAGGATACATTGATCATTTTCGTCTATACAATTAACAATAATATTTTATGGTCGCTGATTCAATGATTGTATGGAGTTAAACGCCGATTTCAACATTTTTTTATTTTAGTTATATCGCGGCGGCTAGAACACCTAACAATGGATTCCTTGCATTTCTATCATAAGTACAACCATCACATCCCTTCCTAGCCCCAAGCTACTATTTCACAAAGGTCTACGATAATCAACTCATCGATGAGAGACAAATAGTCGGAGAGAATGAATGCCGCCGTCGGGGATCGAACCAGGGACCTCTAGATTTACAGTCCGACACGCTACCAACTGCCTTGTGACAGCGGCACATTGTATGGTCGTATGTTGGTCGCTTTTAAGACCTGTATTCCTATGGCTCGATATAAAAATCATTTGAATTTCAGGGTAATGTTTACTCGCTACATAATGGAAACGTGACATAACGAGTAATTTCGCTGGAAGCTTCGAAACAATAAATCAAATTGGATTTTCATAAGCCTTATTGGACAGATCTTAATTTGTTTTGAGAGATTACAAATAAAGTACAATAAATGATTCTGGTTATTTGAGCACGATTACGGAAAAACTTTAATTATCACAATATTTGAAGACGCTGCTAACACAGTAAACAACATCGTGAAATTGACAAGGTGCAAGATTTTGGAATGAGTTTGGAATGAAGTTGAATAAGTGTGTGGAGCGAATTTTAAGTGAAATCAAGGGGAGATAATCCAATACCGCTTATTCTGTCCACAATGAATAGCATTAGTGATATTTATAATCTACTTTTTATGAAAAATGCATACAAGCTCTATTAATAGCTTCCTATTTCTTCAAGAACCCATCAGACGCTTACAATTTCAATTATGTCAGTGAACTCACAGTTTTTTCTATCTTAGATTAGTTTAAATGAAGTTATTGTTTTATGTCTTTCAGTGAGTTTGTGGCGTTTTTGAATGGTCTGACTGAGTGTTTGGAATGAATAGATTTAGCACTGAGAGAGTGATTTGAAATGGTTTTGCTCGAGATAAATGTTAATTTTACGATGTTGTTAACTGTATTTATAGTTTTTTAACGATTTGAAGATACTTTGAACATTTTTCGTCTATATAATTGACAATAATACTGTATTGTCGTTTATACATTTAATATGAGCGACGTCGCGGGAGTGAAATAACCCCGTTGAATATTTTTGATATTACACGGGTGTTATTACACTAGTGGAATAACTATGCAAATGAGCTAAGAACTTTTAGCAACGTCATATTTTCGTTGTGAAAATGACGTCATAATATGTTGATGACGTCAATTTGTAAACGGCGTTATATGTTTCGCGGAATAACTTGAAGTAATAAATATATGTCATTCCCTAAATTTTTTTGCGGATATTCAGGTCATATTATTGTGCTCATAAAATACCGAATTTATTAAACTCGTCATCTTAAACAGGAAAAAAAAAACTCGGCACAGCCTCGTTTTTATCTGTTTATAGATGACTCATTTAATAAATTCGGTATTCAATGACCACTCATTCAATATCCTCTATATATTGGCCCAATTTGGAACCTGCATTCCTATGGCTCGATATGGAATCATTTGAATTTTCGGTTTATGTTTACTCGCTACATATTGGAAACGTGACATAACGAGTAATTTTGCTGGAAGCTTCGAAACGATAAATCAAATTGGATTTTCATAAGCTTTATTGGACAGATCTTAATTTGTTTTGACAGAATACAAATAAAGTACAATAAATGATTCTGGTTATTCGAACACGATGACGGAAAAAACTTTAATTATCACAATATTTGAAGACGCTGCTATAAGAGAATGCCACGTTTTTACATTCGACCTCAAAGCACTGGCTGTGATTTGCTGCAGTTTTATTTTGAAAAAAAGGTGCATTCTGGCTTTTGAGAAATATACAGTTAACAACATCGTGAAATTGACAAGGTGAATGATTTTAGAATGATTTAGGAACGAAATTGAATGAGTGTGAGGTGCGAATTTTGAGTGAATTTGATGGGAGGTAATCCTATATCGCAAATTTTGTTCAGGATGAACAAAATTAGCTATATTGATTACCCCCCTTTAATAAAAAATGCATTCAAGGTTTATACATAGCTACCTATTTTTTCAAGAACCTATGAGGTGCTAACAATTTGAATTTTGTCAGTGAAATCGCAATTTTTCTCTATCAAATTTTATTTAGAATGACGTTGTTGATTCTACATTTTCAATTGGTTTGAGCGTTTTTGAATGGTTTGAGTGAGTGTTTGGAATGAATGATTGGAACGCTGAGTGAACGATTTAGAATGGTTTTGATTGAGATAAATGTCAATTTCACGACGTTTTTAACTGTATGTTATTTTTGGCAGCCCTCTTTTTAATGTTGTTTTCTTTTTGTAAAACTAGACTTACTGTCCTTAGATTATGTAAAATTCAAAATTGTTCCCATTTTTCTTATAATAATAATAATAATAATAATAATAATAATAATAATAATAATAAATTCTTTATTTATAGAAGGTAACTCATTAAGTTGACATCATTAAACATGATTTGACATAAATAATGAAACACTTATTTACAATGAGGCCTTCTTAACAAACGAAAAATGACAAGATGATGTTTATGATGATCAGTAATCAGTAACGAGATGATAAAAAGATGGTTGTGACCCTAGAATGACCAATGATAAATGATGATAATATGAAAACATCTCAATTATAAAAATGATGATAATGAGTAAAATTCGACAAGGAGTGTTGTCAAAATAAAATTATCAACTATATCGCTTATCACTCAGTGTAGGATAAGGGATAATATTAAGTGATAAACCAAATATAAAAACACAATAAAAATGAGTTATTCACACATTAATGGCAAAAATAAGACATATGCAACAAGGTTTTATAAGTCATTACTTAGCATTAAATATTTTTTGAGTGAGCGCTTGAAGGTAGATATATTTGAGATACTTCGCAAATGAATTGGAACAGCATTCCAGTACTCCATGCCAGTGAAAGAGAATGTCCTCTTTAAAATATCTGTTTTAGGAGCACATTTGTGAGATATTTGATTTCTAGTATTTGATCTTAGTTCATAGAAATGGTTCCTACTGACTGAAACAAAGTTCGACATATATGATGGAGTCAGACCATGAATAGTTTTGAAAACCATAAGAATAGTGAAGTACTTGCATCGATTTTTGAAAGATAACCAATTTAAAGATTTAAAGTTACTTCTGGAGCATGAACGTTTTGGCTGACATAGTATTACTCTTGCAGCTCGCTTTTGAATTTTAGTGATCCTTTTAATTAGTGAAGATTTACAATGACTCCAAATAGTGCAAGCATAGTCAAAATGTGGAGCTATGTAGGAGTTGTAAAATAATTGTTTCGTATCAACACTAAGATAACCGTTTATTCTTCGAAGTAAATAAAGCTGAGACGATAATTTTGAGCATACTTTTTCAATGTGAACCTTCCATGACATTGTTTCATCAATATGTACCCCCAATAGTTTTTTTTGATGTTACTTTCTCCACATTTTCTTGTAAAAGTTTTAAGTTCAAACCTGTGCATTTTTTAATTCTATGTTTTGATCCTATCAACATACATGTTGTTTTAGAAGGATTTAAAGCCATATTGTTTTGCCTACACCATTCTTCGACTTTCAATAGGTCAGAATTTAAAGTTTCATTTATCATTGATACTGAGGAACATGACTTATGTAGCGTTGCATCGTCGGCATACATGTCAATATTAGCTGATAGTTTGAGAGGAAGGTCATTCGCATAAATCAAAAATAATATAGGCCCTAGTATTGATCCCTGGGGAACTCCAGATTTAATTTCTGTCATGTCAGATAAAACATTATTAACTTTTACAACTTGTTGTCTTTCATTTAGATATGATTGAAAAAGATTGCATGTGTTTTTAGTAAAATGGTGCAATTTTAACTTAGATAGGAGAATATCGTGATCTACAAGATCGAAAGCCTTCTTTAAATCTAGAAATACAGTTCCAACTAAGTTTCCCTGGTCCAAATCCATTAACCATGAATCGACTAATCGAATTAGAGCAGTTTGACATGAGTGATTTTCTCTAAATCCCGACTGGTGTGTAAAGAGAATGTCCGTTCGTTTCAAAAAATATTTCAGTTGATTAGCAATGTGCCTTTCAAACACTTTTGACAAAGTTGGCAATATTGATATGGGTCGATAATTATTAGGGTCATCATTATCGCCACCTTTAAATATGGGTATCACACAGGCTTTCTTGAACTCTGACGGAAAAATTCCCTTTGAAATACAATTATTAATAATAGATGAAATTGGTTTAGATATGAAATCTCTGCACATTTTCAAAATTTTTGGACCAATTCCGTCAGTTCCGGTCGATTTGCTGCTATCTAATTTATCAATAATATTTTTAACTTCCAGCGCTGTAATAAAAGTTATTTCGAAATAACAGTTTGGTAACTTGCTTTCTAGATGTAACTTTAATTCTTCGAGATATTTCGGATTTACAGGTATCTTGTTTATTATTTGACAAATGTTGACAAAATGGCTATTTAATGCATTAACAATATTTTGAGTACCTTCCTCTTCAGAATTATTGATGATCATTTTGTTTGGAATACGTTGTTCTTTCTTATCATTTGCAGTAATATTTCGTAAATTCTTCCATAATAATTTAGTATCTGATTTGTCCTCTATTGCTTTGTTGAAATAGTTTTTCTTATTCTTGCGAATAATTGATGTCACTATATTCCTCCATATTTTGTACATGAGCCAATTACCAGCATGATGAAATTTATTTCTCGTTAAAATAGCATCTTTTATCTCGTTGTTGTACCAGTCAGGCTGTTTAAGCCTTTTAACACGCTTTTCTTTGAAGGGTAAATGTTTTTCTAAAATACCATTGAGAATAGCATAGAAATATTCTAAAGCTACATCAGGATTAGATATTGTCTCTATCATATCAAAGTCAGTTTGGGCTAAATCAAACAAAAAATTTTCGATATTCATTTCTGAAAAAGAACGGTAATGAATTGTCTTATATGTTTTGTCTTGACAATGTTTCTTGTGACTATGGTAGGTAAAAGCTATAGGGTAATGATCACTTACCGCAATTTTTGGCACTAAGACTTCAGAGATTGCTTGTTTTTGAGTGCAATAGATATGGTCAATTATACTTGAAGACTTGTTTGTAATCCTAGTGGGAGTTTCAATTAGTTGATTAAGTCCATAATCTTGTATCACTTTTGCCCATTTTGAATTATTGCAAGTCGATGCTAAAGTAAATTGAATATTAAAATCGCCCAGTAAATAGTAGTCTAAATTGGTAGATTCGGCATAATTTAATTGTTTTTCATATTTATCAATCCAACTCTGTGTACTATTAGGTGGCCTATACACAAAATTTAAGAGAATTGGTTTATTATTAGGGAAAAATATTTGTAACCAGATACTCTCGAGATCTTCTATTTCTAGGTCATATCGTCGTTTAAAGTCAATATTGTCCGCAATGTATACCAATAGCCCACCGCCGACGTTATATAGACGATCTTTCCTTTCAAATACAAATCCGTTAATGTTGAGATCAGAGTCATTAATATTTTCTCTAAGAAATGTTTCAGAAATTCCAAAAATATCGGGACAACATTTCATATTAAGAAGTATGCGAATTTCATCCAATTTGGGAAGTAAGTGTTGTATATTTAGCGAAGCAACGTGTAACCCCTTTTCTACAAAATTGAATGCGTATGACAAATTATCGTATAAGGCATTTTCCGTTTGTTGACAAGTATTTTGATCGATGGAAGAATTAGTAATGCGTGTACTATCAAATTTTGATTCGCAAGATATATGTCCATCAGAATGGAGTTCAACAGAATTACACAGACAGGATGATATTAATTGTGAACAAGAATTACATAATTTTGCTAGAACTTCAAACCTATTGTTACATTCGACCGAGTTGCATATGTCTACTTTTTCCTAGCACTTAAGAAATCTGCACTCAGAAACAACGTGGTTTAAAAGACCACAGTTCCAACACCGCTTTGGGCCGTTTTTATACCCATTATTCCTATATGGTCTATTTTGCGGGGGATGTCCATGAAAACCCTGAAACTCTCTTCTTCTACCAAATTGTCTTTGATTACCTGGAAAGTTTCTTGTCTGGTGATATCTTATACTTCTGCTTTCCTGGCAATTATTTCCTCTAGTAATCCTTTTTCCTCTGGTAATGGGGATATGTTTATTTATTGCGGCGACTAAAGCACTAGCTCCTCTCTCGTTCAAGTGAATAAGATCGCGACTATACAGAGGACGGGCCATCTCTCCATCTGCGTAAATAAAAGATTGGTAGCACTCAATTTTTACAGCGCTCGTTTCCATACACACATGATTTATGAGATCGTTTAATTGTTCAACATCAGTATCTTTTCTTGGACATATTGTACACAAATACACATTACAATCTAACTCCGAGACGATCGATCTAAGGGATGTTTCAACCGCCAAAGTTCTTCCTTCTGCGGCGTCATTACCACCGACGTAAATAATGACGTTTTGGTAATACGTCAAATCCATTTCTTGTAATTTCATATGGATATCATTTGTTTTTCTTCCAGGTAAAGTCCTGATGTCAACATTCGTTTCCAAACCGCGCTTACTGATGCCTTTTAGAATTGAGTCACCGATGATGAGTGTGCGAGATTTTGATTCTAGTGACACTTTTGATTCATTTGAAGACGTTTCATTTGGGATAGGTACTTTTTCTGTATTAGTCGACAGCTTTTGGGTATTACTGCTATTGTTACCGACTCTATCTGTGGCTTTTATTTTGTTTTCATCAGCGTTATTCATTTGATTTTTAGTAGTGTTCAAAGATCTCTGGTCAGCTATATGTTGTTTTTGGGCTTTTAACGTGTCGGCAACGGATTGTATTTTTCGCATTAATCCCTCGTTAGTAGACTTAACGTGAGTCTCTAGAGACTTTGTACTATGATTGACTGTTTCCACTTCGTTATGTAAATCTTGGGTATAAACTTTGTATTGCTTATTCAGACTTGTTATAGCATCTTTCAGCTCACCGTATCGTAAGGTGGATTCTGTGATGTGCTCTTCCACTTGGGCACAAAGTTTTCGAACTGTTTCCGCCAGGAAATCGACTTTTTCACTCATCATTTTGCTACAATCACAACTCGGGTCGGGTTCATTTTGCTGGGTTATTTTAACCTCATCTCGAATGTCAGTGTTACAATCTGGAGTACAATCACAGTTTATTTTAGACTTCGAACTTTTATCTTTAGTTTTAGCCTGTCTCGTCTCTCGGACATTTTGTACAACTGATGCGAGTGTTTTCACTTCTGTGTCATGATCAAAATATGAGATCTGTGGTAAGATCTCCCGACTTCCCGATTCAAAGGAGGCGCATGATAAGATGATCTTTTGAAATCTTTGGTTCAATTCATCTACTGTAGTATCATTCTGCTGCAAGTTAAGCTCCACTAATTGTATAATTTTAGGAAAATCGTCCCGAAGAAATTGCCTGGATTGTTTTCCATTTACAAGGCATGAACTCTTTGTGTGGTACATGTTCAGAGTATAGATATCTTTTTTCCCCGATTTCATTTTAAACTTTGTTTCAACAACATTTCCCTGTTTATCGGTTACAGGAATCTTTTTACAGTCTTTCGTACTATAGAATTCATCAGCCGAAGATTTAATTAACTCGTACATACCGGTGTTGAGGATTATTCTCAGTCCACCGCCTGTCTGAAATATCTGTACGTCATCTCTCTGTGTTGCATCTAGCTTCTTTTGTAATGATTTTTCTCGGTTTAATTCATAATCTCTTTGCTCACCGCTGACTTTCTCTGTTTCCGCACCATTTTTTTCAAAATCCGCCCGAAGCGAAACAGTTCCGTCATTCATTTTAACTTCAATTTCACTCTTTAATTGATAAATTATATACCAAAATGTTCGCCTTACTGCAGAAACGTATATTTTAAGTATCCCGATGAAATTGAACGTCACATTAAGAAATTATCTAACAAAAACGTTATTTCTAACTAATTTAGACTACATGTAGGTCAATTCGGACTATTTCGTCTGGAAAAAAAGGAAAAGGAAAAGACAAGTAGATATTTTTATAAGCAATTGAATTAAACAATAGCTCACTGGGGTTCTTATTCAGCAGATTTGTATATTTGAAGAAATACGATGACCCTTGTAATGTATGAAGATCTCCTTAGAGCGTTTCGGCCCTGTGTAAAATGCCAAGGGTCGATTCTAGAGGTATTAACCCGATTCTCGCTTGATTGTCTGCATTTTAGAATAATTACGCGAAATAACAAGTGCGACCAAAAGTATTGCCAGCTCAAATATTTGTTTATATCCGTCCCTGCAACCCCCATCCCGACACACACACAAAAGTTTATCTAGTTGTTACGTACAGCATAATAATTTTGAACACTTGAAAATTCATAAGTCACTGAGTTTTGCAATGATCCTTTGGAACGTTTTTATGAAAAGGCCACCTTTAAAGCTGTTCACAGTTCATTTGTATATTTAATTAACTTGATGCGATCTCTCACAGAATCATATGCAAATGCAATTGTAAATTTCGCGGTCTTTGTCATGGGTTGAATCACCGTAACAAGAGCAAATTGCCTACACAATAGTGTTTTGTGATTCTAGTGAAAGGCCATTCAAGCGATCATGTTTCTATGGTGAAAAATGCATAAACATACGTAGTTATGATAAATCAATTTCCTGAACTCTCTACCGATATCACACAAAAGAGGAGATGCCCTGTTCGAGGTCAGTAAAACGTGTGTTAAGCGACCTCTTGTGGGACCACCAAAAAGCAGTCGTTAGAGAGAATGGTCGCTTATTACAAGTTTTGTTTGCCGAATTAGAAATTTTATTTTGACAGAATTTGCATGTGCAATAAACGGCTTGGATAAGGCGATGAAACGTGACCTTGGAAATGTATTAACCCCTATTATGTTAGTTTCAAAATTTGTTTGAAGCCAATTGCCTTTTTCGGAATTTTCAGTCAGCCTGATACACGTGTTTTCCAGAAAATAGCAAGCAAAAAGCAGTCAGTTTTAGACTACGACCAGACTGCACATTTGTGCAGGCTGATGTATGTCCTAACTGACGGCAAAGGCCTTGTGTATTATAGAAATTTACTGTAAAGTTTGATTTTTAGCTTCATCTTTTGTTAAGCATTAAACGGTAGTTTCCTCATTTGTCGTAAAAATTCGACCTCCGCTGGCAAAAGTGTTGGGTATAATACCAGTTAAAATTTGATGTATTTTCATGCAGTTTAATCATTACTAAACTGTTTGAATTATAAGATGTGCATCTTTTGGTGATGCTTTAATGTTACATGTTACACGCATTTTTGCTTCAATTTCAAATTGAAACTCCATTTTACGAAACTATACTAAAATAGTTTGCAATAAAAATGTGATGTAATAATTGGTCATGGTTTGTGTATCATTTTGATATAAGATATAAGGATGGTGCGAGCAAAGGTCTTGTAATAATAAGTTTTAAAAAACAGAGGGTGACGGTTTTTTTCAAAAGTGTCGCAAAACCGTGCACGACGTCAATACATTAATTAAGAATAGACTTTTGGTAGAGAAGACTAAGATCAGACTGCATGTATGTCTATACTTCTTGCCAAAGGCTTTTTTGTATTGTAGAAATACCGCGAACTGTAAGATATAGGTTAAAGCACTCACGAAACTTTTGTCTTCGTCATTATATCAAAGACATTTTATTGTTGTCTCGAAGGACATGTCTGTTTCAATATTTTTGGAAGGATTGGTCCTTCAAGGATTGTTAAAAAAACGATAGCCGACAAATTGATACACTGATAAGTCCACGTGGAATAGTCTGGGAATAGCCTTCTATGAAGCTACGGGATTGAAATGTGCATTCGAAGTTGTAGACAAATTCTATCCCTTCGACACCTTTGACCGAACTTTTCTTCGTTTTGTATGGACATTGATCTAAATCCAGCATTAAGCTTTTTAGTTGCGAGTTGCATTTTTCGATAATCAAAGTGCAGTTAACAACATTTTGAAATAGACAAGGAGAGTCCTTTTGGAGTGAAATTGAACGAAGGCGATGAATGGCAATATTTTCCTATTTAACATTGTTTTGAATGAGGATGCTGTTATATTTATTCAGGGAGTTTGGGGCGTTTTCGAATAGTTTAAGTGGGTGTTTAGAAATAATAAATGGGGCGCTTAGCGAGTGATTTGGAATGGTTTTGATCGAGATGAATGTTAATTTTACGATGCTGTTATCTGTAAAAAAAAATAACTGTTATATACATAATCCATCGGAATGGAATCCCACCATAGTCTATCACTGGTTCAAAACAAATGCCAGTTTTTTTGTGTGTTTTTCTTTCAATCCCATGAATTATCATTGTGGATGATCACAGTTGAAACAATATCACAATGTGTCTGAATTGTTCGATAGAATCTATTACATCATTTCGTTCCTCGCCACATTCTTGAATCCCAAGAGAGGCCGGTTCTATTCAATTCTATGTTAAACTAATTCAAGTGCTTTTCCAGGATGGGCCAAATTCAGAAGTCGAGATTATATAGAGGATAATCGTTTGTTTCAGTGTAAGATCGATTTATATTTCATTGAGTGAACAACAAACGCTTTATTTTCACGAGTGGCAGAGCCACGAGTGAAAATATAGCTTTTGTTGTTCACGAAATGAAATATAGATCGATCTTACACGAAAAACAATCGATTATTATATTTCTTTAATGCAAAAATGAGACAAAATGTGATATTTCTAGGACATATTTTCGTAAAGCGCGTCATTTTGCGCGTGATTGCTATGCAACGTTCATTGTGACGTCACTTATTTCGCCCCGCATAGATGACGTCAGATAGGATGAAATGCACAAAAGCAGGGTATAAGATTTTGATAATTTCACTGCTTTTGCGATGAGATTATTAAGTGATAATCTACCGTTATTTCTCGATAAACCACCGAAAAGCATTAAAGAAAATTCCTTATTCTTGGTCTTAAGGAAGTAGAACCGTAATAGTTTCGCAACATTTCGAAACTTATGGTCTTTCAAAATGTTGACCAAGGTTTGCTAATAAAAATAATTAGGAGACCTCGGTTAACACTGTTAAAGTTTATTACGTCCGTTACATTGCGGAACTATGATGGGTCCACTACCTTAAAGCCAAACATTTGTGTCGCTTATTTCTTGTTCTTACAGATTAATGTTTATAGTGAACAGATAATAGAATCGTTAATTTGGCAAGACAATAATTTTGTAATGAATTTGAATGAGTAGAATGAACAAATTATGAATGAAAAGGGAGGTAGTTAAGTATCTATAATTTCGCTCAAATTGAGCAAAATTAGAAATACTTCAATACATCCCTTTAGTAAAATCTAAATGTGTTTTCCTCAAAGAGATATGCGTGCATTCAAGGACAAAGTTAGACACTTCCAAATTTGCGGCATTAAATGAAAATATGGTATGTTTAGAAAGAATTCATTGAAACTTGGAGCGTTGAAGGATTTGCTGATTGATTAGAATGTCATGTATGGATAATCAAACGAACAGTCTTAAATGATTTTAATGGTCTGAGGGCCATACAATCTCGTGTAATCCCCTCTTAGTCTATTATTGGTTTAAAACCCGGAGTGAACTAGTATATTGTTAGTTAAAAACAAAGGTTGTGTTCTTTAATTCCAATGAATTATCTTCATGGATTATCATCATTGAAACAATATCACAATGTGTCTGCATTTTCTGTAAGCGTCTATTACATCATATCGTTCCTCGCCACATTTTTTATTCCCATGAGAGGCCAGTTCTATTCAATTTTCTGTTAAACTAATTCAAGTGCTTTTTCGAGGATGGGCCAGATTCAGACGTGAAGATTCTAATTTCTTATTTAGGTCTAGACCCAAACTATTTTTGTCACTGATTTCTAAATTCTTTCGAGTTGGTGTACAGTTAATTGCATGTCAGCCCAATTATAGTTAAAAACGTCGTAAAATTGACACGATTTTGAAACAATTTTGGAATGAAATTGAACGAGTATGGGGATGGAGTTTTGAGTGAATTTAAACGGGAGGTAATCCAATTTTGTTCGCAAATTTTGTTCAGAACAAAAATATCGATATGAAATATGCATACAAGTTCTATGAATAGCTTCCTATTTCTTTAAGAAAATATCCGACGCTTATACTTTAAATTATGTCAGTGAAATCGCCATTTTTTCCTAGCTGTATTTATTTCGAATGACGCTGTTGATTCTATCTTTTTCAGTGAGTTTGGGTCGTTTTTGAATGGTTTGAGTGAGTGTTTGGAATGAATGAATGGCGAAATGAATGAATGGAACGCTGAGAGAATGATTTGGAATGGTTTTATCGAGACGAATGTCGATTTCACGATGTTGTTCACTGCATCTCAGTCGGTAGAGCATCTGACTTCAAAGAAATAAAGATTGGTACTTTCTGTTCGATTCCTGGGCTGTCACATTAACAAACTACATGAACATGTAATTGTAGAGTGCCTATAAGACGTAAAACCCCTTGCGACGGTGCTTTATATTGAGTACGTCAAAGAACGATCTCACCAGTAGTTGTATCGTCATGTATCCTTGCACTATTCTCCGTAACATCTCATCGTCTTCATGGGACGTCGCTCAAATGGGCAAATGCTATGGTAGCAACGATAGATAAGCGGAAATACAAACATAATAAATAGCATTGTGAAGTTGATCCTCGCCACGCTTAAAACCATTCTAAGAAATACGCTCAACGCTACTTCCATATCACTCCAAACCCTCAATGCATTCAAACTGCTCTGAATTCGATTAAAACGAACCAAATTTATTAAAATTTGCTCAAATTAACATTTATATTGTGCATTATTATTTGATTCCAAAATCATTCACCTTCAAGTTGTCAATTTCACTATGTTGTAGTCAAACACATTTTTAACGCATATCTTACTGAAAATTACAGAGATTGTCAGCCTTTTTTCATTTAAAAAACTGTACAATGCCATCTGTAGCCAATGCAAAAGTGCTGTTAATACACCAACTATACGCTTTCAAAATTCAATTTAGTTAGTGAAACCGTGGATTTTATTAACCGATTATTATTTTGAATGTAGTTATTCATCTTATCATTTTTAGACATTTTGGAATTATTTTGAATGGTTCGAGTGAGTGTTTTGAACGAATGATTTGAGAGCTGAGTGAGAGATATAGAATGCTTTTGATTGAGATAAATGTTAAATTCACAATGGTCATAACTGTAGTGCCCGTTTTATTGCTGTAACGTTTACACATCCTATTGAATATTCAAGAAAATAAAGAGAAAATATTGCAATAAATTATGGTTTATTCTTATCAGATGAATCTATTTTCAATGCGAACAAAAGAAACTATCAGCAATGAAACGATTTTCTATGGAATCTGTTTAAGTTCATAAATGATTGATAAAGTAAGGGACATCAAATTTGATGTATAAGTCCCGAAAGACAATGTTATCGTGCGTTAATGCTTTAAATTGACGTGAGTTAGAAAGCTCGCCCGCCTACACCCCATTTCATTAAAAATCGTTCTTTACAAATAGTTCTGTGAATTTATTGTTGGTTTGGCGAAAATAAAAGTAAATCCAATCAGTTTAGAGTTGTAGTTGAACGTTAACGACGTAAAGTAGATCTATAATCAATACATTTGTATGTGATACGTTACTCAAAAAGGGACTATCTGGGAATTCCGTATCTTTAAAAAGTTATTAAATGTTTGACATAGAAGTTAGTTCCAGCAGAGTGTAACCTAAGGTTGCATTTGATAAAAAAAAGCACACGAGTCTTATATCTTCGAAAAATGGGCGTATGATAATAAGTAAAAGCTACGTGGAATGAGCAGCTGTTGGCTTGGATGATAAGCTGCGGTAATACAAGAAAGAAAAACGAAAGGAAAGTATGGTTAGTTGCATCAACCGCCGCGATAGAACTGCAATAATGAATACAGTGTCGTTTAATCCTTTTCAAATAAACAAACAAACAAACTTTCATATTAAAGTATTTTCAATTTTCTTCGAAGTCGACAAATCGACAACCTAGATAAAAATGATATTTCACCAATGACAGTACGTAAGGTAACAGACAGCAGTAGATTTCATTAAAAAGGGCATGTGTAGGACAGCGAGATGATGCGTCACCCCATCCCAAGTGGGCACTGAAAAGTACAATAAGAAGATTCATCGGAAACCGTCGCCTTGAACCGAGTCCCTGTGGTGTCATAGTTTTAGCCGTATATAGGCATACATAAAACGCACCTGACAAATTGCCTCCTACATCTTGCTCGTTTAGTGCCCTTTATAGATAATTATGACATCTCACCGTAGTTTCTGTCTGTTCGAATAAAATCAGGTTATACAGTTAAAAACATCGTGAAATTGACAAGGTGAATGATTTTGGAATGATTTAGGAATGGAATTGAATGAGTGTGAGGAGCGAGTTTTGAGTGAATTTAATGGGAGATAATCCGATATCGCAAATTTTGTTCAGGATGAACAAAATTAACGATATTGATTACCTCCCTTAATAAAAATACATACAGGTTCTATACATAGCTTCTAATTTCCTCAATTTTCTCTATCAAAATCAATTTCGAATGACGTTGTTGATTCTATATTTTTCAATGGGCTTGATTATTTATGAATGGTTTGAGTGAGTGTTTGGAATGAATGATTGGAGCGCTGAGTGAGCGATTTAGAATGGTTTTGATTGAGGTGAATGTCAATTTCACGATGTAATTAACTGTAGCAAATATCGTTGTTGGACGACGAAAATGACGTATCTTCAGCTCTATTCGAGTATATTCCTTTAGAATACTTGGATCCTTTTGGATTAGTGAATTAACCCTTTCCCGTTTTACAAAATTTTGGACCTGTCCAAATTCAAAGGTTTTGCAGACGAAAATTTTAAGTGGATTTAATTTGGAAAAAAAACCATTCAGTAGGGTAGAAAATAGTGTGGAAAAAGAAGAAATTCTTGTCAGAAGCAATTTCTTCTATTTTCACAATGTTTTCTCAATCATAAAATCACAGGCACGTAAAAAGCAGGGATTAAACAGCAAAGGGTTAATGATACAATTACATAGATCTATATGCGTTTGCGATAATAACTGACGCATCTTTGACAAAGTAAACTCTCAAAATAAGACCATGCTTCAGCCACAACTTGCCATGTCAAAATTAAACACAGTAAACACTGGCCTTCAAATGATGGGTTTTGTTCAATGATTTATCCTTCAGTGCAAGGTCGCGGGAAAACAGCGCCATGAATATTCATATGCTAGACTGATTTGTCATTGGAATTGTCTCGTTATGGCTATTCCCTTGAGTGGAACGAACAAGCCTTTTTAGCTTGTCTGAATTCTGTCAACCGTATCTAAACGTGATTCATTCAAGGTACATCAATATGAAAGCAATCCCACTACATGTAGAGTTATCAAAATCGTGAAATTGACATAGACTTCGACGGAAATCATTCTTAATCGGTCACTTGGCGATTCATTCATTCATTGATTTGTTAATTAATCAATTAATTAATTCATCCATCCATTCATTCATCCATTCTATTTAGCGCTCCAAAATCTTAAAGACGCAAATCGTTCATAACGATTAACATTTATTTCAAACCGATCAACAATACAAAAGTTCAATTTTCTGGTGTGGATTTTAAAGAATGTGATCGTGTCGTGAAGATATACATGCAGTAAAGAACGTAGATTTTTTTAATGGGAGGTAATGGAATATCGCCGATTTCGTCCATTATTATATTCACCCCTTAATCTCATTCAAAAACTCACATCTTACTCATTAATTCCTAAATAATTCCCCAATCATTCACATTGTTTATTTCACGATGTTATTTACTGTATGGTGATGCTATACTGATTTGTCATTGGAATTGTCTCGTTATGGCTATTCCCTTGGGTGGGGCGAACAGAAATTTTTAACTTGTCTAAATTCTGCCGACCGTATGTATCCGCGATAGATTTCTAAACGTGATTCGTTTAAGGTTGTGGATCCGTAATAGTTCCGCAACATTTCGGACCACATATTCTTTCACAATGTTAACCAAGGTTTCCAAATGAAAATCATTTGGAAACCTCGGTTAACACTGTTAAAGTTCAATACTTATGAGATGTTGCAAAACTATTACACTACCTTAAGAGCAATGAATATGAACGAAACCGATCATATACACCTTGGTAATATGTTCATTGAAAGATATTATTCATGCTTTAACTTAACAGATTTTGTCGCCTTTTAAAATAATATAAAAATTTCTCCCGGCTAGCCTGAATGAAGGTAAAAGCTGATCCGAAACTTAAAAATTCTTCAAATGATGCTTGAATGATTTGATTTTCACCGAATCTATAATGACCTGAGTCTGTATAATTATAGAGTGTTTCATCGTAAAAAGGGCTCAAATATAAAACAAACGCCGTAACAACAGCTTATCAGACTGTGGTTATATGTCCACGTGTAAGTACGTATATTCTATTAAAAGGAAGTGATATGTATGGCTTATTTTGTTCGACTTGAACAAAATAAGCGATATTGTATAACCTCCCTTGAATTTCACTCAAAACCCGCTCCACATACTCATTCAATTTCATGTAAAAAACATTCCAAAATCATTCATTTCGTCCATTTCACGGTGTTCTTAACTGTTATATATAAATTGCTTATTTTTTTCTAGATATATGACCTCTGGCATCATGAAACATCGTAATTACAGCTTGAATAATGTTGCGATGTTTATGGTGACCAAAGGTAGATAGAAGAGTATGAATTGAGCTGATCTTACTCAATTTGGAAATCTTTGGGTACCTTATCTTGGAAAGATGAAGCTACGCTGCTTATGGTCAGTAAAGTTAGCTAAAAATGTATGGAAGCTCAATAAGCAGCTCTACCAAAATACCGTCGCTTAATTTTAGCTAATCTGTAGTTATGATTTTTATGGTTTCTAAAGAAATTTGAAGACTTCGAAATGAACTAATGTCAAACAATATGATATCCTCAGCTAAAATAAGCTTAAGTAACGATGTTTATGGCTAGAATGTATTAGTTCTAGCAAAGGTCAACAGCAATGCGTTTGTGATGAAAAAGGGCTACAGTTAACAACACCGTGAAAATGGCAAGGTTTGTGATTTTGGAATGTTTTTTGATAGAAATTTATTCAGTGCCATGAGTGAGTTTGGTCAAAATTAGAGCGAGGTAATCCAATATCGCTTATATTGTTCAGGATGAACAATCAGCGATATTTATTACCTCCCTTTTATAAAGTATGAATACAAGTTCTATAAATAGATGCCTTTTTCTTAAAGAACATATAAGACTCTTACAATTAAAAAATATCGGTGAAATCGCAATTTTTTTTCCTATATAAAATAATTTTGAATGAAATTGTTGATACATGTTAATTTAGTGAGTTTGGAGCATTTTTGAATGGTTTGAGTGAGTGGTTTGAATGAATGAATGAATGAATGAATGAATGAATCACTGAGTGAGCGATTGTTTTGATCGAGATAAATGTTAATTTCACGATTTTGTTAACTGTATCCTCGACTAAAATAAGCCCCCTAAATGCGATGTTTATGGATATCAGGTATTTATAAATGTAGAAAAGAGAAATGGGTTTGTCTACCATAATATAGTAACTCAAGATCAAGAAAGCTGCAATTTCGATGTTTATGGTTACAAAAGATAGCAAGAGGAGTGCAAAGAGAGCTGGTCTATTAATTCTGAGACATACTCTATCAACAGCAAGTAATTTCCAGATCTTTATAATGTCCCGTCCAGTAACGGCACTTCAATTATCCCCACTGACACTTGAATAGGGAAATAGTCTCTCTCGAGGGTTATGATATATCATCTATACAAATGATGTAATTGACGCTTTACTGATTCACTGGACAGAAAAAAATATTGTTTAGAAATAGAAATGAGACGATACGGTTTAGTCATGCTGAATATGGCGAATCAGATATTAAAGGTACAGTTCAAATCATTGTAAAATTAACAATAATTCCAATTAAAACCATTCTTAATAACTAATTCAGAACCCCATTTATTCATTCTAAATACTCATTCAATAAACTCTTAACGCTCTAAAAAAACGTTCAAAGAACTTTGAAATCTTTCAAAAAGAACGACAATTCGCTCAAATCAATCAAATCTACCCAAAAAACGTCTGATTGGTCCGTGAAGTCGCAATAACAGAAAGGTACGTATACAGTCCAATACGGATGATTTAACGATATTATTTTACCTCCCTTAAAATTTCATCCAAATTTCACTCATCGCTCTTATTCAATTTCATTCAAAATTCGTTACAAAATCAAACACCTTGTCAATTTCACGACGTTTTTTAACTGCACATGTATATGTCCTGACGCTCGAAATAGGTTGCCCTGAGCTCAGGATGTAAAAGCGTTTCGCGAGCGCTTTTAGATGATAACCCGCTTTGCACGTGCACATACATGCAAAGCGAGATATCATTGCGAAAGCGCTTCGCTAACGTTTTCATCCTGAACGGAGGGCTGATCATCTTGGAATTCCATTTAACATACAGTTAATAACGTCGTGAAATTGACAAGATAAATAATTTTGGAATGATTTTGGAATGAAATGTAATGAGTGTGTTGGGCGAGTTTTGGGGCCTAGATGAGAAGCGTCGATTCTCGTCGGACTGCTCCAAGGTTATTTCTTTATTTTTTCTTGACTTCCATTTCAAAGACGCCGGTGATTCCTGGTATTATTTTTTAACATGTGAATACGCAAGGTGAGCAATCATTTCTCTCTACTTTTTGAACGTAGTTATTCCTTGGTGGCGTATCTATAGATTACCCAAGCTTAAAATAACGCAAGATGACGATTTGGTGACGTCATTCCGTAAATGACACGATAACATTATTTATTTATATCATTTTTTTCTGTTGTTCTAATTTGATACAAATACCTTACACAGATCATACTATCTGAAGTACAGTATACAGTATACTCACGCACAATGAAAACGTACCACCTGATTATGTTCTTTTTTTTTAAAAAATACTAGCGCACTAATCTTCACGAGGGACTATAATGAACAATTAAACTGTACAATAATGCAACAGTTCTGCAGAAACTGTAATTCAATTAAAAAAAAGCGAGGACATGATCGCGTAATGGAGACTATTTTTGACCGAATTTTTTTTGACTCTGTACGGCTCTTTTAACCCCGATTTTCAAAAGATCAGACCAATCTTCCTTCGCTTGACCATATATTCATTCTTGCGAAGTTTTAAATTCGAAGTAAATAATAATCGAAGCTTTATCGTGTTAACGACAATATTTTAAGCGCATATCCTTAAACCCCCCTTTTCCCGTTTTTTTTTTGTTTGCCCGACGGATGGTCCCCATTTTCCAAAAGGAAATTTCCTGGTGACCCTACAGTCATCCTGTGAAAGTTCAAGTAAATCCGATGATACTTATTAGCTTTATCGTGTAAGCGAGTTTTATTTACCGGCAGACAGACGGACGGAGCGGAAAACATCGTCGAATATCTGTTTAAAGATCGTCCGTATACCTGCATTCCATCAACCGTTTGGACACTTTTCTGCGTTTCTTTACGAGAGGACTTTTTCCCGATGTCTTCGTGACTTCCGGCTTTGATTAAACTTGTAAAAGCTGGTTCCCAAGAGATCGCTCTTTCACGCGTTATCGCTTTTACCATTGTCGAGAACCAACCAACCTCACCCGCCCACACATATGGGCTTGTCACGCAAGACGTCTGCAATTTACCCGTAGTCTCTTAACACCACACCGACATTGTGAATATAAGCCTTTCAATGATATATGTGAGGACTGTATATAGATCGTTTTGAAGTTTGCGTTATTATTTTTTTTTCCATTTTCCTAATTTCATAGTATGAACTTGATGCTGGGTTAAATAATCCCACTGTTTAGTTTTGGCACCACACGGGTAAAATAGTGTGTTAAAACTGAACTTTTTGATTTAGCTTGTGGCGAATAGCAAAACGTTTTCGTTACCTTCAAATGACGTCATTACTCATGCGATGACGAAATTTTTCAAGGACGTTATGTGTAACGCGTAAAAAATTAAATCGACCAACTTGAAGGATAACGCCGTTCTTAAACAAAAAGTAATCTGACGGGGCTATTTTGTGATTATCATAGAAATATTAATTTTAAATAATCGTTCTGTGGACCGGAATGCAAGTTTATATATAAGGCGTTTTTTTCATTTTCGTCAAAAGAAAAGGTGCCAAAGAATAAAATGTCAGCCTCCAATCGCACCCAATGGATTACGAAGTAACACTTGCAATTAAAATCAATGGCCCGTTTTAATTTTGCACCAGGGCAATCGCGCCAATTCTATCAATTAGATTTTTGTTTCTTAGGATTTCAATACTCGTTTTTGTCTTTCAGTTGTTGAACCTTATAAAATATTGATGATAATGATGGTATTTCTGAAATTTTGTTAACACGTTACACATCGTTGAATGATTTTTTTTAAAATTATATTAGAATTTTAATGAATGAGTGCGTGGAACGAGTTTTGATTAAAGGGATATGATACAATATCGCATATTGGCGATATTGTATTAAATCCCTTTCCATCAATACCAACCTTTTTAAATAAAGCGACAAATTTTCCAATTACTGTATGTCAGCCCGATTAGCTCAGAAGCAAACTAAATGCCTTACGGATGAAACGTTAAACCGAGGCTCCGTGAGACAGTGCTTTACATCGAGCACGTTAAAGAACCACGGTGGATCTCAGAAGTAGTTTCGTCATGTATCCTTGCACTATCCCCCGTAACAACTTACAGTCTTCTGGGGGGGGGGGTGTCGCTCATATGGACATGCGCGACGGTAGCGACGATAAATCAACGGAAACACACACACACATACCAATTAGTGTGTCTCTACTTACCCACCAAACCAATACCCAAACACAAACACTGAGCGTGGGATGAGCCTATAAATTTTTATCAAATGTTTATTATTTTAAACGTTCTCGAAAAAATTTAAACGATTTCGGAGCGTGTTTAGTGGTTTTAGTGAGTTTTTGAATGAATGAATGAATGTAGCGCTTGCTGAACGATTAGATAAATGTCAACGATGTTACTAGCTGTACAATCAAACCGTCTGCGAAGAGTTTCAACATTTTTCAGCTTAGGAATTTTTCGTGTGCTATAAAGGGTGGATCATACTTTTCCTCTCTTTCGAAATATATTTTCTTTTTTTCCGGTACGGGACTCGTCTGTTCAAATTTTACATTAGGAGTTAAATGATGGAAATACGCTTATGTCAAGATACAAATGAACATGATTGGACGATAAAAGTGACGTTTCTACAGCTGTTTGTGCTTCAGAAAAGACATTTTTGCTTTTCAACATTTAGCTACTGGTTTATTGAAAATGATTACACTCAGCTGAAGAATTCTAATTAAAAAGGTTTCGTCGATTTTCTTCCAAAACGTCGTAACTACAGCTTATGTCAAGCTGTAGTTACGTGCTTTTGGAAGAAAATCTAGCGTGTATTTGTTTAAAAAAAGTAACCGTCTTAATAATGGAGAAACTGAGCTTCTTTTTTTCAACCGCACATCTTTTCAATGTCTTGAAACCTTTTCATGTCTCGGACGCTGTACTTGCAAATCTAATCTTATTTATGTTTCTGCCCTTCCCCTCTGTCTACTTACAAGTTTTTGACTCTTGTCTATTTCAGTTTCAGATATACAAAATGCAATTGCATATTTGTCCCTAAAACGATATACACATACATTTGAGTGGCATATTAAATACTGCTTTTCATGAAAATCAAAGGACTGAAAATCCCGATACTCGATTTTGCCGGCATACTTAAGTAAGTACTTATACCCCCATTTAGTATGGCTGACGTGAGCATGCAAAGTTTTTGTACAAGAATGACTATAAGAAACACCATATATGGGAAAAAAAGCACAATGCAATGATGCCATTTGGCGAAAATCGCCCATATGTTTATAGGCGGTCACAACTGTTTCCAGCTGGTCCATCGACATACAATAATTACATTCGGAACACCACTCGGCCAATCTCACTATCAACCTCGGATGTACGTAGACGGACTATTTTTAAAGATTACGGGAAAACCTTGGAAAAACTCGATGACGTCAGTTTAAATGGCGTTACCCCTCGAACTTGTGAGAGAAAAAAATTGACGTCGCCAACACTACTCGTTTTAGTCACTGACGTGCAACCATCGTATTCTAATATAAATATCTCAAGATTCTTAAATAACGGCTGAAAAAATCTTTATTTATGAGAATGATTCGTCATTCTCAAAAATTAAGAATTTTCAGCCGTTATTTACTGTAAAAGATATAAATCTACAGTGCTAGTTTTTCTTACACTGTTTCCGCCTAACAAAATGCACGATTTTGTTACATACCCTTCCGCCTTACATACATCCGAGGTCTGTTGCAGTTTACGGAAATGGCCGAGTGATGTTCCGAATGACAATAATTATTGTTGTAAATGTTACGCAAAGGATCATTTAAAACTTGGGACAAAAGGTTGACATGATAAAATCTTGTTACGTGAACTGTGAGACGGGAAGAATTTCTAAGAAAATTTAAATCCAATTTCATTTCATGTAAAACTCTGGAGAATTCAATTTCAACCGATGTTTGTGGAAGACTTCAAAATAACACTCCCACGCCGGATTAACGTGTAAAGTATCGAAGAATAATTCCATATATATGAAAATATGCTGACTTGCAAAAGAAACGCATATAAACACTTTTTTAATGTCCCTAATTTAGAAGAGAATACATTACCAATTCCTTTGATTTTCGATAAACCCGGAACGGAAGTTGCCATTATTGGAGCGTTATATTGACGTCGTTATCTTGCAATTGTACCAAACGACTAGATTTTTTACCAGGTGGATTACTTTTGGAACAAAAGGGTAGCAATTATTTTCATCTTGGTCGCATTAGCGTTTTTGTTGATGTTAACCCGTTCATTATAACCTGTAACCCTTGCCCTTTCTTTCTCCAGAATAACTGAAGATATTTATTAAAACTTAACTTACACCTTTGGTATCACAAGAACTAACCAGGCTATCAAGGGAAGTAACTTTAAAAGCATTTTTTGCCTCTTTTTCTTAGATATTTTGTATTACCCAGCACCGACAATCGAGTGTTGGCGTACACACACGGTTCTCTCCATGCAATTATGGCGACATTCTGTGCACGAACAGACTGAATCTGTTTTCTATGAGGGTGAAAGTCTGATGAAAAATACATTTCCCCAATTTGATCTATTAAAAGGTTTACAGCCAACAACATCTTGAAATTGACATTCATCTCGATCAAAATCATTCCAAATCACTCAGAAACGTTTCAAACTCTCTGAAAAGATAGAAACAACAACGTTAATCAAAATGAATAAAGCTAGAAAAAAAATCGCAATTTCACTGATTTAACTCAAATTGTAAGCGTCTGAAATGCTTTTGAAGAAATAGGAAGCTATTTATAGAACTTGTATGCGTATTTTATTAAACGGAGGTAATAGATATCAGCCTGAACAAAATTTATTATATTGGATTACCTCCCATTAAACTCACCCAGAACTCGCTCCACACATTCGTTCAATTTTTATTCCAAAAAAAAACACCTTGTCAATTTCACGATGTTGTTAACTGTAGTTGTGGTTTATTCTGACGATAGCAAGAACATTGTCGAATGAGGTTTACCAAACTTTCCTCGTCGAAATAACGGGGATCAACGCCAGGGGACTGTTTTACTAAACATCTTACGATCATTTTTTTCGTTAGTCAAAAATTAAAGTTGCTTCTACAGAAGTAACTAAAAATGGAATTCTGCCATACATCATCTCATTGGAATCGTCTTCCAAAGACGATTCAAATGAGATATTACAAGGCAGAATCCAGTAATAAAACACCATGTACCATAAGTGATTTTGACTTACGATTAATTTTTTCGTAAAGAGTTTGGTGAAACGGGCCCCAGGTCAATGAAACCTATCTAAACACTTCTCAAAAGTTCTTAGCGGCTTCCTCACATTTTTTTTTCACACACTTTCACACATTTTCAGCGATTATTTTGATATGTGAACTTGGCATTTCAAAAGATTAGCCATTCAGTCACCAGTCTGTCCAATTTTTTTGTAAAATAATGCATCAGGAAAAAACACACCCAGCAATGTTATCTTTGAAATCGAGGGTACTTCAACATTCGTTTAATTTTAAAACATTTCTCGCTGTATTTCTTTACTTCTATTTTCTTGGTGACCTAATAAATCGCTTGCCAACGTAATTCAAGGGAAACCGTAGTGAAACCAGGTGACATTCATGCTGAAAAAAATAATCGACATTTGATTACCTCCCTTTAATTTCACTTAAAACTCGCTCATCGCACTAATTCAATCTTATTCCAAAAATATTCACCTTGTCAATTTTATAATGTTGTTAACTGGAGGAGAAGATCCTCGGGTACAGTTGGTGAAGATGGACCGCCTATGACGTCTGTACGACAAGGTAACTTCACCAGACAACGTCATTGACGTAATCGGTAATGATTACCATTTCTCTTGCAAAGGCATTAAAAAGGACTAAATGACAATCAGTAAGTCGAAGAATTTGGAGAAATCACCCCGGAGATCTCGAGTTCAATAGGTCGAATAAGCCCTATAGCTCGTTATAGACCCATCAATGTCATAACATAATTCTTCATATCGACAAAGCAAATCCGTTTGTTGCACTTTTTACTGCACAGTCTATCAATTTTCAAGTAAAAAGGGGTGTATACCATACCATCATCAATTCTTTTTGCGGTCAATTGGTCATAGAGAACGCACCAAGCATACCTTTAGATGACGCTTCCATAGACGTCTTTGTATGCCTTTTACTGTACTTTTACTTTTACTTTAGTTGTTAAATAACAAGTTGTATTTTCCAAAACCCTACAGTTAGTTACAACAAGAAATTGACATTTATTTGAATTAAAACATTCTAAATCGCTCACTCAGCGCTCCATTCCTTCATTCAAAAAACTCACTAAAACCGTTCAAAACACTCCAAAATCACTTAAAGGTAAGATTAACAACTACATTCAAAATAAATGAAGCTATAGTAAAATCTCGATTTCACTGATATAATCGAAATTTTAAGTGCTTTTTAGGTCCCTGAAGAAAAAGGAAGCTATCTAAAGAACCTGAATGCATATTTTATTAAAGGGAGGTAATCAATATTGGATTATCTTCCATTAATTCACTCTAAACTCGATCCACAAACTCATTCAATTTCATTTCTTGAAGCATTCTAGAATCATTCACCTTATAAATTTCACGATGTTGTTAACTGTATCTCCAAAACTCTTTGTGCAAAATTCGTGGTTTAATGACTTGATGCTTTGGTTTTTTGGCAATATGGTCAAACGCGTTATGTTTCGAAATACCCGTCCTTGAAGCTAAATTACCCCTCTTCAAATGGTGAATCATAAACAGTTCTTTTTTTTTAACTGTATTGCAATTAATTTGTTTTTCATATGAAGAAAAAAATGTTAAATGCGGGGAGTGTCTTTTGTAGATAATTTCACTTTCCATTTGACTGCGGCGTTTTTTATTGACGTCAGTATAGTTCCATCATTAACGTCTAAAAATAAGTCAGATATTTTCATTTTACATTCAATGGCACATATAAAGGGATGGCGTGGGTACTTTTTGTTTTCATCTAGGCGTAAAATGTAAAACCAAAATACAATTAGGTGTGAATCTTTTTCGAAAACAAAACAAAATGTTATCTTCAACCCTAAGCATAACCTGGCTCCCAGACTGTCAGTTAGTGTTAAATAAGGTACATCACTCATGTTTTACTATTTCAAATCACCTCCCGTATTCTCAAACACTGACACTGATCGGCCTGTCAGAGAAATATAAGCTGACAAGAAATTATTATTTTTCTAGTTGAATTGCTCATCCACAAAACTTCAGATCAGTGGGACGGGAGCCAGTCTACCCTAAGCAGTTTTTGTATAGATATGGATTGTAAACAAGTATCAAATGCTAATTTTGGCTGCTTTGGTATAGACAATTATGATCTTCGATCTCAAACCAGAACTTTTATAACTTTAGTTATAGTGCATATGACCTAACTTATGCATGTTTTGATAATTATCAACAATTAACAAATTGGCTTTTTGGCTAGTCGTAGAAATACACTCATTTCATATTTCATCAAGAATCTATATTTCTTATATATACATGTATATCAAGAATGTATTTTGACATCTTTAAATATATCGTCTCTAGAAAAGAGGTTATCAGGCATTAAAATCGCGGTGGTTTGTTTAAAGGATGTGTTTTAAGCCAGTGATAAGTTTCCCATTAATGTCGTGTTCACAGCAAGTAATCACATTTGTAACGATTTATATCTTAGGTGTCATTAAATTATGATGGAAAATTTATTTCTTGAAAATTTCAGATGAAAATTAATGGAGCAATTTTAGAAACGGGTAAACATCAAGCGAGGAGAAACTAAACTTATTTGATACTATTTTAACATTAAAATAATATTATTATTGTGTATGGTGCCCACTAATGATCGGTTCACTTTTTATACTATTGGCTTAATGTTAAGCATGTTTTATTACCAGTTTTTTTTTTAAAAAAATCTTGGATAACTTCGTTAGACTTAAATGTAGAAGAAGGTATTCGCAGTTCTCAAATACAGTTAACAAATTAACTAATTGACAAGATGAATGATTTGGTAATAATTTTGAAATTAAATTGAATGAACAGGAGGAACCTGTTTTGAGTTATATGAAAGGGAGGTAATCCAAAAATAGATAATCTTGTTCCGGGTGAACACAATTAGAGATGTTTATTACCTCGCTTGAATCGAATATACATTCAAGTTCTATAAATAGCTTCATATTTCTTTAATAACCAATTACACGCTCATAATTTAAATTCCTTAGTCAAATCGCCATTTTTTCTAGCTTTATCTATTTTGCGTGAAGTTGTTTTTCTTATCTTTTTTAATGATTTTTGAGCGTTTTCTAAATGTTTTAGCGAGTGTTTGGAATGAAAGAATTGAGAGCCGAGGTAATGGTTTGGCGTGATTTTGATCGGAATGAGTGTCAATTTCAATTGGTTTTAGCTGTAATGTGTCTTCGGCGATCAAACTCGTCAATTGAAAGAGGAGCGGCATTGCAAGTACCTACCGATCATTGAAAGAAATCATTGAGGTCAAGTTATAATTGTGCACGTTATTCTGAAAGCATTTACCTAATTCCATAAATCTTGAAGATTTCATTAATGTTGTGGTGTTATTTTTAGAGAATTGTTGCTTTTAGTCCACCAAGATCATCAATTTTGCTGAAAATCTCGCAACTAAATCTCTTCTTTCTTATTTGCGTACTCTGTGCGTATTTAAGCGAAAGTGTCAATAAATAAACTCGTTGAATGGTCACTCATCTGGTCCGGAAATTAATTGCAATTTAAATTTATTTATAATATGACCTACGTCGCGGGAGTGAAATAACCCCGTTGAATATTTTTGATATTACACGGGTGTTTTTACACTAGTGGAATAACTATGCAGAGCGAATAGCAATGCCATTTTGTAACTGCGAAAATGACGTCATAATGTATATATTGTGACGTCCGTTTTGAACGGCGTTATTACGTCGCGGAAAATTGAAAGTTTTTGAAGATTTTCGGCAAAAATTCGGGTTATATTATAAATAGAATATAAAAATTGTGCTCATAAAATACCGAATTTATTAAACTCGTCATCTATAAACAGTTAAAAACTCGGCGCAGCCTCGTTTTTATCTGTTTAAAGATGACTCGTTTAATAAAGGTATTCCATGACCAGTCATTCAATATCCTCTATTTTCATGATATTAGATTCATTTCTGAAGTCCCACAATTTCCATTGGTAATTCTAAAGACGCTATGCTCAATTCTATACAAAATTCGATTTTATAACAAAATGAAAACAATCCAATATCGTTCACATTTCAAATTTCACGATTACTGTACTGTAGTATCTATCTTTTGAATAAGCACGCGTCACGTTTCTATGTCACAAAAGTAGGTTAGGAGAACAAGAAGTCGATTAGGACAAATACATCGCCAGCAGACGAGACCTGAGACCTGCAAGAGATAAACTGATTGTGACACGCGATGTAACGTGTTAAGTCACTGCAATTAAACCTGCAGGACTTGGTCCTTTTTCATTACAATATGTTTTAGACCCTGCGTGTGGAATTGATACTCACGCCGCATCAAGTTTTTTATGTCAGAAAGCTAGCTTAGGAGAACAGAAAGTTGAAAGAACAATTACTTCTTCATCGGATGAGACGTGTAAGATTGAATCTTATTGTGACACCACATTGGTGGACTGTTTCCATTTGAACTTGTGGGCACATTTACATAGAAAAGAACATGTTAGTGTCTTAAAATATCAATGTTATCGGGTCGAGGTTGGGAGAATTTATCATGACGAGGCTTTACAGAGTCATGATAATTTCTCGCAGCCGATGTCAGACAACATAGATGATTTAAGACACGTACATGTTATTCTATTTATCATGCAGTCATTTCTACAGCGCTTAATTATAACAACCCCTTAAAAGCAACGAAATAAGCCACCCTATACTCCTCTATTTTAACTCGAACTTCGAAAGTCCCGCTTATTCGATTTTTTTTAATCATTTGTATCATTCACCTTACAAACTTCAAGATGTTTCATACGTATTACCGTCTTAATGAGCACGCATCACGTTTCTGTGTTTCTGTGTCACAAAGCTAGGTTAGGAGAACAAAAAGTCGTTAAGGACATAGAGAGGATATTGAATGAGTGGCCATGGAATACCAAATTTATTACTTGAGTCGTCTATGAACAGATAAAAACCAGGATGCACCGAATTTTTATCTGTTCATAGATGACGAGTTTGATTAATTCTGTATTTCATGAGCATAAATTTCAAATTCTATTTAAAAACTGACCCTAATCTTGCAAAAATTCGTCAAAATTCTTATTTTTTACCATTCCGCGAAACTTTTAACGCCGTTTAAAACTGACGTTACAATATATACATCATGACGTCATTTTTGCAGTTACAATGTAGCGTTGCTATTCGCTCTGAGCCCATTGGCATAGTTATTCCACTACTGTTATACCAAAAATACTCAACGGGGTTATTTCACTTCCGCGACGTAGGTCATATTATAAAAATACATTGTCAGCAAGCGAGACCTGTAAGAGTGAAACTACTCGTGACACATATGGGCGGGTTGTTTCTATTTGCTTTTCTTTGTTTGCTTGGGATTTAACGCCGCTTTCAACATTATTTCAGTTATATCGCGGCGGCGGCCGGAGCACCTAACAATTGATTACTGGTATTTCTCAAGCCAGTTCCACCATTGCATTCCTTCCTAGCCCCCAGCTGCCATCCCACATAGGTCTACGATTACCAACCCATTGGTGGAAGACGAATGGTCGGAAAGAACGAGTTCCGCCGTCGGAGATTGAACCCGGGACCTCTAGTCTCTAACTGAATTGAAGAAAGACTTATCATAACACATGTAGGACAGGGGACGACACTGTCCAATTTTCAATTGGACCCGGCGGGAATTCCTTATTGTAACTCTTAGAATCTTACTTATGTAGGGAACAAAGTGATTTTAGAAATTTATCTTCAAAAAATGGAATTTGCTTGCAAAAAATTCTAGATTTTATAGATGTATGGAATCCCTTAGATTGGCCGAGGTCCTTTTGTTAGCATTTTCAGAACTGTTTTGTAGTAGTTCTATTACAAGCCTCTTTAATCCTAGTTTATATTAACAAGTGCTGAACAAAATTTCTTTTCAGAGACAGGGGACTTAACTGGAATATATGTAATGACTGACATATTTAATTCCCTTTGAAAAAAATACTGTAAAGAAGAGTCTTGCGGCCAGACAAGGAATTCCTCCAAATACTATGGGATCTTCAGGATTCCAGCACACTGTTAGTGTTAAACCCTGCTGTATTACCGGTATCATTAATCGGGCATATTTATGTCTAAGTTTGTTTATCGACTTGCGTGTTGTTTTCAATAAACTCGATCCCGGACACACGTTGACCCGGATCAGTGAACTAAATCCCACGTGTAGACTAGAATTCGTCCTTATCAGTCATAAATCACTTAATTTCTAGATGCAGCTGGTATCTGGTGTTACCATTAACAAGTATTAAATATAAGAACCATCACGCGAAAACGGACCATTTGGGAAGTGCGTAAAGTGTCGACCCTTGTCAGACTGCGCAGACTGACTAGGGTCGAAACTGTTCGCACTAAACTAATTTTCTGAATTTAGAATAATAAATCTACCTTCCCGTGGAATAATTTTTGAAATGCGACCTCTGGTTGGCCTGTTCTAACCCCAATCTCTGTTTCAAATATTTATTTAACGAAGTTCCCAGATGGTCCCTTTTCGCGTGACGGGTAACATATACGGTGAACAATCACGCAAAAACGGCACTGTTTTGTTTTTTTGTTAGAAGTGTCCTGCTTAAAAATGAATGTTCTAATTCTTTATATTTGTTTTATACAAAAAAGATCAATTTTTTAGTACCCTGCCCATTTTATTCATTGACGCAAAATTGTTTTATAATTGTTTTAGGAATTCAATTAGTATCTCCCTTCTTCTTTGCACTTTAGTATTGTCTAGACCTTTATGAAAACATAATAAAATATCATTTTAGCCTGTGCATGGCATTTCAAACAATTCGACGTTTGCTCAAGGCACAATTTTTTTGACAGCCAAAATAATACAAAATGACATTCCTAAAGGGGTTAAGACCCTTTCTTCAGAAGGTATGTAGCAAAGACTCTGGCCAGACTGTGCGGATGCACAGACTGGCCAGATAATTTGTTCTAAGCACATGTGAAATTGTTGGAAATGCCACACACAGGCTCAATTTCCAATAAATATATCTATTTTCACGACATTTTCTTATCGATCTTACAGAAATGAATATGGGCTATATTTTGAAAAGAAAATAAAACTTTTTGAAATATTCCATAGATACCATTCTTGAACAAATATATTACAAATATATGTCGAATATTAAATATAACTTGAAGTTTATTGTCACAGTATCGATAAAATTGGAATTGTACAAATTATGTCCAAACTAATTTTTTTATGGCGAAAATGTAATAAGATGCTCAAATTTTCCGATTGTTTACGCAAATAAAAACTGATATTCTTCGGTGATAAAGATCATATGTATTTCTAATTATTTTGTAACTTAATCGTTTCTAGTGCACTCGAACTAATGTAGATCAACATTTAATCTACTACAAAGACGAATGACAAATATAACTTGAAGTTTATTGTTACGGAATCAGTAAAATTGGTATTGTACAAATGATGTCCAAAATAAATTTTTTTTTATGGCGCATTTTAATTCAATTGCTCAAATTTCCTGATGCTTTTCTAATATTCTTCGGTGATAAAGGCCATTTGTATTTCTAACTATTTCGTATCTTTATCGTTTCTAGTGCACGCGAACTAATGATACATCAACATTTAATCTACAACAAAGACGAATGACAAATATAACTTGATGTTTAATCGCACGGAATCGGCAAAATATGAATAGTACAAATGATGTCCAAAATAAAATCTTTTTTATGGCACATTGGAAATAAAATACTCGAATTTCCTGATGGTTTGCGAAAATTAAAACTGATATTCTTCGGTGATAAAGACCATATGTATTTCTAACTATTTTGTAACTTAATAGTTTCTAGTGCACTCGAACTAATGTAGATCAACATTTAATCTAATACAAAGTTGAAATCTGGCATAAAATCGTATTTGTGAATGAATGAATAAAATTCAACTTATCGGAAGACATTCCTTCACGCCAATCTTGGCCACCCACTTAAAGGTGTGCTGTTTCAAATTATTCTTGATTTATTTTGTTTGTTGTGAATTTTTTTAAGGTAGTGGACCCGTAATAGTTCCGCAACATTTCGGAACTCATAATTTTTCAAAATGTTGACCGAGGTTTCCTTATAAAAAAAATAGGAAACCTCGGTTAACACTGTTAACGTTCATTGCTTCTGAGACAGTTCAAAACTATTAAGGGTCTACTACCTAAATACTTAAGTCTACGTTATTAATGAACTGGCAGGGTGGGGTTTAAGCATGACGTAATTTGGCGAGTTAGCTTTTCAATAGTTTGGGTTCTTTCAAATCATCGTTAACGCGTGCAAATAACTGTATCCTAAAACCTAAAGGATTCACGTGCTTTGAGAGAGTGAACACATTTTATCGTTTGGTTACCAAGGCCTCGAAGATACGAGGATTTGATTACTCAATCTACGATTTAAGGTCTCGGGTAATTTATGTCGACTCTCTATAGAAGTAGGTTATTTTAGATAAAATAACCTTAAGTGCAACGACCCGTTACTTAGGCTCCGCCCTGCCACACCATTTATCATGGATAATGATAACTAGTAACTTTATAAGTCCATTGACTAAAACACCTATCTTCAGCCGAACTGTTTGTGGAAAGTCTTTGTCCTGCTTTCACACACACACGCGCCAGCTTTTATAGCGCCGTGGTAAGTTGAACACTCGATTGCAGTCAGATACCAATGAAACATTGTAGCCGCCGTCAAAGCGCAGTTGGTAGCGCGTCGGACTGTCAATCCAGATCACGGGTTCGATCCCCGACGGCGGCGCTCATTCTTTCCGACTATTTGTCTCTCACCAATGGGTTGATAATCGTAGACCTATGTGAGATAGCAGCTGGAGGCTAGGAAAGGGTGTGATGGTTGTACTGGTGAGAGAAATACCAGGAATCCATTGTTAGGTGCTCCAGCCGCCGCGATTTAACAGAAAAAAATTTGAAAGCGGCTTAAAACTCCATTCAATCAAAGCCAATGAAATCTTTCTACGGGAGAAATTCTGGGTCGCAATTCACATTCAATTCAACATCTTGCACGAATCTTGAAATTAAAGTCTAAAATCTAGTCTAAAACAAAATGTGAGACCAATCTGGCCTAAGTGAAGTGATTCAATTTCAATAGGTGGTTACATTGTACTATAATATTTTTGGTCATAGCTCAGTCCGACAGTTTGCGAAAATGGTCATACTTGTCTTAAACTGAGGGCCATTTATTCGCGCATGGAATGGAATTGAAAATTAGTATGACATGATCCCTTTTCTTTAAGACTTTTTGGGCCTCTTTTGAGATGACTGACCACGCAGCTGTTTTTTTCCCGGCCCCTCAGAGAAATAAACCCCTGTTGAAAAATAGGTATTTGGCTAGAAAAATGGTTTAAACTATGTGATGTTTCGATAGTATTTCAACAACAGACTATAAACAAAGAAAAGTGATGTGTTCAAATAATTTTGAATTTCAATAATATTGATCAATCAGAGATAACATTTAACGTATGTTTATGTGGACCGGAGTTTCCCTAAAGATGTGTGATAGATCGCGGGAAATTGAATTACTTCACCTATACCATATTTTATATCCCCATATCCTGTATGATCACAGTTTCCGATTATGATATGCTTTAACAGATTTATCGGACGGGGGGGGGGGGGGTTCTAACAGAGAATTGGCAAATATGAATACGGAATTACAGCAAATATTGTAGAATCTAAGCCAGAAAATTCGATCTGAAAATCGATGCATGTGTTCCAATTTTTGGAAATAGTATTTGTTCCAAGAGATAAAGAGGTATCTGAGTCACCGATAATGTATGCCAGACTTGTTGCACGATAGCAATTGGTTTAGATTTTTGAACAGACCCGATAGGTTTGAATAACAAGCTGATATGTCTAGCTCAAGATTTAAAGGTTAATCACATAACACTTCAAGGGACTTGAATTATTCAGAGTATTTAGCAAGGCGAAGTGATTACCAAACGCTGTTTATTACAGTTGTTAAATAGTCTACTTTCCTTTGGAATTATGTTTGAGGTTTCTGAAAAAGCTCATGTTAATGACAAATGGCCCACTTGTTCTACTCGTATACTTACTAAATGTACGTGTCTTAATTTACACGTACATTTAACAACAACGTGAAATTTACAAGGTGAATAATTTTGGAATGGCTTTGGAATGAAATAGAATGATTGTGTCGAGCGAGTTTTGAGTGAAATTCAAGGGAGGTAATCAAATATCGCTAATTTTGTTCAGGATGAACAAAATAAGCGATTCATCTAAGTTCTATAAATAGCTTCCTATTTATTCAAGAATCTATCAGACGCTTACAATTTCAATTGTGTCAGTGATATCGCGATTTGTTTTCTAGCTTTATTTATTTTGAATGAAGTAATTGTTATATATTTTTCAGTGAGTTTGGAGCGTTTTTAAATGGTTTGACTTAGTGTTTGGAAAGAGTAAATCGAGCGCTGAGAGAGTTATTTAGAATAGTTTTGATAGAGATGAATAGCAATTTTATGATGTTGTTAACTGCACAGTTAAATATGTGTAGTTTTTAATCGACGTTCATCCCGTTTAAAATGTTCTAAATCGATCGCTCAGTGCTCTTATTATTGCATTTCTACCACTCATTAAATATCATTAAAAAGCTTGCATATATGTTGAAAGTGCTCGATTGTTCCGTGAAGTTTATCTATAGAACCGGCCTTATATCTATTCAAAGAAAAGTAAAAGAATGTTGCCAATTTCGTTCATTTCAATGATTCAAAATTCCTTCATATGAGTGATATCAGTTCGATTTCATTCCGAAACCTTTCCAAATCTTTTTTTAGAACTTCTCAATATCACGACCAAAACAAAGCATTTTTATTAAATTCGTATATCATTGTCTGAAGTTGTCTAAAATTTGGGCTACAACTTAGTCTTTTCCGCAGCAATGAGTCGATGTACCTGCCTTGACTAGTGATTTGTCATTTAGAATCTCATTTAAATTGACAAACACTAATTTGATCAGATACATATTGAATATAATTAGCTATCTTTAGACAGACATTATGTAAGTATCAATTGTAATTTGCTTGTCATCAAGCTAATTATGTAACGTCAGTGGGCGGTCTACAAGGTAACAAACAAAAGCCTATTTTTGTCGACCTCTAGAGGAATATGTCCTCTTTCAAAAGCATAATGACCTAAAAAAAGACTTTATTCTCAGCAGGTTCCCAAGCAGGTACATTGTACCCAGAGCTTAAAAGGCCTTTTCTCAAGGCAATTTCAGAAAAAATAATGGCTAGTTTTGCGAATATCCGCCAACATAAAGGGAAATTGATGCAAAAAACTCCAATTTTTTATTTCAAGTTTATGCTTTTAAATAACCTTCCACTATCGATAAGATTAAATTGATAAAGACCAAGTCTTTTTTCAAGTTACTATAAGTTTTTGTATCTGTCCCCACGTAATAAAAGGACATATACAGAGTTATTGGTTTAACACTTACTACAAATACTAGATGCCTCGTAGAAATATTCGCTAGCTGAGGATGGTGCCCACTATGATTGAATAGAATACACATTACGTCATCACCCTTGGATAGCGAAGATACAAAGTTTTTCAAAATAAATACAGGTTTTTAAGGTTCATGTAAAGTGTTTGAGACCCAATTTTGAGGGCGCTTCATTAGCCAAGAAAAAGCAGTATGTCCAGGTATGTTGTATATCAAAATGATGCTATTCATGAGCATAAGCAGTTGTGCAACATAAGTCGACATAGCTATAGCGGTAAAGCCAAAACATTGTGGAAAAGGGTAATTTTGTACACATTTTGTACCTTAAAGGGTTTCGAGCAAAATTTTTGAAATCTTTTAAGTTTACACAAGGGGGGAAGAGGGTGTGCTCCGACAATGGCCTTTTTCCATATTTACCGCTACAAGGCGGAGTAAACATTACTATAAATTGTGTCAAATATCTGCAGCAACCTGTTGCTTTCTTACAAAGCCCAATTATATGTCCATTTTCCAACTCCTTCTATATGACGTACCATTCGGAACGACGCCCGGCTTTTTTCAAAACCTGAAAAATACTTCGGTTGCATTAAGTGTATGGATATGTATTAATTCTAATACTTTTCCACAAAAGTCTAATAGTCCCTTTTATATGATGCCCAAACTAATATCGGAAAATACAGATTGCCACAAATGATAGCGTTATTTAAAGACCTTTCAGAGGTGACGTCGTTCCTGCGTTCGGGATGACAAAACGGTGCAAACAGTTGTCAAATTATACCCCGCTTTTCACGCAAGTTTTTTTTCGGGACTACTATCTTTTAAATTTTCTTATCTAAAAATAGATTGCACCGTTTTGTCATGCTGAACGCAGGGCTGATACTCATTTTTTCGAGACTACTTTCTCCTAAATTTTCTTACTTACCAATTGCTCCACATTCGATGACGATCGTTAATTGGCCGAGAGATTTTCCGAATTATAATTCACATAAGGTTTGTTTCCGCTTTTTTTCAACGGCGGATAAAATCCCATATTATGATGAATATACAATTCGAGCAATTAAGCAAAAATTCTCTTTATTTTTTTTTATATTATTTTCATTGTCTTATTCATTGTCTTTCATCGCTGCTAAATGTTTGTGTGAAAACCATATATTTCAATGAAGAAATATGTTTTTGTTAATCTAAGAGACATACTAGATTAACAAAAATATATTTCTTTGTTGGAAAATACTTATAATTTAACACCCAAATTTAAGCAAAGTCTCTCCATTGACGAATGAGATGGAGATATGATTTGAAAGCATTTGCCACAAATTACTTTTCAAATAGTTTTCATATAATATAATTGTCTCTTGAGCTTATATCACTGATAGTCTAAATCATATGAAATTCATTTCAAATACACCTAGAAACGAACCAAAAAACCTTATCTTTCTAATATATGTTGTATATATTGAAGACATTCAAACTGCCATAGTTTTGACACACTATGCTGAAAAATAGTGAAAAGTTACTATCAATTTCATTTCATGTGCAAGTGTCCCGTGCTGTTTATGGTTGCCTATATAAATAACTCTTCAAAATCATCATATTTTTGTCAATCATTTTTTTTCGTTCATACATGTAGGTCGTTTGAACAAATATATCGAGAAAAATTGAAAAGCAAACAAAAACTAAACAAGAAAACACACACATACAAGCAAAAACTACAACAAACAAAAAATGAAAACGCAGAAATATCCAACAGGACACAATGGTAAAAGAGTATTACAAATGATACTATAGTTCCGTAAGACAATCAAATATGTTAAAACAGAACACTTTTCTCTTTTCAGTATGCCAACAAAAAGACAATATGGAGCGGCTAGCGTGTCCGACCCCCGATGTATGGCATCGATTTCATTGTATCGATTATTATATGTTATGTGATCGTAAAGTACAGTGTCCTAATGGTGAGGACGAAGATCCAACCATGTGTTTATTCCATTCCGCAGTAAGTTATCAATTATATTGATCTTTATATTTTATGTTATGTTATGTGATCGTAAAGTACAGTGTCCTAATGGTGAGGACGAAGATCCAACCATGTGTTTATTCAATTCCGCAGTAAGTTATCAATTAATATCGATCTTTATATTTTATGTTATGTTATGTGATCGTAAAGTACAGTGTCCTAATGGTGAGGACGAAGATCCAACCATGTGTTTATTTCATTCCGCAGTAAGTTATCAATTATAACGATCTTTATATTTTATGCTATGTTATGTGATCGTGAAGTACAGTGTCCTAATGGTGAGAACGAAGATCCAACCATGTGTTTATTCCATTCCGCAGTAAGTTATCAATTATATCGATCTTTATATTTTATGTTATGTTATGTTATCGTAAAGTACAGTGTCCTAATGGTGAGGACGAAGATCCAACCATGTGTTTATTTCATTCCGCAGTAAGTTATCAATTATAACGATCTTTATATTTTATGCTATGTTATGTGATCGTAAAGTACAGTGTCCTAATGGTGAGAACGAAGATCCAACCATAGGTTTATTCCATTCCGTGTGCATTTTATTCCATTCCGAAGTAATTCATAAATTCTATCAATTATTTTATATTATGTGATCGGAAAGTATATTGACCTAATGGTGAGGACGAAGATCCAACCATGTGTTAATTCAATTAATTAGTAAGTTATAAATTATATCGATCTGTGTATTCTCTTTATGCTATGTGATCGTACATTGTCCAAATGGTGAGGACGATATCCAACCATGTGTTAATTCTATTCCGCAGTAAGTTATAATTTAATTCTATTGGTCTTTCAATATCATGTGGTCGTTAAATTCTAATAGTGAGGAAAAAGACAAAACCATGTGCCTATTCCATTCCGCAGGAAGAAGCAGTTAACAGCACCATAAAATTGACAAGGTGAATGATTTTGGAATGGTTTTGGAATGAAATTGAATGAGACCGATGAGTGAGTTAATGGTGAAATTAGAGGGAGGTATCCAATATCGCTAATTTTGTTCAGGTTGAACAAAATTAGCGATATTAATTACCTCCCTTTAATAAAATATTCATACAGGTTCTATAAATATTTTCCTATCCCTTCAATGACCAATCAGACGCCTAAAATGTCAGTTATGTTATTGAAATAACGATTTTACTATTATTTTGAATGTAGTTGTTGGTCTTATCTTTTTAGTAGTTTTTTTAGCGTTTGAATGGTTCGAGTGAGTGTTTGGAATGAATGAACGGAGCGCTTAGTGGGCGATTCAGAATGGTTTTGATTGAAATGAATGTCAATGGGAGACTTTGGTGTGTTATCTCCCTTGTTTGCTCTGTGGATTAAATCAGAGGTGTTCCAAAATCGTTAGCGGTCCTTTTAGAAATTTCCCTTGGATTTTATCCATAGTTTCTTTGGAGAAGTTGCGAATTTTATTTTTTCGTAAAAACAAAATACTTATTTATGCAATTCGTATTTAAGATACAATTTCCAATGGCAAAGAAGGAAATATTTGTTCATTTTACGTCAAATGTATCTTATAAATTGCGCAATATTTGATTTAGAGCTTATCTTTAAATCTTACGGTGCAAAGAAAATAAGGATAAAACCCAAGGTTACCACTGATTTGGACCCTTCCTCCTATGGGAGTATTTCAAGGGAGATAACCAACCGATATCCCTCATTGCACGATGTAATTAACTGTAATAGTTAAGAACATCGTTAAATTGACTATCAATCCTATCAAAGTATTTCTAAATCGCTCACAAACCGCTTCATTCATTCCTTTCAAACATTCACTCAAACCACTTTAAAAACTCTCCGAAATCACTTAGAAAGATAAAATCATTTACTTCATTCAAAATGAAGATATATAGAAAAAAAATCAAGATTTCACTGTCATATTTGAAATGTAAGATTTTAATTGGTTCTTGAAGGAATGGTAAGCTATTTATCGAATTGTATGCATATCTTAGCCAAGAGGGGGTAATAAATATGGCTAATTTTGTTCACTCTGAGCAAAATTAGCTATTTTGGATTACCCCGCTTCAATTTTACTTAAAACTCTACCATCTCACTCATTCAATTTTATTCCAAAATCATTCCGAAATCATTCACATTGTCATTGTCATTTTCATGATGTTGGTACATGTACAAATTAAATCGATCCATGCGATGTCTTTTTTGCTACTTAAACGTGAATGATGATGATAAATTTGTTTCATTCCGCATTGAGAAATAGCTAGATTTGTCCGCGGGAAACGTAGCCCGCCCAAAATTGAGCCTGTCACAAACAGTGCTTGACAAAAGTTAAATTTCAGTTTCTTCGCGTTAAATCCACCCTCCTAAGCTTATCACATATAGAATGTTGATATTAATTATAGTAACTATACTATACTATAGGTATTAGCATTCAGAAAATAAAGGTAAGCTTAAAGTCTTTGGTTAGGTTCTTAGATGGGTCAAATGTTAATTTTAAATTGCCAACGACCTTGTTCACAAGTCTAATTTTTGAAGTCTGATTTTTTTCCCTATAGATCGAATCTCGGCTTACATCGTGCAATCATATTCGTATAGAGTATCAACCAAATAGATCTAGGAGTTCGTTTTCTATTGCGAAGATAGATCTTGTCGTGACATTTTTATGATATTTATTTTCCAGGCAATCCTAATGAATATCCACGGCGTTTGAAGTGCTTTTAATGCTGGAATTATTTACGGAAAATGACACGTTTTATTGAAGTCCCTCAAGCCGTTCATATTTTATTACCAACACTTCAGCCCGCCATAAACTTTGTACCGCGGACACGAAAACTTCTACGGATCACGCACTGTAGATGTAGAATGGCATTTTATAACAAAATTAACATTGACTTTATATCGAAAAGGCATCAGAGATGTCCTTTTCTTACTGGCGTGTAGAAACACACTCTTATTGAAAGAATTTGTATGTATACTTTATCAAAGGGAGGTAACGAATATCGCTAATTTTGTTCATCCTGATAAAAATTAGCGATATTGGATTACCCCAGTCTAATTTCACCCAAAGCCGCTCTTCTCGCCCATTCAATTTGATTCTTTAATCATTTCAAAACCATTGACATTTTCCATTTCACAATGTTGTTAACTGTAACGGTTCTTGGGGCATTTTCGAGTGAATAAGGGGCGTTTCTGAATGGTTTAAGTGAGTGCTTAGAATGAATGAATGAAATGAATGTGGGATTTAGTGAGCGATTTAGAACAGTTTGGAATGGATATGATGTCAATTTTATAATGTTACTGACTGTAAAACTTTACCCATTGCAACGCCATTTCATACTCTCTTCAGACAAAAGGGACATGAAAATATTTCACCCTGCCGAAGGGGAATCGAGCCCGCTAAACTCGGTCGGTGACACGTTGGGCCTTTTTACCAATTTTCACAATAGTCAATTTCAAACTCTTCATTTGTCTCCAACCATGATAAGCAAAAAACACAAGAGGAAATTCGAATAAAAAGTAATGATTATTCTATTGGGGGGGGGGGGGGAGAAGAGGATGTCATGAATACAAACCTCCGTAATGTAACCGAAATACTGTTGAAACTTTGAATTGAACTTTACCCAAAATGCAACGAACAGAATGATCCAAGGAAGCTAATTAATTTCTGTAAAACAGGTTAAACTGTTTTACTATCAGGTAAATTAGTGGATGTAGAAACCTCTCAAATGAGTTATTGTTAACAGATAGAAGTTTCTCATATCTATTTCAAGTTTTCCACCGAATATAAACACCTGGTTAAAATATATCAGGTGCTCAAGGCTTAATTGATATAATTCGGTGACGTTTCATTCGGAAAACATTACACCTATAACCGTGCAGGGGTTATTCGGTTCTTTTTGAAGCAATCTGTAGGCCTACATGTAAGTGGGCAAAAATGAAAATGTGGTTGCTTTAGTTTTTAATTAAGCTGTAGTTGCAACTTTATCGTCGCCTTTCGACGAAAAATTAAATGAGATGTCGCTTCAAACCAAGGCATAATAACAATTACACACAATACGCACGTGCGTAATACAAATAAATAATCTTTTGAACAATATCATTTATGGATGATCGTACCATCATAACTATAGCTTGTTTATATTATGTTTATACGTGCAGAAAAAAGGAAGATTTTTAACCATTTAGTGCTCCGTATGCGGAGCTCTTGTCTTATGCAGCTTCTTAATGCCCGAGCAGGCAGTTAAAAACATCGTTAAATTGACTATCAATCCGATATTAATCCAAGTATTTCTAAGTCGCTGACAAAGCGCTCCATTCATTCCTTCCAAACACTCACCCTATCCATTCAAGACGCTCCAAAATCACCAAGAAAGATAAAATCAACAACTACAGTCAAAATAAAAATAGCTTGAAAAAATACGATTTTACTAACATGAATAAAATTATAAGCATTTACTTGTTTCTTGAAGAAATGGGAAGCTACGAGCATTTACAGAATTTGTATGCATATTTTATTGAGGGTCACTCATTGAACTAATTCAATTTCATTCCAAAGTCATTCCAATACCATTCATCTTGTCAATTTCACGATGTTGTTAACTGAATAAAAAAAAAACTTGAATACTTCCCGGGTATAAAACTATTTTTTCAGCCAATCGTTTTGCTCAGATCATGATATACAAAACTTAAGTTTGGATAATTTTGTATTTTTCAGAACGAGTTACATCTGAAAGAGATGATGAACGCTATGACGAAGTTATACATAGATGCCAAGACGACGGCCGAGCAAGTCACATCTATTTATAAAAACATCAATATGATGGACAATTTGTATGATAACACCGACCAACATGACCAAGATTCTTCGGATTTAGGAAACTATCTTTATGACGTCGATCATGACGTCGATTACGATGCGTAATTGTTAAAATTAGCCTCGCTTTGAGAAAATCAGCCATATTGCCAGTTACGTTAGCAAAGACGCAGTTTAGAGCCCGAGATTAGATTTTGCTTTTTTGTGTTCAAATGAGACATTTTTCAAAAAGTTTAAGACAAAACCATTGTTTAAACACACTAAAAAGGCAATTTTCAAAATGTATGAAATATTGATTTTGCCATTTCAAGCTCGTGTTTCATATTGGATTAAATACATGCTTAATAACAATTTTAAATTTGAAAAAAAAAATCAGTTGAGTATATCTTTCAAAATTATTTTACAATCTCGGTCGCATCTAGGCCCGTGATTATAACACTTTAATGTACTGAGCTTAAAATTTACTCAAACCTAAACTCACGATCAAAGCTTTATTACTTCTGAAATATTCATATTAATACATAGAAATGAAAGGATCCTTAAATAGATTCTAAATTGTAAATCCTAAAATTTACTGTCAAGGAAAAATGGATAAAACTTTAATTGAAATTTCAAGTTTGGATAAATTAACGTTTGAGTATGAAAAATTTCATAATCTATAGCGCTGACCAGTGCTGTTGAATACGTGAAAACTCTTTTTTTTCACAAATGTGACCCGTCACGCAAAAAGGGACCATCTGGGGACTTTATAAAATGGATATTTGAAAAAGAGATTTAGTCCAGCATTGGTCAACCAGAAGTCGAATTTAAAAAATTCTCTAGCTAGAAGGTAGATTGAACATTCTTGATTCAGAAAATAAGCACATTGCGAAAAGTTTCGACCCTAGTCAGTCCGCTCAAACCGCGCAAACTGACTAGGGTCGACACTTTACGCACTACACAGATGGTCCCTTTTCGCCTGACGGGTCTCATTAATACTTATTTTTCTACATCACGCCTCTTGTCATCAACTTTAGTCGTACAATATTGACTTTTAGAACCCGTTTTGTTTTCTGGATAACAAAACGGTGCGGACTGTTTGCAAATTATACCCCGCTTTGCACGTACGTGCACTTGCAAAGCGGGGTATAATTTTTAAACAGTTTGCACCGCTTTGTCATCCTGAACGCGGGACAGGTCGGATTTCAATATGGTTGGTTTTCTTAAAGCAAGGCTCAAGCGGAGTCGAAATCGTGCTGGGCATACGCGTTACTTTGTTTGTTGTTTAGGGAACTTGGAACAGCCCACTTGTTTGCTCTAGTTGTTTACGTCGTTTAATGGCTCGCTGTGACAACGTAAATTAACCACCGACAATGCAGTTTGTGCGAAATATCAAACAATTTCTTTTCTTTTAATATGAATATATGTGTTCCGGGTTTCAAAATAGAATTCCCTGTTACTTAGCGACCTAACCACCTTTGACTGACTCTTTCAACTACGACTCTGACTTTAAAAACAATCATGCTTGAAATTCAATGACACATATGTCAAACCGCGACACTGGACTTCCGGTCTTAAACGACGGATATATTTGGTTAACCGATTCTGAAGTGATAACAGCGATTCGCCATTTCTGTGTTATCATTTCTAGTTTTCGACAAAGTAATAAACTTTGGATGATTCGAAAAAAATTGACGATTTGTTTGTTTGTTTGTTTGAATTGGGTTTAACACGGACTTCAGCAATTTGTCGGTTATATTGCGCGGGTGGAGCACCTAACAATGGATTTCCGGTATTTTCCGCACCATTTCGTCATTTTCTAGCCTCCCGCTATCCGACATATATCTATCATTATCGACCCATTGATCGGAGGCAAATACTAAGGAAAGGATGAGTGCCGCCGTCGAGAATCGAACCCGGGACCTCCAGATTGATTGTCCACTGCCTTAAAATACGTTATCATAACAGTATTCGTTTAATTTTCTTTTTTATCCTTTTTAAGAGTTTTTATCTGTATATATGTGTCTGTGTGTATGGATGTGTGTTTACATGTATTTCTATTATTTGACAAAAACTAGGACTTAGAAACAATTTCCGACACAGCAAACAAAGAAACGCGTATGTCTTGCTCGATCGAGATTCCTGTCAATTCTATTTGTTACTTTTAATAAGAGGTTATTGTTTTCTCTAAAATTGTTTTTTTTTTCTCGATATTTCTCTTCTATCAATCATTCTCAAAGACATAAAAACGCATTTTCGTGTTATACAGACATGACCAAGTCTCGCGAGGAATATTTTACACTCATATAGACGAACTTTTCCGATCTATATTTTATGAATTTTCGTCCATGAATGCTTTTCATTTGGGACAGTCTAAAATTTTGTTCTATTGTAATATTTCTTTGACCATGGAAAAACTTTGTATATTAAAACCATTACTAAAATATACTGACGTGTATAAACTGTTTGTGATCTTCAATTAACAAAATAAACATTCTTTTTCAACTTAACAATATAAAACTACCCATTTTCTTGTTAAGAAAGCTCAGACAGAAATAAAGATCATATCTTTTCATAAAAAATCGTTGGTTTTGGTATTGAAACCCAAAGACGAAGAAGAAAGAAATTTATCTCACTTGGCAATCGAGTTTTAAAGAGTAGATACCCAATAGAAAATTTGCTCCACCAATGATCCGTTCGCTGCCGGATAGTAGATCCTGAAAATAAGTAGACTGGTCCGACTTGCAACTCAAGTATGAAGCCGGCTTTATGTATAAAAAATATGCCAGGGGTGCGAAATACGCATTTTCTACACTTGTCCTTGGACATGTAAAAGATTATTTTGTACTTGTCAAGGATCATTTGACTTTGTCCGCGAGAAAGATTAAAATACATTTTGAGAAAACATTGTTTTTAAAAAGGAAAGTGCTGGAACCCAGCGTTTCCTTCATTAAAAGCAATGGTTTCTATCCTGTTATACAAAAGTAAGGCTTATTAAACTCTTAGATTTTCTAAGAACCATTCCAAAATTTGCCCTGGCATTTACTCGTTTACGGACAAGTTGCCTCGAAGTGCCCTCAAGTATAAAAGCCCGTGTTGGACAAGTCGGGCTTTGAAATTCCGCACCCATGACCATTCTGAATAGCTCACTAATCGCAAAATTTATAGCACCCAAAAAGTTCGCCAAAAATGGAGATTTTATTATAATTTATACGTACGTTCATATTACGCTAGAGGTTGCCATAATAAGATCAATTTTCCCACTAAAAACTTGAGATCACCGATCAAAAAGCTTCATGAATTATTCATGAGAACGAGAAAACACCAGCAAGTTGTCCCAGGCTCGATAAAGTTTTTACGGAATGGAGCGGCACTGGGTTATATTTGTTTGAATGGGGTTCAACGCCCCTTTAAACAATATTTCAGTCATATCGCAGCGGCTGGAGCACCTAACAATGAATCACAGGTATCTATCACACCAGTACAAGCATCACTTCCTTTCCTAGCCTCCAGCTGCTACCCCGCACAGGTCTTTGATTATCACACCATTGGTTGGAGACATAGAGTCGGAAAGGGTGAGTGCCGCCGTCAGGGATCAAACCCGGGACCTCTAGATTAACAGTCCGACGCGCTACCAACTGCGCTATGACGACGGCAGGCACTGGGTTACATGTACCAAGGATGGTCATTTCCTACACCAGCACTACGTGTACGACTATATTCTTCTCGGATATACGGCTGAATTCTGGTTTAGGATTCTATGTACAACAAAAAGTGGGGGATAAATTTCGGGAAGGTATTCGAAAAGTTTGACCATCGAACGCGGGACATAGTGACTGACAGTCTAACGCGCTGCTCAGTAAAACATTGCTACGGCTAACATACTCCTTCAGGGGACGAATACTGACCCTGGGCTAGAACTATATTCCGGGTACTGATAAAGCTAAAAGGTCGAAAAAGATTCATTGACTGGACTTAAGGTCGATAGATTGATTGGTTGGAGTTTAAAGTTGCTTTTAACCTTTTTTTTTCAGTTATATCGCGGCGGCTGGAGCACATAACAATGGATTCCTGGTGCTTTCCTTACCAGTACAACAATCATATCCTTTTCTAGCCTATGTGCTATCTCACATAGGTCCACGATTATCAACCCATTGGTGAAAGACAAATAGTCGGAAAGAATGAGTGCCGCCGTTGGGGATCGAACCCGGGACCTCCAGTCCGACGCGATACCCTTTGCGCTATGACGGCGGCTATGACTTAAGATCGATCATGGGGGAAAGAAGCAAGAAAAAAGAGAAATATTCAAATCAATCTAAAGAAGGATTATCTTTTAAAACATTATATCCCTGTGTTATTTGTTTATAAAACATCGGTTCGTATTTGAGGACAAGAATTTTAAAGAAAATTCCTCAGTTTTAACAAAGGGACAGACGCACTATGGGCAGAAGAAAGAGACACAAGCCATGAAAAAAAGCCACTTGGCTATCAGTTATGAAGAGCGGACGCTACTGAAAGACGTTGATAGGCGACCAAGATACCATAAGTACAGCTTGAATAGAGCTGTAGTTACCGTGGTTTGGTTGCTCAACGTCCTTGGTATCTTCACGACAAGCTATAATACCAGATTGATCTAACGGTATAATGACACGGTTTTCAAGCCGATTTCCCCTTTTATCTGATTTGTCACTGGGAAGATTTTCCGGAGATTCTCATCTAATCCAATTTACCAACAGAAAATCAAGTTTATGTTGGAGATATTCCAGTCGTGGGAGGCGAATATAGACACTTCTAAAACACATGATACCAATATAGGCTGACCCTCGGCTTGAACCATTTCAAGTTAAGTTAAATCTAGACGGACGGAATAGAAAACTCGACCGAATTTTAGGCGAAACACATGGATGAAAGAAAAAAAAAAAAGAAAAAAAGAGGGAAAAATTGAATACATCTTAGGAAGTATTATCCTATAAATATTCCCGTGAAATTTGTTTATATTGCAAAGGGTCGCAATTGAGGACAAGATTTTTTTTTAGATATTACAGAAGTCTAACCGGAGGGTCTTTGGCAGGTAAGGGCTTAGGAAAAGCAGACGGCATAAAATAGCCACTTGGTTTTCAGTTATAAAGAGCGTACTTTACTGAAAGACGTCAATAGGCGACCAAGGTGTCGTAACTACAGCTTGCCAAAAACTGTGATGTCCTCTCAACAAGCTATAATACCGGATTGATCTAACGGTATAATGACACGGTTTTCAATCCGATTTCTCCTTTTATCTGATTTGTCACTGTGAAGATTTTCCGGAGATTCACATCTAATCCAATTTACCCACAGAAAATCAAGTTAATGTTGGAGATATTCCAGTCGTGGGAGGCGAATATAGACACTTTTAAAACACATTATACCAAATAGGCTTACCCTTGGCTTGGCTATATTTCTAGAGCAGATAAACTAAGAAGGTCAAAATGGTTGGCTCGAACGAAATTTAGTGATGAAAATGGGAATAGATGAGGAGAAACAAGAAAGATAAGTAAAATCTTTGAATGAATCTAATCCAATTTACCCACAGAAAATCAAGTTTATGTTAGAGATATCCCAGTCGTGGGAGGCGAATAAAGACACTTCTAAAACACATGATACCAAATAGGCTGACCCTTGGCTTGAACTATTTCAAGTTAAGTTAAACCCAGACGGACGAAATAGATTACTCGACCGAATAAAAGGCGAAGAACTGGGTGATAGAAAAGAAAAAAGAAAAAAAAGGAAAAGAAAATACATCTTACGAAGGATTATCCAATTAATATTCCCGTGATACAGTAGTTTCACCGGAGGAACTTTGGCAGGAAAGGGCATAGGAAAAGCACAAGGCATAGAATTGCCACTTGGTTTTCAGTTTCAAAGAGCGAACTTTACTGAAGGACGTCGATAGGCGACCGAGATTTTGTAACAACAGCTTGGTCGCGCAATAATTGTGATGTCCTCTCAACAAGCTATAATACCAGATTGATCTAATGGTATAATGACACGGTTTTCAAGCCGATTTCCCCTTTTATCTGATTTGTCACCGCAAAGATTTTCCGGAGATTCACATCTAATCCAATTTACCCACAGAAAATCAAGTTTATGTTGGAGATATCCAAGTCGTGGGAGGCGTATATAGACACTTCTAAAACACATGATACCAAAATAGGCTGACCCTTGGCTTGACTATATTCCTAGTGCAGATAAACTTAGAAGGTCAGAATGGTTGGCTCGAGTGAAATTTAGTGATAACAAATGGGAATAGATGAAGGGAAAATAAGAAAGATAAGTCAAATCTTTGAATGAATCCAATTAAATTTACCCACAGAAAATCAGGTTTATGTTGGGTGAATATAAACACTTCTAAAACACATGATACCAAAATAGGATGACCATTGGCTTGAACTATTTCAAGTTAAGTTAGAACTAGACGGACGGAATAGATTACTCGACCAAATTATAGGCGAAGAACTTGGCGAAAGAAAAGAAAAAAGAAAAAAAAGGAAAAGAAAATACATCTTACGAAGGATTATCCAATTAATATTCCCGTGAATTTTGTTTATATTGCAACGGGCGTACTTGAGGGCAAGAATTTTAAAGATAATACCGCAGTTTAACCGGAGGGACAGACGCAGGTAAGGGCATAGGAAAAGCACAAGGCATAAAATTGCCACTTGGTTTTCAGTTATAAAGAGCGTACTTTACTGAAAGACGTCAATAGGCGATAAAGATGTCGTAACTACAGCTTGAATAATGGTCGCCCAATAGGCTGACCCTTGGCTTGAACTATTTCAAGTTAAACCTAGACAGACGGAAAGGATTACTCGACCCGATCTAAGGCGAAACACGTGATGAAAGAAAAGAAAAAGAAAAAAAAGCAAAAAATAAATATTTTTAGGATTATCCTATTAAGATCCCTGTGAAATTTGTTTATATTGCAACGGGTCGTACTTGAGGACAAGAATTTTAATTATAATACCGCAGTTTAACCGCAGGGACAGATGCAGGTAAAGACATAGCATAAAGCACAAGGCATAAAATAGCCACTTGGTTTTCAGTTATATAGAGCCTACTAAACTGAAAGACGTCAATAGGTGACTAAGATTTCGCAACTACAGCTTGAACAAAGCTGTAGTTACGACACCTTGGTCGCCCAATAACTGTGATGTCCTCTCGACAAGCTAGAATCCCAGATTGATCTAATGGTATAATGACACGGTTTTCAAGCCGATTTCCTCTTTTATCTGATTTATCACTGCGAAGATTTTCCGGAGATTCACATCTAATCCAATTTACCCACAGAAAATCAAGTTTATGTTGGAGATATTCCAGACGTTGGAGGCGAATATAGACACTTCGAAAACACATGATACCAAAATAGGCTGTCCCTTGGCTTGAAATTTTTCCAGTTAAGTTAAACCCAGGCGGATGGAATAGATTACCCGACCAAATTAAAGGCGAACCATATGGATGAAAGAAAAGAAAAAGAAAAAAAAGAGGGAAAAATAAGATACAGCTTATGAAGGATTATCCGATAAATATTCCTGTGAAATTTGTTTATATTGCAACGGGTCGTACTTGAGGACAAGAATTAAAAAAATAATACCGCAGTTTAACCGGAGGGACAGAGGCAGGTAAGGGCATAGGAAAAGCACAAGGCAAAAAATAGCCACGTGGTTTTCAGTTATAAAGAGCGTTCTATACTGAAAGACATCAAAAGGCGACCGAGATGTCGTAATTACAGCTTGAATAAAGCGTAGTTACGACATCTAGGTTGCCCAAAAACTGTGATGTCCTCTCAACAAGCTATAATACCAGATTGATCTAACGGTATAATGACACGGTTTACAAGCCGATTTCCCCTTTTATCTGATTTGTCACTGTGAAGATTTTCCGGAGATTCACATCTAATCCAATTTACCCACAGAAAATCAAGTTTATGTTGGAGATATTCCAGTCGTGGGAGGTGAATATAGACACTTCTAAAACACATGATACCAAAATAGGCTGACCCTTAGCTTGAACTTTTTGAAGTGAAGTTAAACCTAGACGGACGGAATAGATTACTCGACCGAATTTAAGGTGAAGCACTAGATGAAAGAAAAGAAAAAAGAAAGATAAATGAAAAAAAAAATCCTGTAAGGGATTTTCCTATAAATATCCCCTCGAAATTTGTTTATATTGCAACGGGTCGTACATGAGGACAATAATTTTTAAGATAATACCGAAATTTAACCGGAGGGACAGAGGCAGGTAAGGGCATAAAATAGGAAAAGCCACTTGGTTTTCAGAAAATCAAGTTTATGTTGGAGATATTCCAGTCGTGGGAGGCGAATATAGACACTTCTCAAACACATGATACCAAAATAGGCTGACCCTTGGCTTGACTATATTCTTAGTGGAGATAAACTAAGAAGGTCAAACAAGTTGGCTCGAATGAAATTTAGCCATGAAAATGAGAAAAGGATGAAGAGAAATTAAGAAAGATAAATGAAACATTCGAATGAACCTTATAAGCGATAAACAAGTTCTGTGAATTTTATTTTTAGTTCATTTTAATTTTTGCTGAGGAAATAAAGTTTCAATAAAAGAAGAAATAGGTTTGAAAAGCTCAAAAATCGTACGAAACGATCTGGAATCGATCAGACACGCTCCGAAATTGGTCAAAGGTGTTCCAATCATTCATTTATTTCATTTGTCAGCACGCATCTGGAAATTTATAATGAATCCGTGAATGCTATAGGTAAACACGGCTATTTGAATGTTTATAAACAGACTTTCGACGAGTTAATATAGAAATAAGTAGAATATGCTATTTTGACTTGTCGATTGAATACAAATGTACTGTAAACACAAGTCACAATAGCGTAGTCGAGTTATAAGTTGGGACCATCGATTTATTTGCTGTCATGGTCTCTGACTATACTGAAAGATCACAGAAACGCAAAACGATTGGCATTTTTACCATCTTATGAATTACGTCATGTAAACGTCACGTGTCATATCGTAAAAGAGAAATTCTTTCGAAACGGACTTCATCATGAATAAACTAAAATTGTAAAAAAAGCATTGAATATCGATAGACAAGAAAAAGGTTTTCATGACCAGTTTCTTTACTCTATCAGTATATAGGGGATTACATGTGTGGTATCCGTGGTCTAGAGGTAGAGCGTCGGCCTCTTGACCCAAAGGTCCTGAGTTCGATTCCCGGGAGCGGCTATCGATCTTGGTTCTTTTACTGGCCCACACATTCGGCGCGAGTACTGGTAAATTTTTCAGGAAGCAGAATCGAGAGGGATTTATCTAAGTTGTAAGAACTTGTTTCCCCAATCGATGTAAAATAAATAGGTTTAAATCAAATCAGGGGCTTACACTTGTAATTAAATACCGTTATCTAACGCTTCTTAAATTTCCGTTCAGTCCACCCCTACTCCTGGCTAAACCACATTTACTCCCGTTTTCGAATACCGCGTTTTCAAATCACTCAAAAATCCTTCTGCATATCGAATTCAAAGTGTTTTTAACTGCACCCACTCAAGTTGCAAATGTAATTTTTTATTCAAATAATTTGCTCAATGCGCACTAAAATTTGAGCACAGCACACATACAGTTAAGAACATCGTGAAATTTACTATCAATCCGAGCAAAGTAATTCTAAATCGCTCACAAAACGTTCCATTCCTTCTTTCCAAACACTCACTCAAACCATTTAAAACACTCCAAAATCACGATTTCACTGGAATAATTAAAATAATAAGCGTCTAATTGGTTCTTCGATATTTGGAAATTTTTTTTATAGAATTTGTATTTTGTATGCATATTTCATTAAAGGGAGGTAATAAATATCCTTAATTTTGTTCAAACCTGAACAAAATTAGCTATATTGGATTACCCCCATTTAAATTCACTCAAAACTCACTCATAGCATTATCATTATTCACCTTGTCAATTCCACGATGTTGTTAAATGTATATGAGGGTTTTTCGGAACACTTTAAGACAACGATTCACACCGAAAATTATTTAGTACATTTTGAGCTAAATCTTTCATATTTTGTCGACAAACTTTTAAGCAGTTTGCTGATCTAGTCAAAGTACAGTTTTGCAGCTCTGAGAAGCGGTCCTACGAAGTTCGGTTGAAATTGGATTATTATTTCCCGAGAATTTGTTAATAATTCAGTATATAAACACGTACAGTTAACAACATCGTGAAATTGACAAGGTGAAAGATTTTGGAATCATTTTGGAATGAAATTGAATGAAGCGATGAGTGAGAATTGAGTGAAATCAAAGGGTTGGGAGATAATCCTATATCGCTAATTTTGTTCAGGATGAACAAAATTAGAGATATCAATTGCCTCCCTTTAATAAAATATATGTACTTTTTTGTGTTACTTCGTTGACCAAGCAAACACTTGAAGTTCCACACCAGCCAATAAATTCTTAGAACAATTTGATCGACTTGAATGAAATCTTGAGTCTCGAATGATTTTGAAATGTTTTCTAATGATTTTCACGATGATATATAGCGGAACCAACCTCAACCTATGTTTTCATTTGATTATAATTTGACCCTGTGTGTGACATTTCCAACAATTTCAAATGTGCACAAAACAAATTCTCTGGCTGGTCTGTGCATCCGTACAGTCTGACCAGAGAATTCTCTATGCACTTAGTAGATAGATAATGTCTCAAACTATTTGTAGACCACCAGGTAACTTTATATTTACAGTATGTGGTTGTCTATGCTGCTCATTGCTTGCCCCTCAAACTCAGTTCAAATTATTGGAAATGTCACGCACAGGCTCATTTCTTAAAAAATCCTTAAAGAAGGTCACCCAAGGTTTATTGCCACGAAATTTGTCTGCATTTCTTCAAATATTTCCCGGGGGGGGTAATTTTGAAAGTAAAACTTTGTGGGCGCACTCACAGACAAACGGATGCCGATCACATCGCTATGAATAATAGTCCCAGTGGCTTTAAGCCAGTGGAGTTAAAATTTTGATACTTTCCGTCCATTTGCCCTTTCTTACACAATTAAAACATTTCATCTGAAACACTAGCAGCTCAAACCATGAAGTCGCACTGCAATGATGGTAAGCGGTCACATTTTTAATTTTAATACGCCTTCAAATTGTGATTTTTTTTATATAATTATGAAATGTTCGTGAACAATCGGAATATGCGTAAATGGCATTTGTTTTGATTGTCATTCACTTGCTAGCTTTCACTTTGATAAACATGGTCTTCATCAGTGTATTGCAGTTAACAACATCGTGAAATTGACATTCATCTCGATCAAACACATTCTTAATCTCTCACTCAGCACTCCAGTCATTCATTCCAAACACTCACTCAAACCATTCAAAACGCTCAAAAGTCACTAAAAATCATAAGATCATCAATTACATGCAAAACTAGAGCTTATCACTGAATGTGACTTGATATGCAAGTGCTTTCAGAGAATGAGATACTTTGACAGAAGTTGCAAAAAATGCTTCAAATATAAAGATAACTCTTGGATTTGAGACCTCTAAATTGCGTCTTGCAAAACTTAAACATGTGATAAATGTTTTCAAGCCATTGAAGGAAAACTGAAGGAGGAGTTTGCAACACAAAATTACTAGTATATGTGAACGAAAAAGAAAAAAATGTAGTAAGTGTAAGGGCAGATGATTCTTAAACCAGGACGAGTTGGGACCTCATAATTGTGTCTTGCAAAACTTCATGTGGTAAATGTTTGTATAAAATTTTAAAGATATTACATGAAAACTGATTAAAGGAAAACTGAAGGAGGAATTTGGGAAACAAAATTACAAGTATACTTGTTCACAAAGAAAAATTGTCTTAAGTTCAAGGGGAGATAATTCATAAACCTGTAGGAGTTGACACTTGAAATTTGAGTCATGCAAAACTTCAACATGTGATAAATGCTTGTATACTGTTTCATTACTTTTGAATGAACATTGAAGGAGCAGTTTGCGACACAAAATTATAAGTACATGGTAATAGATAGGAAAAAATGTCAAAGTTCAAGGGGAGATAACACATGAACCTGGGGGGTATTGACACTTGAAATTTGTGTTTTGCAAAACTTCAGCATGTGATAAATGTTTGTATACTTAGTTCCAAAAGAAAGTGTGCACTTTTAAATTTTCAATATCTCTGGAATAGTGCAATCTATCGTCATGAAATGTCGCATGACTATCCCCAAGAGTATGTGCAAACGATATTTGAAAATAAAAATCACGCAATGAGCAAAAATTTTCTGCTAAATTGAGACATTTGATTTTGCATGTTTTGCATGTGCAACACGCGTTAGACGAATAATTGGTCTGAAAATGCATTCAGTTGAATCTTTGTGGCTTTCCTAAGCATAAAATCACACTATCAATACAATTGTGCATGATGTTACAGCGTAGTTTGGCTACCAATAAACGTTGTTGAATAAAATCGAATCCTGTCAGATTTAGAACGTGATTAAAATGGATTGAGCATTCATGTTCCAATAGAAATCGAGGTCATCATTTTGTAAAGTCTTTAATAAGCAAAACGAGATGTCATAGAACGCCATGGCACCATTCAACGACAAGTTACTGGCCTAAAAACGTGGCAATGTCTAACGTTGACGTACACGTAACGTCTGCATAAAAATTAAAACTTTTGTTTGGAAATGGCTTGGAATGGCTTCTTAAACTCTTCAAGGCAACATCAACACATAACTTTTAACATAGAAAAAGTTGTGAGGAGGTCAAATCCCAACAATTTAAGTTCTGCCTGCGCGTATGCAGCATGCGATACTTTATCCAAATCTGATTTGCCTTTAAATTTAAAAAGGCCTTGACTATAGTTCGGTATCAAGTTTACTCCATAATTTCCCTCCAACTTTGTAAAAATCTAGAGAAATGCAAAAAGTGATAGTGCACACTTTCTTATGGAACTCAGTATGTAATGTTTCAAAACTATTGAATGAAAATTGAAGGAGGAGCTTGCGACATAAAACTATAAGTTCATGGTAACAAATAGGAAAAAATGTCTTGAGTTCAAGGGGAGATAATTCATGAACCTGGTGGAGTTGACACTTGAAATAAGCGTATTGCAAAACTTAACTTGTGATCAATATTTGCATAATGTTTCATTACAATTGAATGAATATTGAAAGAGGAGTTTGCGACACAAAATGATAAGTACATGGTTACATATAGAAATAAATTGTCTAAGTCCAAGGGGAAATAATTCATGAACCAGGGGGGTTTGAGACTGTAAATTTGCGTCTTGCAAAACTTCAACATATGCTGAATGTTTGTATAATGTTTCATAACTATTGAATGAAAATTGAAGGAGGAGTTTGCGACACAAAATTATAAGTACATGGTAACAAATAGGAAAAAATGTCTTAAGTTCAAGGGGAGATTATTCATGAACCTGGGAGAGTTGACACTTGAAATTTACGACTTGCAAAACTTCAACTTGTGATCAATATTTGAAAAATGTTTCATTACAATTGAATGAAAATTGAAGGAGGAGTATGCGACACAAAATTATAAGTACGTGGTAACAAATAGGAAAAAATGTCTAAGTTCAAGGGGAGATAATTCATGAACCAGAGGAAGTTGGGACCTAAAAATTGCGTCTTGCAAAACTTCAACACGTGATGAATGTTTCTATAAAGTTTCAAAGCTTTTGAAGGAAAACTGAAGGAGGAGTTCGCGACACAAATTTACTACTATATGTGTCCACAGACGGACGGACAGACACACGGACAGACGTACGGACAGACAGGCTGATTCCAGTATACCCCCGAAAACATTCGTTTTGCGGGGGTATAATAAAAATCTCTTGAAAAAAATCCGCGATTTCACTGACATAATTAAAATTGTAAGTGTCAGATAGGTTCATGAAGAAATAGGAAGCCATCTTTAGAACTTGTATGCATATTTTATTAAAGGGAGATAATGAATATCGCTAGTTTTGTTCATCCTTGAATAACTCCATTTAATTTCACCCAATATTCGCTCCACCCACTCATACAATTTCATTCCAAAATCATTCACCTTGTCAATCTCACGCTGTTGCTAACTGTATCGAGTTTTCTGGCGACAATGCTCTTCTTTTTCCGTCGTTATCAAATTGGAAACGGAAAGTTTTCCTCGAGGGTTCTTAGCTAATATAATTTACTAATAAAAGATCATCTTTATGAGGTGAACTTTGGATTCGTGGGAGTTTCGTATTAGATAAAACTAATCGGTTCCAGTACTAATTATCTTTTTACGTTTTCTTATTACGCAGAATATAAATGAGCTATGACAGGTTGGTGGCTTAGCGCGAAACAGTTGTAACTGCCTATGAATAAATAGGCAGTTACAACTGTTTCTCGCAAAGCGAATGAAGTGAATACAATATACCGGTGTTTTTCGGTAATTATTTATCCAATGATTGAATAACTGACAAGTCGCTTGAAAACGGAATTGTTTTGGAATGAAATTGAATGGATAGAATGATATTATGTTACTTCCTTCATTTAAGTGTCTTAGCTGACCAATTAGGCGCCCCAAAAGCAGTTTTGGCGATTTTAAGGCTTATTCTAATGATTTTTTTTTAGCTTTTTCGAACACTTTGATTGGGCCGTAGAGTAAAAAATAATGAAACGATAATTGAGCGATTTGCATTTTAAGGTGCTATTAACTATACCCTGATTTGAACGGAAACAGCGATATTGTATTTCTTCCCTTTTAATTCATTAAAACTCGTGTCCCCCACGCATTCAATTTCTATTCGATATAATTCCAAAACAATTTCATGGGTTTTCGTACTGTAGAAGCCTATGATAGTCTCGAAGTCCTTTTTTAAAAAAATATTATAACAATTTTACATGTGCACAAATACAGACAAATGTTTTTTTTCTATGTACACATGAAAAATTGGAAACGACATACCCATGTTCAAATTAAATGGAGCCACCACCATATCAAAGTTGGTAGCGCGTCGAACATTAAATCTCAGGGTCACCTGGCTCGACCCCGTCTGCGGTATTCATCCTAGTGAAAGAAATACAAGGGGCCCATTGTTAGTTACTCTAGTCGCTGCGATAAGGCAATAAGAATGTTAAAGCAACAAACAAACAAATCAAATCACAGTAAAACCTTGCGTTAAGCGACCACATAGGAAGCCACAAAAAGCGGTCATTTATGAGAATAATCGTTTATTACAATATCTAATGCTGAATAAGATCATTATAAAGATACGTATAGTTTGTCACACAATTTTCGCTGAATCCTATGATGTTAGTACTCATTAGAACCTTCTCATTGAAACGATTATAATGAGTCCCAACAACATAGGGTTCACTGATTTTAATAAGTGTGCGTTTATGAATGTTCAATTTATTCAGCGATTTTACTAATTGTGAAAGGACTTTTTATAATAGTAGATTAGTTGCTCAAAAGAAGTGGTCGATCGAGCAATATCGACTGTATGTGGAATTCCAATTTTCGTTGTCTTTGAATGGGTTCAAATCACTTTATCGTACGATATAAGTAAAGTACGGTGGGGTGTTTCAACTAGACACCTCCGATAGATTTATGGCTTGATTCTGGTCTAAAGCTGCGCTGAATTTCGGTTAAGTATCTCACGTGATTGGCCTAATATTTTATTTTATGTACTCGATATACAAAAATATCCGCTTGTTTGATAAAGGCCTTATCTATCTTTTTCCCGGTGGTTAAAAATCATTTGTCTTGTTGTTTTTTTAGAATAATATAAAATTGCAAGGGTGATGTGAACATACACAACGCGAATTTAAACAAGGCATATAATATTAAGGTTGCAAAATGCCACCAATACTAAATTTCATGAAAGCAATCAATTTTAGAATTGGTATTTTTTCTTGTTTTACAAGTTTCAGACATTTAAGCCAAAGATGTGCACGAAGGTTCTTTCTAATATTTGACACCTTGTCCTCGCAAATACAGCTTGTTGTAAGCTGTTGTTACGAAGATTTGTAGAGAAATCGACGAGATGTAAAATGTAAAGCTGGCGATGTTTAAGACTTTAGATACGATTGATCATAACATTCAGATTGTTCTTTAAAATTTGCTTTTACTACGTTTACTATGCACTTGACACGAAAACACCAAAAACCTGGGGGTCACCGACTTCAGAAAAAAGTATGTGAAATCTGAAATTTGGTTGATATCCATCTGTTACAACCTGAGAAAATTCACTTATTATCATATATGGAAATTAGCCACTCCCATTTAATTCTTGTTTTTTATTTACAAAAATCCTTGTTAAGGAGGGTCACCCAAGGATCATTCCTGTGAAGTTTAGTTGAACTTCATACAATAGTTTCTGATGAGACTATTTTTACAAAAAAAAGTTTATGACCTGACGCTCGGACGGACAGACGCTCGGGCGGACGCACGACTGATTCAGCGCCATGAAAATAGCCCCAAGTGGCCTTCGGCCAGTGGAGCTAAAATTTAATACCTCAATTTTATGGTAAGGTTGCAATTTTGTCGCAAACATTAACAAGAGAACCGCCTACGGGTGCCTACGCTCGGCTGTTGAGTGCTGGATGGTGGGAAAAAATCGAAAAGTCGAAAAAGGGGCATAATTCACACAAAATGCATCTAGAGTTATCCCCCTTGATAGCATAGGTTGCTCTTTTGATGGTGAACATGTGTGCCAAGTTTCAAGTGAATGCCTTCAGTAGAACCAGAGATATAACAAAATGTCAAAGTTTTCGCACGACGACGACAACGACGACGAAGGCGACGACGACAACGACGACGACAGGGAGGCTATAGCAATACCTCGGGTTTTCTCCGAAAACAGCCGAGCTAAAAATTGCAAAATGTTGTCAAAATTACTCAGTGTATGTGATCCGCTAGGCGAAAACGGACAGAAAACATGCGTTTGATTCTTTCGAAATTGTTTTAACTGGGCATTTTTAAACCATATTTCTTGTCCAAGGGAAACAACTCTGTATTATATTCAGTACGGCTGAACAGTTTGGTTATCGACCTTTGTACGTTAATGTAGAAATACAGTGCCCTGCGTTAAAAATAATAAAAAGCAAAGTTTGGAATAATAGGAAAACAGTTCGCACCGCTTGATTGTGATCCTGAAGGCAGGGCTGCCCTGTGTTCAGGATGTACAAGCCTTTCGCGAGCGCTTTGAGATGAAACCCCGCTTTGCATGTGCACATACGTGCAAAGCGGGGTATTATTTCGAAAGCGCTTCGCTAACGTTTTCATCCTGAACGCAGGACTGATTTTATCGTTATTTGTCTAATATCTATAGCTACGCCATTTACCCGAGCAAGAGGATAAGCATATATCAAGCCACGATATCGGCATGATGCAACCCCAACAATGAACATATATGTACACGTACATTTTGTAACATTTTGTAGGCAAAGAATAATACAGGTCATATATTAGGCTCTCCTCTGTCATTTTTGTTTGCATTTTTAGAAAATATTTTAGTTGTAGTTTTACTACATGCCTCTTTAATCCAAGCTCGTTCTTACAAGTGCTGAACAAAAACTAATTATAAGAGACAGGGGGCTTAATTCTAAGATTTGTAATATTTGGTTCCCTTTGAAATCAAAGCACTGAAATTACTGAAGGTGGACGATTCTGGTGGCATTGTTGTGAAAAGAACGAGGCGAAAGGGGAAACCATACATGTAAATGTATTATGAATGTAAAATGTTTGGACCAAATTTCTTCTAGTTTCAAAGTTAATGCAAACTTTACAGGATTTCTACTAATTTCGTTAACCTATGTTTACGGCTCATAATACGAATTTTAATCAATACCCAGATCGTCCTTTTTTGAATGGCGGGTCACATATATAATTAGGGTTATAAAAGCTTCCTGATATTTTCACAAATAAACGAAACACAGTATGCTCCAAGTATTTTTCATACCTAATTTTTCAAACGAAAACTACTTCATATGTATGCGAGGCATAATTATCTTATCTTTTGTTGGTTTTCTATTTGTTTCACTCCTTGATGTCACAGTGACGTTTCCCGATACATGATTATGTATACCGTATTGTATTTATGATTCAAAGTTTCAAAAATATCTTTAATATCATATCATTATGGATTCTATTTTCATTTTTATTTTTTTCTAATTTTTATATTGTTTCATTATTATTAGCGACCGTTTGAAATAAATATAGATTACAGACGCCTGACACCACAGCATATTCACCGGCTGAAAATAAAATTAATGAGAACGTGAATATTCATTTAAAAAATAATGAATTTCACAAATATTTCACAGACTTTATTTTTCTTTTCTATTGCTCATAATCTAATATCATTGAAAACATCAACACGGTTCGAGAGCCCCTAAACGAGAACGACAATGTGAAACAACTCAACACTTTATTACTACGCTTAATTAATATTATCACACGTTTTGGATCGATTCAGTTTCACCATGTCATTAGTTAGATTCCGATAAACTCTTTGAAGTGTTGAATTGGATATAAACTACGTCAAAACGTTTAGACGTCGCGCACGCTAATGCCTAACATTTTGTAACGTCGTTTTGCCTTTTAGACTCTACGCGGTTCTTGTTTAAAGAAAGAAGATTTTGTTCAATGCATATTTGTTTAAATTTGCTTTTTACTTAGTATACCAAATAAGACAGATATTTTTAATCTGTTCGAAGCAATTTAATTACTTATCGGCTTTGATCGCGTTTGTCTTGGATTGCTAAAAGAGCAAAGTGCGCAATGTAATAACGGAATACGTTAAAAATAATACGTTTTTGAAAATTATGTCCGTACAGCCAAATCTTAATATTTCTAAAATCTAAGACGTCGCGCACGGTAATGCGGCACTAAAATGTAACGTCAAAATAGCGAACGTCGATGTTGAAGCGTGTAGTTTTGTTTTTTCTTGTCGCAAAAAAGTTAACGTAATTATTACATTGCTCACTCTCTCTATGTAGCAAAAGCTATGTAAGAATATAGTCATCTTTGAATAATTTAAACTCGCCTTTTTTTCCTCGCAAGTCTTCGCGAAAAATGTATTGAACATTCTTTTTTGCTATCAAATTAACATGAGCGATTTCGGGCTATATTGATCCTCTTGTTTATATCTTGTTCTTCTCTTCCACCTACTCGCATCGCCATTTCCAAACAAATATTCTTCTCGCATGGTGTTTCGCTTTCTTTTAATTTTCCTATTTTCCTTGACATTGTGGATTTTTATCAACGTCTGAAGGCGCATCGGTTTTTTTAATTCAAAGAATCTAACTTAAAGTCGCTGTTAGAAAATGCGCATTTTTTTAGAAATCGTTCCACACACACTAATATCAACATCTCTTTTATTTGAAAATATTTTTCCTTGAAATTTTAATATGATTATCAAGAGAAAAATATTATTTCTTGGCCAAATTTGAATTATCGTATGAATAAAGGAACTGCTGTTTTTAGCGTATTTAAAATGGAAAAAACATTTTTTAACATCCTGAAAAGATTTCGTTCCACAAGAATTTCAGCTTATTAATGTTCCGTTTAAAACTCAAATTGATATTTATTTACATATTTAAGAAATACAGAAAAATAATATTTTTAATTTTGTGTATGGTTGCTATTAATATTTTTTTTAATGAAAATATAAAAGAAATAATCATGATTTTGGCGTCTTAAATCTTGATGTTACGCTTCACTTTTTCCTAAACATAAAACGATATTTTGTGTTAAAATTCGATCTCTGTTGGTCAAATTGTTGGATTTCATACCAGTTTAAATTTAATATATTTTCAAGTAGTTAAAACAATATTAAATTGTTTAAAATATAAAATATGTGTCTTTCAGTGATACTTAAGTGTTCCATGTTACACGTGTTTTTTCGCTTAAATTACACATTAAAACTCCTTTTTACGAACTTGTACCAAAATAGTTTGCAATTATAGTATGACGTATAAATTTGCCATGGTTTAAGCGTTATTTTGATATAAAATATAACGATGGTACGAGTAAGGGAGTAACGTTTTTTTAAAAAAGTGCCGCATTACCGTGCGCGACGTTTAAGCGGTACGTTTATGTTATTAAACACCGTGCGCGACGTCAGTGCATTTATTTTTGTTTAACTCGAGAGGCCGAGGATAATAACTATCGATCTGTTTTATTATTTTGGCGATATATGTAAGTCGATTCTGAATATTCGAACAATTTAATGCACTAAAGTTCTACTAGAGGGAATTAAATATTTAAGTAAGTTTTTATTTACAAAAACAACTTTTCAACATTTTTCAATTCAGAAATGAAAAATAGTTGGTATATACATATGTTCAGTCTTATCACGACCTGTACCTCTTGCCAAAGCAGTGATATTCTAGATTCAGCATGAAAAAGGTAAATTATTTAAGTAACTTAAAGGTACACATCCACAAAAAGTACCAAACACCATTGATTAATGGAAATATCATCTCTCGCAAATACAGCCGCAGTTTCAAAGTTAAGATCGATCATTGAAATTCTAAGTTCGCACTCGCTGTAACTTCTATTGCATGAGTGACAGACAGAAAGATGTCAGCATGAGGTCACTAAGATATCGTAACAAAAGCAAATTCATTGGAAGATTCTAAATCTAAGTGTCGCTTGTTGCATAAATTTGAATTGTAAGGCGCGAGGATTTCTAAGGAATATTAGGGATTCTAAGTATAGGAAAACGAATCTTTCACTCAACAATTCGAAAATTGTTCCAATTGGTGTTTTAAAAATCATACCCAAACGGCATTATTGAATCTTCTCTAACGAACTTTGGTTATTAAATTGCTATAGACGGTGAAAAAACTAAGGGTATAGCACAATGCAAATATACCGTCTGCTTCTTTTTGTCCCACTCTATCAAATTAGGTCGAAGGAAATGGTATTTGCGACAATTGTCTCCCATAAACTGGGATGCAAGTTCAGACAGTTACACGTAGATATTATCTCCCTTAGACCACGGAAAAACCCCAATAGGCAAATTACCCCCTTGTCATTGAATTATAATCTTAAGCAATAGTTTATTACGCGTGGTCACGCTTTGGGACCTGATCTTTCATTTGAAGGGCGTTTTGAATAATCTACAAACTCTATAGAATTCTTGTGTAATGCCATTTGCAAAATGCACAGTTGTCTGACAGATACAAGTCTTGAAATAGAGTAAATTGAACGATAGAGGGCGCTTCCTTTTTGAAAAGCTATTAACATCCGACTGGATTGTTCCCAAGTAGTAAAACACTGGTGAACGTAAACGCCCACCATGATTTAGTGTTTGTGTGTCTTCACGGACAAGGTCAGGCGCCAGCCACATCAGCCAATTAGATTATAGAAGACTGTATCGATTTGAATGATATCTTGCTTGATTTGAACGATTACGAATTTTTTTTGGGCGATTTTGGGTCATTATTGAATGGGTTGAGTGAGTGTTTGGGATGAATGAAAGGATTGCTTAAAATGCGATTTAAAATGATCGAGGTTTATGTCAATTACACGTTGTTACTTAATGTAGAAAAAATAGATATATCTCTCCCAAGCGAGAAAAAAAACGCCTTAAAATGCCACGCATAACTCGAAGAAAGACTTGACAGTACTTCATAAATGAGCATAAAGCAGGTGGAATGACATCGAAGATCAAAACCAGCCCTGTAGTCAAGATGAAAACATCCGCTGGCAAATTTTGGTATCATTCTCAAACATTCGCAAATATTTTCTTGGCTGGGTTACTGCTCCTAGATCTACTGATGATTGACTGTGCTACTTCTCCTAGATCTATGGATACTTGTTTACCGCCCAAGAACATTACAATGATTTCAAATCTAACAATTGAATATACGTCAAAATCGATTCAGAAAGCACCCAAGGTACTTTCAAAAAGTGCTGGCTTGAGACAGATGCTTGTTTCATACAGGCTAATCAATTTCTGATTAGTTTGCTACATTGGTGAACCCATTGATTGATTGCTTAATACATCCCTGTGTTCAGGATGTAAAAACGTTTCGCGCTTTGAGATGATACCCCGCTTTGAACGTGCACCTACGTGCAAAGCGAGGTATCATTTCTAAAGCGCTTCGCTAACGCTTTCATCCTGAACGCAGGCAACGCAGGGCAGGTTTCTTGTTGATTACAGGTGGCGCTATGACACGTTTCACTGCATTTCTCTTTTTTATTTGAAAATACTAATCAAATATAAATTAGTAACAAGGGCACCGCCTTAGGTGCCTACGCTCGGTTGTTGATTGCTAGATGGTGGATGAACTTGATGGATGATGGATGAAAAATCTAAGTCGAAAAAGGGGGTTAATTTACACAAAATGCACCTAAGTTTATCCCCCATAAAAAGTGGTTGTTCTGTCGATCGTGAAGTTGTATGCCAAGTTTTAAGAAAGGTATCACAAAGATATCACAAAATGTTAAAGTTTTTGCACAATAAAGACAACAACAACGACGACACCAAGACTGTAGCAACATCTCGGGTTTTCTGCGAATACAGCCGACCTAAAATGTAAAGATGAGCTGGTGAAATTTTACATTTTAATCAAAATATTTTCTTGTACATGTAAATGATGTCATACAGTATGGGATACAAACATGTAACAATAATGCTTTCCTGGACTACAAGATGAATAGAAATGGACTACAATATACACTTTTAAAAAAGAAACAGTTTCGAACATCATGAAATTGACAAAGTGAATGATTTTGGATAACATTGAATGAGTGCGTTGAGTTATGAAAGTTAGGTAACTCAATATCACTAATTTTGTTCAGGGTGAACAAAATTAGCAATATTTGTTACCTCCTTTTAATAAAATATACATACAAATTCTATAAGTAGCTTCCCATTTCTTCAAGAACCAATAAGACGTTTAAAATTCAATTTATGTCAATGAAATAGCTATTTTTAGATATCAAGATTAAGAATGTGGTTGTTTATCTTAGCTTTTTTATTGTTTCTGGAGCGTTTGGGATTATTGAATGGAGCGCTGAGTGATAGATTGAGAATGGTTTTGATTGAGATGAATGTCACTCTCGCGATGCTACTTACTTCAGTCCCCGTAGTTGATTTTTTTGCAATAACAATCATTTCCAGAAGACGGCAATGTTTTCGAGATACACGCAGCAAATGGTTCAAACATGATACTCCTATTTGCCGGGGTAATTTCGTGTTTTTATAGACAGCTTTAAATATTAAACAAGAGGACCATGATGGTCCTAGATCGCTCACCTGAGTCTCTATGACCCCTGGGACATCACATTAAATAGATAGGCAGATGTCAAAAAGAAGATAATTGCCTAAGATCAAATACCATGGAACGTTTTCAGCGAAGAGCAAGACAGATATGCCTTTTTCCTCCTTGATTCTATGTAAGAAGGGATGCACCCAGGTGAACCCCAAAAGTGACCCCAGGGTCTTGATATGAGCAAACTTGGAAGAGGTCGATAACATGATGCTGCATTCTAAATATGAAAGCTGTCTGCCTTCTGGTTTCAGAGAAGAAGATTTTTGAAGGTTTTCCCATTTTCACCCATCGTGCTAAGATGAGCTGAAAGGGATGCGCCCGGGTGAAGCCCAAATATGAACCAAGGGTCTTGATACGAACAAACTTGGTAGGGGCCTGCAAGATGATGCTACATACCAACTAGAAAGCCATGAATGGCTTGAGTCGCTCCACAGGCTTGAAATTCTTGAAATCAAAGTTTTGAATAGATTTTTTAGATATTTTGGGTTCTATTTTTGTTGAAATGATTTTCAAAGTTTCCATTATTATAACATAGAGAGAAATGACCTCCGCCCATAAAATACATAATGTTCATCCGATCACGATAATTTTTGGCTGCATGATAATGAATCACCCAAGGATCATACTAATGAAGTTTGATTGATATCCATCAATTACATTCTGAGAAAATGATTTTCAAAGTTTCCACTATATAACATATAGAGAAATGACCTCCGCCCATAAAATACATATTTTTCATCCGAGCACAATAATGTTTAATAGACTGATAAAGAAATCACTCAAGGATCATTCCTGTGAAATTTGGTTGATATCCATCACTTACATTCTGAGAAAATGATTTTCAAAGTTTCCAGTATATAACATAGAGAGAAATGACCTCCGCCCATAAAATACACATTTTTCATTCAATCACAATAATTTTTGGTAGACTGATAAAGGGTCACCCAAGGATCATTCATGTAAAATTTGGTTGATATCTATCCGTTAGTTTTGGAGAAAATGATTTTCAAAGTTTCCACTATACGACATATAGAGAAATGACCTCCGCCCATAAAATACATATTTTTCATCTGATCACAATGAATTTTGGTAGACTGATAAAAGGTCACCCCAGGATCATTCCTGTGAAATTTGGTTGATATCTATCAGTTAGTTTCTGAGAAAATGATTTTCAAAGTTTCCACTATATAACATATAGGGAAATGACCTCCGCCCATAAAATGCATATTTTTCATCTGATCAACATAAATTTTGGTAGACTGACAAAGGGTCACGCAAGGATTAGTCATGTAAAATTTTATTGGTATCCATCAATTAGAACCTGAGAAAAACCAATTTTTACCATATTTGGAAATTAGCCACGCCCATTAAATCCATGTTTTTCATTGGATCAAAATTTCTTGAACAACTTTGAAAGAGGGTCACCCAAGGATCATTCCTGTGAAGTTTGGTTGAAATCCATCCAGTAGTTTCTGAGGAGAAGATTTTTAAAGAAAAAGTTTACGACCGGACGCACGGACGGACGGACGGACGGACGGACGCACGACGGACACAACGCCATGACAATAGCCCCAGTGGCTTACAGCCAGTGGAGCTAAAAATGAAAGCAGTGTGCCCTCTGGTTTCAATTAAAGAATATTTTAAAAGATTTTCGCTCTTTGATTCTATGTAAAAAGGGTTGCGCCCGGGTGGAGCCCAAATATGATCCTAGGGTCTTGATATGAACAAACTTGATAGAGGTCCACTAGATGATGCTACATACCAAATATGAAAGGTGTCTGCCTTCTGGTTTCAGAGCAGAAGATTTTTGAAGATTTTTATATTTTTTACCCTTCGTGCTCATAAGAGATAAAGGGATGCACCTGTGCAAAGCCCATATATGACCCAAGAGTCTTGATATGAACAAACTTGGTAGAGGCCCACTAGGTGATGCTACACACCAAACTAGAAAGCCATGAATGGCTTGAGTCGCTCCACAGGCTTGAAATTCTTGTAAAGCAATAAAAGTTTTGACTAGACTTTAAGATATTTCGGATTCTACTGATGTTGAAAATGATTTTCAAAGTATTAACTATATAGCATATAGAGAAATGACATCCGCTTTCCTCTGATCACAATAATCTTTTGTAGACTGATTAAGGGTCACTCAAGGATTATTCATGTAAAATTTCATTGTTATCCATCAATTACATTCTAAGAAAATGATATTCAAAGTTTCCACTATATAACATATAGAGAAATGACCTCCGCCCATAAAATACATAATTTTCATCCGATCACTATAATTTTTGGTAGACTGATAGAGGGTAACTCAAGGATTATTCCAGTAAAATTTGGTTGATATCGATATGTTAGATTCTGAGAAAATGATTTTGAAAGTTTCTACTATATAACATATAGAGAAATGACCTCCGCCCATAAAATACATAATTTTCATCCGATCACTATAATTTTTGGTAGACTGATAAAGGGTCACTCAAGGATCATTCCAGTGAAATAAGGTTGTTATCCATCACTTACATTCTAAGAAAATGATTTTGAAAGTTTCCACTATATAACATATAGAGAAATGACCTCCGCCCATAAAATGCATATTGTTCATCCGATCTCAATAATCTTTTATAGACTGATAAAGGGTCACACAAGGAACATTCATGTAAAATTTCATTGGTATCCATCCATTAGAATCTGAGAAAACTCACTTTTTACCATATTTGGAAATTAGCCACGCCCATTAAATCCATGTTTTTCATTGGATCAAAATTTCTTGAACAACTTTGAAAGAGGGTCACCCAAGGATCATTCCTGTGAAGTTTGGTTGAAATCCATCCAGTAGTTTCTGAGGAGAAGATTTTTAAAGAAAAAGTTTACGACCGGACGCACGGACGCACAGACGCACTGACGCACGGACGCACGGACGGACGCACGACGGACACAACGCCATGACAATAGCCCCAGTGGCTTTCAGCCAGCGGAGCTAAAAATGAAAGCTGTATGCCATCTGGTTACAGAGAAGAAGATTTTTAAAGATTTTTGCTCTTTGATTCTATGTAAAAAGGGATGCATCCGGGCAAAGCCCAAACATGACCCAAGGGTCTTGATAAGAACAAACTTGGTAGAGGTACACAAGATGATGCTACATACCAAATATGAAAGCTGTCTGCCTTCTGGTTTCAGAGCAGAAGATTTTTGAAGATTTTTATATTTTTTACCCTTCGTGCTCATAAGAGATAAAGGGATGCACCGGTGCAAAGCCCAAATATGAACCAAGGGTCTTGTTATGAACAAACTTGGTAGAGACCCACTAGGTGATGCTACACACCAAATATTAAAGTTGTATGCCATCTGGTTACAGAGAAGAAGATTTTTAAAGATTTTCGCTTTTTGATTCTATGTAAAAAGGGTTGGGCCCGGGTAAAGCCCAAATATGACCCTAGGGTCTTGATATGAACAAACTTGGTAGAGGTCCACTAGATGATGCTACATACCAAATATGAAAGCTGTCTGCCTTCTGGTTTCAGAGAAGAAGATTTTTAAAGATTTTCATATTTTCACCCTTTTTGTTAAGAGTAAAGGGAAAGTTAAGGGTGGATTTCATTTATTTGAACAACTTTGGTAGAGCTTGACCCAAGGAACATCCCTGCCAAGTTTCATCAAGATTGGCCCACTGGTTTAGGAGGAGAAGATGTTTAAAGAAATTGTGGACGGCGGACGACGCACGACGCACGACGGACGACTGACGACGGACATTCTACGATCCCAATAGCTCACCTTGAGCACTTCGTGCTCAGGTGAGCTAAAAAACATCGAGTAATTGACAAGATGAATGAATATAAATGTTGAATAAGAAGGATTACATGTAGAGAGTTTAGGATGAAAATAAAGGAAGGAAATATAATAATGTATATTTCGCCCAAATAAACCAAATAAGCAATGCTTTAATATCTCCCTTCAACAAATCGTTTTAAACTCTTTCGAAGCGTTTTTGAACAATTTTGGAGCGCTTTCAATTCATTTGGGTGAGTCTTCTATTGCATTGTTTGGAGCGCTTATTGAGCGGTTTAGAATGTTTTTAATGAAGCGAATGGTTATTTCACTTTGTTACTATATGTACATGCAGGCCAATAATCTACTTTACAGTTGAGAAAAGTGTTTCAATGCCCTTTAAATGATTTTGAAACGCTTTTTAACAATTAGCGTGTTTGATAGGAAATCTATAAATGGGGTGAGGAATTAAGCATGATGATTGAGCTGCAGTAAACAACATCGTAAAATTGACAAGGTGGATGATTTTGGAATGAAACTAAATGAGCTGGAGCGAGTTTTGAGTGATATTAAAGGGTGGTAATCCAGCATCGCTAATTTTGATCATCCTGAACAAAATAAGCGATATTGATACCTCAGTTTAAAAAAGTACTTCAAATTTCTTCAAGAACAAACTAGACGCTCATAATTTCAAATATTTCAGTTAGATCACTATTTCATACATACTATATCTTTTTTAAATGAAGTTGTTGATTTTAGTGATTTTAGAGCGGTTTTGAATTTTTTGAGTTAGTGCTGGGAATGATTGAATGGAGCGCTACGTGAGCGATTTAGAATGGTTTTGATCGAAATAAATGTTAATTTCACGATGTTACAAACTGTTTCAAATTTAATGTACACCATGTGCATTGAAAGAAGTTTTGAAAAAAAGAGAAGAGTTCAAACATCTTAAAAGCTTACTTGAACCAGATTACTAACGTTCAATATTTTGGGATTTTCTTTCACTTCATCAATAACCTGACCATCCTTATTTACAACAACACCGCAAGGACCAATCTTCGGTAGATTGTCCGCTAAACATTCGCCAGGTTTTGTCCTAATAGAAATGTACAGCTGCGTTCCTTCTGCAACTGCTAGTTCGAATGTGATCCGGTACTTTGGCTTGATCAGGACGAACCCAGGGTGCACTTTGTACCATTCGACCTTGACCTTGCCACCACCCTGTCCGGCCGGTGTACCCCCGGAGATCTCGGCTTCTGTGATGTAACACTTTTCTCGGTCAACCTTTGCGTAGACATCTTCTTTGTAATCGTTTGCAACTGTTACTTTAGTTGTACTCGAACTACCGCCACCACCAAAAAAGCTGGAATAAGAAACAATTAATCCATAGCCAGACGACATACTTTGACTGGTCCAAATTCAAAGAAGACAACAATTTCAACAAGAGGCCAAAGAGGGCACTTTCTCCATTGAAAAATTCTATGGGCAGTAAAACTTAATTGCTTTAGAAACTTGAAAGCTTAGTTCTTTGTTATTTTTTTGTAGGAGGAAGTTTTTCAACCAGGATTTTTACTGCACCTGTTTCAATAAAACATTATCATAGGGCCAAACAGACATAATCTGTGTACATTGGCCAGAGGATGAAGAACGTCCGTAAGATATGAAGGATTTATGTTTACAAAGAATTTTACGCGAAGGCCCCTTTTTCGTGATACATAATTAAATTGTCAAACAGCAACAATATGTGAATGTTCAAATGGTGGGAATCAATGGTTTGAGAGAGTGTTTGAGATGAATAAATAATTTGAGCGAAAAGTGAGCGATTTAGATTGTTTTCAAATGGGATGAGTGAAAATTCGCGATGTTTCTAAATGTACACCCTCCAAATGAGTAAAAAAAGGAAGCTAGCAAAAATTTCGGGATACAAGTTTCAGGGGTGAATTACTCCCGTTTTCTGTTTTTTATTTTAATTGTGTTTATTTATAGCCCCTTAATACTCAGCTGTACACACGTGTGAAAATTTAGAGTGACTTACTAGTTATAAACTCCAACAGCCGCCGCGCTAACAATCTGCAAAAGAAATAACAAAACAAGAGATATTTGAGAGCCAAGAATGCTCTAGGGGCCTGTTATGCGATCAAGATGTCAACGTTTGCAAAACGTTCGAGAAATGTATCCCGGCTTTTCACGCGTTCTCGCGTGAAAAGCGGGTATAATTTCTAATTTATGAAACTAGTTTGTATCTTAAACGCAGAGCTGCAATTATTGCTGAAGACACACTGCTTGTCAGGCATAGGCACACTTCGTGAAAAAGAGCTTATCCTTTACAACGATCATTTCCGACAATAAGTTGTCTTTTAGATAAATGTGACGCGCCATTCATTGAAAAACCGGAAAAAAACTTGAAACTGCAATAGATATTTGAAAAAAGATAGATTTCAGACAGTAGGACGCATTTCAAAGGAATCAGGAAGTTAGAATATTCAATTTAGAGTCAGCCAAGCGCCAAAAGTTTCGACCCTGGTCGTCCAGCGCAGTCTCTTTCAGTCTGATTAGGTTAACAACTACCCTGATGAACCCGTTTAGCTTGATACTGCTAGTGACATCGTGAAATTGACACTTATTCCGATCAAAATCCATCTTCGCAAGCCAAGGGTTCTAACTCCACTATGTTCCTTACGTTCGTAAGGAACATAGTGGAGTTAGAACCCTTGGCTTGCGAAGATGATCAAAATCATTCTATGTCAATCACTCGGCGCTTCATTCATTCATTCCAAACACTCACTCAAATTGTTCGAAAACGCTACGAAACATTAGAAAACATTTCGAAATCATAAAAGCGTGCCTATATATAGTGTTTTTTTTTTAGTTATAGCTTGATTTAATAAGGGGCTATGAGATATTTGTCTAGAGCTAAGCTACAGACATAGGAGGTATTTTGGATTTTAAATCTAGAGTATTTCAATATTAATAACAGAGTTGTTGGTACTCATTGTAATCGTCTTTTCATCTTGTAAAAAGGGTAACGAACATTCTACTTATCTTACGGTTATCGAGAAGCTATCGATTCGATACCCATTGATACCCGTGCGATGTCCGTGGTCTAGAGGTAGAGCGTCGGCCTCTTGACCCAAAGGTCCTGAGCTCGATTCCCGGGAGCGGCTATCGATCTTGGTTCTTTCATTGGCCCACACATTCGAGGCGAGTACTGGTGAATTTTCCAGGAAGCAAAATCGAGAAGAATTAATCTAAGTTGAAAGAGCTTGTTTCCTAATCGATGTAATATAAATAGGTTTAAACCAATACCAATTGACTCTTGAAGATCATGTGTCGGGAATCGAACTCGCGGAGCCTGCCCTGCGATCAGGATGACAAAACAGTGCAAACATTTTCCACTTATTCCCCGCTTTGCACGCAAGTGCACGTGCAAAGCAGGGTATAATTGGAAAACTGTTTGCACCGTTTTATCATCCTGAACGCAGGTAAAGATATAGAGCCTGACTCAGTGATTAATTACTGACTGAGTTAACCAGCCCTGCGTCAAGGATGACAAAGGTCGGCTACTTATACCACGATTTGCACGCAAGTGCACGTGCAAAACGTAGTGTAATTTGAAAGAAGTTTGCGTCGTTTCCCCAGGGCTGGTGCACTCGATTGTATTCGACAACTAAATTGTACGGCGGTTTAGAACGATTTCCATGTGTATTGATTTAATTTGTAGGTCACTCGATTATGCGGTCAGTAACGTTAGACCGACACAATCAAACAGACCCGATATGTAGAAAACAATAATAACCCCAATATAAAAGAGCTCTGCTAAGCGGCAGACATGCATTCCGAGGACAGAACCCTTTAGTAAATGTGCTTTCTTCATGAAGCAAAAAAAACGATCTTACCTCGCCAGGTCCAGGCGTATAAACGCATGATCCACGCGGATTGTACATATTCACTTCTCAATCTACCGATTTCTGCATCTCAAAACACTCGCTGTCTGCAACATATAGGTCAACTGTCAACCCTTATCTTTTTTATTTACTGCCCCGGTCGTAGGTCAAACCCTTTATTCAACCGAATGTTACTACATTAGATCTATTTGCACGTGAATATGAAGATATTGCTGTCTAGTTATACAATACTAGGGTCCGGCTTCTACACAAAGGCTATGCGTGTAACATCTTCGCTAGCCAAGGGTGATGCCCAATACGTGTTCTAGTGAGCATCACCCTTGGCTAGCGAAGATGTGCGTGTAAAGAACACCCATTGTCAATAATTAACCAAATTCAGATGTAACAAATGTTTATGAAAATGTACGTCGTCAAATATTGTATGCAGCATTTCTTTTTCGAATTTGTACTTCAAAATTATTCTGTATTAAATCTTTTTTCTCGTTCGGTAGTTTGAAATCCCATAGTTAGGTATTTTTGAGATATATTAATTAAAGAAAGTTTGTTTAAATGTATTGTTAGTTGACATATTATATAAGCAGGAACCCTATTTAGGCCATAAAATAAATTTATTCAATGGAAGAAAGTATTTACTTGTCTTTTTCCGATGTTAAAGTGTAAATAAATAAGCAATTATGTTGCAAGTTTAATTAAATGTTTATATAGAGGGGTTTAAGATATAACGTTGACACTGAAAGGTGCCCTAGTTTTTTTAATTATAGCCTTACCCATGATAAACATTCAATAAAGTTCTTCTTTGTCATATCTAGATCTGAACACATTTTGAAAAAGATAAAGATATTATTACTTAAGATGTACAAAGAAAAAAAAATCTTTGTTTGAGAACATTTTGGCATTCTAGTAACTATCTCTTCATTAGGAAACGAAAATAACAAAATTAATCCCTATTGCAATAAAATCCCTTATCACCATAATAACAATTCTAAAGCACATTTTACTTGTTAAATACTTTCATTCATATAATCTTAAAATAAAAAAAATATCGCATTATGTAGGCCTTATATACACTTCATACTTAAAGTAACGTAAATATGTTTATATTTCACAAAAGAAGACTTGAAGACATACAATACGCGTATGTTATTATTGTGATGTGTTGAAGCTTATTGTACATTTCAATAATTAACTTTGTTAAAGATTTTTTTTTTCCTAATAGCTCTACAATATTTCAGTATTTACGAGTTAATATTTTCTTCTTTTGATTTATTTTCGGTGACGATTATGTTTTATATCAAAATTAAAACCTAGCTGGAATACTTAATTGTCAACTAAATTTAGCTTATAGATTTTTTTAAACCAACTGAGTTGCTACATGGCGCCGCCGTCATAGCGCAGTTGGAAGCGCGTCGGACAATCAATCTGGAGGTCCCGGGTTCGATCCCCGACGGCAGCACACATTCCTTCCAACTATTTGTCTCATACCAGTGGGTTAATAATGGTAGACCTGTGTGAGATAGCAGCTGGAGACTAGGAAAGGATGTGATGTAAGTACTGGTGAGAGAAATACCAGGAATATATTGTTAGGTGCTCCAGCCGCCGCGATATGACTGAAAAATTGCTGAAAGCGGCGTAAAACTCCATTGAATCAATCAATCAATAAATAAATAAATAAATTCAACATGGCTTCATGCTATATGACTTTTGTTCAAAGTAAATAACGAAGAGAATCACATCCTTTTATCTCAAAACATTCCAAATTTTGTTTATTTACCGAAGTAAGACCAATGTCTACCAGGCAAAATAAAAATGATATCTTAAATGTTGTCTGTACATGAAAATAATTATTCCATAGTCACGGAAATATCTGTAACGTAGATTTGATCCACTTATATTTCTTAATCCAGAGATGTTGCTTTTCGCAGAATTAAAACTTTTTTTCTGTGTTCTTTTACGTTTGAAGTCTACAAGCTATAACACGATATGAACCTTTTTCATTGCTATCTACTCAGACAGAATTACACAGCTAGTCACGTAAAAAATGTTTCAAAATGACGTTTTCATTGTTTTGACTTTAAAAGTGTGAAATACCATAGCTTTTGTAAAATATTAGTAAATTCTACCTTGCATTTTACAATAGAGTGATTCCGTAGGACAATGAGCAACAGATTGTTCAATCTCCTAAAATAAAATAGCTTAAAAATTCTTGGCTTTTTATCATTTTTTCTTATTATTATTTTTATTTATATATTTATTTATTTTTTTATCAAATTGAGTGGATTTTTGAATGAATCTGGGCCCCAGGTTATAAAACTTTTCTCATTCTCAATTCAAAATTTGCTCAAATTTCAATTTGAGGTTCAAGCCATAATTTTATTTTAATACTCATTTTAATGCATTAACATAAAAGATAATTTTAAAAAGTTGTTATAAATAACAACTTATTAATAGTATCTTTTATGTTAATACATTTATTTAAATTTAAAATTTGATAAAATTCTTAGTTGAGCCTGAGAAACGTTTTATAACCTTGGGTCCTGATGTGACAAGCCTTCTTTAGAAAATGTCTTTTTCAATGATAGAATTACATCTATAAGGATTTATTTGTTGCATTTTCAATCATTGCCGATTATGAAATATGTATATACATGTATTATGGACAAGACTTTGGGAAATATTTCTATAACTCTCTTTTTTTTTTTTACAAATTGGCCTTTCAATATGTAAATATGAAAAAATAACGACTGATTATTCATTATACCGAAGACCAAGATAATCTGGGGAACAGGATCAATAAATTACGGAAATGCGTTTGTTTAAGTAATCTTTCTCAAAATGTTAATCAACTGTAAATGTAGCATAGGACACCTTATTTTGAATAAATGAACCATGATAGTTTTTCCAAACCATTTTTTTTCATGTAGTACTCAGTCTACCAAAGTAATATTTGGTCCTTGGAGAAATACAAGAAAAAAAGTCAACTTGTCAATTTCAAGTTGTTCTTCATTATAAGCAGACACCAAGTTTTATACTATAAACGATTTTTCTTTATACGTGCACGTTTGAATCATTGAGTAAGAGAAGGAAATGTATATTTTTAAGAGTGGCGGAAATATATCTTTTGCTGTTAAGAAATGCAACTTGATCGACCTTACGCAAAAAACAAACACTTAATTTGTTTCTTTAATGCTAGAATGGGACGAAATGATAGATATTTAGGATAATTTTTTTTTCATTTAACGGCGAGTCAATTTTCACGTGATTGCTAAGCAACGTTATGACGTGATTCGGTTTTTTTTGTCCTTTTTTTGTTTCACTTACAGTTAAAAAACCTCGTGAAATTAACAATCAATCCGATAAAATTCATTCTAAGTCGCTCACTTAGCGCTCTATTCATTCATTCCAAACACTCATTCAACGCTCAGCCATTCAATAACGCTCCAAACTTACTAAAAGTGATAGGACCAAACACTACATTCAAAATAAAAATTCGCTGGAAAAAATACCTAATTTCACTGACCTTATTGAGGTTTGTAAGCGTATGATGGGTATTTGAAGACATTAAAGCTATTTATAGGATCTGCAGGCAATTTTTTTAATGGGAGATAACAGATATCGATAATTTTGTTCATCCTGAACAAAATAAGCGATATTGGATTGCCTCCATTGAATTTCATTCAAAACGCGCTCGACACACTCATTCGATTTCGTTCCAAAATAATTCCAAAATCTTTCACCATGTCAATTTTACGATGTTATTAACTGTAGATTCGGCCAAAATAGGGTAAAATTAACGATAATTTCACCGATACAGCGGTGAGAATTTCAAATAATAATAAACCGTTATTTTTCGATAATCCACCGTTAAGAATTAATAAAAAAAAATTGTTTCTATTCACTGCGTATACAACCTGCTATACCTTGGTTTATTTGACCCGAGTTTGACCTCTGTGGAAAAAAAATCTTAAATATTTATTACCGACATATTTTATAAATTAACAAAATATTTATTACATTCAATACTGTTTGTTATGCATTCTTATGAAAGCGTGTGCAAAGCCGAGTAGGAAAAATCAGACTTGAATTAATCTAAATAGCAGGGGTCAGATTCGGGTCAATAAAACCGCGCTATACACACGTGTCTTCTTGCGAAAAAGTTAAGATTAGATCGATTTAAAATGCTAAGTTTTGACCTTTTTTCTTCCAATCGATATATTTTCTCACTTCTTCTATTCATGCTGGACTATTGTCCAGTTCTTATGTTAGTCTTAAACAAATATCTTCGACGCTTAACGAATTAGGAATAGGCTCACAATGGCAAGAAGTGTCACAATTGGCAAGTGGCCATTCCGCAACAATTTAGTTTGACTGGGTTTTACAAGATCGTGAAATTAACATTCATCTCGATCAAAATCATTTCAAGACACTCGCACAGCGCTCAATTTATTCATTCTAAACACTCACTCAAATCATTCAAAAACGCTCCAAACTTACTGAAAAAGATAGAATCAACCACGTCATTCAAGATAAATAAAGCTAGAAAATAGACGCGATTTCACTGACATAATTCAAATAATTCAAGTCTGATATGTTCTTGAAGAAATAGGAAGCTATGTATAGAACGTGTATGCATATTCTATTAAAGGGAGGTAATAAATATCGCTAATTGCTCATCATGAACAAAATTTGCGATACCTTCCATTAAATTCACTCAAAACACGCTCCACACACTCGTTCAATTTCAATCAAAAATCTTTCAAAAATCACTAAGTCCATTTCACTATGTTGTTAACTGTAACGCCGCGTTTAACAGTTTTCAGTAATATCCCGACGACCGGAGCATCTACAAACAGAAATTGGTATTGTCGTGCTGAAACTTGCGCATTCTTCGGAGGTATCAGTTCAAAATCGTTGAATTAAAAATCTGAATTATATTGGAATAATTTGGAAATGAAATTGAATTAGTTAGTTTTGAATGAAATTATCCAATATCGCTATTTTTTTTCAACATTAACAAAATTAGTGATATTTATAACCTCCCGCACCCTTCAATAAGATATGCATAATCATTTAATGAATATCTTTCCATGTCTACACTTACAGAATTCTATTAAATCAATTTTCTAGCGATTTTTTAAGAATCTAGTTGGTGATCTTACCCTTTTAAGTGATTCTGGGGCGTTTTTGAATGGTTTGTCTGTGTGTTTGAAATGAATGAATGGAGCGCGGGGTGAGCGATCTGATATGCCTTTGACCGGAATGAGAATTAACCACGTGACGTTCTTAACTGACGGATCACATTTAAGAAATTGTGAATAAATATATGATATTGAATAATTAATTGGATTATTATTTGCTCACATATAGCGGTCATTCTATCCCTTATCTATATCGATTCTGTCACATAAAAAGTGATGAACACAGAAAGACAAGACTACTGACACGCATCAAACAAATCAAAAGCAATTGCTTCGTTTTCAAATATTCATATCTCTTTACCTACCTCTCTTCGCTCTTGTGTTTTCATTGCGTTTTTGTACATTGAATTTTGTAGACTTTGAATGTCAAAGTTGATACAATTCGAATGAAAAGGGTAACCAAATATGTACTTTTTCATTAGAAGAAACGAGTCTTTTAGAAGTTCAATACATTGGAACTTTTTCAAGAAATACTTTTATGAGAACTTATATTGACAGGCAGACATAAGCAGATCATTTTGTAAAGAAATATCACGTGTTAGTAAAACGGTTGTAGTAAAAAGTAGATCTGTTAAATGAGTGTAACAAAAACTTAACTTCATACGCATTCTATCGACAACGTGGGAAGTACATATACTTACAAATTTTAGTCTTGGGCATAATATGTCGGCAAAAAAGAGCGTATTCTTCGCAAAAGAAGGTATCATCTACCATGACTTTTAAGTTAACAGTGCTGATAATCACTAGTTTCTGCGTTAATTTCATTCGGTGTTACTCCACTGACGATGTTTATTTCCACGTCACTAAAGACGTTTGTAATTTTTCGTACGGAACCTTGATAACAAATCCGTTCTCAACGCGGAGCCAAATAATATGTGGAATGATATGTGCTGAATATCATGAGTGTAGCTCTTTCTTATATAATGGTGCATCGAAGGCATGCGATCTGAACATTGGCTTGGCAAACACAATTCAGACGGGATGTGGACTTCAGATCAGATATGGGGAAAAGGTGAGTGCAGCCTAGAATCAGTTAAGAACATCATGTGTGTGATGGGCGAGAATTTTAAGTTTAAACCTACTTATTTTACATCGATTCGGGAACAAATATTTACTACTTTGATTAATCTATTTTTTCTGCTTCCTGGAGAAGACACTCTTACTCGCACCGAATGTGTGGGCCCATGAAAGTACCAAGACCGATAGGAATCGAACTCGGGTCTTCTTGGTTTCAAAGCCGAGGGTCACACCCTCGACCATGGATACCACTCATAAACAAGTTAAGAATATTTTTTTAAATGAGGGGATAAAACAACGCCAATTCGTTCAATTTGAACGATTTTAGCGATATCTAATTACCTTTCTTTGATAAAATACACGTTACGTTAAACAAATAGATTCATGAGTGTTCACCGACGAAGCAAACGCTTCCAAATCCATGCCAACAAACAAAGCCACGGAGAGCCTGTAGTAATTTAAATGAATAGCCTTTTAAAGCGTTTTGTAATTATTTCCGAGCGTTCTGAACGATTTGAGAGAGCGATTTAAACGATTTGGGTGAGTTACAGAAATTCTATGAATGAATAGCTATTATAGAAAATTGTTTTTAGGTAATGAAAAACAAGTATTAAGAAATGACCCGAGCGCCTATTCGATTTAGGGGCACCTTTATACAAATGCGAATAAAATTAAGGTAATTATACAAATTTTGCATTAATGAATTAAGAAAATCCGTAAAAGTATTTATATCTTTTTATTCAAGTAAGACTCAATTTCAAGAAAGAAAAGATAAGCAGATTTAAGAGAATGATGGTAATAATTAAGTCTTTATGTTGTTCTTAGACTGGTCATGAGGACGCATTCAGATATATACATGTACAAGGGTCATACACACGTACATACACTTATACATATTTACGATCAGCTGATGGTAGAACTTCGAAACAATCATGCAGCGAATCTTAAGGTAGCAATGGACACATGGGGTCATTTTTTTCCGCCCAATGAATTTTTTCTTGGTCACATATGTTGTAGATTAACATTGTGTAGTCATAATATCAAAATTTGAAGGTACCTTTCCACGCTCGTTTTCATGCTAGAGTTATCTGCCCTTGAGTGGTATATGCCATTTTTCAGTAAAACGGTTATATTCGTTTTAGGTCTAGTATAAACCCTGTACTAAGTTATAGCCATAAAACAAATACATTTTGATAGACCTTATACATGTGCACAATGACTATTGACAAGAAAATTTCTCTTTGATCAATTGCATTTCCACAATTTGCTTCCCAAAGTTAAAAATGCACTAATTTTTGTAATTTTACTAGGTAAAAATGCCCCAAAAACCTATTTTTTGAAGAAATTACCCAATTAATTTTTCTTATTTTCCGATATGTTAATAATCCATATTTTTCATTTATTTGGTAAAAAATTCAGCATACCTTTCCATGCAAATAAGAAAGTTTTTCGTTATTTTTCAGTGTTCCCCCCTAATCGAATGACGATTTTAACGCATTTTTATTGTTAGATTTAATGATCCAGTCATTCAATTAATATCAACTGTTGAAAAGAAGCTAAATTATGAAGTATGACCATCATTTTCTACGTTATTTCCATAAGTAGAATCTTACGAAAACCGGTCTTTTTAAACAACGCGCAAAAAAAGCCGTAAAATAAACGAAAACCCACTTCCGGTTTATAGAGTCGGGAGGCCTCTGTCCATTGCCACCTTAAGCATTTTTTGTGGAATACTGAAACACTGTCATACGCCAAAAACACGTTATGGACACGCTAGCAACTCTCTAAAAATACGTTCGGTTAGCAATAGACACGCTATGCACGCGTTCTCTATACGCTAGAGACACGCTAGAAGAACGTTTTTTTTTTAAACTTTTGGCCAACGTGTTTTTAGCGTGCCCTTGGTGTATATGAACGTGTTCTTAAGTGTCTCTAGCGTACTGAGCATGTTCGTAACGCGTGTACAAAACTTTCAAGATACTCAGCGTATCGCAATGTGTACGAACGTGTTCAAGTGTAATCATAGCGTGTGCGGAACATTTGCATAGCGTACCTGACGTGTTGATAGCGTGTTATAAACATCCAACATGTTCCGCACACGCTGACTAAAACGTTTAGGTTTGACAGTCGTATAAATGTCAATCAAAAAATCGTGTTTAACGAAATATCAAATATGCCTAATATCCAGTCTTTTTTTCCAAAATAAAATGTATTTCAAAATGATAAATGAAAGAAAGAACCGTTATCTCTAAACACTGTGAAAAAAGAAAATAGTGTACTCATGAATAGGTCGAGAAATAGCGTTCTTTTGATGTGCGTCGTTTTCCTCCAACATGAAGGATTTACGTGCGATGTTTGTATAATAAATATAATAAAGAGCGTTCAACATACACGAAAAATGTGTGCCCCATTCTTGTCTAGAGCATAACTACTAGAAGTATTGACAAATTTATGTCAAAATTACACGGTGCAGTTGTGTACTGACCCTTGGTAAGTACTAGTGTCATATCATGTGAATAGTTTGTCAGGTTTTGTCAAATGGCTAGGTCAAGACTGAAGGTCAAATAGATAACAGGTGAAAACAAGTATTTGCAAGAGCATCGGTGCCTGTGGCACGTTTTAGTTTGAACGAGCAATCTACATGAATAAGGCTAAGCGGATAGAAACGGGGATTTGTCGCGTTGATCTGTCTTACATGTAGATTCCAAGGGTATTGTGAAGACTAATTGTATATGCTTTTTATGATATATCTCGTTTCTCGTGATAAAATGAGCAAATTGCAGAAAATTCTTGAAATCCCAATTTCAATATTCAATTTTTCTAACACCAATTGTAAAATGACGACAATGCATGCATCATGACGTACTTCCGATGCTATAAAATCGCTACATACCCTTACACGTGTAATATCGTAAATATATAACGGTGGTTGTCGGTCCAGCACCGTATGTCATGTTGTAATTTTATTCTCCAAAAACGAGCTGACCTTTGCTGGGCTAAACTCTTGTCCAAAGAATTGGTTTAAATAACGGTCGTTACGAGTTACAGTTAAAAACATCGTGAAATTGACGCTCATTCCGATCAAAGTCATTCTTAATCACTCACTCATCGCTCCATTCTTTCTTTCCAAACACTCACTCAAATCGATCAAAAACGCTCCGTTATTACAAAACATTTAAAAGTCGTTCAAGATTTTCAACAGTAAATTCAAATCGATCTATTTATTCTACGTTTTAAATAGCTGGTGTCGAATTTGAAGAGTTTGATCGGTGCACGAAGACGTACAAACAGAAGAGTACGTATATTTCATTAAAGGGAGGTAATTAATATCGCTAATTTTGTTCATCTTGAACAAAATTAGCAATATTGGTTACCACCCTTGAATTTCATTCAAAACCCGCTCCACAAACTCATTTAATTTCATTCCAAAATAATTCCAAAATCATTCATCATGTCACTTTCACGCTGTTTTAACTGTATCCCTTTAGGCATTGATCTATTGGATCAAATTTTCTTTATGTGTTTTCAGAGGAGTGCTATAAATGGAGACACAACCGAGTTATCCTCCACATCAATAGGATACACAACAACTGATGATATTAGTTCAGATGCGTTTACATCAACACCATTAGATCCAACCTCGACGACAACAACAACAACAACATTTAACAGCGAAACAACGTCAAATAATCCAGAATCTACATTGGCCATTTCAACAGAAAGTAATTTAGAGACATCAAGTACGAATTATGATGTATCGAATACAGATATTTACCTATCTTCTTCGACATCTTTATCCGTAGAAACTGAAAGCTCTTCTTCCACTTTGCCTAATACACTAAATGACAAATCAACTCAGACCACCGACCTTTCGTCAACATTTATACCAACCCCAATAGTTAACGATGATACGACTACATCACTCTTTACATCTACACGCAACAACGAGATTGTATCCTCGACCCAAGACACTACTATAAATAGCGGAATATCAAATATTGTGTCACAGACGACGTCAGAAGTTCACGAAACTCATATAATTTTATCATCTGAAACATCAACAGGTATTCAGTCTGAACTACCATCAACCACTTCCTCTGATCACGTCACTAATATTGATGAAATAGCAAGCACAGATATGCTTTCAACTGATTCAGATATTACAGCAGAACACACCACTTCTGACAGCGTTGGTGATTTTACTACACTTGATGAAGAAATACCGACTACCTCAGATATATCATCTCGTTCATCGATCACTTCTGATGACATTTCTACGTTTCACGAAACACAGAGTACAACTGATTCAATTACGCTATCTGAAGATACAACTACCGATGAAGTTATGACTAGCACCCAAGAAGATATTACAACAACTTCTGATGAAGCAACAAATCAAACATTTGATCCTTCTACAAATAGCTTTTTAACCAGTTCAGAAGCTACAACGACCGATAATGTTTTGACTAGCACCTATACTGACTTTGGGACAAGTTCTGATGAAACGACAACTGAAGAAGAAAAATCTACAAATGATATATTGATCACCTCGGCGGAAACAACAGCGGGTGATATCGCTACCAGTATTTCCACTGACATCACGACATCTTCCGATGAGGTGTCAACACAAATTTCAGAAACATCAACAACTAGTTCACTGACGTCACCAGAAGAAACTACTGCCCGTAACGTGATGACAAGCACACAGGTTTACCTTTCGACAAATTCTGATGAAATATCAACTGAATCTTTAGACATTTCTACATCTGATTCAATGACCAGTTCCGAAGATTTGACTACTGTTAATGCTATCACTAGCACTACATTTGATTTATCAACACTTTCTGATGAAACTTCAACAGAAAATCTAGACACATCTACAAATGAATTAGTGACACATTCAGAGCAAACTACAACCGATAATAACATGACAAGCCCCCTGACAGACCATACATCGAATTTTGATCAAACATCAGCTGAAACGTTGCACATATCTACAACTAGTCCTCTCACCAGTTCAGAAAGTTCTACTACAGACAATGTTGAGACAAGCAGCCCGATTGAGCTTACAGCAGATGATACATCAACTAATATGTTAGAGATATCTACAATTAAAATATTGACAATTACAGAAGAAACTACTACAAATGATGTTATTATAAGCACCAATACTGACCTTATAACATATCCTGACGAAACGACAACTGAAAATGAAATATCTACAACTGATCTTTGGAACAGTTCAGAAGAAACTACAACGGGTAATATTATTACTGAAAACCCTTCTGACATTACAACAACTTCTAACGAAATGTCAACACTAACATCAGACACATCCACAACAAGTTCATATACAATATCAAAAGAAACTACTGTCGTTAATGTCATGACCAGCACCCCGTTCGACATAGAAACAACAACTTCTAAAGCAACGACAATTGACAACTTAGACACATATACAACTGATTCAATAACCATTCTAGATGAAACCACATTGAGTGAAATTGAAACTAGTACCGAGGTCGACATCACAACAACTCCCGATAAAACTTCAGCTGACACATCTACATCGGATTCATCGACAATTGCAGAAGATAACACTACCGATAAAACTTCCGCAACATGCACTCCGATTGACACTACAACCTATGATGTCACAACTGACGAAATCACATCAACAGATAAAGTTTCGACTACAACGATTACTACTGACGAAGTATTAACTACCGACGAGGTTTCTACCACCATTTCTGGTATGCATACCCCGGATGAATTATCACCAATGAGTTCTGATTCAACACCGCACGGTTCTACAATCAACCCTCAAGAAAACAATACCAATGCTATTATTTCTACTACTACTACTGACGAAAATAGCATAATAGTGAGTACAGATTCGGATCTAGTTACAGCTTTGCCAGAAACAACGAATCCTTCCACTAACACTGATATTAATCAAACAAACGCAGCAAATACGACATCTACACAAACTATTTCGACGTCCACGTCTCCAACAACAACCAATCATTTTACGACCCCTTGATTGTTCCTACATGTAGATTGTACATAGTGGATTAAACAATCGCCATTGCCTTCGTTTCTTTGACCAGAGAGGGAACAAATAACTTCACGTTTCAACTAATAAATTTAATACTTCATCATCATGACAGTTTTCAGGATGGTTTGTGACAACGGTAACGACTTCAAAATCAGATTTCATAAAATTACTAGGTCATTAACGTCGTTTGGACCAAATCAACGCCATTTGTGATCCATGCCGATGGAAGCACCCCCCCCCCTTTTTTTTTAAAGATAGGGCCGTCATTGCTTTCAAACATTATTTTTCAAATCAAAAGCTTTATTGATCAAAACATAACTTTTGTTCTTGGGTATATTTTGACAATTATAACTGTGACAAGAAACTAAATAATTCTCTACTCAACTTTAAACTCGACTTCAAAATGCAAAAGAAGATCGGATGATATTTCTGTCATCGAATATTTAAGAAAAATAACCACGAAATGCACCAAATAATAAGCTTAGATTAGTTAGCTTTTTTTTAATTATTTTTTTAATTTTCTTAATTGAGTCTCTTTTTTTCTAACTATCACACTCAAAGTCGGTATAATTTTGAAGCGTACTGCACAACGTCATTCTCTCAAACGAAAGTACTTTTTTCATCAAATACAGATGCCTTGGTTGAATAGTGGATGATTTATTTTTTTTTTTTTTTTTATTTTTGGGTGTGTGTGCCAATAAAACTACATGTTTTTTTCAAATTTAGAGAATATTTTTTTAGAAACGTGCTTATATTCCTGTGGATATCGCCCTTTGTTTTCACAACGTATACTGTTTTCATCTAAAAAGAATCTTTAAACTTAAGGCATTTTACGACGCTTACTCGACCTTCGCCTGTTTGTAATTTATTAAAACAGCAACGTGAATTAGTCAGTCTCAGACACAAGCAAATGCTCTGCGGTGTTAAATCGATATAAAGCGCGTTTACTATTGCACAAAGGTCTCAGTTGGCCCAAATTGAAAGTTTCGGTAATCGTAACCCCTTTTATGCTGTACACAGCATGTTTCTATTGCACACTTCGCTTTAGTCATATAATACAGGCTAAGACAAATCTGCCAAGACGTGCAGTCTGACCTAAGCCTTCACTATTTAGAAATATTCGAAATATGTTCTTAGAGTTTCAATGTAAAAATGTATATAAGAATAACAAGATTTTACCGAACTCAAAATAATTCAGACCATCTAAGCATGTATTTGCTGGCATTCGAGAACGAAAATCGGTAGACATTATAACTGAAAGTGACCTGTCCAGACCAGCGCAGGTAGAGTTTATAAGCGCAAAAGACTTTGTTTCTGGAATTTGCTATGATAAAATGTAATCTGCGGGCTTGTACAAAGTACTTTGTCTAAGCGTACAGTTAACAACATCGTAAAATTGGCTAGGTGAATGATTTGGGAATGATTTTGGAATGAAATTGAATGAGTGCGATGGGTGAGTTTTCAGTGAAGTTAGAGGGAGATAATCCAATATCGCTAATTTTGTTGATAAAACAGAATACCCATATTTATTACCTCCCTTTAAAAAAATGTGCACACAAGTTCTATAAATGGCTTCCCATTTCTTCATGAACCTATTAGACGCTTACAATTTCAATTATGTCGGTGAAATCGAATATTTTTCAAGCTATTTTTTTCTGAATGAAGTTGATTTTACATGTTTTTCAGTAACTCTAGAGCACTTTTTTAATGGTTTGACTGATTGTTTGGAATGAATAAATGGAGCGCACTTTTTAAATACTTAACTCAACAATAAACACAACTTTTGTATCGCGTATCCGTTTGATAAGTACTATTTTCATATCCATCTGATCCAAAATGATGAACTTAAATGTGTATTCTGTCTTGAGGATACTTAACTGATGTTGATCTGCGACAATTACAGATCAAACGTCGAAGAGACGTTTTCCATTCGCCGAGTGTCATCCTTCAGAAACGCTCACAATCTAAAACAAACCTTTTAAACCATTCAAAGAGAAGGTATTTGCTTACATTTGAAGACATTTGAGCGTATTTTAATATTTTAACCTCTCGATTAGGTTTTCCATAAGTATAGTATTACTTAATAATTGTCCGATAGCCTATGGCTGCGCCAGTGCCGTCATTTCGAAGTTCAAAACTTGACACGTGCCCCTAGTTTACTGACTGAATTTCAAAATTCCGAATGAATTATTCTTAGATTTTAAACATCCTTACAGATTACGTCAGCACGTAATAGGCGAAGTTTGGAAGGGTTTGGTCCAATTTGGCGGAACAATTACGGGTTGTTACCCTAGAAATGAACGTTACAAAATGGGTTGCGCAATATGGCACCTACCCAGGAATATAATGTTACGTAAGATCGTTATCATCTAAAATTGGGTCTATTTAGACAGGCCATTAAAAGCAGGCGTTGTGCTATCAATAACAATTTCAAACTATTCGTGGAACTTGAAAGAACGTTTTAAAGCTGCTTTGAACAGTATGTTACTGCGATGACAAGATACCGACATAAAATCGTATTGATGTTTTAAAATAGCGGACGTTCTGTCCATCATTAGCATACTAACAATTATCAAATCTGGACGACAATATGATTCATTTTAACGCTCAGAATAGCGTCTTATAAGTCAAAATCCTACAGGAAAAAGGCGCTTTAAAAGCCCACATGATAATTGCCGAATCTTCTTTAACTCGTCAATTGTCCTAAAGCATTAATTACCAAGTTTCGGGCTGGTTTTCACAATAATCCCTGGATGTAAGCTTACCTCTACAACTCTCCAACCATGTAATGTGAATTAGTTACGGGAGAACTTTCAGACAAAATGAACAGCTTTTAATTCTCGTCTTATTATCTATGTTGGCATTGTGATAAAGCTCACTTACGAAATGAGTAATTTTATCCATTTTTTAATAACCATTTTCATCTGTGCGAACTTTTTTTTAAGGTGTTGTCAAGCGAGGTGTATCTGTTTAACAACGGTCACAGGTAGCCCAATTATTTCATCCTATACACGCGGCTATATAGTTGTTCTAACAAAAATGCGAAGAAAGATTAAAAATCGTATAAAGGTTTTTAATAATTTCATTTCATATTTTGTGGACGTTTCTATTGGAGTTAAGTACACTATTTTTCAGGGGCTGCTTTCCACGGGCTTGTGGTATTATTTATTAAAATGTTACACATTTTGTTTGGAAATCGAAATCGTTTATAGAACTCTCAACCCGTATACACAGTAGAGCAAGGTCAGTGCTCGGACATCGAACGCTCTTTGAAGAAAAGGATACCTTTTGTTGGAGTTACTGCCCTTATTCAGACTGGTTTATCGTTTTTAAACCGAAAATATCGCAACACTTAATGTAAATCGAGAGTCTAGAACCACTGTCGACTATAAATTGGCCTATTACTTAACCGGTGCTTGTCAGTCAATCTTTCTGCTTGTCTGTCTGTCCGTTTGTCTGCAAAACTTAATATAAATTAACATTTCAAATTTCTTTAAGCCTATTCAAGATGCAATACTTATTCTTATATTGTGTGATGATAGAACTCATTTATATAGACTAAGGTCAATGTTATTTGTAAAATCTTGGAAAAAAATAGCCAAAACTCTGAATAGTTTCAAATTTCTTGAATCAAATTTAAACCATTTCGAGATACTTTACCTATATTTGTCATGATGAATAATGTAAATGATAAGTATTTGCAACACATAGGTCTAGGTAATTCGACAATGTAAAGGAAATCTTTCATTGCCAAACTTTAATCAAGAGCACTACCTACAAGTGCCACATTCGGCTGCACGTGCTGGATAATGCAAAAAATGTAAGTTGAAAAGGGGACATAACTCTCACAAATGCTACCATAGGTACTCTTTTTGATTGTCTGGATAGCTCTTGTGATGGTGAAAACAAGCTTCATGAAGATATCTCCAACAACAACAGATATATGATCAATGTTTAAGTTTGTCACACCAACGCCAACGGGAACACCGCCAAGGTTAAAATAATATCTCAAGTTTTCTCCGAAAGCAGCCGAACTAAAAATGTCGTTTCAGGAAATGTTTCGCACTTATGCATCTTTCAATTACTTAAGCTCCTGTTATACAGTAGAAACCGATTTATGAAGTCTTAAAAAGTCAAGTTATTATAGTTTATTATTATTATTATTATTATTTGTCAAGCATCGCGTGCGGTAAGCGACACATTGTTTTCACCATGACAATTATGTGTATGAGCGTGAGGGCGTTAGTGTGTACGAATATCCGATTATGTTCGGAGTATACATTTATCAACATCGTGAAATTGACATTCATCTCGATCAAAACCATTCCGAAACACTCGCTTAGCGCTCCATTAATTTATTTCTAACAATCGCTCAACCCATTCAAAAAACGCTCAAACTCACTGAAAAAGAAAGAATCATATACGTCATTCAAAATAGAAAAAAAAAATATGTATTTCACTGATATAACTATATAATTCAAATTGTAAACGTCTAAAAGGTTTTTGGAGAAATAGGAAGCTATCTTTAGAACTTGTATGCGTATTTTATGAAAGGGATGTAATTACAATGGCTAATTTTGTTCATCATGAACAAAATTTGCGATATTGGATTACCTCCCATTACATTCACCCAAAACTCGAACCACACATTCGTTCAATTTCATTCCAAAATCATTCATCTTGTCAATTTCACTATGTTGATAATTGTAGACACTATCGGTAATGCTGTTAATATGAAATGATATCAGGCAGTCTATTATTAGAAAAAAAATGGATATTTATGATCTTGATCATAACTACTTTCATCCGAATTTCTTCGATCTTAAGGTCCGTAGAAATCGAACATGATTGCTCGATAAACAGATACGCGAATTGGTGTCTATAATATCAATATTATTCTTTGTCGGAGGTTATAAATTTTTCTCAATAACTCAAAATTGTATTAACTTTCAACTTGAGATTAAAGCCGCAATTCTGTTGTGATACTGAAATGCAAGTATGGATATAAACGATAATAATAAAAAGTTGTTAAAAATAACAACTTATTTATATTATCTTTTATGCCAATACATTGATTTTAATTCCTAATTTGGGAAAATTCTCAGTTGAGCACGTAAAAAAGTTTAATAACCTCGGGCCCTGGTCTCGGCTGATAGAACTAAACATAGCGAGGCTGTGCCTTGTTATGATTAGTTCTTTCACTCGCCACCAGATAACATTGATATTTATAGACACTAACAAAGTATCCTCTTTGTATCTCCCACCAACGGTTAGATAGTTGTTAAACCTTATGGTGGTGTGTAGCTGAAGGCTCAGAAAGGCTTATTAACACCGCAGCCGAAAAGAATTGGGCTCTCTCTGTAAAGAGTCCTGCCGAAATACACTACCCGTCCCTGGTGGGACTCGAACCCAAAACCATCCGACTATGAGTCGAACACGATTTTATGTACCACCCTACCATTGCACAAAATGAATTGCTTATATATTTCATAATCTTTCTTTGAAATATTTCTCAATTTTTCTAAACCAATTTTAAGCATGAATTTTCTCGATTTATACAAGCATCAAATAGGTGCGTGATACGGCTTCTTGACCAAGAGGTTCCGACTTCGATTCCCGGGCGCGGCTATCGATCTTAATTCTTTGATTGGTCCTCACTTTCGGCACAAGTTATAGTTCGCATCCAGAAAGCATAATCGATCATAATGAATCTAACTTACAAGGACTTTTATCCCAACCGATGTAAAATAACGATATTCAACGCAATCAAATAGTTGATTGTATATCATTCTAATTTTGCGAAGTCTAGTTTGGTTATTTGCGTCTATACACGTAAGTAGAAGTATCAGCGAAGGTAACCAGTACAGTAAAAATTATGATAAGTGACCATTTAGGGGCCTAGAAAACAAACCGAAATGCAAAAACTAAAAAGTTGTGAAACGTAGACCGCGATTCGTGCGAATTAATATCCCTCACAGCCCTCGCAACGGCTTCACCAGGGATCCAAATGGGTACCAAACAAAGTCAAGTACGAGTTTAAGTAAGGACTAACGACCATCTAAAAAGCGGTCGCTTAAGAGAATTATCGCATAATACAATATCGCGATATTTCATGATAAATAAGACGTGAAAGTATTTATATGCATTCTTAACAAAATCAATTGTGTTCGAACCCATTAGAATCGTCTCATTGAGATGATTTTAATCTGTCCAAACAGCCTAAGATTCAATAATAAACAGTAGTTCGTTAGAGAATGTCCTTTTTATGAGATTTTGCACACGATGAGGAGACTTTTTATGGTGGTCGCTTAAAAAACTGAGTGTTTAATAGAGGTGGTTTTTTGACAGTGACATGTGTGCCTAGTTCCAAGTGAATTTGGTAACACAAGTTGTCAAGCTATGAGGGGGGGGGTCCAGATAAGAGGGGGGTAGAGCCTGTCTAAAATCTTTTTTTCATAATGAAACACTATGTTGTGGGTACTTGTTTGAAAAGTCTCGATGAGACGTTTCAAATTAGTACCAACAATACAGAATTTGAGTGAGAACTAACGAAAATTTAAATTTGAAAACCTAAATACACCCTCTATCTGAAGCTCTGAATGAATCGACTTTTCTAATAATTTGATCTATTTCCAGTTTGTCTATAATAAATACGTGGATAATCTTAAGGAGACAGCTGACATTTGCCCAAACCCTCCCCCCCCAACCCCCGGAATCCATAAGCCGGAAGTGGGTATTTATTTATTTTACGGCTGAGTTTGCGCATTGTTGAAATAGAATGTTTTAATTTTACAAAATTCTGCAGAAGTAAATAATGCAATTTAAGTTTTATAAACCAGCTAGTTCAACCACTTTTTGTTTATTTTTCGGCTGAGTTCGCATATTGTTGATATAATATCTAGTAGACTGTTTTTACAAGTATCTGCAGAAGTACAGTCCGACCGACCAACATTGCAAGTGACGTCATGATTTGTTTATCATTTTATTGCTGTGAGAAATATGTAAGGTTTAATGAATAGTAAAAACACCTGAAGTTAGCAAGTGGGAAAATAGCTCAGGTAATTAGTGAGTTCAGACACATGTCTCCGACCCTCGAAAGTAAAAGGATGTTTAATATCGAGGTTCGAACCTTTGTCATAGAACGTATTTTTTTGGAATATTATGATCTCTTTCAATGTTTTATTTTTTACTAGAGAAAATAATTCCTTTTTTTTAAAAATTGACTCGTTTATTCATTACATGTGTACGAATACTTTTCAATTTATGATATTTTTTTTCTTTTCTCTACTGATGTGTCAGTATTTCCAAATTTTCCAGTTTCAACTCATAGGCTACATATATGTATTCATGGATATCACAAAAAAAGAAAACGATCTTTTTTCATAAACGTTTGCTAATGCTAAATAATAAAATGTATCGTGAGTTTCGAATCTTGAATTTATGAAAAAGAAAAAAAAAATCATTCTCTTGCGCCGATACGAACCCATAAAGCAATGTACATCGACTGGGGTGCGTTACCGTCTGCGCTATTTACGACAGTTGTTTTACTGAGAGTTGAATAACAATTTATTTTCAACTTTACCTTTAAAAAGTAAACAAAAAATGACGTCACTTGCAATGTTGGGTGGTTGATTTGTATAGGCCTTTAACACGGAATTATGCTAGTTAAGTTTTTGGTAAACCTTAGCACATCGGAATAATGCTAGTTAAGTTTTTGGTAAACCTGAGCACATCGTGCTCAAGGTTAGCTTTTGTGATCATTGAATGTCCGTCGTCCGTAGTGCGTCGTGCGTCGTCAGACTTCAACAACTTAAGTGTTAACACTCTAGAGGCCACAAATATGGACAAATCAGGAAACTTTGTCCGAATGTTCATCAGGTCACAAGGACTAACCCCTCTCGAAAAATGGGAAGGATCTGTGCCATATCACGAGAAAAGGGGCCTTGAAAAACAATTTTCTTATTAACACTCTAGAGGCCACAAATATGGTCCAATCATCATGAAACTTGGTCAGAATCTTGGTCAGGTCACAAGGATGAACCCTATTGAAAATCAGAAGAATGCATGCCATATTACGGGAAAAGGGGCCTAAATGACAATTTTCTTGTTTACACTCTAAAGGCCACAAATATTTCTAACCTTCATGAAACTTTGTCAGAATGTTTAGGTCACAAGGATTAGACCTATTGGAAATGGGAAGGACCCGTGCCATATCACGGGAAAAGGGATCTTTATAACAATTTTCTTATTTACTCTCTAGAGGCCACAAAAATGGTCCAATTATCATGAAACTTGGTCAGAATGTTTGTCAGGTCAAAAGGATGAACCCTATCGAAAATGGGAAGGATCCATGCCAGATCACAAAGAAAGGGCCCTTAATGACAAATCTTTTGTTTACTCTGTATAGGCCACAAATATAATCCAGTATTATTGAAACTTGGTCAGTATTTTTGTCAGGTCACAAGGATGAACCCTTTTGAAAAATGGGAAGCATCTATGCTATATCAATGGAAAAGGGGCTTTAATCACAATAAACAGGACAAGGAATCGAAGGTGAGCGATATCGGACCATCATGGTCCCCTTGTATAAACTTGCTAGTTCAACCATTATTTAACATTAGATATCAATTTTATGACTTATATCAATGTCTACGTACAAAATATAATTCCACAGTACGGATGATCATATTGTGTAACAAAAACCTTTTTTTTTTGTATGGAAATGTAACCTACAATTAATTATTCGACTCCAATGGGATTCGAACCCGGGACCTCTACATCCCAAAGCAAGTGCTCTACCACGTCGCTATAAAAGCAAGGCAGTACAGACACCCCTTATACTCAACCTGGCTACACATACCCCCTCGATAATTAAGATTCTTCCAAGAATCTTCTCAATTTTACATCATCAACTGCCTAATCACATATTAACCACCACTTCATGTGGGTTATTTACGGTGGGCGCCAAATGTAACCCGCAAATGAATTATTCGACTCCGTCGGGATTCGAACCCGGGACCTCTACATCCCAAAGCGAGTGCTCTACCACGCCGCTATAAAAGCTAGCTTGTACGGCAAGGCAGTAGAAACACCCTTATACACAACCCGGCTACATAAATGTATGCTGGTTTTTGTTTCATCCAAAACAGGAAAACAAATCGGAAAATAAAAAGTATTCATTAAGCCAATTCTTAAACGATCTCTAATCGTGGTCAGTTTTGCTTTGAAAAATTGTAAAAAACGAAAAAAGAAACCAAATTCATTCAATTGTGAATTTCATGGAGACTTGAACTATTTATCATAACATATACACACACATATATATATATATATTATAATAAATGACATTTGAAATCCGAGGCAGTATTTTTTGTAGAAGTAGGGGTAACGGCCAATGGTGCCACAAATGACCTATCGCGACTGTTAATTAAAAAAAAAGAATTGACGATTTATTGATGAACAGTATTGATGATGGGTGACTTGAAAATTGCAACTACATCTTATTAAATCTATTATTTACCATCTAATAATTTGTCATTTAAAAAAAAACTGTAGAGAACACAACGCAATCAATTCTCATTTTAGATATCGACGGTGTCTCAGAAATCTACCTAGATCAGTCTACATGTACAAACTGTATAATGATCATAGTCTTTTTATTTTAAGTTTCAAATCAATACTTTAAATACTACATGGATGTATGAGCTTGTTGTTTTATCTTCACTGGGTGGGAACTGACCTCGGATATTGAATCTAAAAATGGCTGCGGTGACGTAACGATGTTAAACAAGTGAAACTATTTTTTAATTTTCTATAAATGAGTTATGTAATCAGACCAAGTAAGCCAAGCATAAATGGCATATTGTGTCTACAATCTAGAATACTTACACAGTGCACCCTTTACTCAAAGGTTTACAGATGAAATTAAGGATAAACCACGTACCTTCCGAGAAAATCCACACCCCTCAACTATTGATTCAATCACAAGACAAAAAATAATATATTAGGAAAACTGAAGCGAGCAATCTTTTAAGAAGTTATCGAAGAAAACATCATGAAAATATGAGCTGTGTTCATTAAGATTTGACTAAGTTATGGTCATTTGATGGTGACCTGTGTGAAATTATTAGGATACTGGGGATTGCTTTCTCATCCTTTTTAAGTGGACTGTGAATTGCAGAAAAGCGTACTGAGTATAGTGCTCTAAATGATCTTGTTTTTCTTCACATATTTGAATGATTGAGAATGGATATTGACTGTATGACTTTAACAAAGCCAGCACATTTTAAAAATACATATTATGAAATCTTGAAATATGGAGATTTGGCATGGATTTGGTAGAATTTCCAATACAGTGGTCTCGCGTTATCTCGAGAGGGCGAAATCTCGAATTCATGCGAAAGCTCGAGATCCCCTTCCGGTCCCGACGCGTCTTTCTCTATTTTCTTGTTGGTTATTACTGCACTAGCTCGAACGCGCGATTGCTCGATCGCTCGAGCAGCAATTTCAGTCCCGTGGTCAAATTTTACTGCATTCTCTCGAGCAAAGGGGTTCGCACCTTTCTGACATCTATTGTTTGCATCAAAATTAACTTTCATTGTGCATTTGTTATTTCATCCCATCGTGAAGAATACCTTTAGGCCTTTTCATAGGGTATCAACGAGTCAGATAACTTGTTTTCATTCCTTTTTGTATGCCACACTTATTCAGTTTAAGGATGTAAATGACGGTAATTTGATGATCAAAAATAATTTAGAGACTCGAAACAATCATAGAACAAATGAACATTTATGTCGAATAAATGCTCTTTATCGTTTTGAAGTCTTCCGAAAATCATCCTCGAGAGTAATTCAGCAAATTATTCATCTTTATAACGAAAGATAATGACGACTACCCACCGAAACATCATAACTACGATTTTTTTCAGCTGTAGTTTCAATGTTTCAGTCACCAATCGACAGTGTTCGGCACAAAACATGGTTAAAGAAAATGCGTCTTTTTTTCAATTGTCTTGAATTCCGTTTCACCTTTAATTTCGTTATCTGCTGGACAAAAACTTTTTGGTACGTTCCAGAAAAAATCATAAAAAAGTTTGTAAACTTCTTTCTTTGTTTATAGATGTCATTTAAGAAAACACCCTTACAAATTAATGATTTGAGGTACCGAGGAAATGAGCTCTAAGGAAAATACTGTGAGAAAAGAAGAAATTGCTTGCAATATCGCCTATCTTCTGACTGATATAACATCTAAAAAAATTGTCATTCAGCAACGATAGCTACGAAATATTATAAGGAAGAAATGCTTGTAATATTGCCTCTCATTCCAATCACCAAATCTAAACTTTTGTTATTTCAATGGCCTATGTACTGAGAACAGCCACCACTAACATTGACGCCGACACCTTCATCGATTTATGTTGATTTTTCTCTTTTCAACCCTTACCATTTTACCAATTAAATCGCCCGATTTAACAAATCATTAAATATTTCGTAAAACTATTCTTCGGGGCGTATTTTACATTGGTACTGCATATTTTGAAGACAAACTATGCCAAGGTAGGTTTAAATAGAAGTGAAACGTCTTCATAGAGGACAATTTTGCTTACTGGCATTACCTCGAATCATGCGATGACTCGAGCAAATCGGTCGGTCCCGTGTGTGTTCGAGCTATCGCGAGACCACTGTATTTAGATTTTCTAGCTGCCCAAGAGAGTAATCAAGGATAATTCTATTGATAAAAACTGTTTAAGACAATCGAGAATTATCTGTGACTAATCTTTTATTTCAGTCAGTAATTTGAGAAATTAAGATCGATAGAAAGATGCATAGAAAGTCTTGTTTAAGAGAGAAAAAACTAAATGCATCACAGAGGTAAACATGAATCTGTTTAATTATCCCTTGGCCATAATGGCCTGATATGTCATATCCGGGGTCATGATTGTAGATCCCGGTCAAGTCAATATTCATTTAAAATTTAGCAGGCTTTCCACAAAGTTTTTTTTTCTTTTAGTATAAGTAAATCAAGCTATTAATCATCAATTTTACAGTTCTTCTCAATTATAAAAAGAATAACATGAATATGTTAGGCAAGATTCCTTATTTTGCGATAAAATATCATTTCAGAAAATGGTGTGTATACACTAGCCTATCATGAAACATCTTTTTCGTGTGTAACACAACGAAGATCTGTTTCTCTATTGATTAGATATTTCTATGTTATTCAGCAAAAGATTGTGTCAAGAAATATTTGAATTTAGTAGCTATTCTAGGCAATGATTTCTCTGATTGATATGAAAAGGAATTTTGTTTAAATAGAAAATTGTAGGGAATTAGGGAAGTATTTCAAAGATAGGATTTGGATTCAGATTATGAAAAAAATATAGGATTTGGATGGCAGCCAGAATTTGACAAATCAGTGTGACACATGTCCATTGTTTCACACCAATGAGCACATGATTGGTAATATCCTGGCTTCAGAAGATTATTTTGTCTGAATGGGATGTAATGCCGCTTTCGACAATTTTTCTGTCATATCGCTAAATATCTAGCATCTAAATATGGATTCCTGTATTTCTCCCAATAGTGATACCACTATATCTTTTCCTAGCCTCCGGCTGCTACTCCACACTAGTTTATGATTATCCTTCCCTTGGCGGATGGCTTCAGTAGAAGAAAGCTGGTCTCTCAATTGGGATATTGTGCTTGGTGAGACCTTTTCAAAGGAATTCAAGGACAGCGATGGTTACCTAGCTGCAAAAAAGCTGAATTGTAGTTGAAATGTGCATGCCAACTTACCACAGATACCCTTCGTTCTGTGAATGAGTGTATCTGCCAGTCTGCTGGTCTTACAAACTAAGTACATGCCATAAAACCTATGCTTATGAATGGAGTCCAATCGATTTCATATAATACGCAGATGTGACATTTGATACAATGTTCTGATAGAGTCAAGGAAAGAGTATTCGTCTATACGTTGTATAGACACATACTATGTTTTTGCACTAAGACCTCGATATATATAAAAAGAAGGTGTTTTTAACAACACGAAATAGAAAATTAAATTAAAAGTCGCTTTCTACAACCAGATGAGTTATTTTTTGTTTTGTTACATATAAATAAAATTATAGAAACAAAGCAAAGGAGTGGAATCGAACCCTGGACCAAATACACGACCAAATAATAAAAACAATAAGTCGAACAATAATGCTTTAAATGTGTCAGGATCATTGGGCAATAAACAAACTACCCGAAGTCAAGCAAATACTGATACTCCTATTAGCCTAGATAGAAACAGTAGAACACAGGAAGAAAGTACACCTATTCATGTAGGCCGACCCAGTAGAGGTGGTGGGAATCAAGGCGAGATACGAAATTGGTCTCGAACTACACATACCGACAATGTTGCGTCCCAGGAGAGGGTCAATTCTGCGTCCGCTAGGAATAGTGATATAGATGAAGATGATTGGAAAGCAATTCTTATAGATATACGCAGAACGGTTACTGATACGAATGGTAAAGTTGCTAGTATGGAAGCTTCTATATCGGATCTACAGAAACAAAATGATGAGCTATGTGAACAAAACATGATATTGACAGAGAAAGTAAAAGTCTTAGAAAAATAAGTGAGTGAAAATAACAGTAAGATAGAACAACTAGAAGGACAGTCTAGGAGGGACAATCTTAAGTTCTATAATATCGAAGAAGGAGCACGTGAAAGTTGGGAAGAGAGTGAACAGAAAGTGAGAGACTACATTAAACATGAGCTAGACATAGACAGTTCTAGGATTGACATCGAACGAGCCCACCGACTACCAGGAAGAAACAAACCTCGAGCGATCATCGTTAAGTTTTCGAGGTTCAAGGATAAAGACTTAATACTGCGAAAATACAAAGAGTTGGTCAGATCTGATCGTGAAGACAACCCTTATCGTGACACATCGGAATCTACACCGGTTAAGATAAGTGAAGACTTTCCATCACGAGTGTCAAAAGTGCGCTATAAACTGATACCCTTCATGAAAGACGCCATCTCACAAAAGAAACGCGCTTCACTAAGGTACGATAAGCTTGTCGTTGATGGTGAAGTCTACGTGTACGATGAGACCAGAGGACGTCCCGTCAGAGACACTAACCAGTGATGTGTAGGCCAAGGCCACAAGACTGTGGAAAATAATCGTTCTTTTCGGCAATATAAAACTAGCTTTTTACAGTATTCTTTTGAATTTCAATCTTTAACAGTATGCTCATTGAATATTAGAGGCATAAAAAAGTTTATTGATAATGTACAATTTACTACTTTTTGTAGACAATTTGATATAATAGGTCTATGTGAAACATGGAAAACAAATTCTGATTTCTTTTCTAATTTTATCAGTGATTACACATCTTTTGATTACATAAGGTATAGTAAAAAGTTGTCTAATAGAGGATCAGGCGGCATATCCGTACTTATTCATGACAGGATAATAAATACGGGCTTTGTAAAACACATATTTAAGAAATTCAAAGAGTGTATTGTACTACATATTGACAAACAATTATTTAATAATGATTTTGATGTAATAATGATTTTTGTATATGTTCCGCCAGAAAAATCGCCATTTTACGATAACCGTGAAGCTAATGGCATTGATATGTTGTGTGATAATCTTACTATCATTTCTACTCACTACCCAGATGCACAGTTATTGATTGCCGGTGATCTAAATGCCAGGACAAAAGATATCAATGATTTTATTTTGAATGATGACGTTGATCATATATTTCACAATGTTGCAGACTACCCATATGATACCTTTAACAAACCAAGAAAATCAAAAGATTGTTTGACTTTAAATAAATTTGGACAATCGCTTATAGATTTATGTTGTACTCATAGCGTGCATTTTTTAAACGGTAGAACAAATGGCGATCTCGATGGAGAATTTACTTGCTTCTCAAATAATGGTAAGAGTGTTGTTGACTATATATTAGTAAGTACTCAATTATTTGACAATGTTGAATATTTCAAAGTATATAATGATGATTTCTCTGACCATTTCCCAATTGTTTGTAAACTTGAATTTATCGGTAACAATATTTCACATACTTTTCTAGAAAATGAAGAGACTGGCAGTAAAGTACATTCACAATACAAATGGAGTGAAACATTCAAGGAACATTTTTTACAAGACTTTTTAGAGAATTACAATAAGTTCATAGCGTCAGATACAATTTCAAACACGAATATTGAGCTTAATCTCACGATGTTCAAAACTTGTTATTACAATTCTGCTAAAGATATGAAAATGAAAACTGGAAGAAAATGCAATAATTCATGCAATACACCGGATTGGTGGAATAATGAATGTCAGCGATTGAAACAGTCAAAAATAAAATTATTAAAAAGATATCGAAACACAAATGAAAATTATGATTTTTTACGCTTTAAAATAATGCGAAATAAATTTAAAGCAAAATGTAAGAAAACTCGTCTGATGTTTGAACGAGAAAAAAAACAAAATCTTGTTAAATCACGCAAAAATGCCAAATCTTTTTGGAATCTCATACGCACAACTACAAAAAGGAATGACAAATCAGCGTCCGTTTGCAATACCGCTTGGTTTAACCATTTCAATGACTTATATAAACCTTCTAATATTGATAAAGAGAATAATTTACTCTCTGATATTGTACATGAATGTAGCGATTTTAGTCTGAATGAATACATAACGTCTGAGGAAATCCACCAAAGTATTAAAAATGTAAAATCTAATCGTTCCGTCGGACCCGATGGTCTAGGTATCGAGTTTTTCAAGCATACCAGTGACATTATATTGCCATATTTAACAGATCTTTTTAACAGAATTTATGATACTGGACAATTCCCTGTAGACTGGTGTACAAGTATTACAGTTCCATTGCATAAAAGTGGACCAACAAATAATCCTAATAACTACAGAGGAATTTCACTTATAGATAGCATATGTAAAGTGTAAAGTGTTAAATATTTTAACTAGTAGACTTTCTACATGGGTCGAAAGAAATAATATTTTAAATGAAGCCCAAGCAGGGTTTAGAAAAAATTACAGTATTATAGACAATATATTTACTTTACAATCTCTTACACAAAAGTATTTATCAAAGAAAGGTGGTAGATTTTATTGTTTGTTCGTAGATTTTAAAAAAGCTTTCGACTCCATTGATCATGAAAAGTTATGGGACTCTTTACAACGTAAAAGCATTGGTGGGAAGTTCCTTAATATTTAAAAGTATGTATCAACAACTAAATTGTAAAGTTAAAATCAAAAATGTTTTATTAGATTCCATTCAGTGTATGCGGGGAACCAGACAAGGCTGTGGAAGTTCGCCGATAATTTTCGACATCTTTATTAATGACCTTATAGAATATTTGAGATCTAAAGATAATCGTGGAATTTTTGTTTCGCAAGAATTAGAAGAAATTATTGCATTGCTTTTCGCCGATGATGTTTCGAGTATGGCAGATACAGTTTTAAATCTTCAAAAACATATAGATTCTATTCATGAATTTTGCAAATCAGTAGGAATGGACCTTAATTTAGATAAAACTAAAATAATAGTTTTTAGAAAAGGCGGCATCATAAAAAAGAATGAAAAATGGTTTTATGACGGAAAAGTAACTAGCTATAAATACTTGGGTGCGCTATTCACATCAAGATTATGTTGGTCTAGTCTGAAAAATAACCAGGCATTTCAAGCAAGAAAGGCTTGTTACAGTATTTATAGATCTCAAAGAAAATTCGGATACTTTAGTATATCAGACTATTTCAAACTTTTTGATTCGATGGTAAAACCCATTCTTTGTTTCGCTTCAGAAATTTGGGGATTTGAATACAGTAAATCTATCGAAAAAATTCATGTCGATTTTTGTAAACGCTTATGTTGTCTTAATCAAAATACAGCTGATTTTTTTGCATTATTAGAATGTGGTAGATACCCTATTTTAGTTACTTATATGTTACAATGTATAAAATATTGGATTAAATTGACTAAAATGACAAATAACAGATATCCAAAGCAATGCTACGAAATGCTCAAAAACCTAGACGAAAACGGAAGAAATACATGGGCAACAAAAGTGAAGAATTTATTATTTGAATACGGTTTTGGTATCGTTTGGATTTCCAATGGAGTTGGCAATTCCGAACTATTTCTAAAAAATTTCAAACAACGTTTAATTGATTGTTCATTTCAATTAATGTCAGACAAAATCAACAATTCCTCAAAAGCAAAACATTATAAACATTTTTACTCAATGCTTGACGCCGAGAGATATCTTGTAGTCGAAATGCCATACTTAAATCGACGAGCACTATCCAATTTTCGATGTTCCAGCCATTCTTTAAACGTAGAAGTAGGAAGACATAATAATATAGACTATGAGTTTAGATTTTGTGGTTGGTGCTTAAAACGTAATGCATATATTATTGAAGATGAATTCCATTTTTTACTCAATTGCCCTTTGTATGACGATTTAAGAGACATCTATTTTGTGAACGAATGGAAAAATGATTATCCGTCAATTAATTTGTTTTATACAATTATGTCAGATAACAGGGATTTTAATATAAAAAAACTTGCAAAATTTTTAGCAGAAGCTTTCAAACGAAAAACAGAATATGGTTCGAATACTGAGTTATTACAGGTACATGTATAACAGAATTAGTATGATTGCTGTTATGATCATGTGCGTGTAATATTCTTTGTCTACCTACGTGTTATTAATAAATGAACATGCCACTTAAGACAATTTGTTTCAACAATTATCACTCATGTAAAACATTGTTGTAATATGTATTTGTATAATGGGCCGGAGGCCTAAATACGTAATAAAACTATGTTATGTTATGTTATGTTATGTTATATTTGAATATAAATTGAGGCGGTTATTCTAAATTAATAGATGCACTATTTCATATACATGTACTATCTAATTTTAGATGAGTCATTAATGATACTTATGAAATAAACAATGTTGCCATGATAAAGTAATTTTATCGTTGGGTATGAGGTATTTACTAATTTAGCCTTATAAAAGGGTACAAAATGAGTTTGAAGCTTCAGAATGATTTTCAACGCCCAGTACTCAAATTGCTGACAAAATGCAATCCACGATACCCCTATTTCAATCCCAAGTACCCATTCGAGTCAGTATGAACCCCTATTTCTGTTCATATCTCAGTCAGTTTTGAAAGTAGGGAGCTGAAATTTTCAGAGCATCAAATTGGATCACACTTCTTCAAAATGTTCACTTCTTCAAAATGTTCACTTCAGATATTTTAAATAAGATTCTTATATTTTTTACAAATGGAAAATGAAGGAAAGGGATATATGTCATCTCGCACGCCAAGTAGATAGGCAAATTTTCTAAAAGAGCAGGGACTTTGAGTATGTATTATCCTAGCAAACACGAATTATGGTGTTCAAAAGTCTTGTAAATATTCTGATTAGTGCTATAAGATACAAGGATAAAAGGGAATTTGGCTTTTAGTTCCCTGTGTTTATGATATTGGCGGTCAAAAATAGCGGATTTCGGGAAAATTTCAAGCAATATCTTGGGTCAGTTCCCACCCAGTGATCTTGACCTTAGTTAAAAAGGAAAAATTGTTCCTTTAAACCCTGAAGCTACTTCATTTTGTCACGACCCCTTTTAATTCCATTATCGGATTTCCTTTTCCGGTTTCCGTTCTCCTTCACACATGTCTAATACAAGTTTGGCTGTATATATATGAATTCATTATTTTTTCTGGGTACCATGTATTCCATTATACTATAAATGCTGATGATGTATCTACGGTTAACAACATGGTGAAATTGACAAAATGAATGATTTTGGTAGGATTTTGGAATGAAATTGAATGAGTGTGAGGAGCGAGTTTGCAGTGAAATGAAAGGATGGTAATCCAATGGCTCTAAACCATAGAATAATGTGATCGATTTGAATAAAATATTATTCGTCTTAAACAATTTCGAAATGTTTTCGAATTATTTCGGAGCGTTTTGGTCGATTTGAGTGAGTGTTTCGGATGAATGAATGGTTTTGATCGGAATAAGTGTCAATTTTAAGAATTTTTTTTTAAACTGTAGGTGTAAGACAAAAAAAAAATATAAATCTACATATAAATTAGAAAAAGATTGTTCATCTCGAAACGGTTGTTTTTACCTACATGTATTACTACAAAGGCAATTTCAACCGTTTTGCGCTGATCCATTGAAATATATTTTTATGTCCGTCAAAACGTCGCCTTACAAATAATTTTTGCTTTGCCTTAGTGCTAAGTAATGAAGTCAGACCCTTAAGGACCATCTATGAAAATACAGAGCGTACAATAAAGGAATTTTTAAACAAGAAAGGTCTGTACCAATATCCTCAATTACTAGGGGTCAAATTGGTTAATATTAAGGAGAATGTTATCGTTAAAAGACGTTTTAATATCAACAATAACACTACAGCATTATCTGCCATATCTCCAACACCCGTCGTTTTCTATAGCTCTCTTAGATAACAATGACCTTGCAAGGAACTTTGAAAAACGATCACATAGAATAGAAAAAACAGGTGTGAACTAGCAAAACAATCTAAATTTAGTTTGGTGTATAATTTTGTTAATTTTCGCAACTTATTGAACGCTTGTAAGTAAGACTATTGCTTAAATCTCGAGCACAGTCTGCTAAAAATCAAACCATTCTAATTCGCCTACCCAGCGTCCTATTCATTCATTCCAAAACACTCAGTCAAACCATTCAAAAAACGCCCCAAACTAAACGAAAAACATATAACAAGGATCTGAATCAAAACAATCTTCGCTAGAAAGATGTTGAGATTTCACTGACACTATTGGAATTGTAAGCGTCTGAAAGGTTCTTGAAGAAATAGGAAGTTATTTATAGATTTTGTATACATATTTCATAAAAGGGAGGTAATAAATATCGCCAATTTTGTTCATCCTTAACAAAACTAGCGATATTGGATTACCTCCCACTTATTTTACCCAAAACTCACTCATCGCACTCATTCAATTTCATTCCATAATCATTCCAAAATCACCCACCTTGTCAACTTCACAAGATTGTTAACTGTTAGACACTTCGTAAAGGTTTTTTGGGCGACTGTTGCTTCCTCGTGAGTATTGCTGACGTCGGTTTGACGCTATTTATTAATTATTGGCCTATGAAAAATAGGAATTGCCGATTTTATGTTTCTTAAGTAGTAAACACTGAGCGAAAGAAAACCTCTCCATGTGAAGATGTCAGCCATTATATTTTACACCTAAAAAATGGAAACGTATAGTACTGGCCATGTAGTTTCGATGAACATTTTTAGTAAATTATTTGGAATGCGGAAAGTTAAAGAATTCTACGGTTTTTACACATAGCAAGAATATGTGGAAACAATAAAAATCAGACCAAAAACAGTATTTCGAAGCACAAACGAAATAAATGATTATAAAAGTGGTTTCGGGGACAAGTGAATTTGTAATTCATTTTTATCGACGATATCACTGATGGCAGTTCAAAAACTATCAGTTGACCCTTGACCATTTCAAACGGCAATGCACTTTACAATGATAGAATAACAGGGCACCAACTTCAAGTTAAGATAGGATGCGGACCGAGTTATAATGCAGTTAAGGCTGTTTGTAGACATTTGGATTAATTGTCTGCTTCTCTTCATTGTTCACTGTCAGCAAAGTAAGTACATTTTATCTATTCGATTTGAGCCTGTGCGTGACATTTCCAACAATTTCACTTGTGCGCCATGTACAATTATAGAGCAGATTGGACAACCAAACAGTACAATTAAAATACTTGCTGAACGGGTATTTTAAAAGTGGATAATGCCTAATCAATTTAAAGGGGACAGAGTGAAGACTCTCGCCAGACTGTGCGGATGCACAGGATTACGAGAGTTTTATCTTCGCGCAAATGTAAAAAAAATGTTGGAAATGTCTCGCCAGGCTCATTTGAACTAATTTAGAGATGAGGAAAGTATTTATTCTTTTCATGGAGGTATGAAATTAAAATGAATAATGCACTAAATGATTACGCTGAGCTAAAATGTAACAATTACTCCATTAGGAAAAAGTATTTTCATCGGACTGCTTTGCGCGGAAGATTTCAAAATAGTTAATTGAGAAATACAAAACGTTTTTTTAACCAATCAAAATGCGCGAATCTTGATGGACACTGTTAAAATTAAATTGTTTCATGTCAGATATTAACCCATTAGCACACAAACATTTTAATACTGGACTAGTTGTCCGTGATCTAGAGGTAGTACGTCGGCCTCTTGACCGAAAGTCCTGAGTTCGAATTTTGGGAGCGGCTATCGATCTTTGTACTTTCATAACCCTACACATTGGCGCAGGTATTATTAAATTTTCCAGGAAGCAGAATCGAGAGGACTTAATCTAAAGTATGAGAACTTGTCACTCAATCGATTAAGAATAAATTGTTTTAACACATTTCAAAAACGATTTTGTTTATTGATGAAGTTTTCAATATTTCAATAAATATGGAACGGATATTATGTTTGTTATAAAGAAAGACAACGCTAAAAAATTCTGAGGAGTGCAAAAAATTGTAGATTTAAATAAATCGAATGAAAAACAATTGGTATGTGTTGTATCCTTTAGCATATCATGGACAGACCTACACCAAACGATCGGTGAGACCACCGATTGTCGAGTATAGGCCCATCCTAAATAAATTGTTCTTTGCTATACTAATGGCAAAGATGAAAACGAATAACGTTTTACGTTGCAATATTCTACTATTTATTTCAATATGAAATCGACATCCATCCTACTCAAAATCACTTCAAATCGCTCGCTCAGACAACCGTTCACAATTCTTTACATCCCCCCCAATAGTTAAAATAGATGAAAATATAATTTCATCAGTTAGCGTAATGTTAAGGTAGCAATGGACACATGACGTCATTTTTTCTGCCCAATGAATTTGTTTCCTGGTCACATATGTTGTAGATTAACATTGTGTAGTCGTTATATCAAAATTTGAAGGTACCTTACCACGCTCGTTTTCATGCTAGAGTTATCTGCCCTTGAGTGGTAAAGGCCATTTTTTCAGTAAAACGGTTATATTCGTTCTAGGTCTAGTATATACTCTGTACTAGGTTATAGCTATAAAACACAAACATTTTGATAGACCCGATACATGTATTCAATGGCTATTGACAAGAAAATTTCTCTTTGATCAATTGCATTTGCACAATTTGCTTTCAAAAGTTAAAAATGCACTAATTTTAGTAATTTTACTAGTAAAAAGATGCCACAAAAACCTATTTGTTTTAAAAAAATTACCCAATGAATTTTTCTTATTTTCCGATATGTTAATAATCCATTTTCGTTATTTGGTAAAAAATTCAGCATACCTTTCCATGCCAATAAGAAAGTTTTTCGTTATCCCCCCCCCCCCTCCTCCTAATCCAATGACGGTTTTAACGCATTTTTATTGTTAAATTTAATTATCCAGTCAATTAATTTATATCAAATGTTGAAAAGAAGCTAAATTATGAAGTTTTACCATCATTATTCTACGTTATTTCCATAAGAAGAATCTTGCGGAAACCGGTCTTTTTAAACAACACGCAAAAAGAGCCGTAAAATATACGAAAACCCACTCCCGGTGTATAGAGTCGGGAGGCCGCTGTCCATTGCCACCTTAAGAAATCAATTTATAAAAAAGATTATGTATGCTGTCATCCAAGAGTCATACTATATGACCAACTTCAATTTGAACGAACGAGTTATATTATATTACCATCGCTAACTACTCTTATTCAAGTTCGCTCCGTGATCCCTCTAAAATAAAAGACCGTACCAATTACATGGGGGTTTGAATTCAAATTATAGTTACCCTATTACACAATAGATATTTCCATCACCACATTTGTTTTCATTCAAAACTCGTTCTTCATTCTAATTCAAAGTAATTCACCTCGTAAATGTTTTTAACCGTAACTTTTTTTTGCATTTTAGATAATGGTAACACTGCGAGTGGGAACGCCATGGACCTGGCAATGATGAATATGAACATGATGGGACAGAACTCTAAATGTGACATTCAACCCTGCCAGAGCGTTTGCCAGGTTCTCAACAAAACTTCGGGCTGTTACGTCTGCAGTGCCTCATGTAATACCGGAACGAATTTAGGAACGAACCTGAATGCTGCGCCATTGAATCCGCAGATGCCTCAAATGCAACTTGGCAGTATGTATTTGAGCCAGTGCGTGATATTTCCAACAATTTCACATGCGTGTAATAGACAGACATTGAGCAACATGGAAAGCTAAACAATGCAATAAGACTATTCTCTGTGTATGTACAGATCCCTATCTCCTAAGCGCATAGTGAAGACTCCTTCGGAACACCACTCGGCCAATCTCACGATCAACCTCGGATGTACATAGACGGACTATTTTAAAAATATACGGGAAAACCTTGGAAAAACTCGATGGCTACAGTTAAAATCGCGTTCGCCCTCGAAACTGTGATTGAAAACATTAGACGTCGCCAACGCTACTCGTTTAAGTCACTGACGTGAAACCATCGAATCCTAATATAGATATCTTTTGATTCTTAACTAACGGCTGAAAAAATCTTAATTTTTGAGAATGATTCGTCATTCTCAAAAATTAAGATTTTTCAGCCGTTATTCATTGTAAAAGATATAAATCTACAGTGCTAATTTTCTTACACTGTTTCCGCCTAACAAAATGCGCGACTTCGTTACATACCCATCCGCCTTACATACATCCGAGGTCTGTTGCAGTTTACGGAAATGGTCGAGTGATGTTCCGAATGAGTGAAGACTTTGGTCAGTCCGTGTGGGTGCACTGGCTGGACAGACCCTTTGCTATGCGCAAGTGTGAAATTGTTGGAAATGTCTTGCATAGGCCCATTTGTTTTTGTGTGTGTTTTTCACGTTTTTATTCAAAATCCTAGCAATATAATCTTTGGAGTATGCAACGTAATAAATTTTGATATCGCCACTTGTAAGACACGACAATTTTGGCAATGGAATGCTAATAATTTTAAAGAGCCGTGCTAATGATTTTACTTCAGCACTTGTTTAACCCTTTCCTGTTTTACAAATTTTGGACTTGTCCAAATTCAAAGGTTTTGCAGACGAAAATTTAAAGTGGATTTAATTTGAAAAATAACCATTCAGTAGGGTAGAAAATAGTGTGTAAAAAGAAGAAATTGCTTGTCAGAAGCAATTTCTTCTTTTTTCACAATGTTTTCTCAATCATAAAATTACAGGCACGTAAAAAGCAGGGATTAAACAGCAAAGGGTTAAAAATGCATAATTACCATGTGAATTCAATAAAATTAATGTTTAGGTAATTTGAACCCATACACGTACATTTTGCGCGCATTTATTATTATATGTTCAATCAATTTAAACAACTTTCTAGCTTAAATCATTGGAATGAAGTTGTTGTTATATGTTTTTCTATGAGTTGGGAGCGTTTTTGAATGGTAAGACTGAGTGTTTGAAATGAATAAATGGGGCGCTGAGAGAGTGATTCAGCATGGTTTCGATCGAGATATTGTAATATCGATATACCGGAATGATACGGACGAGAGAAACCCGGTTGCAATTTTCGACACAATACAGACAAGCCTCTGCGTCACGATAGTCTTGCCATGAAACACATTTGCAAAGAAAGAAGGCCATTGCTGGATCACTAGCTAGCCATTCGTTGCTCGGGACAGGACAAAACAAGTTTCTTCAATGTTGATGTTTTAATTCCCTTGCTTCCTTTTCTTCATCTTTCAATTCAGATTATGTTTAAAATGCAGAGCTAGGCTGCGATTTGTAAGGAGTTAGAGGCAAAGTAAAACCAGCCCTGCGTTCAAGATGCGAACATTTTTTAACGAGCAGTATATCTTGAACGAACCACAACCGCTTTCGAAAAACGGCCGGTTGCTATGCAACAAAAGTGACCCGACTTAAGCAAAACCAAACCAATACCATCAGGAAGATTTTTAGATTTAAACTATAAAGTAAATTATATCTATTATTTATAAATACAGCCCTTTAGATGATTAGATATCAAAAAATAATACAAATTAGAGATTTTCGTGAAAATCGATTAAAGTCATTCTATCCGCCATTTTCGTTTGTTATGCTAGTCAGCTCGTCCGGTTGCTCACCGATTATCGCAAGCGCATCATACAGGCATACCGTTCAGCAAAGGAAAGCAAATAAAAAGCGCGATTACTTTCGCAACCGTATGGCTTTCCTGAACGCATCAGTATATATGTTGCAAACTGTTTGTATATTATAACCCGCTTTGCACGCAAGTGCACGAGCAAAGCAGTGTTTAGTTTGAAACAGTTTGCCTCGTTTTGTCATCTTGAACGCAGGGCTGGTATATTACCGCTAGGCAAGGTTGCTTTCTAGTACGAATCGTGATGAATAGAACACGTAATGAGCATTACCTTTACATGTATGGGTTTCAAACATGAGAAGGGTGATGTAGGGGGTGTTAACAGGTGTAGTTTGTTTCCAACCTTTACTCCCCTTCTCTTATTTTTTCTCATATCCGATAGAAAAAGAATATCAGAGCAGTAATATATTTTTTTTCTTTTCCCAGTGTCTGGATGCGCTTCAAGCTGGTTGGATTGTCCTATGTTATGTAGAGTGAACTCCTACGGGTGTCAGAAATGTACTTGTTCAGCGACACAAGGTAGGCATTACATCTGTGACCCATTACGTGAAAAGGGACCATCTGGGTAGTGCGTAAAGTGTCGACCCTTCTTTGAATGCGCGAAGTGCGCAGACTGACGAGGGTGGAAACCTTTCGCTTTTTGCTAATTTTCTGAATCTAGAATGATCAACCTACCTTTCTGTGAAAGAATTTTTGAAATGCGACGTCTGGTTGGCCTGAACTAGAACAAATCTGTTTTTCAAATATTTTATTTACAGAATTCCCTGAAGGTCCCATTTCGTGTAACGGGTCATAATCAATAACATTCATAAAGTGAACGGTAATGGGTTGATTTTGGAAAGAATTCTAATGAGTGGGAGGAGTGAGTTCTGAGTGAAAATAAAGGGAGGTAATTCAATATCGCTAATTTCGTTCAAATTTTACGAAATTGGCGTTAATGTTTTACAGTTCCCATTATATATAATAGATTCGTACTTCTCTGTGTGTCTTCAGAGACAGATCAGACGCCTTAAAACCCATACCAGATGATAAAATTAGCGCAATAATTTAATCGATGTGGATTTTGTATTGATCGTTTCAAACAATTTCGAAGCATTTTTTTTATTAAATTCGTGGCCTTTTGAGTGATATAAGTGAGTGGTTTGGATGCATTAAAATAGAGCGGTGATTGAGCGATTTGGAATGGTTTTGCTCAAGATGAATGTCAATTTCATGATGGTATTAAATGTACACCATTTTTCGTTACTAATCGCATTATCATTTCCCAGTCATCTTGAATAGATTTTTTACATAATGCTAATAATTCAGTATATACAGTGTTTCTTTAGATAAACATTGCTTTTGTCAGACCCAACGAATAACGATATAGTTTTAATAAAAACGTGGCATTTTGATATTTTTTCCATTTGCCTTTAAAAGTGAAGGGCCAAGAAATATCATTGATGAAATGTATTCTTATCAGAAAATATCTCGTCTTGAGCGATTCGACATTTCGAAATGAGAGATATTACCATAGTTGAGCAATTTATAGATAAGGTGAAGTCTAGGCTGATAGTGTTTTTTTTCAATAAAAAACTTTGTTTTGAGTTCATGAGTCATGAGTATACTTGTCATTTGGTGTACAATCGTCGATATATAATAGATCAGTATTTTGATATACATGTATCTATGGACGAGTTTCAAAAGAAACATCGGTTAATTGCAAAATGTAGGCGCTCTGAAAGGTGAATGTTAGATAAAGTTCATCGAATACCAACCCCATGATAACTTGTCTGTTTTCCAGAAACACAACAGAAATCTTCTCGTCTGCCTATACCCTCCAAATTAGCTGAAATGTCAACGAAACAGAGACAGACAGAGAAAGTTCTTGGCGGAAATGAAAATCTTTCCTTGACAACATTACTTAATCTTTCAAAGAAAGTAACAGATACAACGTCGACAAGTACATCCGTTTTGACTACCCCAAAAAGCAGCACAAATACAATCTTACCAAATCGAGCGTCCACACAGCGCAGAAAAATAGAAACACCACCGTTTCTCGTGTTTACAAGTATACCGGAAGTCATCCCGTTGTCGCAAACAAAGATTGAACATCACCCAAATACATCATTACCAAGGGTTATAAGCAGTAACTCAAGTAATCAAGTGGTCGTCAAATCGGATTCAAATGATGATTCTGCTACTTTAAAAGGAATTCTAGTTTTCGTACTTACAGGGCTTCTTCTTGTAGCATTTACTGTTTCAATTATGTTTGCTATCGTCTGGAGACGATCCGTCAGGAAATTGAAAAGACAAAAAAGTGAATTGTATTTTATCCATAAAGCGTACCGACAAGATTCGAGGGCAAAATTACGAAGTAACGAATTTGATATTGACGAACCAGTGTATGCACGAATTGACAATAAACCGGAAGTACCTCCAAGGTCACCACCGACGACGCCAATATCTCCGAACGCACCATTAGAACTTTTGTTACGAACTGAATCGTTGACGCCAAGTGAGACTAACCTAAAACAATTTCAAGAAACACCGCACGATTATTTAGAACTTATATCTTAAGATGTATTTTACATTGTATCTAAGTTTCAAGTAGATAGATCTTATCATTTTCAAGATACTCTAGAATAAAGTTTAAAAACTACACGTATAACTCAAGTAGTAAGCAAATAGATTTACGGTTCTCCCCATCGAAGAAAGGTTGGGTATTTTTATATGTGTTAAATGTATAATTTCTAAACTGATCAAAAGGGAAGAGAAAACAATGTCTACAAATTGGACGTGGGGAAAGTACGATATAGAATAGATATTACGATTCTCGGCCTTTCACTTGCTAGTGTCGCCGGTCAGCTTTATTATTTAACAAAGAAAGTGGTCACAAAATTGCATAACAATACAGATTTTAATGCGAATGTATTTGTGACCCGTCGGGCGAAGAGGGACCATCGGAAACCAACGGCGATTCTACGGAATACACCTCGGGAATAATAAGGATGCTGCCATAAAAACGCATGGTTTTCTCGTGGATTTACAAGCATCAAGATAGCTTTGAGAAAACAAAAATCAACAAAATATAAGATTAAGCATCATATAATTTGTTAACAAAACGCACTTTTTGTCATCAAATTATAACATTTCCAAAGGACGATCGGAAAGTATTGAAGAGATGTTCTTTTCTTAAAGCGTATTGACCGTAGTACCGTCAAAAGCTGAAAAGAATGAAAAATGACCCATAATTACTACACTTACTTCCAGGGAGCTTTCCAGTTAAAGGTAAAGTACGTGCGATGTTCCGGATGAATTTGGGTGTGCTTAGAGTGTTTACCCTTGTTCGACGGCGCAGAAACTGTTCGCGATTAGATAATTTTCTAAACGTAGACTGATCATTTTGCATTCCTGTTTTATGAAACGCGACCTTCCTTTGGCCTCCAACTAAAAAAACATTTATTCTTAATGGAATTCTCATATGATCCTTTCATCCGTGACGAGACACATTTAAGTTTAAAGTTTCCTGTAGAAAGCTGCACAATATTATCTCTTTAGAATCTAAAATAAAATGTCTATACTAATTCTTCTAGAACAACAAACATAAACATTATTATGTTTGTAAATTTTCTATACTGTTCATATTGTTTACTTTTCTTATTAGACTTTACTTTTCTTAGTTAAAAGACTGACATAATACAAAATATGATGCAACATACACAAAGCACTTCCTTTTAAAAAAATCCTATCAACTTTACAGTGTTAGAAAACTCTTAAATTAGCATTAAAAGTCTTGATTATTATCCGATGTTAAAGATATAGAGGATATTGAATGAGTGGTCATGTAATACCGAATTTATTAAACAAGTCATCTTTAAACAGATAAAAACGAGGCTACGTCGAGTTTTTATCTGTTTTAGATGACGAGTTTAATAAATTCTGTATTTCGTGAGCACACATTTTATGTTCTATTTATAATATGACCCGATTTTTACGAAAAAATGTCAAAATTCTTGAAATTCAACATTTCAATTTTCCGCGAAACTTAAAACGCCGTTTAAAAATGACGTCACAATATATAGATTATGACATCATATTCGCGGTTACAAATAAGCGTTGCTATTCGCTCTGAGCTCATTTTCTTATTTATTCCACTAGTGTAATAACACCCGTGTAATATCAAAAATATTCAACGGGCTTATTTCTCTCCCGCGACGTAGGTCATATTATAAAGCAACATACTAAAGCTCCGGTATATAAATATTCAGATGGGTAAGCAACAGATAACCAAACATCTCTTGGAGGAATTGAGATGAAACTGGCGACTACTCGGCAAAACGTCGTGGATTGATCGGCGTATCGTCAGACAAGATCGCAGCTAGCTCAAAATGTCGACATTTATTGCGTCATTTTAGCGCTTTTGAAATTGTCTTATTTGTCTATGAATTGTATCGACACTTACAACCTTTCAGTACTGATTCGACGATGACGTAGAAAACGAAAACCGAAACATAACGAAGTCTTCTGAAGAATAAGCAAAAAACACCTGTTCCCTGATACAGATATTTATAAAGGGAAACGGGTCTCACTAAACACTTGCATATAGAATTATCACAGTAAAGAACATCGTATAATTAGTCACGTGAGTGAACTTGGACTGATTTTCTTAAGAATTGCATGTGTGCGATGACCGTGTTTTTTGGGTGTAAAACAAAGGGAGTTAATACAGTATCGCCATTTCGAACAAAATAAGAGATATTATACCAACAACGTTTATGGCTAAACGCTTGTGTATATTGAAACATTGACATAGTTTAAATCAAATTTTCGAAGCCCACCGAATAGTTTTTTCCTTTGTGAGATGCAAATTCATGAAAACTTGTTTCTTTTTATCAAGGAAGTCTCAAAACTTTGGTTACATCCCTCAAATTTTATAACGAATACTATTTTTGGCGTTACTATTGATAATTTAGTGAAATAATCTACATAAACTGTGTTCTTATTCGTTAGAATTGATAGTTTTCAATTCGACCATCAATCACGTCTTTTTCGTGAAATAATCCACGTAGGAATGTTGGTAAATACAGATTCATGCGGCTGTCCGTCGGAAGAATTACAGTATAATACATCTCCTCAATAGTTACCGTGGCTCTTCTTGCTTCATTGAACGTTTCTTCTGTAACTAACCAAAATCGGCAATGGAGTAGAGTTTTTCGGCCGCTGCGGGTCACGTATATATCAACTAACTGGTGATCGTCTTCTCCACTTTCATTAGAAAAACTCTGTATAACCTCGTTTAATCCCATTTTTAGAATAAAATATTGCCGAAATGTGTGCAGAGACATTGTACCTCTTTGAGACTGATCCACCATCGCGTTGGAGACATCATCTTTCAAAGATATTAGACGGATATTATTCTTCACTAACACGGCAAAGGAAGTACATAAACTATTTTCATGAGCTGGTATATATATAATACATACTTAGTGTATTATATGAAAAAAAATATCTAACGAGGTTGGGAGAATTGATCATTGTCGAGGCTATGCCGAGACAATTATTAATTCTCACAACCGAGTTTGATATTTTTTTCATACAATACACTAAGAATGTATTATATTTATCTTATAACCTATATTCGTCTTGTTTTCGTCGGTGTTTCTATCTGAAATGCAAGTTTCTAAAAATAACCACATTATATCATGTTCTAAAAATAACTATGTGATATCATAAAAAATATCATACGGGATGTTATCATACGGATATTTGTATAGTTATAAGATAAATACTGCATCAGGTTCTCCCTATCAGATCGTCTGTTTCTGTAAATAAATAGAGGTAATAATTTTATCTTATAACTATACAAATATCCGTATGATAACATCCCGTATGATATTTTTTATGATATCACATAGTTATTTTTAGAACATGATATAATGTGGTTAATTTTAGAAACTTGCATTTCAGTTAGAAACACCGACGAAACAAGACAAATATAGGTTATAAGATAAATATAATACGTACTTAGTGTATAATATGAAAAAAATATCAAACTCGGTTGTGAGAATTGATAATTGTCTCGGCAGAGCCTCGACAATTTTCAATTCTCCCAACCTCGTTAGATATTTTTTTTAATATAATACACTAAGTACGTATTATATATATAGGGTTTATTCATATAAGTTTGAGGGGTGTTAAGATTATAATACAGAGACGCGAAAAATAGTTTTACGCCCAACTGCGAGAATATCAATGTCTGAAAAATACATGAATTGACGCTGTTGTTGCATAAAAAAGACTACAGTTTTTACTCGAACTCGAGATTAAATTCGATAGTTTTACTTCTGTTAGAAACATCCAGTCTGTATTTTGGTTGTGAAAAAAAAAGATATTAAAGATTGCTACAAACATACTCAATATCATATTTAATTTAATCGATTATTTTATTATGTTAATATGCTTTGAAATTTAGAAATAGTTTGCAGACTTAGGTATTTAAATAGCACATGCTGGATATATTATCAATAAACTGGCAAAATCTTCCAAATCAATCGACTAAGATCTTTAAAATGGACTGTTTATGACTTATCCACGAAACTTAAAAAACGTTTTCTTTTTTTGTTTGTTTGTTTGTTTTTTTTAATGACGTCACCAGATTCATAATGAAGTAATTTTGAAGGTAACGGAAATGCGTTACTATACAACTTATGCTCATTAACAAAGTTCTAACGCAAGCATAATAACACATGTGCAATATCAAGAATTTATACGTGGTTATTCCCTCCATTGCGTTTGATCTAATTATACTTTTTAAACGTTTTCAGACCCTCTAACATAGATGATGAAGAAAAAGATTTCAATCTCTATTTGTCGAAATTGTTTAGCTTAGACAATTTTTTATTTCGATTATATACTAACAAAAGTCAAACGCACTACATTTAATTGAAAGATATAGAAAATAATTCCGTCCTCAAGGATTAAGGGCGTCTTTAAGAATCATCTCACAAGCAGTAAAACCTAGAATTAGATTTATAATAATATACATGTATAAACAGATGCATACGTGGCGCACATATTTACCTTTTCACATAAGAATTAAGGGTTCAGTGTTGCTTATTTAGACACTAAATTTATTGAGATAAATCATGTTTCAGTCCCTTAAAAGTTCAAACAGCCGCATGCAGTAAGGAACACCGTGATGTTGACAAGTTGAATGGTTTTGGAATTATTTCGGAATAAAATGAATGCGTTTGAGGAACGATTTTAGAATGTTTTTCAAGGGAGTTAAACATAACCAAAAATTCCGCGATATCTTTTAAACATTGATTGGAGTGCAGCGTGAGTGTTTTTGAATGATTTTGATCGATGAGTGTCAAATCAATGATTTGATTAACTGTAATAATGTAAGTTAATGATTATACCAACCTTGTTAGAGATGGAGGCAACGTTGACCTTCTTCTGCGAGAAACACCTTTATCAACCTTTACTTTTTGAACTTTTAATATGGATCTTCTATTTGTCTTGCTTGCTTTAGGGTCTAAACTCGGTGAGTGTAAGTAGTCACTGCTTCTTGTATTTGTGTTCAAAAAAGCATTCTGTTTACTCTCTATCCGTTTGTTTGCCGTTTGTTTGAGAAAGAGTAGCATCATGTACTGGACACTCCTACAATTAAAAACATCGTGAAATTGACACTCGTTCCGATCAAAATCATTCTAAATCATTCACTCAGCGCTCCATTCATTCATTCCAACAACTCACTCAAATCGAGCAAAAACGCTCCGAAACCATTTAGAAATCGTTCAAGACGTCCAACATTTAATTCAAATCGTTAAAATATTCCTACGATTTAATGGCTGGTATGGATTTTAAAGTGTCTGATTAGTCCATGAAGACGCAAAAACAGAAAAATACGTATATTTTATTAAAGGGAGGTAATAAATTTCGCTAATTGTGTTCGTCTTGAACAAAATTAGAACAAAATTAGCGACATTGGAATACCTCCCGTGAATTTCACTCAAAACTCGCTCGACACATTCATTCAATTTTATTCCAAAATCACTCCAAATTCATTCACCTTGTCAATTTTACGATGTTGTTAACTGTACGAGTGTGTATCTGAATTATTTTGAAAGTGAAATATATTGTTTAAGAAAAAAAAACACGCAAAGGCATCTTCAAATGTGATTGAAAGGTGATTAAGCTATCAGTACCGATGATGACATGAAATTGTAGTGACAAGAATTTAAATATGTACATTAAATAAAAAACCTTTTGAAATACTTCGTGCCTCGAAATATAAGATGTTTTACCGCTTAAAAATTACCACTGTCATATTTAAATAATCCTAATGGTTTTTACCGTGTCTATTTTTAGAATTAGTCTGGGGGTTTTCCAATACCTTGAATAATAGGTAAATGTATGTAGAATATTTTAGATCTTTCTAGAAAGGACTTTTAGAAAGTGATTCAAGCTCTAGAATCTTCAAATGTTCTATGCTATTCTAGATTGTTCAATGGTATTATATAAAGGGATTCCTTCAGCATTCTTGGTTCACTTGGTTTAGACTATTGGTTTCATTTAGTAGTACTGTGTTAAACTAAAAGGGGATTTCTTGTTATCTTAAAAGTGTGTTTGAAAGAGTGTTTAATTTTAAATTCGGATTTTATTGGACTTATTATTTGTGGACCAGCAACTTAATTCATTTGGATCTAAAATTAAAACTTAAGGATTAAACATTCAAGGTATTGAAATTTGTTTTCGTATTAATTTCGTATTGTCAATAATTCTGTTATAATTGTCAATAAATATTGTTAATAGTAAAGTTTGTTGCTGGCTTCTTTATTCTGGTTACATTTACCCGTAACAGTATTGGGGGCTCGTCCGGGATACGAACATCAGACAAACAAGCAAGCAAACAAAACAAATCAAACACATTTTGTATTAAAATCTGCTGTTCAAATTATTTTGGAAATTAATTTTGACATTTCAATTCAAATACATTTAGAAAGTTCTTTCACTATTATTTATCAAAATCTTACATTCTTATTTGAACCCAGCAACAAGCTACCATGTCTTTTTACTTAGAAAAATTTACGAAAGAACCTTCCGTGGAGCTATTGAATTTGGGTAAAAAGCCTGATTTGCTCAATCTTGCCAAGCATTATGAATTAAAAAGAAGTCAAGTCCTCATTGCCAAAGAATGGAATTAAGAATGTTTTGGTTTAATATTTTGTTGATGAGGACTTTTTTGATGAAAAGGCTCTGTCTCTAATTGTAGATGTTCCATCAGTTGCAAGCTCAAGAGAGCTTGAACTGTTAAAACTTCAACAAAGAGAGAAGGAATCGGAAATGGAAAGAGAGAGAGAAGAGCGGAAATTTCAAGAAAAGCAATTAGAAAGAGAAATTGAAGAAAAAGAAAGAGAAACGCAATTTCAAAGAGAAAAGGAAGAGCGAGAAAGAGAAGAAAGAGAACAAGAAATAGAAAGAGTGAGAGAAAGAGAAGAAAGAGCATAGTGAGAACGAGAAAAAGAACGAGAATTTCAATTACGATTAAAAGAATTAGAAATTCAAGATAGAGCAAATCAGCCCAGATATATGTATAATGACCACTTTGATGTAACAAAACATTTTAGGCTTGTCCCACCATTTCAAGAAAATGAAGTTGATACATATTTCGAACATTTCGAAAATGTTGCAAATAACTTGAAATGGCCAAAGGAGCAATGGACCTTACTTCTTCAAGGTGTCTTAGTAGGAAAAGCTCGCAATATTTATTCGCAACTTAGTACAGAACAAAGCAATGATTATGATACTGTCAAAGAACTCATTCTCAAAGGTTATGAGCTGGTTCCAGAAGCAAACAGACAACAATTTAGAAGTTATAGAAAAGAATCTGGCCAGACTCACGTTGAATTTGCAAGAAACGAAGAAAAGTTATTTGACAGGTGGTGCTATTCTAAGAAAATAGACCAAAATTATGGCAATCTTAGACATCTTATATTAATTGAACAATTCAAAAATTGCATTCAATCTGACATTAAGTCACATTTAGATGAAAAAATGTTGAAACTATACACGAAGCAGCTCGTTTAGCTGATGATTACTACCTTACACACAAAAAATCTTACTTTAATAAAGCAAAACCTGCTTCCTCACATCCCCAAAATAAATCTATGTCTGGTGATTCATCTAACATATCTAGTCATTCGAATACACCTTAACCAAAGTCTACTAGTGAAACCATTGTTCAAAATCCCTTATCTCGAGTACATTGTACTTTTTGTAAAAATCCAAGGCACCTTATTTCAGAATGTTTTAGATTAAAAAGGAAGAAGGATCTGAGTGCAGCCAAACCTACAGGGCTCACCAGCCTTCAGCCTAAATCACAACCTTCTTTTGAGTTAAATTCAGTTGTTAAGGCAGAACCAAATTCTGATTCCTGTATGGAGATTTTTGAACCGTTCATGTTGGATGGTTTTGTATCACTTTCAGGTGATATGTGCCCACCTACCCCTATTAAAATTTTAAGAGACACAGGAGCTTCTCAATCTCTTATTTTAGCAGATGTTCTGCCTTTTTCTGAGAAAACTTCGTATGGTACTAGTGTCCTTATTCAGGATGTAGAGTGTGGTGTTATCAATGTTCCTCTTCATAAGGTTAATTTGTCCCCAGATTTGGTTACTGGTTCTGTGGTTGTTGGTGTTAAACATTCTTTACCATTTAAAGGTGTACATTTATTTCTAGGCAATGACTTAGCTGGAGATAAGGTAGTTGTTAATCCTCTTGTTACTGACACACCTTATGTAGGTCAAACAGATGATCCTATTTTGCAGGAAATACCTGATTTTTACCCTTCATGTGCAGTAACTCGGGGTATGGCTAAAAAAGCTTCCTTGAAAAATTCAAATGATATTGACTTAACTGATACTTTTGTTGGTCAATATTTTAATGACGAGATTAAAAAGTCTTTTAATCTTAGTCTGTCAAAATTTTGTCAGTCATCTCCAGGGTCAAATGACCAAGGTCATGAAACGCATTCAAAGTCACGGTTAATCCTGGAACAGCAAAATGATCATGAGATTTCAAAGTTTCCTGATAGGGCATTACCCGAAAAAGGAATGTCTCAGAACCCTGTTTGCTATTATAAAAAGAATGGTATTCTGATGAAAAAATGGCGACCATTTGATGTCCCAGCTGATGATGATTGGGCTGTTCATCACCAAATTGTTGTTCAAAAGTCATTTCGCCATGAAATACTTAGTATAGCCCATGAAAGTCCAATGTCTGGTCACTTAGGTGTAAACAAGACTTATCACAAGACTATGACTCATTTTTTCTGGCCTGGACTTAAATCGGACGTTTCTAAATATTGTAAAAGTTGTCAAATGGTAGGGAAACCTAACCAAGTTATTCCAAATGCAAGGCTACAACCCATTCCAGCTTTTGATGAACCTTTCAGTCGAATGATAATAGACTGCGTTGGTCCTTTACCAAAAACTAAGTCAGTTTCTGAATATTTGTTGACAATTATGTGTGCATCTACTCGCTTCCAAGAAGCAATTCCTTTAAGAAACATTAGGGCAAAAGTCAATCATTAAGGCTCTTGTCAAGTTCTTTACTTTTGTTGGTCTTCCAAAATCAGTTCAGTTTGATCAATGATCAAACTTCATGTCAGGCATATTCCAACAGGTTATGCATGAATTAGGTATCAAGCAATATCGGTCATCTGCTTATCACCCTGAAAGCCAATGTGCTCAGAACCTAAAAAATATGATAGGTTACATGTATATTGTTTTGATACTGAGAAAAATTGGGATGAAGGTATTCATTTGCTATTATTTGCAGTCAGAGAATCTGTTCAAGAATATCTTGGCTTTAGCCCCTTTGAGTTAGTTTTTGGTCATTCTGTTCGTGGGCCATTAACACTCTTACAAAAGAAACTTCTTGCTGATGATGAAACACCTTTGAACTTGTTACAGTATGTTTCTGATTTCAGAAAAAACTGTCTAGGGCATGTGAGGTTATTAGGTCAAACCTTAAATCATCTCAGACCAAAATGAAGGCAAGATATGACAAGCATAGTGTTGATAGGAAATTTGAACCAGGTGATAAAGTCCTTGCTCTTTTGCAAATACCTGGCCGACCCTTACAGGCAAAATATTATGGCCCGTATATTATTGATAAGAAAACAAGTGATTTAAATTATATTATCAATACAAAATAAACAAATGTGTCATGTGAATATGTTGAAAAAGTATTTCGACAGAGATAGCTCTATTTTAAAACCAGTTACAGTTGTAAACACTGTCCCACAAGAATCAAATGTGATTGAATCAGAAGTTAGTTCAGACTTAAGTGAAAAATCTGTTCCTGGTCCACCTAAACTTGAGAACTCTGAAATACTAAAGAATCTTGAAGACAAGCTTTCACATTTGGAGCCATCTCAACGAGAACAGCTGAAACAGTTGATTAATGAATATGAACATTTGTTTCCTGACATCCCCACAAGAACTGATAAAATGTATCATGATGTCATTGTGGAAGATTCTCAACCAATAAAACAACATCCTTATAGAATGAATCCAGTGAAATAAAAAGCCCTTCAAGATGAAGTGAATTACTTATTGGAGAATGATTTTATTGAACCCCAGCCAAAGTAATTACAGTTCACCATGTATATAAGTTCCAAAGCCAAATGGAACATACAGAGTGTGTACTGACTATCGAAAAGCAAACTCTGTGACAAAAACTGACTCTTTTCCAATACCAAGGATTGATGTCTGTATTGAAAAAGACGGTAATTCTAAATATGTCACCAAATTTGACCTTCTCAAAGGATTCTGGCAAGTTCCGCTCATTGAAAGGGCTAAAGAAGTATCAGCATTTGCATCTCCAACTGGTCTGTACCAGTACAAAGTTATGCCACTTGGGATGAAAAATTCTCCTGCGACGTTTCAGCGGCTCGAAATATGGTTATAGCTGGCTTAGATGGCTGTGACGCATACATCGACGACGTCATCATCTACACAGACACATGGAGTGACCATATTCAAAGAAGCAAACAATTCTTTGACCGTCTCAGTGATGCAAAATTGACTGTTAATCGGAAATTTGAAAAACAGAATTTTGTCATGCTACTGTTACTTTTTTAGGACATCTTGTGGGACAGGGTCAAGTTAAACCTTTAGAATCTTAGGTCAATCCTATCTCTGAGTTTCCTGTGCCTGCTACTAAAAAGCAACTGATTAATTTCATATTGTCAATAATTCTGTTATTATTGTCAATAAATATTGCTAATTGTAAAGTTTGTTGCTGACTTCTTTATTCTTGTTACATTTACCCGTAACACCACGAAGATATACCGATCCCAGGTCTATACCACCATACAACGAGCTTTAATACAAGTCGCGGACGCAACCATTCTATAATTCGAACTTGTCTTGCCAGTGGGTAAAATAAGAATTCCAGATGAATATTTTACCAAAGTATGCTTTTTACAAGACAGTTGCTGTTTTTTGTGTTTTTTCTTTCTACATATCATGTTGGCCGCCGTCATAGCGCAATGACTACTATTCTGCCATTCAAAAGGCTCGATTCCCGACGAATTGTCTTCCATGGGTTTGATAATCGTAGACCTGTTTCGGAAAGCGGCTATAGGCTATGAAGGGCTTTTTGATAGTACGGCTATGAGAAATGCCAGGAATCCTTTGATGAAAGCTCCAGCCGTCGAAATATAACTGAACGTTTGGTTAAACGGCAAAACCTCCTATTCAACAAACAAAACAATCGACAAGTTATTCAAACTTTATTTATAGAACTACCAAATCAGCTAATGTTAATTATTAAGGGCATTTATAATTCTCTAACATCTCTAACATTACCTGCCATTTGTATTCACTTCAATTGGTTGTTTAGAAATGATTTCTTCAATAGAACTTAACAAAACAATTTTGTCAGCCACAGTGGTTCCTTGATGTGCTCCTGATAAAACTCCTCTGTAAGATATGAATGGGGATTATTTGGCTCAATTTGGTTACAATTGATTATTATTTTCAGTTGAAAACTTTTTCAGAACGAAATTTGAAATAATTTTAACTTTACAATTACTTTAAGTTGACAAAATAAAATCACTTTTTAAAATAAAAGAGGGAAGTTGCTGTTTTCTGGTCCAAAGTGCTACACGTTATTCCAGTAAATCAGGTGACTTTAAAATTCACAATAATTTGACATATGTCACCAAATAAACTTACGTCAATAGAAATGCATTAGCCAAACAGAAAGGCACATTATAAAATAAAGGAAAGGCTAACTCTTTTCTAAGCATACCTTTAGATAAAACGGTTAAACTAGTTTACCTAGTATGTAGTTCAATCCCTCTTTGTCGACTGGATGCTATTGGCCTCGATATGTCTGTATCGGAGTATCTTATTTTCCCGTCAATTACATTTGCTATAGCCGCCAATAAGCTAGAAAATAGGAACACCAAATAAACTTCAATAGAAATGCATTAATCAAACAGAAAAGGCTTATCGTAAAATAACGGAAAGGCTGAAGTACTGAATGATTTCAAATATACTTTATGAAGGATCTAAGCCCTCATCTAAGTTATCTATCTCGATTTTTATGAACCAATCTCAATGAAATTGCAGGATTTTATTACACGTGTCCAATTATAACGATTAAAGCGATGTGATACAATATTCCGACCAATTTCACGTTAAAGGCTTATTTTATTTAAAGTCTACATGTCCTTTCGATCTCCATTAGCCGATAACTTAATTGAAATTATTTATTAAAACCAAAAATTAACCGTTTCCGCCAATAAAAATTTTAAAAGTGGGAAAAACACAGTACATTTTCAAGAAATGGACTTTAATGTCTTTGCGTTTCCACCATCACTTTTACAATTCATTTGTACTGCGTCTTGCACAATGTAGCATGGACAATGAATCATAGTTATATTCAGCTGATACCAATTATTCGGCTGATTCGCTAACCACAAATGGGTGACATATTTGTTCAAACACGATACTACGAAACACATCACAGCTGATTGTATTTAATTTCAATTAAAAATAGTTTTTTGTCCAGCTTTATAAAAATCGATGTTTTTCGTTCACACTGAAAAGTGATGCGCCCGTGAGTATATAGCTTTCATTTATCAAAAAATATCGTGGCAATCCGTTTTTTGTGTGTGTTTTTTTTTTTTAATATTTCAAACAGGCCCGAAGATTAAAAAATATTTTCGTACTCTAAAAATATTCGCAATCTTATAATCAAAATTAATGTGTGAATTTAAAAGAAATTAATGTTTCAACTTAAACAAATAAGATTATGTAAATCAAACTTTCACTGGCGCGCAGAACCCTTTTGGACCTGACGTTAGACAACCACGACATAACATTTTCACGAATTTTTTGCTACACTACATCCACTTTTATACCCCAAACCCTTGGCAATAATTTATTAACAAGAGCTTTAAAGATGTCCAATCTTTAGATACACTCGAGGGTAAAAAAAAAAGCTTTGATGTCGCAAAATGTTTAAAGAAATTGTGGACGGCTCAAGACGATGAATTACTTAAGTTCACCAGTTTTTAATACGTTTAACAATCAGTCGGATGTTAATAGGTTTTTGAAAAAAGTAGTGCTCATGTGGTATAGTCATATAAATGACCGGATCGTTTAGTGTATTTTCGTAGATAAGAGTAAAACCATGACTTCAAATATTCTGCACGTTGAAACTTAACTAACACAAATTACAACAACGATACAACAGAACACCAAGATGTCATTCTCCTCTCTCTCCCCTAAGCGGCATATTAACAGGCTATTTTTGCAAAGACAAAATGTCCACCAATCTAAGGACCTCCCTCATTCTCATTCAAATATCAATTCTGGTACAGTACTCTATTCCTGACTCCGCTTTTATCGGCCCCAGAAAATATCGAATAATCAGCGCCCGTTACCTCATAACATTACACATCTCCCTTTCTCAAGACAAAACAGTAATGTTATCGGACGTTTTCGAGGATAAATACTTTTAAAAAAAATTCCAAAGTTACGAAAAATTATAGAACAAAACATGAAAGACATTTCAATACATGCACTTAATAACAGTCCTAGATGATTATAAAGTTACGGTTTTACTAGCAAATTTTACCCTATACTATTAGATAATCAACATTGTGTTGCTCAGATATATTTTCCTATAATATGGATCATCAAAGCGTTTTCTACACTTGAAAACCGTTACAGCTTTAACCGGAAAATACTTGATCATTAACGCAAAATATAAGTCTTCCCGATATTAAACAATTTCTTAAACTAAAGCCTTGTCTCTTCGCTTTGTTCGGTTTCCCCAATCTCCGCAAAATCTATCTGATTTGATAGTGTAACTGTGTAAGAGTGGACTTTCCCTCCATCCGTAATTGCGATGGTTGTGGTTTTTGCACCTCAACGTGGTAGCTCCAGTTCAGTCTCGTGGGAACCATGTTTTCGTTTTTAACTCTGCAAATGTCCAGTCAACCTTACATAGGTTTGTTTCCAATCCTTCACTATAACTACAGTCGAGATTATAAGAAAATAAATTACAATGAATCTCGGAATAACCCAAAAGCCATATTTATTTAAAAATGATAAATTCAACATTGGCCGACTCTGTAAAGGAGAAATAAATCTATTCATTGGTATTTGCTCAACGTCCTCCAAAATTGGTGGCAACGAAATAGTGTCATTAACATCGGGGAAGGTTTTATACAATTTCTTTGCCAGAACTTTTTTATCAAACTTTGCTTTCCGGAGCATTTGTATAAAACGATCCGAAAGATCATACATTATATTTTCAATGAGGGTTTCAAAGCAATTAGTCCTAACGGAGGTTGTAAAAAGATCGTCTTTTTTATTGCTTTATTTTTGTAACAAAGTACTGAAAATCGGATGTTCCTATTTACGCTCACAGCCCACGTCATGGGATTAATCTCCTTAATCAAGGGGAATTTGACATTCAGAATAATCAATTTTAGCCAATATTTGTCCATTTCATGAATAATGATGTGATACATCGGTAGTTAGTACTCATCGAATGATTTGAATTGGCAACCGTACAATAAGAAATGAAGCAGTCTGTATGTTCGAGAAAATTTCCATCACTCATTAGTAAACACTTACTTCTCTCTAAATTTCTTGTTAGAAACGGAGCTTCGACTTCTACCGATACAGATATCTTCTTGTATATTCGCTACATAACTATTTGGACATCGATTTGTTTTTAGAATAACACAACATTTCACTCTTTCTAGTACTTTGATATTGCAGTCTATGAGGTTCAACGAAAATCTATTCACTTTCTGTGAATCCATTTCTTCTAATAATACAGTAATATACATTAACACCCGACTATCGGTGTTTTTGATTTTTTGTTTTGAAGCCTTTTTCCTCCACAAGTACCTACTTATGCTCTCTTTTATATGATTTAACCAAGGATATTAGACTTTTTAACAACGAGCGTTTTCATCTTCTTACACTATACTTGATGGGTTTTGGTTTTTCTTTTCTTCATTTAGAGAAATACTGTTTACGTCTGGTAGCGGGTTAGTGTCCATGTAAGACAGGTCATTATAGCTTGAAGCGGAGTCAGTCTAGCGGTAGAATCGGCGACTCTTCCATTGATTGATACTCAGAAGAATATTACCACTTGTGAATTGAGTTTGATTTAAGGCCTGTTCCCGTTTCTCACGCGGCAATATACGCTTTTTTAGTTCATAAAGTGGGATATTTTCTTCGCTCTCGGAAGTAGACCGTACCATTTTATAGTGATCGACGAAATTTCCCCTTCCCTCTTATGACGTGGAAATATCGGTGCTACTCTAAGTTTCAGTATACGGCAAAGCTAATTTGACCTTCCTTATCGGTCTACCTGTCGGGTTATAAATTTCTCCCTTTCTCAGATCCCCCGAGTTAAGATTAGCTAACCTCAAATGTTCTGCTTTGGCCTTAGTAACCGTCCCATCTATCAGAGATTTAATAGTAAATGTCACTGAGCCCGTTTGTTCTAAAATACGGAAGTAAGGCATAAATCTAGGCGAGAATTTTGAAGTGCTTTTGAAATTATTGTAGGGAACAGGGGAACCTATTTTAATTCGGTCTCCCTTGCATTCCTATCTGCGTAATAATTTTGCATTTTTCTTGCTTTTTGCAAATTCTTATGTTTTTCTGAATTAATTTAACAATTTGCCCTCTATACTCGTCTGCACAAATCAACTCAGACAAATCTAATTTTTGGTCGTTTGCTGCAAATTCCCATTTTAAAGAGGCACAACAATTTTCACTCACAGGGGTTTCAACTGCAACCACACATCCTCTGCATCCTGAATTTTCTGTTACTAATTTTAAGAAAAGAAACATTTGAACTTTAGGATCGTAGTTAGAACAATTACTTAGATTCCCGCTTAAAGGATCTGTATGATTGTAGGGTCTCTAATTTGTTGTGCATGTATAGTTCGCCTAGTTAAGTTGGAATGCGAAGCAATTCCAACTTAGATTTAACAAAACCGCAAAATGAACACAAGATAATTTAATTTCGGGTTTTTTGATAACACATATCACGTGAACAGGATGTGAATACACTCCGGAATATTTTGTATATTTCAACTTGACATAGACCTACAGTTTATTTCATCAGGAAGTAATAATGTTGAGCAATTACACAACTATCACGTCATGTAAATTACTAACACACTAATTTATGTTTTAAACCTTATTCATTGAAACTTGCGTACGAATTTACTAGTATCACATGTTTGCATTACTATAATTGGAAATCATGTGATAAGTCAAGTCCAATAAAGTAAGCTATTGACTATGGCACTAGCCAATCACGTTATCTGCTTATTTGGTAATACGCGACCTGTTTTTCGTAGAATTGTGGCAATAGCACAAGCCAATCACGTGATCTGCTTATTTGGTAATGTCGCGACCTGATTTTCGTAGAATTATGTTATAGCTTCTTTTAGAGGTCTAGTTTCTCTTTCTGAACGAACGTTTTACACACTTCAACAAAATACTGTAGTTCAAATGTTTTATCTAATTGTTCCGTAAACCATCATTAGAAACGCGCAAAGTCTGCATATTATTTAACTGTATTAACAACACGATCCAGCAAATATTCTCTTTATTACTTCTCTAAAAAACGGAACTCCATTTCCAAATCGAGCGGCATTTTCACGTGATGGTGGGCGCAGCAAGGATCGATGAAGGTATAGATCCACAAGTTTAAGTGATAGATCAAAGGTCAATTTTGTCTATACCTTTATAGACAAAATCTACCTTTGATCACTCACTCTAAATTGCGGGTGTATAGGCAAACATTTATCTTTTCTTTCTGCTTTTGTCCATTTTCTTTAAAATTGTTTAGACATAAATTCACTAAATAATAAAATGTCCTACGACCGAAATTTGATCGTATCGCAATCGTACGATTGAAATTGACTTTCAAGAAACATTTTTGGCTTTCAAGAAGCATGTCGTATCGTTTAATGTACGCATACTTTTGCGTTACCTAAAGGCTAGTCTTGAATTTTGCGATTTAGACTGTGCAAACATAGTATTTTCTCGAATTTCATTTTTATACACAGCTGGAGGCGGTCGTATATTGGCGTCATCTTCTCCGTCTGTCCACCCGTCCGTCCGTCTACCTGTCCGTCCGTACGTCCACTTTTCTTGTGAGCACAACTCCTCCAAAATTTTTAGTCGGTTTGGATGAAACTTTCACAGAATGTTCCTAGTCACCCGACCTTGCGCATAAAGTCACGGTTTGGTGAATCATCCGCGTCATTGAAAAGGGCCTTCATGTAAAAATGTCTTGCGAACGCAACTCCCCCCCCCCTTCCTCATTTATAGGCCGATTTGGATGAAGCTTTCACAGAATAATCCTAGTCACTTTACCTTGCGCATAAAGTCACGGATTGGTGAGTTTCAGTCGCGTCATGGAAAAGGGGGCCTTCATGTAAATAAATCTTGTGAACGCAACTCCTCCCTCATTTAAGGACCGATTTGGATGAAACTTTCACAGAAAGATCCTAGTCACCTGACCTAGTACATATTGTCACGGTTTGGTGGATATTAGCCTTGTCATGGAAAAAGGGGCCTTCATTTGAACATTCTTGTAAACACAACTTCTCCGCCAATTAGGGACCGATTTGGATGATTTTGTTTCAAAATGTTCCTGGTCACCTGACCAAGCGTATATTTTAACGCGGTTTGGTGAATTCTTTAGTGAAAAGTCGAGACGTATTATGTGATCACCTGGGCGGTGGGCGGGAGGCGTTAGCTTCGTTAGTGGCTTGATGTCATCGTCTCTTGAACGCATTCCAACTTATCAGTACTTTCAGTGCTTTGATTTTTAGTTTGTCTCCAGTTTGACCAATATAAAATTCTCCACAGCTTTCTTAAGGACTACACGTAATCTCAGTAAATCAGGTGACTTTAAAATTCCCAATATTTGAACATATGTCTTTCTCAATTTTTGCATACCTCACCTATTCCCCCCGACCCAGCCGAGCTAAAAATGTACATAACTCTTTTCTTAGCATACCTTTAGATAAAACGGTTAAACTAGTTTACCTAGTATGAAGTTCAATCCCTCTTTGTCGACTGGATGCTATTGGCCTCGATATGTCTGTAACGGAATATCTTATTTTCCCGTCAGTAACATTTGCTATAGCCGACAATAAGCTAGAAAATAGGAACACCAAATAAACTTCAATAGATATGCATTAATCAGACAGAAAGGCCAATCGTAAAATAACGGAAAGGCTGAAGTACTGAATGATTTCAAATATACTTTATGAAGCATCTTAGCCCTCATCTTAGTTATCTATCTCAAATTTTAAGAATCAATCTCAATGAAATTGTAGGATTTTATTACACGTGTCCAATTTTAACGATTAAAGCGAAGTGATACAATATTCCGACCAATTTCACGTTTAAAGGCTTATTTAATTTAAAGTCTACATGTCCTTTCGATCTCCATTAGCCGATAAAATAATTGAATTTATTTATTAAACCAAAAATTAACCGTTTCCGCCGATGAAAACGTTGAAAGTGGGAAAAACACAGTACATTTACAAGGAATGGACTTTAATGTCTTTGCGTTTCCACCATCACTTTTACAATTCATTTGTACTGCGTCTTGCACAATGTAGCATGGACAATGAATCATAGTTATCTTCAGTTGATACAAACCTTTCAGCAGATTTGCCAACCATTTGTTTAAGCAAGATTACACGAAAACACAGCAGATTGAATTCAAATTCAATGAATTCAATTATGATTTTGTAATATTTCAAACATCAGGCCCGATGATTGAAAAAATATTTTCGTACTCTAAGAATATTCTCAATCTTAGAATTGAAATTAATGTCTGAACATAAAAAAATATATGATTATATTAATCAAACTTCCAACGGCGCGCAGACCCTTAGATCACGACATTCTTATTAACGAAAACCTTGCAACACTGCATCCTTTGCTATTTTGTCATGTAATGAAGCCTGTATTGACCTGATATTACCTGTCTGATAACATAATATGATATCAGACAGTCTCTTTTAAGAAACAATTTGCATACACTTTCACCTGAATTTCCTTGATTTTTTTAAGGGTTTATCGTCCTTTAGCACTGAAAAATGATTGCATGATAATCCTCGTCATGATAAATTCTCCCAACCTCGACCAGATAACATTGTTATTTTTAGACACTAACATGGTATCTCTATATACCCCGCCCTTGAAATATTTTGTCTAACAAGGACTTGAAAGATATCCGATCTTAAGATACGCTCGAGGGCGAAAGAAGCTTTGAGATCGCAAAATGTTTAAAGAAACTGTGGACGGCTCAAGACGATGAATTTACTTAAGTCCACCAGCGTTAATACGTTTGAACAATCCTGTCGGATGTTAATAGCTTTTCAAAAAAGTAGTGCCTACTTAGGTCAATAAACTTTTATAAAGTCCTGTCTCCGCTACACATTTTTTTTTTAAATGGCGTGATATAAGTACTCTATGCAATTTGTGGATTTTTTAAAAAGAGTCGCCAGAGTTTACCAACGCGTAGAAAAATTCCTTACAAGTATACAATTCGCAAGGCGATGATAAGCCCATCGATTTTCCCGTGGTCTATGATAGAAAAACTTAGTAGCTCAACTTCAAGCCCGCTAAAAGGGACACAGCTGGTATTGTTTTAACTTTCCTGGAACCCATGCGACACCAGTGCGACAATTTGTGCAACAAGGGAGATAAAGCGTCTTTCTTTGCTGCTCACGGGCTTTAATCAAATCACTGATTGAAATCCAGATGGACGTTTCTGGTGGCATTGTTGTAAATATACGTTGACGAAAAAGGAACATATCCATGTAAAATAATGATAAATTTAAAATGTTTCAACCAAGTTCGGCAAGTTTCAATGTAAACGGAAAATTTAAAGAAGTTACACTCTCTTTGTTAAGCCTATGTGTATGGTTCATTATACGAATGCAATATGGCATTAACACCTGAGCTTTTTGTTGCTGTTGTTTTTCAGAAATATGTGTGATCCGTCATGCACAAAAATGGCCAACCTTGGTTCCAGGCCAGGTCAGCCAGAGGTCCCAATTGCAAAATCTTTTCGCAATACCTAGATCGTTCCCTTTGAACGGGATCAAAACGTTGTCGAAAAATTGTTAGAATATTCATCTTGATCATATCCAGGTAACCAACATAAATAATTTATGCTAGATCAAAAAGTAAGGAAATAAGATCAACTAAGAATTAAGTCAGTTTCATTCTAGGCTACACAATTTTAGCCATATTATTGTAAAAAAAAATCAGAATATTTATCTCAATTATATATATATATATATATATATATATATATATATATATATATATATATATATATATATATATATATATATATATATATATATATATATATATATATATATATATATATATATATATGAGAAAACTTTTTGTGTACCCTAAGAGCAACAGTTTTAAGTTAAACATCAAATTTATCAATTTGTTGATCTCATTTAATCCAAGGTCATGCTTCTTGAAAATATGGCATTCTTGAATGGGAACTAGGTCAAAACCTAAAACTTTGTTCGTACAGTAGTTGATATACTATTTGATTAATCCTTTTTAATATTGATTTGAGTATTTCTCTAAATGATCCCTTGGTAATGTTGAAATAAAATATAAGACATGTATGTTCGATTAATCAGTCGGTAGGCGGAATCATAGACCAAACACTTCCTTATACATAAAAAATAATAGCTTTGCTAAACTGGTATTGTAAAAACTATTCAGGTCGTTTGTTGTGGTAATAACAAGGTAGATTATTACTGAAAGTATGTAATGAATGTCAATATTAGTTCACTACGTCATTTCAAATAAAAGTCTTGTAGGCTTTATTTGTCACAATTTTCTGAATCATTTTTAAAGCCGGGTATACTTTCAGTATACTGGCTTATTGCTGCCAGACGCGCCAAAGTCAAAAAGTAGTTCCTCGTGTGCACAGACCGAAAACCGCTAATTGCTGTATCATTTCGGCTTTAACTTTACTGCCGTTTTTGCTGAATCAAAATAACGACAAGACATTTCTTTTGGGTCCGTAAACTTTATGAATATATATTAGAATCGTAAATCGCGTTTTTTCCCTCGATTTTTATGACGTCATTTTCCTACATGTAATTGTGGTCGAAAACCGATTGAAATGTTTTCTCGCAAGTGTTTTTTGTGATTATTTCATGGAATAGCGTTTAAGGATATGGATGAAGAGTTAACGGTGAGTATATTTTATTTATCTAAACAGTTTTGTGTTTATTTATGGTGTTAAAATGACGAAAAACATATCAAATCGTCCGAAAACGGACAAAAATAAGTAGTAAGAAAATAAGATCGGTGATTATCATCTATCTTGTTTGTGTTTTGCATTCCTTCTCAGCATTCAATGATCGATTTCTATAATTGTAACCAACAATGATCTTTCATTTATTTGATTTGTTATTGAATCTATCGACCTTTATCGTAGATACATGCTTTACATGCGTGATCAATACAGTAGTACATCTTAGTAAAGTGTAAATCAATACTACACAGATTTGAAATGTCCTAACGTAATTATTGATTTGGGCCTGTTTATATGTATATTCATTCATTTATTTATTTATTTTCATTTTCTTTATCAAAATAGTAAGAAAGAATCCTGTTTTAGGAAATCATGTAAATACTCTTAAAATTCGTTAACGTAGTGTCAGAGTGGCCGTAGCCTCATGTATACGTCTTCAGCCTATAAACTTTTGTACATTCGCGGCGTGGGTTCGAGGCGCACCATCGGTGAATCATGTTGTTTTTTTTTTTTTTTTGTTTGTTTTTTTTTTTTAGTTTTTCTAACGTCTGTAATACCCTAAAATTTGAACAAAGATCAGATAATAGAAAAATGAAAGCTAATCCTCATCCACCCTTTGATGGAATATTGTGATTAAGAATTTTTATTACAATTCGTCTACGAAGGAGCCTTTTCTGGGAAATTACAGTTTTGCTATTAAAAAAAATTCAACGGGTATATAGATCTAGTGTAATTTTTCTGTTCAAAAAATGTAATAATACAGGGTTCAACTAATAGTGAAGATGAAATATTTATACGCTGTGTGCGGCCGTCCAAAAAGGTTTTCTCGATCATCGTCTAGGAAAATGAACTATGTAGGGATATTTTTAGTTTTTTAAATATCATGTTCCCTGCTGGATTTAAATTTCATATGATATTTCATCAAGGGGTTACTGTCACTAATAATATTTTCTGTACTTTACGAGGTACTTAAATTCAAATCAACCATGCGTTCAAAATTTAAACGTTTTAGAAACGTCCAGAATTACTACCACGCCTGCTCGTGATCCAGGGATCATTTTGGGCGAGATATTGAGAGATTCTCTCATTTTTCTGTCATAAATCTAATTGAAACTGGCTTAAAGAGAGAAAAAAATTAGAAGCATAATGTAATTTAGTAAGGGATTTGGTTCAAATATCTCTCAGAAATTCTTTATTTCTCATAAGATTTGGCTAATTGAGTTATTTTTGCTCGTGAAAATGTGAGCTAGAAATAGTTATCCCCGGTAATTTAATCTCACGGGGTAAAGTGTCTAAACGTTCGCAAACTTGTTTGCATCCTAAACAACGTCTGAATTCACGTAACTTTATTTTATTTTATTTTCTTATTTTCGTTTTTGTTGTTTGTTTGGGTTTTTTTGTTTTGTTTTTGCCAAAACTCTGTGCTTCTACACTAGAAGATCATTTTGTATTGATATATTTCATAACCGAGACCTGTACATCATTTATATAGACGTGTTAGGCAAAACAGAGATATTGACCTTGCATGTTTTTACTTTTAATTTTACACAAGATGTATGCTTACCTTGCTTTTGGAGACAGATGGATCTTTTAAGTTCATGACACTGAGGAAAATGAAAAGTTTTGCCACTTGATCTGACCGAGTATTCCCAAGCAATACAACTTCCTCGTTGACGAAGATGAAACAATCGGATCATATTGATAAAAATTTCATGGACAACTGCAGTTATTTCTTTTGTTTACCGGACGCTCAGTATACACGAAAAACAGTCATGATCATTCTCCATTCAAGTCGACAAATGTCCAGGTGAAAATTATATTCTGCTCTCTCTCTCTCTCTCTCTTTCTCTCTCTCTCTCTTCTCTCTCTCTCTCTCTTTCTCTCTCTCTCTCTCTCTCTCTCTCTCTCTCTCTCTCTCTCTCTCTCTCTCTCTCTCTCTCTCTCTCTCTCGTCCATTCTAATGTCATTCATATCAAGGGCTTTACTTGAATTTTCCCTGTGTGTTTAATCATGAAGCCCTCAGTAGAGCCTCGTAAACTGTACCATGATTAAACCACAGGACAATTTCTGCTTAAATGTATCTTGTGCAGGGTTTTTTGGGTGGTATGTTTCGTTATCATCTAAACAAGGGTTGACTTTGAGTCCTTTGTAAAATTGTTTTCTCGTCGCTTTTAATGTTTGTATATGAGCAACAACGTATGATTGTTTTTAATCTAAAACCCCGTAACTACAATGTCATTAAGCAGATTATCTTATTTGAAGTGACAATATAAACATATGTTTTAAAACATAATATTATCCATGATTAATACCCTGGCAGGGCGGAGCCTAAGTAACGGGTCGTTGCACTTAAGGTCAAGGGAAATCAGCTTTTATCTAAAATACATGTAACCTACTTCCAAAGAGAGTCGACATAAATAACTCGAGACCATAAATCGTGGATTGGTAACCAAATCCTCGCATCTTCAGCTTAATCAAGCTGAAGTTACGAGGCATTGGTAACCAAACGATGAAATGTGTTCACTCTCTTAAAGCACGTGAATCCTTTAGGTTTTAGGATACAGTTATTTGCACGCGTTAACGATGATTACTGACTAAAATTTGAAAGAACCCAAACTATTGAAAAGTAAACTCGCCAAATTACGTCACAGTTAAGCCCCGCCCTACTAGTTCATTAATTACGCAGAATAGTAAAAAAGAGACTTGACACATTGAATGTAACGTTTGTATTTCAGGTTTGGGAGACACAACAAACGTGTTATGTGGTATTTTTGGCGAATATTGACAGGACAGAATTCAAGCGTCATCTAATGCGGGTCACAGGTAATATTTCCATTTACTTTTATGCTAATATTTGAATATCTTAAAAAATACTACTCATGAGTTGAATCGAAAGTAATGTATCTGAAGACTTTAAGTAGACATCTTCTTGTAGTCCTTTAATCATTTATTCATTTGTTTGTTCATTGTAATGGATCAATTGCTTGATTGATTGCTTGATTGCTTGCTTGCTTGCTTGATTGATTGCTTGATTGATTGATTAATTGGTTGGTTGGTTGGTTGTTCGGTTGGTTGGTTGGTTGGATGGTTGGTTTATTCAAAACTTAATTACAATTTATAATTTTGAAGGTCATTCCGTTGTTTAGATGATGGAAGTTTTGCTCATATAAAACGGCTCAACATAGAAGCACTGTCTGTGATAACCTCGGGTAACTGCGAGATTTCGGGGATAAAAAACGACGAATGAAGCCGCTATGTATTTATTATGGTGCTGAATGGATTGGAAAACATTCCTAAGTGAATGGTTTACACCTATTTCTTAAATAAGGTTAGGTGTAAGGCCTGGAATAATTAATCTAAGAACATAAGAAATATCAATTTCTGTGAAAATTAAAGCCTATAAAGCCCGCAAAGTTGACCTAAATTTCCCCTTACGCCGAATTTTCATCCTGCGTTCAAGGTATCATTTTCTTTAATTTCAAAGTATTCGACAGATCTTGTATCCTTTTCATTATCAATATTTGTTTTATTCATCAACAAGCCAATGTTTTATCAACTCGAATCAAATTATTGAGGTTTGATGGTCATAAGATTCAACAAATCATAATAAGATCGGATATTGGCTCATCCGGTGAATTAATTACAGAAAGTTCCAGTATTTCCGTTTTCTGATAAAGATCCAGGTGTGATTAAAGTCAAAGAAAGTCGCGAATACTGCTGAGGAGAAGATGACTATTCAAAAAACAACAAAACAACATGTCAGTTTCATGGAGAACGAAACACACCTTCCATCCTGAAACCTGGAGGACTGAGCTGACATCGTCATTTATTGTTTAAATCCACCTTACATACAATAAGTTTATCAGGACATGTTCTGTCCCCGGAATGCTGATTATTAATAAATTCATGAATTGACAAGTGAATGAAATGTTTTCTGTGATGTAATTGGGTGCATGTAATGAACCAAAGCCAGTGTCGAAAATAAGTATCGAAAGTTTTCGATTAATGAACAAGCATTTTGTATAATTTGTTTATTTGTGTTGCTAAGGAACCATAGAATAGTGCTGTAGAAATGCAAAATTGGTCAAGTAACTCATGTGCATAAGTAGCTTTTCATTTTACATGTGAATTCGTTTCATTTTAAAGTATAACATACTTTCATCGACAACAACGAATACTTTTTTTTATAATTTGAGAGGCAACATATGCGACGTCTTTAAGCAATAAGCATGACCTTCGCAACGGTGGTGTGCTTTGCTGGGCTGATACGTTGGCAATTTTTATAATATCTTTGAATTTTTTATACCAAATGACTCATTAGGAGCATATTTTGCTTTTGCATCAATCTATTCTAAAGTCGTCTGCTACAGGATACAAAAAGAAAAATACGTTTGCTGGCGTTGAATAGTTAATGGGGTGATATAGGGGTATCTCAACCACCTTGATAAATCATTTCGGAAGTACTGCATATCACCAAGAGAAAAAGGAAAACAATTTTCTATCGTTTGAAATAGTTTCTATTGTACGAGGGGCTATCAAGAAGTTTTGAGACTTTAATCATATTTTCTTTCGTAGATGTCCGACGACTTAGAAAATTGCGTGAGTGGAATTGTATGCTTCTTACTAAGAATTTACCAAGTTTCAGTAGAATAGCATTAATTCACTCAATTCCATGTCAAATTGAATTGGGATGGATGCGGCGTCTCAGGGCAAAATAGTGACGTCATGTACGTCAGACCTATTCTTGATTGTTTTTTTTCAGCAATGTTTTTTTTATGTTATAACTGTTAACTCCTATCAAGTGTCACCCATTAAATCTTCCCAAAAGTCAGTGCACATCTTCATAAAAACATACGACTCCTTCAAGTAAAATTCTTTAAAAAGATGGATGTTTGAGTTGTGCGATAGCGTTTATGATAGACAATTCCTTTTCCACCCTAAATGCATTAAATATTTCAAACGGGAGAAAACACAGTTATAAATCTTCAATAGCTTTTAAATAAACCAATCCCAGAATTGATGTTGAAAAGTTTAATTCTGATCTATATTTTATAATTTGAGACGCAATGCCAGTGAAATCACAGTGTTCTATTAAAACATAACCCTTATTAATTGTCATTACTAATTCAAGTGCCCCGACGTTACGTTCTTTCCGAAAAAATTACATCGTCTCGGTTGATTAGAACTCTTCCAACGTCAAGCTTTTTAAGATAACATCATGGTTGCAAGTACCCTTAATGCAAATTCAATGATAGTGTCAACGCAATTTGAATTTTTCAAATCGCTTGTGTATTGCGCGTTTTGTGGGATTTTCTTTTACAACAGTGAGTTAAAAAACACTTAAAGTGCCCCGAAAGCGCATCATTCGGTTTCCATAGTGACGTTTCCTTAAAAGACGCGTTGTCATATTTGGTTGCAACCTTGTACACTTAGCACTCACATCCATACGAATAATTACTGACAGTTTCATCAAAATTCGATGAATGATAAAAAAGATATTGCAATAGTCTCAGAACTTTTTGATACCCCCTCGTAGATGTGTTTCATATCCTCTGACCAATACAATGTACTCATGATATTGCGTATGTATATTTTTGTAATGCTTTTTTTTTCTTTTGTAAGATTTTATGCAAGATTCTGAAAATAAGGGTTACAATTAATTTTTTGTACTTCATTGTGTTTTGTCACTCCCTGAAAGGAGAACGAGTTCAACAATTTACTCAAGACCTAGCTTTCAGTACTGTCAGTACTTTGATTAAATCTTCCCTGCGCACAGAATGACAAAACTATGCGAAATGTTAGAAAATTATACTCTCTTTGCACGCATATGTATATGCAAAGCGGGGTATAGTTTGCAAACAATTTGCACTATTTTGTCACTCTGAACTCTTTCTAGGTCATTAGTTAGATTACTAAGTCAATATGCTTGGTTCGGAATACTTACTCGGTACTAGATGTAGCATTTTGAAAGTTCGTCTTCGGATATTCGTCTGTATATTCCAGGCTAAATATGGGATATAGAAAAACGACATGCGTGTAGAATAAACAATGATTTCCCCCATCTTAGATATTCTTTTTTTCTTTTTTCATATCATTGATTTGAATCAAAGGTGAAACATGTTTTTTCGTCTTGTAAATTTTAAATATATGTGTATTTATATTTTGGGATTAAACATCTTATTCGTTAATCTTTTAGCCGCCGTCATAGCGCAGTTGGTAGCGCGTCGGACTGTCAATTTAGAGGTCCCGGGTTCGATCTCCGACGGCGGCACTCATTCTTACCGACTATATGTCTCTCACCAATGGGTTTATAATCGTAGACCTATATAAGATAGCAGCTGGAGGCTAGGAAAGAATGTGATGGTTATACTTGTGAGAGAAATACATGGAATCCATTGCTAGGTGCTCCAGCCGCCACGATATAACTGAAATAATGTTGAAAGCGGCGTTAAACTCCATCAAATCGTTAATATTTCAACATAACAATTTATGTTCATAATAGGGAAATTAAAATTTATGTTTTCCTATAACGTTAGCTATGACATTAGGCTACAATGCTGTTAAAAAGACCAGTCTCCCCATTCTAAAATCGTCGGTTTGTAAAGGAAACAATGAATTAGAGGCAGGAAGCACTGTAGAAATTTGTAGTAGGTTTAACAAATAAATGTTATTGTGGTAGCTAAGTATTCGTCAGGACAAAAAATATCAATTAAAAATTGACGATCTTTAAAAATTACCAGCATTTATAAAGAAAGTTGTATGATGAACGACTCCATTTGACTAATCAAAGTACTGAAAGTACTGATAAGTTGGAATGCGTTCAAGAGACGGTGACATCAAGCCACTAACGAAGCTGACGTTTCCCGCCTACCACAGGTGATCACATAATACGTCTCGTCTTTTGACGGGCGTATATTAATCAATGTATTCCAACAACGAGAGACGTTTAATTCCCTGAATCGCTATACAGGCCTGCATCTGATAAAAGAAAAATAATAAAAAAGAAGAAATGAGAGAAAATAATTCTATATTAGAAAAACCAAGAAAATGTATTCGTGCTTACTTTAAATCAATATACACGCAGATGATATGATTACCATGTGCAAATCGAGGAGAAAAGAGCATGATTGTTCGTGAGTATTGTAGGTATTCCAGTGGGACCCGGGGTCTCTTTCAAGAAGAAAAACCGTACGATAGCTATTATACTTTAGGAGATATGCTCCTGACAAGTTTAGTGACGGAACATCGGAACGATGGAACGACGGAATGACGGACGGAGACCATTACTATAACCCCTCGCCGAAAACGGCGGGGGATAAAAGAGTTGTTAACTTTCATCTTGTACAAATGTACAATTTGTATTAAAAGAAAATTAACAATACGGACATTTTATCCATGAAGGAGGAGTTGTATTCAAAAGAATTTTGACATGAAGGCCCCCTCTTCCATGACGCGACTGAAATTCACTTAACTGCAACATGCAAAAATTCAGGTAACAATGTACATTTCGTAAAAAAATCTTTGAGATAAGTCCATAAATAAAAGAGGAGTTGCGTTCACAAGCATTTTACAAGAAGGTCCCCTTTTCCATGACGTTATTGTAATTCACCAAACCGCGATTATATAGGCAAGGTGAGGTGACTAGGAACATTTAGTGAACGATTCATCCAAATCATTCCATAAATGGAAGAGGAGTTGCGTTCACAAATTGTTTTGTTCAAGAAGGCCCCTTTTTCCATGGCGAGGCTAAAATTCACCAAACTGCGTTAGAATATGCGCTAAGTCAGGTGACTAGGAACGTTTTGTGAAAGTATCATCAAAATCGGTCCATAAATGGAGGAGGAGTTGTGTTCACAAGATTTTTTTACATGAAGGCCTCTTTTTCCAAGACGCGGCTGAAATTCACCAAACCGTGTGTTTATGCGCAAGGTCAGGTGACTAGGAACATCTGTTAAAGTTTCATCCATATCCAACACGAAACTTTGGAGGAGTTGTGCTTTACAAGAAAGTGGGCGTACATGCGTACGTTTGCTTGAACAGTCAAAATCGCAAGATTCACGCCTTGGCTTTAGGTGTCGCGAATTTATCAGTAAATTAAACACTACGGCATGATTCTTGAAAGCCAAAAATGTTTCTTGAAAGCCAATTTTAATCGAAGGATTGTGATACGATCAAATTTCGGTCGTAGGACCTTTCTTGAAAGAGGCCCCTGAAGACAAAACACGTGGGGTTGGTAAACTCGTTCAGATATTTGATAAAAACCAAGGCTGTAGTAAACCTGTCATAATCTTCAATGATATTTGAAGGATTGCGCTCATGCGTATTTTTGCAAAAGTGAATTTATTTACTAAGCAATTTTAAAGAAAATGGACAAAAGCAGAAATAGAAGATAAATATTTGCCTAAAGACTCGCATTTTAGGGTGAGTTATAAAAGGTAATTTTTTTTCTATACTGGTGGGGACAAATTGGCCTTTGATCACTCACTTAAACTTGTGGATCTATACCTTCATCGATCCTTGCTGCGTCCACCATCAGAGAAAATATCGCGCGATTTGGAAATGGGTACCGGGTTTTTTTTGTTGTTGTTTTAGAGAAGTATTAGAAAGAGAATATTTGCTGGATCGGATTTTAATACAAATAAATAATCTGCAGATGTTGCGCGTTTCTAATGATGCTTTACGGAACAATAAGTTCCAAAAACATTTGAACTGTATTGTAGAAGTGTGTAAAAGGTTCGTTCAGAAAGAGAAACTAGACCTCTAAAAGAAGCTACAACATAACTTACGAAAAGCCGCTCGCGACATTACCATATAAGCAGATCACGTGATTGGGTTGTGCTATTTCCACAATTCTATGAAAAACAGGTCGCGACATTACCAAATAAGCAGATCACGTGATTGGCCAGTGCTATTGTCAATAGCTGACTTTATTGGACTTGACTTATCACATGATTTCCAAATATAGTAATGCAAATATGTGATACAAGTAAATTCGTACGCAAGTTTCAATAAATATCGTTTAAAACATAAATTAGCGTGTTAATAATTTACATAAAGGGATAGTTGTGTTATTGTTCAACATTATTACTTCTTGATGAAATAAACTGCATGTCTTTGTCAAGCTGAGATATATACGAAATAGGCCGAAGTGTATTCACATCCTGTTCACGTGATATGTATTATCAGAAAACCCGAAATGGAATTATCTTGTGTTCATTTTGCGGTTTTGTTAAATCTAAGTTGGAATTGCTCCGCATTCCAACTTAAAAATTTAGTTAAGGTGCTTTAATTCACGAAGCAATCGTTAAAGCTAGGAAATGATGATTTATGGCGAAAAAGTTGCGGCCATAAGAAACACTTAACCTTTTGATAATTGAAACAAAACTCTACAGGTTTGAGAAGTTCGATGTTTGTGAAAAAAGGGAACGCTTAGTCTTATATAAGTTAAAAGTGATACAAAGTAATTTCGTGAAAACTGTTTGATGGTTACGAAGAATTCGTCCAGACAAAACAGTGGACTAAAAACAAACAAAAATAGCCGGCAAAACAGTGCGTCTCCCATATATTTTGCTTCAACCAAAATCATAGCATTTTTACTGGAATTACTTACTTGTTGCTAGATGAATACTTTTGAAAATCCGTCTTGGAAAATTCAAATTCATTATCCAATCTGAATAAAAAAATAGACTGTACAAGTTTACCTTTTAATCAATTCATATACTCAATCGCAAAAGAAACTAGGCATTATGTTTAGTAATTTGTTCAAGGCATTATTATAAACCTTAACAAATTTGGTACCAAAGTGCAGATATTTTAATTATCCACAAGATGGGATACTGGTGTTCTGGAATTCAAAAACTAATTTCTAATGAAAGTGGTTGAATGTCTCGTGTTGAACTCAACCGCAGTTATGAAATGTGGCAAAAAGGCCACCCCGATAGCTCAGTCGGTAGAGTATCCGCCTTGTAAGGCAGTGCTTTCGGGTTCGAGTCACTTGTGACACGTTCTTTTTCTTTCTTTTGATGTTTTCAAGGAAGTTCAAACATCTACCTCGAATCGAAGGATTGAAATAAATTTGCATAGTAGCAAAACTTTTTTACCTCAGATAGATTATACAAATAAAATCAAACAGGTATAATGGCATTGACATTTTTCTAGAAAAGTTTAACGGTTGTGTGGTTATATCACAAATGATGTTGATGGTGAGTAATAACTGTTTTCTGTACGTCAATTAAAAAAAAGTGTTGCTGTCAAATTCGGTTATTTATTTCAATCTTAATCTGGATATAAAATAAATAAAAATACTTAAGTACAATTTGACACAAAATTGTTAAAAAAGTGAAATAAACAGTTAGACCAACCTCGGAGCCTAGGTGTAAGCATTTCGTAACTCTCAATTAATATGATCTAACTTCACATTTATTAGCCAATAAAAATGATGAAGACGTAATTCCACTCCACTTGAGAGGTCAATTGATCTCCACCGCTTAAAAAAAATATGGAAATTTCACGGTTATCAAAAAGTGAGGGCTGGTGGATATTCACTTTTTTATATGGATTGGTAACAATGTAACACATTACAACAAAGGCGACTACGAGGTCCTGAGATAAATATATTTTTTAAAAGTTAAAAAAAAAACAAGAGCTGAAAAACTTGACTGCAACAATGGAAAAACTTACGAAATATATGCCCCATGACGTAGTTATTACCAAGGTTACCATCATTGTCAGGAAAGAATGCAATGATGGGCAATTTGATTTTTGGATGAGACAAATGACTTGAAAAACTGATAAAGAAAAGATCAAATTTTCTCTCAAAATACTTGAGATAACTAATCAAAACGCCCCATGAATTATTCATGAGAACGAAATAACGAAATAATGGTAGCAATTTGTTCCAGGGTCGACAAATCAGGTCTACGGAATAGTACGAAACTAGGTTACCGAGAATGGGTCAATAAGAACATCTTTGTAAGATGTAACATTTTCCAATGGTCAGGACCAGGACAAAATGTCCATTTAATGTTCAAGGACATGAAGTTTTTTAGCAGATGAAAATAACAGAATAAAAATGAGGTTACTTTTCGATTTGAACTAAAAAGGCACGCAACATACAATGGTTAGTTGATAATAATTTGTCCCGAATAAAATGTGACGCATTTAACGTATACTCACAAATTAGTGTGGCCATTTTCTATAGCAAGCTCGTTTTGATCTGGCACGTAATAACACTTTGGGTTACACCTGCGAATAGATTATGTGTTCCTTTTCGTATTAGTTTGAAAGATTTTTTCATTTGTAAATGATTAGATAAAGCAACACGAAACCAGTCTTGTGAGAGCAAAATTACAGATACATGTTCTTATATTTAGGTGTTGTAGATGCATTGTATATTGCATTAATAGAGTTATCTAATTTCGAAAAAGTAGGAGTATTTATCAAGTATTGTTTTACCAAATAAAAGGGGGGAAACATAAAGGATAGGGAAAATGAATTTAACTAAGTTCTAAAAAGAAAGTACACCTTTAAATTTCGACGAGAACACTACCCTTACAGCTAAGAATTTTGATATGAAAATGTCTGAAAGTACTGACAAACAGTATTAAATAAAATGCATAGTGCGAACAATGTCGTGTTAAGCATCGACATCACGCGTTATATAAAAAATGGTCTGGAATTACATTCAATGTAATTATATCGGCTGAGCCAAATTTTCATCACAAGTGTACATAATGCAACGACGTAGATTGATTCACAATTAACGCAGGTGGACGGCAATAAACCTAAAAAAGTACTAAAAAAGATGAATCCATCGTCTAGTATGATCTCCGAATGCACAACAGAATAACTTTTGGAACGTCATAGCACGGACGGTTAGACGACAAGTTATTTACAAAGAAAGTTAGCAAATGCTAACGTTGACATTTCAATGCTCCATATTTATTGCCGTAATAAAATGAAATTTATACTTTTCCACTTGTCAGAGAAGTGCACATTTATTTGATTTAACATAAGCAACCCACACTGAAAATATTTGTATTTAAATATGTTAGAAGACACGAACATTTGCACAAAAGCAAAAGTTTGAAAAAAAAAAAAGAAAAAAAAAGAAAATAGAGTGAAGTTCTTTTTTGCGAATGTCATGTGTACATGTATATGACAATTTTGTTTAATTGAAAAAAGGAAAAATAGTTATGTGAAATTAGTTGCCTTTTTTCAAAATAAGCCATGGGGTATTTTTGAATTAATCCATTAGTATTTTTAAATTTTTCAATATATGGCATGTAAAGATATGACCTTTGACTATTAACCCTTTCATGTTTTACAAAATTTTGGACCTGTCCAAATTCAAAGGTTTTGCAGACGAAAATTAAATTAATTTGAAAAATAACCATTCAGTAGGGTGGAGAATAGTGTGGAAAAAGAAGACATTGCTTGTCAGAAGCAATTTCATCTTTTTTCACAATGTTTTCTCAATCATAAAATCACAGGCACGTATAAAGTAGGGATTAAATAGCAAAGGATTAAAGGGGTAGTTTACATGTAACGAGAATACTACTAAATTATTATAAAAAGGTCCCTATGAGATCAGTCTTATGGAATATGGATTAATACATATTTTAAGTTTTGAGAAAATGACCATTTTACTTCCACTGTAAAAGCTATATGACAGACACCTTCAACCCATGAAAGGTATAATTTGCATCAAATCATAAGAATGTTTAGCAGACTGATAAATGGCAACCACGGAATCAAATCTGTGAAACGTGGTTAAAATCCCTCCGTTAAGTTCTTCGAAAAATGTTTTTGAAACCTTTACTGCATATCTTATAATGAAATGGCTCTGCCCAATAAGGGCATGTTATTTCAACTAAATTTCATATTTTTGCAGACATTCATTCATACGGTCACACAAGCCTCATTCATGTATGATTTGGTTTGTATTCATATTTTAATCTCTGAGAAAAGTCACTTTATGTCATATGTGGAAATTACTTCCGTACTTAAAAGACATATCTTTTATCTAATTGAAATTGCCTGAGAAATCTTCATAGTGGGTCATTCTCCTTAGGAGTATTCTAGGAAAATGTAGTTGAAATCCTCCTGATGGTTCTAAGAAAATTTAAGGAATGGATTTAACCACACGACGGAAACAAGGCAATAAAAATTCCAAAGTTGCCAGTAAAGCTCAAACAGATAAGCTAAGAACAATATTTATTCAATGTTCAAAAAGTACATAACACACCTTAAAGGTAGATATTCAATGAATAAATCAAAGTACTGAAAGTACTGAAAGCTAGCAAAGCAAAGATATTTTAGTAATCTTCCTTTTAAAAAAATAGTATGATACAAAATTAGGGTTGAATTAAAGCGAGAAGTTAAAATCATACTTTCGAATGTGCTCTTATTTGAATATAGTTCATCCAAGTGACCGTACAATGTCAGTGCATAGAGAAAATTCTGGTCAAGCTACAATATAAGTCATTGCTTTGCACACATGTGACATTCTTGGAAATCCACATTCCAATAGACTGTACAACTGTGAGTATGAAATATTTCTCATAAATCCCAATTATTCTTTCCTTTTTTTCTGTTCAATTGTTCTCATTTTGTAATTGAGCCATCATTCTTACAAAAAGGTATTCTGGTTATTGTTCATCACGGGTGAGCCAAATGTTCATCTCCCTAAGTTTCAGGAGGTTTTATCATTTATGCATTCATTGATTTAGTGGTTAAGCTGCCAGAGGCTCTCATTAGAACTTTGAGATTTCCTCAAAATTTTGTATGTTAACTAAAGTCAGCAAAGCTGACGCTTTGCTAGCTAAAAAGGAATAAACACTTTATCCTTACCCCTTCAGAAAAACCGATCGCCGTATTGTATGGGACAAAACTAAAACAGACGCTATTAAACTCAAAATGTAAGCGAGTTCTTTCCATTGCACTTGAATTCTGAAAAAAGAAAAATGGCATATTAATTAGGCATAAATCAATTACCGAAAATTATCAGACAGCGGGACGTGAAAACAATTAAAACTATGTATAAATACTTGTATTTATCGAAAAGATTGATAAAAGCTTTATAAAATCAATTCAATTGCATATAAAGCCTCAATGGGAAAATGACAGTTGCGTATATGCATCGGCCACCTGTATTTGATTGTCCATTGGGACATCACACGATTGATTGATTGAATGGAGCTTTACGCCGCTTTCGATTTTTTCAGTCTTATCACGGCGACTCTAGCACCTAACAATGTTTTCCTGGTATTTCTTTCACTATTACAGCCAACACATCATTTCCTAGCCAACAGCTGCTATCTCACTTAGGTCTACGATTATAAACCCATTGGTGAGAGAAAAATTGTCGAAAAGAATGAGTGCCGCAATCGGGGATCGAACCCGGGACATCACACGAACAAGATTGGTAGATACCCACTTCAAAAGACGCAATTATTAAGACAACTTTGCTAGAGAAAAGATAGATTCCTGTCATATAGAGCCAAGGATCATCCTTGTCGAGTATCATCAAGAATGGGGCAACGGCAGACGATGTTAAATGAAATCATTTTGGACGAAGCACGATATTCAATTGACCTAACTTAATGGACTGTAATCATTTCTGAATGGTATAGTCCGTTTTTTTCTATAAGGACCAACGCTTATATCAATTACAAAAAATGCATTTTTATTTTAGTTTTGTTTTTGGTAAAATCTTATGCTTTAAAGTGGCAATGGACACCAGCTTCCGGACTTTATCAACCGGAAGCGGGTTTTTGTTGATTTTACGGATTTTTTCCGCGATGTTTAAAAAGACCGATTTTTATATCATTCTGCTAGATGAAATTAAGTGGAAAAATTATATCTAAATTTCATCACATAGCTTCTTTTCAACATTAGATATCCATTAAATGACTTGACTTTAAAATTGACGATAAACTTTCGTAAAAAGCGCATTTCAATTTGGAAGTTTTTTTTTTAAATCAACCTTATTTACAGGGAAGGGTATACTGAATTTTTTTTTACAAAATAAATAATAATATGGTCTATAAACATATGGAGAAATAAGAAAAAATCATGGGTCATTTTAAAAAAAATGTTTTGTGGCATTTATCCTCTTTAGATTTACACAATTTAGTGAATTTGTAATTTTAGAAATCATGTTATACACATGTTATTGATCAGGGAGAATTAGCATTTCCAAAAGCTATTGTATATAGGTATAATGGTCTTTCAAGATGTATGTGTTTTAGCTTTTACAAGACCTAAGCGAATACAAACATTTTACTGAAAAATGGCCTGTACCATTCAAGGGCAGATACCTATAGCATGAAAACAAGCTTGAAAAGATACCGTCAAATTGTGATTTCATTCTAGGGGCCACAACTATGGCCCAATTGTCAAAAGAAGTGATCAAATTGTTTAAGGTCACAATGATAAAAAGCAAAGGCCTGAAAGGCCTGAATTGAAGACAGGACTGAATATTAACAATTGGAGTGAAAATTGTGGCGTTTCGAGAAGATCTCTTGAGTGGGAATCAAAAATATAAAACAATCCTTGATGGTTACATATGGAAACTGCACTTCCATTAGAAATGAAAATGCTATACTTTGAAGACTCATTGCTTCCAGGTAAACCTATCCCTCTCGCCAATTCAAGCTTAACAAGAGGGTAACTGCCTTCATAACCGCTATTCACCCCCAGTGTAAGTTCTTAATATCCTAAATGAAAAAAGAAAAACCATTTTACCAACATATATATGGTGGCAATTCCTGAATGCTAGAAACTCATATGAATTATTGCAACCATGTTTTATAAAATTGTATAGATTATCCCCAGCAATTAAAAAAAGACCCAAATCCCTTTTTCCAGGCAACTCATTAAGTGGATGTGTAAAAATCTTAAAAAAAATGTTAATCCACATGAATCATATTGCTTACCCCTTGATGAGGAGCTGAACATTTCATTGCCATGGTGAATATTGCCCTGAATTGGAAATTAGTTCAAATTTCTTTTACATTTATTATCTGGTCCAGGATTTGACTCAAAATCTCAACATAAAAGAAGCAATTAAAGTAAATATACCAATATTCTTATACTTTTACTAGTCAAAGTCAAGAAGAAGTATTTTCTCGTGCAATAGCTGTAGCTTTTTTTTATTACCTTTGTGAATACCCTTTAAGTTTCTTCCAAGAGTGAAACATCCTTTTCTAATTCTCCATTAAGATACATGTATTTCGACCTCCATTTCAGGTTATTCATGTTGCATATGGTCTTACTTAGTAGAAATTATTTTAACTACAAAATAATACAAAAACCTGTTAAGACAACCAACCTTTCATGCCTTTTCCTCGGGACTGGTTGTCTAGATCGAGATTCCTGTTTGAACCATCCGGTGAGCTATCAATTTTGACAAAACTGTCAAAATGACAGATCGTTAAATGACCTCCCGAGCTACAGCATTTATCACCTTGTGTAGAATTCTTCAAAGTCCACTCCAGAATGCTACAAATTTATCCATTCCAGTTTCCAAAACATTTTTTTTTTATTGTAAGAAAATTGTCGAAAACAAAAGCGGAAACTCAAAACCGGGGTCGCGCATGCGTGGTACAACTGTACAGGCCATTCGGAACACCACTCGGCCAATCTCACGTTTTCGTCTCAACTCGGCCGATTCCGTAACCTACATTTAGATAGATCGGAGACTTCTGAGATCAAAGATTGCCGAGCGAATATCACGATCACGATCTGTTGTAGTTTACGGAAATGGCCGAGTGATGTTTCGAATGCTGTACAATATGGATAGACGAAACAAGCCTGATAATAAAGTAATTTCTAAAGCCATCGAAATGAATCCAAGTAAAAACTCAAACCCAGGCAATTCCAAGGGTTTACGAGTTTATTCAAATAGCCTTGTGCTGTGTAAGTATTTATCCATTTACACTAACGACAGGCCCGGGAGACGGATAAATAAAGCAATCCTTAAGGACACACAAACGCACAATTTAACGAGAAATAGCGAGTCTAAAATGGGGAGCTGAAAATAGCTTGCCAATGCATAAAAACAGTTGTAGGATGCAATTGAATATTTGGAGCAAATGCAAAAGATTGCAGCCGAAAACGCCCTAAAACAGCACCACTCACGCATGCAAAACACGACATCTGCGTAGATCACGTGTTCACCCCCCTGAGGTCCCGTCCAGAATTTAGGTCAGCACCAAAATTTACGGTATAGGCCTATTACTACACTATTGATTATTTTTGCCGCGTTTATTTTTAAGAATGGGTCTACTTTTTTTAGCGTAATGACACATGTATGTGATATGTTAGCAAAATCTGATGGCGACGATCCCTATATTGAAAGACAGGCAAGCCTGTCTTCAATGAAAATATAGAAATTGGGAAGAAATCACGCTATGTCACGCTAAGGCGTTCTAGTTGATAATTTTCTTGGTTACTTTCAAGAGCATTATATATTCCCAAATCTTCTCAAAGATTGGTCATTAAGCTTTTTTTGTATGACACGGAGGGAAAAGGTGCAGTCTATATCAGGGGAAAAGGGGTCTTAATGACATTGTTCTTGTTAACACTTTAAGAGGCCAAAATATGACCCGCTCTTAACGAAACTTGGTCAGAACGTTTGTCAAGTCAAAAGGATGAAAAAGATCTGATGGGAAAGAATCTAGGTCATTTTACAGGGAAAAGGGGCATTAATCATACGGTCACACTTTAGAAGCCAAATCTTAAACATATCAGAATGTTTACCAGGTTATAAAACAGAAACCAAAGTGAAATAGGGAAGAAACACTGTATCATTGTTGCAAGAGGGACCTAAATGACAATTTTGTTTGCACTTAAAGAGGCCGTAACTATGGTACAATCATAATCAAAGTGGGTCAGTATGTTTTGCAAGTCATAAGGATGATCACTATCATTATTCGGAAAGATCCATGCCAGATCACGAGAAAAGAGGGCCTGAATGACAATTTTGATAATACCACCCTAAAGGCTACATATACCTCTCAATTTTCAGGAAACCTGGTCAGAATGTTTGCGAGTCCATAAGGATGGACCCTCTTGAAAATGAGAAGGATCCATGCCGAAACACAAGAAAACAAGCCTAAATGAAACTTTTTTTATTTTCATTCTATGTGCCTCGAATATGACACAATTTTCATGAAGCTTAGTAAAACGTTTGTCAAATCACTAGAATGAATCCTATTGAAAGTTGGAATTATTCATTATATAACATGCGAAAGCATAAAAAACGCACATGGAACCCACCTATAGAACTACGCGGTAGAATCCAGAGGGCTGGCTTGGATATCCAGGGGCTGACTTGTTTTACGGACGAAATTGTGAATGACCAATGGGTGGCCTATTTAACATTGCAACATTCGATGTCCTTTTTGGAGTAAACAAATAGTGAACATGGCACATTTTGAAAGGCATAAGCTTATAAACGAATGTCTGAGTATGGCTTACATGTAATAAGCGTTATTTTTTTAAGAATTTGCCCAGAAAACAGTGCAAAAAATCGTAAGATGCGGGATAACCTTTTTCACAATTCTTTAAAGCCGCTCTTTCTCAGTTTTTCATAGAAAAAAACATCTTTATTAGAAATGTGCGTATTTGTAGACGATTAAGAATGTCACAAGGGTTTTGGCACTAAAAACAAAAAAAATCAATAATTTTGTAGCTCATTTTTTCGAAACGGCAAGATCAGTAAGGGATCCAGTCTATTTATTTCGAGTCTATAAATCGCAAAATCATTATTTTCCGTAAATAATCTTTCATTTTTGCTTGTATTGATATGAAATTTTCAGCTGTCAATTAGTTTTACCTTAATCTTTGATCAAATAAGACAAACATGCGGAATGCACATGTATAAATAGTTGGCTCGAAATAGAAGAATACTTTTTTAAGCGTTGTAGTTGCTTTTTTTTTCAGAATGAAAAATTCAGGAATATCGGTCTTTCTTTCCATGAATTACCAAATTAAATCTTATTATTCTAAAGACTGCAACATGATGAGGTCGTTAATTTCGATTGATTTTAAGAAAATTTTCAAAAATAACATTTTTCGAATCTGTGAAAGAGCAACTTTAACTAGGAAAGATTTTTTGATTCATGGTGGTTCGTGAATAAATATTGCTAGGAAAATCGCTAAAAAGACTTTAGTTTAAAAAATCTGTTTTACTCTCAAGGAGCAGCAATTTTTGTTAAAATCTTCGTTAATCACGGTCAAAATTTCTAACTAGTCAATAACTTAACCTCATTCAAAAACGTATCGCCCTATAAAAAAAGTGAAAAATGAGCTTCTGTGCTTGACACATTTTTTTCAGTACGTCGGTGTGTTTGTATTCCTGAAATTTGTTAAGAAAAAAAATCATACAACTACAACACATTCAAATTTGCCAAGGGAACCATCGTGATGACGTGGTTAGCGATATAGGACCCTCATTTTCGCCTTATTTGATTATGAAATGATTTCCAAATAATGATTTTGTAAGAAGTTAAAATATTGTACAACACATGTTTTACGCTAAACCTTTGACAGTAGAAAAATCCCTTCTTACTAGCATATCGAGGGTGACATCTTTTAAAACCTTTATCCGTTATTGCTTGCCCGCTTACTAGGTTTTACCCGTGAATAAGCCCAAGAACTTCTAAAAGTAATCTACTGTAATTGGTCTAAATGAGGGAATAAGTGGTTCATCTCAAAACACAGAAATGAGCCTGTGCGTGATATTTCCAAAAATTTCAAATATGCAAAAAACAAAGATTCTGACCAGCCTGTGCATCCGCACAGTCTGACCAGAGTCTTCTCTATGCGCTTAGTAGATTGATTAGGTCTCAAAGTATCTGTAGACAATCAAGGCACTTTATATTTAAAGTATGTGGCTGTCTATGCTGCTCAGTGTTATCATCTCATAAACATTTCAATTTGCTGGAAATGTCACGCACAGGCTCATTAATGGTTATCAAGATTTCGTCAAACGCGTTCTATACAGAGACTGAATACACCACTTTTGAGTTTCCATGAGAAGCAAAAAACTCCAAGGAGATTTATTTCATAGAACTACTCAATGTTGTACAGAAACGGTAAACAAAACATGTACACTTTTGACACTGTTCTAAAATTTTGTAAAAACACAATTCTTCGTGGCATTACTAAAAAAGTTGATTTGAAAACAAAAATTATCAATATCGGCCAAATGTTGGTCCTGATAGAAATCAAACGAGTTATACGTGGACTGTAAGTTTGTTATATGTATAGCTAAGCACGAGTTTAGTTTCAGAAAAAAAATATTCGTAAATTTGAGACACGAGTACCTCGTTTCATTAATAAAAGAACAAAAAAGTTGGTTCAATATAAAACTGTTGGAGTAACCGAGAGACAAAATTAATTGCTTCTTGCCTTTTCTAAGACGCACACCCGTGATGATGTACATCCTACCAGCGACCTTCATATTGTGTTACTAGCGTCTAATTCATTTGGCTATCGTACAACTAGTCACTAAACAAAACTATTCGCAACACAGGAACCATACATCCAATGAATCATTTAACGTCGCACTTAGATAAGCGTCATGATCCTTATGTGAATGTTATTATTAAACAGTGATTTTTTTTTCATGATAAATAATTATTTGTGAATTTCGATTATATCTTAAAAAAAGTTTCAAGTAAAGAAATATCAACGAATTCTAGAGATCCTATGATTATTTTTGCATAAATGTTATACAACCTGAATCATTAAAAAAAATTCTTACCCATCTGGAGAAAACAGTAGCCAAATTTCAAACATAAAAAGTAGAAAGTGGGTAACGGCACACCATCCGTATTTCTGCACATCCCATCTTTCTTGGTGTCTAGGAAAGAAAATAGTATTGAAATGTGTTAAAACACACATTTTTGTATTTGAAAAAAAAGAGACAGCGCTTCTATATTATTGAAAAAGTGAAATATCAAACAACTAGTTTCCGATGACCTTCCGAGAGTTTAAATGGGATAACTATTTTTTTTATAAAATTAGATCGATCTCTCTGCTGCCAGCACGGAAAAATTATCAAAACTTCCACTATTGATTCTTTCAGAGGGAATAAAAAACTATTTGTTCAACTCATCTTCCTTCATTTTTTCTATTTAAAAACCTTGGAGGCATTTTTTCAAAAATTATAAACTTGCGTCAAGCTTCAAGCAGAAAATCCGTCAACGCGCCAACTCACTACTTACGTTTCTTAATGACAGGAAGCATGAAATACAATTTTAACATAAAATGACATTATAATGAGGACCACAAAGACATTTTAAAATATGAATATGATAACGCGTTTTCAATGCGGTTCAGTATATCGATTGAGTCTCAAAAGTGTTCAGAGTGACACAGGACTATTTTCTTAGAAAGTAATGGTATCAATAGCTAAACAGATATCTCCCTATCTTTTTTTTTTACTACAACCATGTACAAGCATGTATTTTTCGAATGTAAGATTTCACCATTTTTGAAAATTCGAATAAAGAATTGTCGAGATATTAATTTGTCTAATCTTTTTAATTTTTGTTGAAATCAAATATATTTTTCTGTTGAAACGAAAATTATAATCAATACCTCGTTGTGTAACAGTATAATAATACACATGCACTAAAAAGGATGAAAAAGCAGCTACAACCTGCCCACCAAACAGGATTTAGAACTTCCGTCATTTTCAACCTGCAAGACATATGATCTATTTCAAGATAGTTGCCGACATAACTTAACATAAGTGTCGTTCTCCAAAAACATCTACAATTGATTTCTTTTATGGTTAGCCAAAAATTCAGTAATTGCCTTAAAATCGAAAGTCTGTGTTAAGCCGTCTGAGGTTTATACAGTTACTCAGAATCGTAAAATTGAGAAGTTGATTGATTTTCGACTGGTTTAGGAATTAAATTGATTGAGAGGGAGGAGCGAGTTTTGAATGAATTTCAGAGGAGGTAAAACTTTTTTTTTCCCTTTTGGACTAAAATAGGGATTTTCACCTCCTAATCTATGTACGTATGTGATTTTTGTCTTCACGGGCGAATCAAATGCTAAAAAATCAGCACCAACAAATGAAATCATACAATAATATGATCGATTTGATTTCAAAGTTTATAATTTTGAACGATTTCAAAGCGTTTTGAACAATTTAAAGCGTTTTTGAGCGATTGGGGTGAGTGTTAGGAATGAATGATAAGAGTGAGTGAGTGATTCTGAGTATTTTTGATCGGAATTATTGTTTATTTCACGATTGATTAAATATTGTAAGTTGCTTGATATATTCGCCCGACATAATCGGTATAACAGTTGGTCATGAATATGTGAATAGTAAGAATAACTACATTACCGTAAAATATCAGTTCAACATCTTTCAAAACCATCATTGTCTATAAAGATCAAAATACGTTGTAAGTGTCAAATGACTAGAAGTTTAAGAGATTCTTATCGTCTACCAAATATCAAATAATGAGAAACTCAGTCAGATATCGTACTTTACAAGAAAATTATGAAGAGGCAAAATATTTAAGGGCTAATCAAAATTCTACTAGGCGGAGGTTTATCCAAGGAACATTATCCAGCAAAGTTTGGATGAAATAGGTCCGGTAGTTTTGGAGATCAATTTTCAGTGAAAAAAGCCCGCCACGCCACGCCATAATTTGGGGCCGAATCAAAATTACTTGATTAACTTGAGAATAGTCAAGAAACGCTCATGCCATGATTCATATATTTTGTCGCAATAATTTGGGAGAAGATTTTTAAGAATTTCATATTGAAAATAAGCCAGGCCCTCAGACGCACCTTTTCTTCGGCCAATCAAGATTTCTTGAACAATCTAAGACGAGGGTCACTTATGGAAGTCTCATGCCAAATCTGAATGAAATCAGGCCTGTGACTTGGGAAGAGATATCAAAAGATTTTATAGTGAAAATATGCCCCTCCCTGTCACGTCCATATTTGGTTGGGTCATTCAAATTTCATGATAAAAATAAGGAAAAGGCTCACACAAGGATCATCCATGTCGAAATTTCATTGAAAATGGGCCATTTATTTGTGAAAAGGTTTCAAAATATATAGAGAAAATATGCTCCGCCCTGTCACACCCTAATAATTGGTGCAATCCAAAGTCTTGAACAATTTGAGAAGAGGGTTACCTAAGACACATTCATGCCAAGTTTTCATTGAAATCGGGCCAGATGTTAGGGAGAAGAGGATTTTTAAAGATTTTATAGTGAAAATATGAACCCTACCCCCCCCCCCCCGCCGCCACGCTCTTTCACAATTTAAGAAGTTTCCTCAACATCCGCCTGTCGGCCTATCAGTTTAAGGATGATGTTTAAAGAAAAAAGTACGCACGGAAGGACATACGGCGGAAACGTCGCCCTGATAAAAACCCACTTGCCCTCGGCCAGTAGAGCTAAATAAGCGTCTCATCGAAACAACAAACAACTTAACCACAAAAGTAAGAAACTAAATGTCTTTAAGGTTGTGGTTGTATTGGTTTTTTTATAGTAATTGTCTTCCGCCATATTTCTCCCTTTAGTGTTCGTTTGAATACTCCTTGCAAGTAGTTTCTGGTTAAAGTTTGCTACAAAGAGATTTTGCAAGAAATTCTTTCAAAAAGATAATGATGTTTTAGTACAAATTATATAGAAAGACCAGAAGGCATTAACATAGTGGAAAGTAATCATAGGTGCACACAAAATTCTCTCATGCTGAAATCCTATACAATCCTGATCCAGATAAACTTTTTGCTTAGCCTATCTGAACTTTACACTCGGTTTCTTAAGTAAGTTCAGAGCGAGGATCCTTTAGTAACATATATACTTCTTCACCTAGACATGAAAGATCTTTAATTAGCATTCATGCTTCGTGATCTTAGGTTGAGATTCTTACAACCAGAATCACGATGACTAAGAAATTGGACAGTCAACACAGAAAAAAATGAGACATCTCAAGAAAAGAAATAAAAAATAAGAAAGTTTAACCAATTAGCATCAAGTACTTGCAACAAAGACTACATATTTACATGAAATATTGAAAAAAAAGGTTTCTATTCCGTTGAACAGAAATAAGAGAGAGCGAAACTTGTGAAATAAGAAAAATAGCAGAAAATGTGAGTTGCGAATAGAAATGATATCTCCCAGATAAGAAAAGAGTGTTCATTTTACCAATTGCAGTGAAAGTAAATGGAAATTTTGCCAAAAAGGTCATTCCCAATGCACTGCTTTCATTTGGCAGAAAGGCCTATATATATTAACAAAGAATGGGAGAAGAGGAGCATGAAAAACCGCAGGCCAAAAAAACTTAATTGGAAACAGATGCTAAAAAAAGAAAGAGGCAAGAAGATTTATGGAGAGAGCTAGAGATAAGAAAAACAGCAAAGGAACAGGGAAAGGTTCTAACAGAAAGTAACAAGAAACAAGAACAAGATTTGAGATAAGGACAATAAATGTCTAATGATGCAAATGAACGCCCGTTACAGGCGACCAATATGAAAGATTTTGATGAGCTGAAATTTCGCAAAGGCCTTTTGGCTTTTGCAAGTAAAACAATTTAGGTTACAATGTATCAGATTGAGAATAAAAAAAAGCAGTATAGAGCAAATCCACTCACAGCAAAAAGAACGATGGGGGGGGGGGGGGCTTTTCTGACAATTATGCTATTATAAAAAAAGTAAATTTTATCTCGATTCCCTTTATTGTTTGAAGTGTGATCTTATTAAAAGGATAAGTTTATACAGATATTTGTTGTTTATCCTACTTGTATAATGTAATTATGAATAATATGCGTTCATTTTAGTAATTTCTCACATAGTCAAGGACGATTATTATTAGTTTATACTATTTCGAAGGTTTGGTATTTGTTTATTACATTTCATTTTAGTCAACATAGGGTATCCTGTTATTTGGAACCAATATCTAATTATGAAAGGAAAACATAGTGGAAATGAAGAAAATGAGTTATGCTATTTTTCTATCATGTATTACAATATGCCTTTTCCCATTTCAGTACTGGCTTTATCTTCAACTTCTTTCAATTAATTCATGTTATGACGATGACACTTGCAGTTTTTTTGCATCAAGTTGTTCCACATTCATTTCAAATTAAACTGTTCCTTGAATTTTTTTGTTTAATTTAAAAGAAATGGGGATTATTAATATGGGTCAGAATACCCGAAATTTTCAGAATACCAATCTCTTCAAAAGTTTATGGCTTATAAGGAAATATCATATTACCCCCTTAAGGTTTTTTTTTTCTTTCTTTTTCAAAAAGCATCATGCATAAGTTGACATTGTATTTTAACAATGTATCACTTTCATACTATAATAATTGAAATAAATGCGAGAATTAAGCAGTTGCTTTTAGGGGGGGGATAAGTGGCCACATGTGCCCTGAGACAGATATGTACCATAATACCATGCAAATTAATTTAGTGTGTAGAGGCCTATATTTTCTGACTCAAATTACTATATGTAGGAAGTACACTTAGATTCTGAAGTTTTTCACCAAGATAAACTATAATATATTTGTTACGTTTTATTAAATTCTCGCCTCTACATAACATCCACCATGATGAACACTCTATTTACATTATTTACTGCCCTCTTCACACGAAAATAGAATATGTACGGAAACGATAATTTAGGATATCATTACAGAATAAGCGTTTAGCGACAAAAAACCTTTAACGACATTTTACATACCAAGATCTAAAATAGAATTGTATTTTTGTTACTTATGAAGGACATGTACGCCGCATTTTTTGAATCCGAGAAATGCTATTCCTTACACGAATAAAAGTACATAACTTTAGATTGATTATTGATTTAATAAGATTGGTGTATGAAGTAAAAGTTTTCTCGTCACAAGTGATTTTCCCTAAGGAAAAAAAATGTCTAGCCACTTCGTCCCAAATAAGATTTTTCTGAAATGAGCTTAATATGTATAAAATGTATGTCTATTGATGATCTTTTTGAAATCAGAAATAATGAAAATTATGCCTGAGCCTAATAAAATCTTTTGAACAAACTTTCCTCAAATTTACATCTCATTTTAATCAGGTAAAAGCGTTGATTTATTATCAAAAGTTACGTGTTACGTGCCATTTTGTCCCTCACGCTGAAAATGACGTGTTTTTTTTTTACATTTTGTCGAGTACCGAACTCGGGTATGACTTTTAATATCAATTTTAAAAGTACGTTTATAAAAAAAATCAATTATCTTTTCAAATATAAGTTTCATAGATTATAACCTAAATTGTTATAAATAACTATTATGATGATAATATAAGTATAACAAAAGTTAACAGGGTAATAAAAATACCTTAAATCTGGTTTACGTTGTCGCAATAAAAGAAATAATAACTATTATGATAATTTTAATAATAGTAGACAACAAAAAAATGCATAAATGTGTCTTGATGTAGTTTTTCGAAGTGAAAAGTTACTTTGTGTGTTATGTTTTTGTGTCACAATTTTTCCTTTTGTGTGGAATGGATTTATTTGAGGTATTGAAATAAAACGCGAGTCTTTGTGATATGACTTTTAAACACTGATGTCGTTTTATTATACAAAAAATGTCTAACTAATCTTACAAACTCGTCAAAGTGTTGTATAACGAATATGTGTAGTTTGGTGTAACTATTTGCTACAAATACGCTATATTTTAAACTACGTTGGTTGCTACGCTTTCTGCTATTCCCATGTATGTCATAGGGAAAAGAGTCTCGATGAGACAATTTCATTAAATAAAACCTCAAGTGGTCTTTCAACAAGATCGTTCTTATTTTTTACCTGGAGACCTTGTTTTTACCCTACGTGACCCGAAATACGTTTTATGCAAGACTTTATCATGGTATTCAAGGTTTATTGGGAAAAAAAGTAAGGCATCTATGGAAGAGGGTGACTGATAGCAATTTAAAGTATTCAAGTCATTTTTAATATTGCTTCATTATGACTGCTGAATCAACCTGAAAATTGGTCAGATTGGTTGCCTTGATGAAATATCACTCAACTACGAAATTGGGTCAAGTGGAATAAAAAAAACTAGGCCCAAGTTCAAATCAAAGAAAAACCTTGCAGGCACTCTAGATACCACAATTACGGCTCAATCAGTCTGAAAATTGATCAGATTGATTAAATGAAATCTCAAGCCAAGTTGGAATTTTGGTCTTAAATAGGTCTAAAACAAGGTCACGAGATCTAATCTAAAAAAAAGTTGTAGACACTGTAGAGTCCATTTTTTCCCAATCTGTATGAAAAATTGTCAGATTGATATTCTTTGTGGAATCTCAGTCAATTTCGATATTGCGCGAAATGGTTTGAAAACGACAAAACGGGGTCAAATATTAAAAAAACAGTGTAGACATTCTAGAAACCATAATTTTGCTCAATGAACCTGAAGATTTGTCAGATTTATTGTCTTGTGCAATCTAGGCCAAGTTCGAAATTGGGTCAACCTGAGTAAAAAACTAGGTCAGGAATTCACATCTTAGAAAACCTTGTAGACACTGTAGGGGCAATATTTTGCCCAAATATTCTGAAAATTGATTAATTGGTGGTCCTGATAAAACCTCCCTCAAATTTTAAATTAGGCCAAGTGGAGTCAAAAAATAAGTCGTGAGGTCAAATCTTAGAAAAACATTGTAGACACTCTAGAGGCCATGTTTTTGCCTAAAAAAACTGAACCTTGGTTTGATTGATTGTCTTGATGGAATCTCTGTCAGGTTTGAAATTAAGTAAAATGTGGGTTAAAAATTAACATCGAATTTTTGTTAAGTGGGGTCAAAAGATGATCACATGGTCAAGACTTAGAAAAACTTTGTGGACACTCAAAATGCAATATTGTTTTTTCTAAAAAAAAACACCCCTAATCAAAATATTAGGTTACGAGGACAAATCTGAGAAAAATCTTGAAGACACTCTAGAAGCCATACTTTTGTTCAATCAAACTGTTGAGTAGTAAGGTTGATAATCTTGATAAAATCTCAGACAAGTACGAAATTTGGTCAAGTTGAATACACAAATCTTGTCACGAAATCCATTCTTCGAACATCCTTGTATACACTCTACAAGTTAACATTTTTGCACAAAAATTCTGAAAATTGATAATATTGATTGTCTTGGTGATATATCAAGTGGGGTTAAAAGCTAGATGCGAGGTTAAATCTTAGAAAAATCTTGTAGACACCGTAGAGGCCTTTCTTTTTCTTTTTGTTCTTTTTTCTCTCATTGAATCTGAAAATTGGTAAGATTGATTGTCTTGATAATATCTCGGTCAGGTTGGAAATAGCGTCAAATAGGGTAAAGTTACAAGGTCAAATCTTAAAAAAACATTGTGGACACACTAGAGGCCATATTTTTCTCAATCAACCTGAACATTGGTCAGATTGATTGTCTTGATGATAATTCGGTCAAGTTTGAATTTATGTCAAGTTGGGTCAAAAATTAAGTCACATGGTCAAATATTAGAAAAACTCAATAAAAAATTCGTCAAATTAATTGTATTGATGATGAAATCTCGAACAAGTTCGAACTTTGGTCAAATGGGGTAAAATACTAGGCCACTGGTTCAAATCTTCGAATCTTCTTCATATTTTCTGTTCATTCAACCGGACAAATGATCAGATTGATTGTGTAGTAATGCAATGTCGATCAATTTCGAATTGGGTCAAATGGGTAAAAATGAGGTCACGAGGTTAAATATTAGAAAAAACATAGAGGCCATAATTGATACTCAATAAACCTGAAAATTGATCAGATTGGTTGTTTACATTAAACATAGGCCAAGTCCGATATTAGGTCAAGCTGGGTCAAAAACTAGGCCACAAGGTCAAATTATAGAAAAACACTATATGAAAATTGGTCAGACTGATGATTTTGGTAAAATCTTTGTCAAATTTGCAATTGCGTCAAGTGGGGTCAAAAGGAAGATCGCGGGGTCAAATGCTAGAAAAGCTTATAGACACTCTAGGTACCATGTTTTTTTGCTTAGTCAACCTGAAAATTTGTCCGAATGATTGTATTTATAAAATCTCGGTCAAGCTCGAAATTGATCAAGTCAACTGAAAAAGGCCACGAGGTCAAATCTTAGAACAGCATGTGGACACGCTAGGCGCCATATTTTTTGCTCAACGAACCTTACAATTAGTCAGATTGATTGCCGCCGTCATGAAATCTTGGTCGGAAATTGGGTAAAGTGGGGTAAAAACTGGTTCAAAAACTAGGTTACAAGGTCAAATATTAGAAAAACCTTACATTCACATCGGATGCCATTTTTCCGGCTTATTCAACCTGTTAATTGGTATTTTTTGTTTTGATCAATTCTTAGACCGTTAACTCAGGTGAGCGATTTAGAGCCATCATGGCTCTATTGTTTTAAAATCTCTTTGTCTATGTCGTCAAATCGTTGTTAAAATGGTTGAAAAAGATAACAAATATGTGGTGTTCATCAATTTCCTTTTACAAATACTCAATGTAATCCTAAAGTTATCATATCGACATATGTTTATGAAATAAGGAAAAATATATCTACCATCTTTTATGTCCTATCACCACTTAATATCCCGGTTTTATACAAGGAGACTATAAAGTAAATTATACTTTTTTATACTATTGAGGAAGTAAATGTAGTTAATAAAGAGAAGAGTAAATAGAAGTTGTAAATCGATGTAAGATAAAAAGGTTTAAACTATAAACCTTACCAAATACATAACTGAGGGTATCCCATTACATTGACGCTTTACAAAGATTTCATGCGTAAATTGTTTCATTGTCTTACATTTTTAGAATTGTATCTGCTTTAGAATTTAAAGTGAACACATTAAGCAAATTACATTTGAAGTAGACTCTCGTTTTATGTAAAGAAATAATATAATCATTCACTTTTGAAATACGGTTAATATAAATAATAAATGTGTATCTATTTGTAGTACTATATTTCACGATAGAATTATTCATTTGTCGATTAACAATAAGAACCAAATAATGGCCCATGATTTTAATCTTCGACCATGCAGGCAAAGATAGCGATTTATTGACACCTGCTGTTGCATTTACCTTGTCTCGGACAGGTACGTCGTAGTAACCAACTTAAAAAAAAAAGGTTTGTCAGGGCAAGCGAACTACTTCCGCGTCCCAACATTAATCATGTTTTCAAAGTCCATATCTCATGTATAGATTACGGTCGGTAAAATATGTTATCGTTTGTTATATGCCCGTCGAAGTTGGAACATATCATTGGATCAATCGTGAAGTCCGGGTGGCATCCACTTCCTTTTTCCGGAGAATAACTCTGTTACCTAAAATCCGATTTACTTAAACTTTGGCGGGAATATTTGTCTGCTGATTATGGAATGCAATGAACAAAAACCATAACTCTACCTTGCTTATCTTAAACATCTTTAAAAGTATACGAGCTATGATCATAACGTTTCATTTGTAGATAGATCTCACCAAGGGAAAGCGCGGTGTACAATAACCATAACTCTATCTGGCTTATTTTTAGCTCATCTGAGCAAAACGTGCTCAAGGGGAGTTTAAAGGGTGACCCTGGGTCAGTCGTGCGTCGTCAATAATCTTAGAAACTTCTTCTTCTCCTGAACCACGGGGCCGATTTCAATGAAACTTCGACAGAATGTTCCTTGGGTGACCCTCTTAACAAATCAACAAATCGTTAGCTAAATTTTGGTTTGTCTATAAATATGCGCGTGGCAGGGCGTGGCATTTTTTCACTTTGAAACATTTGAACATCTTCCCCTGAACCACTGGGCCAATTTCAATGGAACTTTACCAGAATGTTTATTTGGTGACCCTCTTCAAAAATTATCAAAATTTCGATTGGCCTATAAATATAGTCGTGGTAGGGCGGGGCTTATTTTAGCCCAAAATCTTTGAACGACATCTCCTCCTGAACCACTGGGCCGCTTTCTATGAAACGTTTCCAGGATGATCCTAGGGTTACCCATTTTGATAACTGATCGTGAAATTTTGATTGACTCATAAATATGGGCATGGCAGGGCGGGGCTTGTTTTAAGCCCTAATCTTTGAACGACATCTCCTCACCCATTGGGCCGATTTCAATGAAAATTTACCAGTATGCTCTTTGGTTGACCCTTTTTAAAAAATTGTTTTCGAAATTTTGATTTGCTAATAAATGTAGGCGTGGTAGAGTGGGGCTTATATTGAGCCCGAAATTTTTGAACGACATCTCCTCTGAACCACCGGACAGATTTCAATGAAATTTTACCAGAAAGTTCCTTGTATGATTCTTTTCAAAAATTGTTCCCGAAATTTTGATTGGCCCAAATATACGGGCTTGGCAGGCTGGGGCTTATTTAGAGCCCAAAATCTTTGAACGACATCTTCTCTTGATCCACTCGGCCGATTTCAATGAAACTTTACCAGAATGGAAGGGTCTATTCACTTTAGATCCTTAGAATAACTTCTCCTCTTCAACAATTAGGCAACTGTGAATGAAACATTGTCAGAAAGTTACTTGGATGGGTTCCACTGGACCAATCAAATTCGGTGAGAAAAATTACTCTACTGCTCAAGATATACTATTGTGATCGTTCAATGTGCGTCGTCCACAATTTCTTAAAACATCTTCTCCTCCTAAACCGATTGGCCAACCTTGATAAAACATGGCAGGGATTAAGCTCTTCTAAGTTTGTACCCATAAATAAAATCCATCCTTAACTCTTGTTGCCATGGCAAAAGGTGAAATCGTATCGTTCGATTGACTTCTATATAGACCAACATTTTGCCAAAAATCTCAGAAACGAATTAATGAAACGTATTTTTTCTTGTCATGTCATATTTTCTAACTAATACTATGACGAGTCAGAATTTTGGAAAGTGTAATTGTTTTTTGTCCGTCCGTCTACATGTTAACTTTCAGCCTTTCTTACCTACTTGTGTCTGTATTAAACGGAACAGCGAACTGTAACCTAAAAATAGAACTGCTTTGCATAGGTGCCGAGTCAAAAGTGTAAGCTTTTAAGTGAGTTATTTTAGTAAAGAAATCGAACATTTTTAGCTCACCTGAGCACAAAGTCCTCAAGGTGAGCTTTTGTGATCCCATGATGTCCGTCGTGTGTCGTATGTCGTGCGTCGTCAACATTTACCTTGTAGACACTCAAGAGGTCACATTTTTTTACGGATCATCCTGAGATTTGGCCAGAATGATTGTCTTGTTAAAATCTCGGACAAGTCCGAAATATGGGTCAAGTTGGGTCAAAATTGAGGTCACGGGGTCAAATATTAGAAAAATCTTGAAGACACTTTAGAAGCCATGTTTTTTCTCATCAACCTGAAAATTAGTCTGAATGATTGTCTTGATGAAATCTCGGAAAAATTTCGAAATTCGGTCAAGTTGGATCAAAATTGAGGTCACGTGGTCAAATATTATAAAAACCTTGTAGACACTCTAGAAGCCATGTTTTTGCTCAATCAAATTGAAAATAGGTCAGAATGATTGTCATGCTAAAATCTCCGATGAGTTCGAAATTGGGCCAAGTTGGGTAAAAAATGAGGTAACGGGGACAAATATAAGAAAAACCTTGTAGACACTCTAGAAGCCATTTTTTTTTTTTGCTCAATCAACCTGAAAATTGGTCAGAATGATTGGCTTGATGAAATCTCGGACAAGTTCGAAATTGGGTCAAGTTGGGTAAAAAATGAGTTCACGGGTCAAATATACTGAGCGCAAAAAGTTTAGTCGTTCCGTCTTTGATGGGATATATTTCAAGATGTGATTAATCTGTTACAACGATGTTGACATTTATAAAGATTTTTTTCAATTTCCTTCTAGAATGCAATTATTTGAATTGTTAGACAAGGTGGTCAGTCATAACGATATGATTCTCTACAGACCGGTAGAATGATAAAGTCACACAATTTAAAAAATGGACATCCTTCAGTTTTTTTTTTTGTTGTTGTTGTTGTTTTTTTACACATTCGAATGAATTTTTGTCATCAATATCATTTAAGGGTATCTCGTCGCAATAAAAAAGATATTGGTTAGAGCATGGCATAATTCTTATGGCTCTTCAACATCATCTTTGCACCCTACCCATCAAAATGCACATATCGATGGCTCAGCGCAAAAGGGTTGTAACTAGGTTTGGCAAAATTTTACAGGAGAAACAAAAAACTGAATATTTTCTAGATCATTCCATTAACAGTTATTAAATAATAGCATATGAGTTAATTTGAAATAAGTTGTTTCAGAATTATTTTTTTAAAAAAGGTCTGAGTTAACACCTTATTCCCTCTCAAAAATGAACTTTTGTTAAAATAATTTCAGGGTGAAACGGTTGTAACTAATGTTACACTAATGTTAACTAATGTTACAACCCTTTCGCACTGAAAAACAATTATAACTTTCATTCTAAAGACACTGGATTTTAAATGAAAATGCAGATTATAATTTTGATTTTTATTATAAAACATCAAATTTCATATATACTAATATTTTTGCAATTTTGAGGCCTTGATTATCATAATTTATCCTTTTTGACATTACAGACTGCATTTTTTCATAGTTAAAGAGAGCAATCAGAAAACTCAGATGAGCGTCTGATCTATGTCTACACAAATTGCTTGTTGTTTGATGTATCCCTTTGATAAACAATCACATTTTTTTATAAGTGGTTTAACCCTTGTCATGCTGAATAAAAACTTGACAAAATTGCATTAAAATCAAAGTGCTGAGAGCTCTGAATGCAATAAAAGTGAGTCAGTCATTATTTTGAAACAATAGTTTCTAAACTTGTTTAGTTTGTTTAGTTTGAAAGGCAAAAATCAGGTGGTTTGGACTAAGATAATACTGCACATATGTGCAGGCTAATCTTGGTTTTTTCCTCCTGCAAAGCAGGAATATTCTGGGATCAGCATGATATGGGTAATTGCTTAAGATTTTTTTTCTCAGAATGATGTGAAATCTCTTTAAAAGAAGTCTGTGTTTTAATGTTTTTTTCTAGGTAATAGAAAACTTCCTCTAAAGTTAACTCACAATGAGTTAGAAAAAGAGTTTTACTTTTTTTAACTTGAGGATTTAACCTTGCCAGATTTTAAGAGTAAAACAGTATAAAATGGACAAAATGGACATATTGAAATTCTAAAATCAAAATATTAAATGCTTGCATGGTAAAAGTTATCGAGTCATGCTCCTTTTGCATGACGATCACCCTCTATGCATCAGAATACCTTCTTTTTCTAGTACAAGTACTTTGAAAATAATCTATTTCATTATTTCACATTATTTATTGAAATTAATCATAGAATACAAAACATTTACAATTCTGATGGTAAAAAAGAAATAAAGAATTAAATAAAAATTGTATAAGATATAATACACAATTATCCATACAGTCATAATCATGGGGGCAACTGTGATTAATGAATTTGATCTAAACTGATACCATTGATATAAAAAGATAACTGGAATGAAAAGTATGAACTTTAAACAATACAAAGACCAATTTTAGTCCTAAAGAATTGGGGACGTTGTTAAATTTTGGCTATTTTTGACAGACAAGTAAGACCCACATATTGTTGCTTAAAGTAATAGTATAAAACTTTAGGCCATCAACCAACATTTATAAACTGTGACCATACTAAACTGTAACAACATCAATTGAAAACTCATGGAACCTTTTTCTGAAGGTGCACTTTTATTCAGAAACTTGATTGCTTATTCATGTGGCAGTAAGAGATAAAAACTGTGGTGAATTCTAGGAATTATCTGCTTCCTCAGTTGAAGGTAAGATACACAGACATCGCATTGGTCTTTCAAAGTAAATATGTTTGAATATACATATTTACTGACGGATAAAGTATTGTACTTTATGCAAAACTCACAATATAATTTATATAACTTTGTCTGATTCAAATCTGATGGAAGATATTGCTTTTTTGTGTCCTTACGACAATAATGACTGCTGACTTTCTCTAATGAGGTTATATGCTCTCGAACAATTTTCAATTGACTTTCAGGAGTTTTGTTAGGCCTTTCTTTGTACAAACCCCTTTGGTCATCTTCACAAGCTCCAAACATTGTTTTCTTAAAAGTTGTTGACACCATCTTATCAGATATGCCCAAAGTATTCAAGAAAAAAGTTTTACATACTTTTATAGTTGTCTGATTGCCAGTATTGAGCTTTAGAGGTAGAGACCAATTAATTGAAAATTGCCTTCTACTATTTTCTGCTAATTTTTGCCTTTTGTTTCTTCAATTAGCATACATGCGGAGAATTTGCCGTTGTTTGTTTATTTCTCCGAGTTGCCAGAAATAATGAAATATTTGTTCTCTTTCGCCTTTGCAAAATTAGAAGAGCATTTGTACCTGCATGAAGGTCCACATGCTTTTTTTATTTTACAAGATGTCCTCTCCTTGCCAAACTTATTAATATAGTCAAGACCTAAGTTGCATCTTTTTTTAGAAACTGATCTTTTCCATTTATCAAAATTTCTTTTCCTCTTGCGACTCCTTGTAGGCTCATCTGTAGACATATCAATCTCAGAGCTAACATTGATAGGTATTTGCTTTGCAATGTTTTCACTTTGATTAGAAATTTCTACTAGTGGGGATTTGGCATTATTTTGTCTAATGTACTGGGCTAGTGGTACATTGTCACTATCTGAATCAGAACTGGAATATTTATCAGGGTGATAATCTGGATCAAAAGCATTATCACACTCTACAACATCCCCTTCATTTTCGAAATCAGACACCTCTTTATTGTTATGACCTTGAACTGAATCCTTAATTTGATCAAATAGATTTTCATCTACACTGTGCAAAAAAGGAAAACTATTTTCAGCTTATTCAATACCATTTTCTATTGCTGAACTATCTAAGTCGCTCAACACTTCCAGATCAAAATTAGATGAAACTTCTGAAGAAGAAGGAAATTTATTCATAACTTCAATTAATAATTCATCAGCTGCCACCATTCTACATGCATATTCTCCCTCAGACATTGAGTGAAATCCAGAGAAAGCTGACCCTGATTCTGATTCACTGTCAGAGGAAGAATCTGTCTGCAAGATTGGCTGGAACGTTGTTGCTTCAAAGATGCAGGAATTTTCCAACTGAAGTGACTTTGCTAGCTCTTTCACGAAGTAGCATAATGTGTTTAAATCGCTGTGACTAGTTAAACAAGCCCTCCCATCAGGAGACCATAACCCTTTGCAATCTCTGCTGTGAGAATCAAATATGTAAAACTTTTCATCAGATTTGATAATAGCAGTTGTATAAAATGGTTCACATCTTCCCATTGTAAATAAGCATGATTTGTGGTCTTGTTTAAATAGACATTCAAGAGCATCATACAATGAGTATGAAAGGCCTTCAGTCTTTCCATCAACCATACCACTAAAACTTGGATGAATGGCAGCAATGTGATTTGGTAGATCTTGATATGTAAGGTATTCCAAGTTATGTTGATTTTCCAGGGTCATATAAAGCTGATCACCAGAACTTAATATTGAATCCAGATGTTTTGTGTTCCACAGCCTTGGTGGCACTTTAATGGACTGGATAATTGCATGGACAACATTTGCAACACACTATCGTCCTGAGCCCTTAAGGTTCATGTAAAGTGTTTGAGACCCAATATTTAGGGCACTTCATTAGCCAAGAAAAAGCAGTATGTCCAGGTATATTATATATCAAAATGAAGCTATTCGTGAGCACTAGCAGTAAGGCAACATAAGACCGCTATAGCTATAGCGGTATAGCCAAAACATTGTGGAAAAGGGTCATTTTGTACAGAACAAGCACCTGAATGACGGTTGCATAAAATTGCCCCGTATTTTAACAAAGTACAGTCTGAAGTACCATCCAGGTAGTGCTACAACCATAGATATAAAACGCAGTCTCAAAAGGCTCTTTTGAAACAATCAATTTCCATTTATTTTGTCAACATACATGTCAAACCGGTTTGGTCTGTTTTCAAAATAGATGCAAGGTATGGTGCAACATCACACCATAATATTGTGAAATATTTTCTGCGATTTATTTCAAATTATAGTTTTTTTTAATTCAATGATCTACAATATTACTATATATTTATCATTCTGTGAAATAGAAATTGATATATTGCTAAACAACCTTACAGGTATATAAACAATTAATGTCAATTTATGTTGTGATAACACACCATACCATAAAAAGATCTACACGTTTACAAAATAAGAATGACATATATGACATATGTGTTTATAAAATAATTCAAAATAAATTGCTTGCATAACTACGTTTTGGGGCTGAGTTTTATACCAATGGTTGTAGCACTACCTGGATGGTACTTTAGGCTAGACTTAGTTAAAATATGAGCCAATTTTATCCAACAGTCATGCAGTTGCTCGTTCTGTACAAATGACCCTTTTCCACAATGTTTTGGCTATACCGCTATAGTTATAACAGTCTTTTGTTTTTCAACTGCTTGTGCTCATAAATAGCTTCATTTTGATATATAATATTCCTGGACATACTGCTTTTTCTTGGCAAATGAATGCCCTTAAAATTGGGTCTCAAACTCTTTACATGAACCTTAAATTGTTTATATCCCTGGTGAGCTGATGCTTGGATTATCATTTTAACCTGAGGAAAAAAAGGAAAATGACATGTAAGGTTTAAGTTTGTGAAAAAAAATTAATAAATTGTTGGTTTATATCTTGATAAAGTAGGAGGCAAATTGTCACAAGATACACCTGTCATACTGCTGGATTTCTTTTTATGAAAATCAACAAAGGGAAATAACCCAATAATTAAGCTAGGGATATTTACGGTTGTTGATAGTGAACTTCACTCTGTAATCATGAGAGGAACATCAAAGTACTGAAAGTACTGATAAGTTTAAATGCGTTCGAGAGACGCTGACCTCAAGCTACTAACGAAGCTGACGCCTCCCGCCCACCACAGATGATCACATAATACGCCTCGTCTTTTGACGGGAGTATATAAATCAATATATTTTAACAACGAGAGACGCTTAAACCTCTGAATCGCTATACAGGCCTGAATCTGATGAAAGAAAAATGATAACAAGAGGGCCAGAATGACCATAAACCGCTCACCTGAATTCGATTGGTCCAATGGATCTTATGTAAGAAACTTTCTGGCAAAGATTCATTCAAATTTGCCTAATTGTTAAAGAGAAGATATAATTCGAATTATAAGCAGTCGTAATAGACCCTGTTAACCCATTCATTACAGAGGAGACTCAAAATTAGCCCTACCCTGCCATGCCCATATTTGTGGGCTAATGACAATTTTGCCAACAATATTTGTCGTGGGTCATCAAAGGAACATTCTTGTAAAGTGTGATTGAAATCTGCTCTGTGGTTCAGGAGGAGATGTCGTTCAAATATTTTGGGCTCAAAATAAGCCCCGCCCTTCCATATCCATATTTATTGGCCAATTAGAATATAGCGCCAATTTTGAAGAGGGTCACATTCTGGCAAAATTTCATTGAAATTGGCCCAGCGGTTTAGGAGAAGAAGAAGTCTTAAGAAAGTTGGCGACGGACGACGGAGTCACGGTGATCCAAAAAGCTCCCCTTGAGCACGTTGTGCTCAGGTGAGCTTAAAAAGAAGAAAATGGTACGGACCATACAGCCGACTTATGGACGCACAGGGGAACACTTATACACTCAAAACAGTTTTTATATCATTTTCGAATGACTTCTGCTCCATTTGAGTTATCAATTACATTTTTAATTAGAAGTGTCGCAAAGTGGACCTCAACAAGTGATTTGTCCATGATGAAAAGATATTTTTGCAGGGAAGTCTCTTACTTCATGAGTTGGAATCTCGAGACAATTTTTGGACGAAGTTCAATTGTGATTTCGACCTTTGTGACTCCAAAATTGGGCACTTTCTAGGGCCATTGACAAGTTTAATGATTTGGGTCAATTGGTTGTTCAGTTAGAGTGGAAACTGTTAACTGTTTTTTACTGATGACCTTGACATGTATGACCCCGAAACAATTGGGCATTTCTTTGGGTCATGGGCAATATTTGTGTAAAGTTTCGTTATTACAGGTCAATTGCTTCTCCGTTTATCTAGCGGAAAGCAAAAGGTCAATGGACTGAGAGACAGACATAATGAAATCAATATATGCTACTCTACTTCTGAGTTGGGGGTACAGTTGATAACATAGTGAAATTGATAAGGTGAACGATTTTGGAATGATTTAGGCATGGTGTTGAATGAGTGAGCGGAGCGAGTTTTGAGTGAAATTTAAGGGAGGGAATTCAGTGTCGCTTATTTTGTTCATCCTGAACAAAATAAGCAATATATAAAACCTATATAGAATATGCATAAAAGTTCAATCAATAGCTTTCTATATCGTCAAGAACCAATCAGACGCTTTAAATTTCAATTATGTCAGTGAAATCGCGAATTGGTTCTTGCTTAATTCATTTTGAATGCAGATGTTGATCTTTTTTTTTTTAATAACTTTGAGCGTTTTTGAATGGTTTGAGTGAGTGTTTGGAATGAATCAACGGAGCGCTGAGTGAGCGATTAAGAATGTTTTTAATTGAGATGAATGTCAATTTCACAATGTAACTAACTGTATGGTGGTGCTCTTAAACATGTTGATGTGTAAGAACGTGAAAAAAACAAGTTGAACTTGTTGGTTTGTTTCAAATGGCAAATTGTCTTGGTGATAAATGCAATTGGGCAAAGATATTCATAATTCAATTAAACAATTGGTGGCAAGGGTTTATGTGGATGAGTATTGGGTTTTTTAAATGAAACATTCATGTAGATAACTACAATATGACGAAACAAGAGTGCCATCGTCACAATAATCACGAAAATAATTGTAGACACTACTTACTTTAACAGAACCAAATTCAAAACATTTGCAGACTACCTTTTAAAATCATGGGCAAACTGTTTGTTATGATTGATTGATTGAATGGGGTTTACACTTCTTTAAACTGCAACTTAATATAATAATAAAAATATAAATATCCACTCAAAAACCTGTAAGAAGTTGTGTTCACAAAAAGGTTTTTTTTTATAAATATCCAGTCAAAAACCTGGAAGGAATTGCAAACTGGAAGGAATTGCATTCACGAGGCTGAAATATCATTAAGTCCCAGAGACTAAGATTGAAGGAGGCATAACTCAGGCAAAAATCAATGAACCATAAAATCCTTCCTTCATGCACATCTACCAATTGAGGTGATAACATTGACCAAGTTTCAAGAAGATCCAGCCAGAAAATTAGGAGAAGTTGCGTTGACAAGAAAAAGTGGACGGACGGACGGATGGACGGACAGGCGGACGGACGGACAGACGGAGAAGATGACGCCAATTTACGCCCGCCTCCGGCGGAGTATAAAAAACCGACAATATCGTGCAAAAATATTTATTAACTTTCAAAGTGTATCATCACTTTAAGAAAAGATTTTTATTTCGTAGCTTAGACAGAAATTTACAATAAAACACCTTATCAAAAGAAGGTCGTTCAGAAAGAGAAACTATACCTTTAAAAGAAGCTATAACATAATTCTACGAAAAACAGGCCGCGACCTTACCAAATAAGCAGATCACGTGATTGGTCTGGGCTATTGCTACAATACTGAGAAAACAGATCGCGACATTACCAAATAAGCAGATCACGTGATTGGCTAGTGCTATTGTCAATTGCTGACCTTATTGGACTTAACTTATCACATGATTTCCAAATATAGTAATGCAAACATGTGATACTAATATATTCGTACGCGAATTTTCAATAAACATCGTTTAAAGCATAAAGTAGCGTGATAATAATATACGCGAAGTGATAGTTGTGTAATTGTACAGCATTATTACTTTTTGATGAGATAAACTGTATGTCTTTGTCAAGTTCAGATATACAAAATAGGCCGAAGTGTATTCATATCCTGTTCACGTGATATGTGTTCTCAAGAAACCCGAAATGAAATTATCTTGTGTTCATTTTGCGGTTTTGTTAAATCTAAGTTGGAATTGCTCCGCATTCCAACTTAATAACCGCCATGTTTCAGTCAAGTTGACAGAGTTATGCTCTAAACAGAGAAGTGGCCCGGATGCCAGATGTGATCACATAATTTGTCCCATCTTCCAACAGGCGTATAAAATTGAAAATGAAGTAATGAAATAGCAAGCTTAGTGCTTCAACAAAATTTTTGTTTTAGTAGATTGGTGGACAAAAAAGATACAATCTAGATGAGGGGAAAACATTCTCAATCAAAATTTTCTCTAATTTCAACTTAAAATTAAAGCTGTAATACTGTATAAATGGATGAAAATTAAAGATAATATCAATAAGTTTTTATAAATAACAATTTATTAATATTATCTGTAATATTAATACATTTATTTAAAATCAAAATTTGAGAAATTTCTCAGATAAGCCTGAGAAAAGTTTTATAATCTCAGGCCCTGATCTCAATATAAATGACCTTTTTGTTCTACAGATAAGTAAATGAATATCAAATACTTCTTAGAAAAAGATAAAAATAATAATGCTTTAACTCATTGAGGTATGAAAAATTAAAATCTTATCTCTATGAACACACAAAGCATATTCATACATAAGTAGGATTAGATTTACAGTTTCATACCTTCGTGAATTAAAAAAATCAATCTCCTTTCATTATGATTTCATGACATTGGGCCCTATAAACAAATAGTTTAATATTATTAGTATGAGACATTATAACAAACTATTGTGTTAGATCAAAAAATAGCTGCATGCTCAAAATTGTTTTCATTTAAGTATAAACTAATTTTTCCGAAAGTACAATTTTTGTACATTTTTAAGAGGATGCAGATGAGACTTTTAATTTTAAGATTAAGAATGTGAAAAACTTTAAATTAGTTAACATATTCTTTACAAAACGAAAAGAAAGACAGATAAAAATTTCAAGACAAAGCGTCATTTCAATTAGGTCATTTTTGTCTTTAACAAAAGTGATTGTATTTCAATAGATTTGAAAAAAAATAATGTTAGGAAAAAAAATATATTTGTACCAAAAGAAATAAAAAATATTAAAAAACACTTGGACTTACCTTTGGATACAGTTTATTCTGTGTTAAATATTTCTGTTTCTTCTACTAGGGTATATTTCGGTTCATTAAAACTAATAATATTTTTTTTCTGGAATGCTTAAATACACATCAGTATTAAAGTTCACACTCTTAAACTTCAATAATAGTACACATAACATATGAATTTAAATCATTTCTAAGAACTACCAAGGAGATATTGATTTTTTCAGGGTCAAGTGAATAAAATGTTCAGTGTGAAAGGGTTGTAACTGGAGTTACAACCCTTTCGCACTAATGTCAATGGGCATTTTGAGTTACAACCTTAGGACAAATATTCAAATAATTTTTTTTTAGAAATTTTTCAGACTTGCCTTTTTTACAGATTATGTATCAGCAATAATGGATGTGTTTTTTGCAAAAAAATGGATTTTGCAAAAAATTATAGTTACAACCCTTTCGCGCCGAGCCATCGATATTGTTTAACGAGTGACAATTTCGTAAAATATTGTCCTTCAGGGAAGAAAACTGTAGTTCCTGCTTTTTCTTTTATCCAGAAATTGAGTTATTGCCAATTTCCGGTTCAGCAATCACTTACGTTCTTTTGACGGCCATGGGGACGTTGATTAAGGTGTTTACTGGTAGTTTTTTTTACTATTTGTTTCCATTTATCAAAAGTAAGACATGAATGGTACACAGAGTTGTTCGAAATCGGGTCAAGTGGGGTCAAAACTGAGGTCACGGGTCAAATATTAGAAAAACCTTGTGGACTCTCTAGAAGCCATTTTTTTTTTTATTTAAATCAACCTGGAAATTGGTCAGTATGATTGTCTTGGTGAAATATCGGATGAGTTTAAACTTGGGTTAAGTGGGGTCAAAATTGAGGTCACTGGGTCAAATCTTAGATTAACCTTGTAGACACTCTAGAAACTATGTCTTTAGTTCAATCAACCTGGAAATTGGTCAGAATGATTGTCTAGATGAAATCTCGGTTGACTTCTAAATTGGGTCAAGTGGGGTAAAAATGAGGTCACAGGGTCAAATCTTAGAAAATCCTTTTAGACACTCTAGAGACCAGTATTTTTGCCCAATCATCCTAAGAATTAGTCAGATTTAAATTGTGTTTATAAAATCTGTCTGGATTGGATATGGGTCAAGTGTGGTTGAAAACTAGAGGTCAGATCTTAAGACAGTCAACTCAGGTGAGCGATTTAGGGCCACTATGAACCTCTTGTTAAAAAAATTTAGTTTGTCGAAGATTTTTTGAATATCAAATCTGAATATATTCTCTCTTTGTTCAGAAACTGTTTGACCAGATAATTGATAATTGTTTTTATCTATTCTGAGATGAACCCAAATTCACATGTTTAAACCAATCAAAAAGCAATAATTTACGAAGTCGTTGGGAATTTCACGAGAAAAACGTGATAAGAAGGTGTGTAATAACGGTAAAAATCCTGTGATATTTAAGTTGAAGAAGACATGACCGTCGATATGCTAATTAGCATGTCCAAATAAGGAATAATGGACACCTGTCAAACGTTAAGTATACAATCATGTGCTTTTACTATATGTTTTCCATTTTCTTACTACTAAACAGCCTCTATCACCCCCTCGTGTTTAAGAGCGGAAAATGCGAAAATATTAACAGTTACTAGATAAACAGACATTATTTTGAAATCAATTTATTATCAAAAAATATTTTTGGAATGGTATAAAGCTGAAACTAAGATTGTACCACATACAAATCCAATCATTCAAAAGCAATTTTATGTAAGTGATGAAAAGGTTGGTCCATATAGAAGTCAAACGGACTATGAAATATTTAAAACACTTCTTCTCTGAAACAAGAAAGCAGACAGCTTTCATATTTGGTATGAGGCATCATCTAGTGGACTTCTACGAAGTTTGTGCATAACAAGACCCTATGGTTATATTTGTGATCCACCCGGTGCATCCCTTTTTATATAGAATAAAAGAGCGAAAAGTCTTCTTTTAAACCAGAAGGCAGACTGCTTTCATATCGGGTATGTAGCATCATTTAGTGGACCTCTACTTAGTGTGTTCATATTAACATCCTGAGGTCATATTTGGTCTCCAACCGGGCACACCCTTTTAATATAAAATCAAAGATCGAAAATCTTTAAAAATCTTCTCTGACACCTCAAGGCAAACAGCTTTTATATTTTGTTTGTAGCATCAACTAGTGGACCTCTATTAAATTTGTTCATATTATGACCCTTCAGTCAGATTTATTTGCTCCATTCGGGTGCATCCTTTTTTATGCTCACCTGAGCATGAAATTCTCAAAGTGTGCTTCTGTGAGCGTCCAATGTCCTTCGTGCGTCGTCAGTCGTGAATCGTCCGTCGTGCACAAGTTTCTTTAAACATCTCCTTTTCCTAAGCCGGTGGGCAAATCTTGATGGAACTTATCAGGGATGTTCCTTGGTTTAAGTTCTACCGAAGTTGTTCTTATCAATAAATAAAATCCACCGTTGACTCTCCATTTACCCTTAACAAAAAGGGTGAAAATAGGAAAATCTTCGAAAATCTTCTTCTCTGAAACCAGAAGGCAGACAGCTTTCATATTTGGTATGAAGTACAAATTGGGGCTACAAACCAAATATCAAGCTTTCTATCCTCTTGTTGCGTATCACATTTCTGTCTTGTTTTTTTTATGCATAATGCCATGTCTCTACGCCAATAACAAATTTGATCCCAGGGGTGTATGGTGTAAACGATGTTGTTAGTCTTCAATGATGATATATATTGCTTATGAAAAAAATGTATGTCTTTGCTATCAGAGAGGAAGATGTTTTAAACATTTCGTTCTGTGTAAAATTGAGATGCGCCAGGCTGGAGCCAAAATTAGACCATAGGGGATATAAGGGAACATTCATACCATTTGGGTAAATAACGGACTTATTCCAATCATATAAGCACAAAACATTTCTTACCTAACAGTTTGAGGGGAAAAGATCTCTTAAGATTTCCTCCTTGTCTTCGTTTAAAGGAAAGAATCCCACCAACACATACTTAATTTTGATCTGGACAGAGTTTATTGCTGGGGGTCATGTGGCGATTCTTTGAGCAAAATTTGAACGAATTTTGCATTGTTGTACTTGAAAAGGAAATTGTTGTTGACCTCTTTAATTTTATGTAAAAACCGGGACTCCATATACAGGGCGTAGTTTCAAGTTTGTTTGTTTTTTTTATTATTTAGCTTCGAATTGGTTTTAGGACTGTGTGTTACGCCAAAAATAAAGAGTTTGGGATATGATTTTCAAGAATGTCGTCAATTAATTCTTTGTTAATTCTGGGATCTCACAACAAAGAGTCAATATTGAAGTTAATGCGATGATTTGCAGTATGGTAAATGTGATGATGCATGATATAAAGGGGTCCCAAAATATCTGATAGACTTTAAAACTTGAATTCATGCTACTTGATGGTCGATTTCCAATTAAAGTTACATCATTAGAAATGCTTGACCATTAAGTCTTTTTGGAACAATACGTTTAACAAAATATCTTTCAACCACATAGATATGGTTTTGTTTTAAAGGGCATTTTTCAATATGATACCATTCTTAATAATTTTGACGTTGTGCTGCGTTTTTGGACATTACTCGTCATAAGTTTAGAGTTCTTTTGCAGTATCCAATCTGATATAATTTTCGTATCTAAAATAAATTTAATATTAGACATAATCAATACCATGATATATACACATTAATATACAACGATACTGTGTATGTGTTTTCCTTTTGAAAATCCAATACCTTTAGTGCCACCATAGTAACGACTGTTTGTAAAAATGCCAAAATGAAAGTATCCATAGCGTTTGTTTATGTTGATAAACTAGAGGCGCTTGAGCGCCTGATTCGCTCCACAGGCCTGAATATCCTGATAATGATTATAAGAGGATGATAAGGCGGTTTAAAACCAGCATCAATCCAGTGTAGTTTGTTTGAAATCCAAAAATAAAAATTTCAACACTAACAGAATATTACTGCGTAATATAGGGGTCATTTATCTACAAAATTTTGATTGTAGATCCTTCCGCTTTTCATTAAACACCACTATAAGTGCGTTACTTCACAATAATTGTTTGTCATCAAAACAAAATTATAACTAATGATAATAAGAACTAAAATATTACATCCTATACATCTATTGCCTGTTCAATGCCTTAGAGTGCAGTCAATTCAGCTCTTTTTTTCCGCACTCTGAACCACAGTGGACCACTTTACACCACTTGTATGTCCTCTTTGTGCAGTCACCCTTCGTTCAACTTAACTGACCAAATCTCAGGGGGTATTCTCAGGCTTATTCAACAAATGTTTCAATACATTTGGATTCCAACCAAGCTTATGTTCCTTCTAACCTGCAATCTTTACACCTTTTAAATTTAATGAGTCTAAAAAATATTATCATTTAGGTGATACCAAAAGTGATAAAATATTCACTTTATATGTTGAAATGTCCTCTGCCAATAAAAAAGCATGCTGTTCATCTAATCAAATATTTTTTGCGGCATGATACAACTTCACAGATTTAAAATTACCATAATTTTTAGTTGAAATCCGTCTGCTTAAACTTTGAAAAAAGTTTGTTTGACCCTATATTGAATACATATAATATATCAAAAGAAATGACCTCTGAAAACAAAATACATATTTTGCATCTGATCAAATTTTTTGCAGACTGATAAAGGATCACGATAGAATAATTCCAGTGAAATTGGGTTGATATCCATCAATTAGATTCTAAGAAAATGGTTTTCAAAGTTTTCACTATATTACATATAGAGAAATGACCTCCGCCCATAAAATACACATTTTTCATCTGAACACAATATATATTTTACAGACCTGTAAAGGATCACTAAAGAATCGTTCAAATGAAATTTAGTTGTTATCCATTGGTTAGGCTCGGAGAAAATGATTTTCAAAGTTTCCACTATATAACATATGGAGAAATGACCTCCGCCCATAAAATACACATTTTGCATCTGATCACAATATTTTTTGTAGACTGATAGACGGTCACTCAAGGCTATTTTCATGTGAAGTTTGGTTTATATCTATCAATTAGTTTCTGAGAAAAGCCACCTATTACCATATATGGAAATTAGCCACGCCCACTACAGCCATGATTTTCAACGGATTAAAATTCTTTGAAGGAATCTGATAGAGGGTCATCCAAGGAACATTCCTGTGATATTCGATTGAAATCCATCCAGTATTTTATGAGGAGAAGATTTTTAAAGTTAAAGTTTACGAACGGACGGGCGGACGGACGCACGCACGCACGGAAGGACGACGGACACCCCGCCATGACAATAGCCCGCTGGCCTTTCGGTTAGTGGAGCTAAAAAACAAGTAAGATGCTTATTTTAACAAACTGAGTATTGATTTGCCGTTGATATGCTTGTAATGATGAGAAAGTGATACACTTGCTGCAATTCGATATTGCAAATTCAAAAAAAATAAACCATTAAAATGCATATAAAGTTCGAACAAGAGGCCCTAGTTCGAACAAGAGGCATGGAATCTTCCAAATTTCGATAGGGCTCAAAATTGTGACCTGACATACTTCCTCATCCAGTTTTGTGAAGATTTGGTCATATTTGTGGTAAAGTATAAACACTTGAATTGCTGACGACGGACGACAAACATTCGGGATCACAAGTGATTTTGTTTTTCATTCATTGAACAAATAGAGGAAATTGAATGAGTGGTCATGGAATACCTAAATTATTAAACGAGTCATCTATAAACAAATGAAAACGAGGCTACACCGAGATTTATCTGTTTAAGGTGACGATAAGGTAATATGACCTTCATTTTGCGAAAAATCATCAAAAGTCTTGAAATTCAATATTTCAATTTTCCGCGGAACTTATAACGCCGTTTAAAATCGACGTCACAATATATACATTATGACGTCATTTTTTTGGTTACAAAATAGCGTTTCTATACTCTCTTGGCTCATTTGCATAGTTACATGTATTCAACTAGTATTATAACACCCGTGTTATATCAAAAAATATTCAACAGGGTAAATTCACTTCCACAATGTAGGTCGTATCATAAATTGTTATCTCAGGCAATAGATTCAATTTTGAATTTATAACAGAAAGCACATTGTATGGAGTCTCGAATTATGTGGGTTTACATATATATATCATCACATATTTATAAAGGGCGCGCAGAAAAAAGCACTTGAATAACTACATCTCTAACACGAAAGTATTTTTTACTACGCCGCGATTATATCATCAAAATGTATCGATAATTTTTAGACAGTTTTCCGAATGAAAATCTGAGAATTTCTGCGACATGTGGATGGCCTAGTTTTTACCTAAGCTTATCTTTTCATTAGCTTCTACACTGCTTCACCGGCTTTTAACACTAGTTACTTATCACTGAGTGTTTGTATATCGTCAAAACTTTTTAGATTTTTCGGACACATAGTCCAGTTTATTTAGCATGTTTCTACTGAAGCATTAATGACTGTTTGTCATTATAATATGAATAATGCTGACTATCCACCGACGTAAACGGTTCAAAGTCTTTGGTGTGGATGTATCCATAAAGTAGTGAAGGGATGTATAGATTCATGCGACTATCCGTGGGTAATATCACTGTATAATAGATGGCCTCAAGAGTTGCTGTTCTATTCATTGCATTCTGAAAGACTTCTCCTGTGATTATCCAAATTCTGCTGTGGAGACATGTTTTATTGGTACAACAAGGCCTGAGAAGAAGTAGTTGTTGATCGCCTGTATCTGTATTATTCACTGAGCAATTTATGAACTCACGCATTTTGAAAAATGCAGCTGATGAATTCTGAATGGTATATTCTGATACCGTTGAAATTAAAACTGCTTTATTTCCAATCTCCTGTATTCCAAGTTTGGTCCATATCTTTCTCATACAGTCACTTAAACATCCCCAGGTTTTCGATAAAACCTTGAAACTAGCATTCTGAATAGATTCGATGTAACAGTTTTCCTTTTATTTCGTAAAATTCGCACATTCTCTACCATTGTGACTGGGATTTGTTGAATTCCTAGTTGGTTCATCCATATTAAGCCAAACAGACAATTCTTCTTCAGAACAAACTCCATAACCGAGAATTAACACTGCAATTCCATGGAAATCCAGGCAGGTAATGTGACAGGGATAATCTTGACCAGATAACGTACTTCTGAACAAGAAATTATTTTGTTTGTCAATTACCGAAAATTGTTGAGTTGTGACCTTGCCATCGGTTCCAGTCGATCTACAAAATTAAGTAAATCATGAAGCAGTGGAAAACTGTGGTGTTAAAATGCCCCATTTAGTTTCTTCTTTGCAAATCAAAAGATAAATGTGTTACACTGAATGGAGCTTAAAGGGAAATTTAACACGAATATTCTGTGACGCATTATAGATCGTAAAATGGTGTCAATAAAATGGTACTTTTGAAAACTGTTTGAAAAGGTACGATGACAGTAACTTGTGAAAGGTCACTGGAATAAAATATATATTTTTGAATGTTTCATTCAAAATCCAGGCACATATGAGTTGTGTGTACTTAAAAATTCTCATAAATGCAAAATTTCTGTGACAAAGAATTTAATCCGCAACAGACATTTAGGGTGAAAATTAGAATAACGACTAATATTCACTGAAAAGTTTCATGTAAATCCATTCCGAAATTTCGGATTACTTAAGTTGACACGATTTCCTTTTTGTGTGTGTGTTTTTTAAAATCATTTTAGCAGCTTTTGTAGATCTTATCTAAAGGAATATCCCTGTCAAGTTTTAGATTGATTGTTGATTTCAGATGACAAATTTTAGTTCTTAACACCTCCTTTTAAGCAATACATGCCTTCTAAGACCAGCCATTTTCTCAACATATTGATTTTTTTCAGTTTAATTTAATTCAATTCAATTCAATCAATTCGTAGAAGGTTTTAAATCTACATTGGATCTGATTCGTGGTGTTACTGCGTATAACTCACACGTATTTCATCAAAACGCATTTTTTTTTTCGTTGTAAAGCTCATTTAACGGCGGATGAAATCCCACATTTTAAACAGCGAGAGCTTTACTTCATTACCTATATATACGGCCGATATTGCTTGAGCGACCATCACTATTCAGCGACTACTTTTATTAAGGGACCGTATTAAAAAGTTCCTTCGCCAATAGCAAAATCTCCGAAATGGGTTCGAGCATCATGGGTTTCATTAAGAATTATGTGACAATGAATACACCGATAAATCGAAAATGAATATACAAAAAAGACTCGTTTAAATCGACATTTTTCTCTTTACTAAATCGTTTAATTATGGTATTCTTTCATCTTTTAATCAACTTTTAACATGGGTTTTCAAATATAAACTGTTTGTCGATATTATGGTTGTATATAACTCGTCAAGTATAATATGTCACTTGCTTACAAAATAAAAACAATGAAAATAAATGACCATGACGTTCTAAAAGAACGCGCCAAATTAACGCTTTCGAAATATCGGTTAATCTAAAAAATAACATCTTTAAATCACTTTGGGTGACTTTTCTGTTGAAGATGAAAAACCCAACAATATTACTTTGTATATTGCTGATTCGGACTTAAGACCATCTTTATCCAAAGGTCACAATATCGCGGTTGAAACATACCAAATAAAACAAGTGACATATTGTAAAATGTAGATATAGACATCTAAAATAATATGATAATATATATATATATATACATGTAAAGAAACGTACAAAAATCGGTCCCACCTCGACCGGGAATCGAACCTCGGATCCTCTGCTTGCCGGGCAGATGTGTTAACCATTACAGTACCGAAGACGTTCCGACGTTTGTATGTATAAATTGTGCTCAAAAACCTAACATAGCGATGACGTCATAGGTGGCATTTTCCCGCCGGCACTTGTAAATAACCTACGCGCCTTTTATTTATATCACTATATTAAGCTCATAAGCCCGTACACCGGTAAATATCTACAGAAACAGGTATATATATTGTATTAACTATACAAATTAAGACTGTACACCCTCTAAAAAAGTGTCTAGCATTCACCTGCTACTCTTCATAGGTCTACGATTATCAACCCTTTGGTAGGAGACAAAAAGTCTAATAAAATGAGTGCAGCGGGGCCGAACTGATATTTCGACGCGCTGCAATTGCACCATGACGGCTGCCAAGTCTTAAATTATAGAATTTTTTCCGTGAGTGTGTGTGTGTGCTAACTTTGACGTTTGATTTAAAGTTGATACCCTAATTTTCAAAAGGACATTGACCGCCATACCATGACTGTGAACGCTTACATGACGCATACAAATGTCGTTTAATCAATTATGATGTCACAACCAAAGGTATTTCGAAAATAACATTGCATATTGATAATTGAATGAGTAGCCATTTTTTCAATCTTTTACACCTTATACAACATGAGCAATTACAAGATATCTCATGTAAATTTCAATATACCATATAACATGAAAATTTAACTACTTAGGAAGATTATCGACCTTGAAATTTGCTTATTGAACAAATATCATAGAAAACTTACTTCAAAACAAAACTTATGTTTTTACCATCGTTCGATTTACTTACGCATTACTGTCTTTGTATTCTATCCTGCGACTCTTTTCGGGATCGTCATTGTAAGATTGAAGGTAGGTTCTGAAAGGAATCAAGCGGTTTACATGTAGTTTACTTTTTTGCGTTAAGCCGTAATTTTTTTACGAAAAAACAATCAATTAAAAGTTCAATTCAGTAGGATAGGGACAAATTTTCATCGATAAAGGCAGCTAACGCGACATTTAAATAAAGCATTCAGCCTTGGTTACATTTTCTACGGAAGCCGTACGATATCGTAGCCAGCGAATAAATGCATGATATATTTGCATGATATTTTCATATTGTACGATTTTGTTTGGACGACGTAAGTGTTCACAAAATCCTGCGATTTCTGCAATATTTTCAAAAAACCTGTAATCAGAAGAATCTTTGAAGTGTGCATAGGGTGATCAAACGGCAATCGAAATATTATCCTGCGTTCCTCACACGGAGACCGAGCGTAAGACAAATAGATTTACTGTTGACCGTACGGTTTCCGTACAATGACCGCAGCATTATGTGGCTAAGATTTTACACGGAAAATGTCCCAAGGTGTTAAGCGAACGGGAATCTGGCGATGCCATTACGACGTGGCTACAGGCTGATGTCTCCATCGTGCTCAAGGGGAGCTTTTAGGGTGACCCTGAGTCCGTCGTCCGACGTCCGTCGTCCATCGTGCGTCGTCCGTCGTCAACATTCCTAAAAACTTCTTCTTCTCCGAAATCTTTGAACGACATCCTTCTCCTGAACCACAGGGCTGGTTTCAAAGAAACTATACCAAAATGGGTGACCCTTGTCAAAAATTGTTCGCAAAATTTTGATTGGTCCATATATTTGGGCGTGGCAGGGAGGGAATTATTTTGAGTCCCCTCAGTAATGTATGGGTGGGCAGCGTCTATTATCACTTTAAAATCTTGGAATTAAATCTCTTCTTCAACAATTAGGCAAATGTGAATGAAACTTTGCCAGAAAGTTTTTTGGGTGAGTTCCACTGGACCAATGAAATCAGGTGAGCGATTTAGGTCCATTCTGATCCTCTTGTTTAAAGTTATGCAGATATTTTTTTTTAAATCTCAAGGTCCATGGCACCCGTAAAACCGTGTGATTATCGCACGGACACCGTATGCTGCAACATTGGCAGCTAACGATTTTCGGGCTAAGGCGAGTAAACGTTCGTCATACAGTTAGGTAATATAATAAATTGTTGACAATTCTTTAAAAAAAATGCTCCATCATATTAATTGACGAGATATGAAGAGGATGTGTGTTGATTTCATATAGTATGAAACAAAAATCAGTATCATACTTATCTATTTAATCAGTGTTACGAGGTTTTAGTTTCATATCATGAAGTCAACATATATTCTCTTCATCTCTTGAATGATTAAGAAGATAGATCCATTTAAGTCTAGCAGGTATCAGCTGTACCAACAATTTGCAGGAGTATAGCCAAAAATGGGATGCTGCACATTTAGGTGTGTATATTTGAATTTCTTTTCGATTGATTGTCTGTGAAATGTTATAACAATAGGTCGAAAAGTTAACGTCTATGCGTAATCTTGATTGAACCATAACCTCAACTCACAGTCTTAGTTGACTTACAAATAGAGTGATAAGACAAACACACACTTAAGACAGTCATTTTCTTTCAGTTTTTATGTACGTTGCGACAAGAATGTTGCGCGCAAAGTCTCACATTGATCGCTCGTGCTTTGGGCAGCAGACGCGCTGAAAATTCCGTTTGATAATCAGAATAATTTCAATGATATTCATCTGGGCTGATTTACACGACTAATATTATTTATTCTTTCTTTAGTTCTTTTCGGTGGTTTATCGAGAAATAATGGTAGATTATCACTTGATAATCTCACCGAAAAAAGCAGTGAAATTATCAAAAACTTATACCCTGCTTTTTATGCAATTCATCCCATCTGACGTAATCTATGCGGGGCGAAATTAGTGACGTCACAATGAACGTTGCATAGCATTTACATGCAAAATGAAGCGCTTTACGAAAATGTTGTCCTAGAATTTTCACATTTTGTGTCATTTTTGAAATAAAGAAACAGAATAATCGTTTGTTTTTCGAGTAAGATCGATTAATATTTCATTTTTTAAACAACAAAATCTATATTTCACTCGTGGCTCCGCCACTCGTGAAAATATAGCTTTTGATGTTCACTCAATGAAATACAAATCGGTCTTACACTCAAACAAACGATTATCCTCTATGTAGTTCACAAAATGAAAGATTTATCGATCTTACACGAAATGATAAATAAACGATTAATGGATTTCATTGAGGCAAAACGAAGAAACATGTAAAAATTTTGGGACACAATTATAAAAGCGAGCCATTTTGCAAGTCATTGTTTTGCAACGCTATGACGTCATTTTTAAATCTAGCCCCGCTAATTAACGTCAAATACGGCGAAATGAAAGAAAACGAAACAGGGATTCCTTTGATATTTTCAATGGGTTGAGATTATCAAGTGATTTTCTACCGTTATTCCTCGATAATCAAACGAAAAGCATTAAGACGTTACGCAAGATACTGGTGACACTTTACAAAAAACGTCGACATTGTAAGCTTGTTTTTGCGATAATATACTTAGTTTTCGTCGGAAATTAATGAAATATACACCAAACTATGTATCAAATAACATTCTATACGATTACTTGGTAAGATCCGTATTATGTTAAATATGCATAGGTTATTTTGCCTTCTAAGCGTATAAAAATAGTGTAAAAACGTCGTGTCCCGCGTTACACTTTCCTCCGGTCGAGGTCTTTTATTTGGCTGTCTTAATTACTTGGACGTAAACATAATAATAATTTTATATCTGGACGAAATGAAAATGTTTCTGGTTTCGTCAGTATTAATTTTTAAAATGTAGTTGGAAAAATGAAGAGTTTACGAATGATAGATTAATAAGATAAGAGCTGTCCCATTTTAACGACGATGTAAGTGAAGTCGCCTTCTTGTATATACCGTTCTGTGTAAAGTTCACTGATCATACCTATTTTTACATTAAAAATACATTTTCTCTATAGATTAGAATAATGTCAATAAATTTGTTTTTAAAGCGCCGTTAAGAAGCATATCAAAAATAAAAAAGTCGCCGAAAATGCCCCACTCTCATTTTTTGACGTTGAAAATTAAGAATTGCTATTTTCCACCTGAATTATTTATATCTTTAACTTGTTTCATTGAATTGAAATTTCTATAGAAAAATACATTTTCATTTTTGTTTACAAAAATATGATTTTTTCAAGTCTCGGCCTATTAGTAATGATTTTATTGATAAATACAAAAGTCACCCAAAAATGTCCCAAAAATAATAAGTGAATAAATAAAAAAGCTCCAAATTTACGCATGATATATAGAAAAGAAGATAGGGGTTCAAACTTCAATCAATATGAAAAAAAAATTAAAACAAAATGAAAATAATAATAATAATAAAAAAAAAAACAACAACATGATTCTGTCAAAATCTGATCTGTTTGAGAACAACCTTAACAGAAAACATTGTATCAAACTGAACAGAAAAAGAGCTAAAATCTCAGATTTCTATTCAAAGTAAGATTTCTTCAGTGGTTAGATCGATTGGTTCAGATATACGCGATTTCTTCGGAATCATCTTAATCTTCTCAATTGAAAGTCCTTCATTTAAATATTAGGTTCTAGTCAATAATCTGAAAATACATATTACTGATAAATCAAAATCAAAATTTTTTGAACCACTAGAAATAATTGATATCACCCGAATAGCTTTACTTTGTATGAGTATTTCAAAATTACACAGAATCAATTCTACTCTGCTTTATATCATTGGATGTGCGCCGGAATCTTCGGAATCAGCCTATTTTGTGTCAGGAAAAAATTACACACTTTTTGTATTTGAATCTTGGCAAAGATTAACAGCGTTTCAATAAAAGAAATATATCGTTTGCAAATGTTAGCGATAGTTCAATTAAAACGGAACGTTATATTTACGCCGACGTCGAAACTATTTGTAACGCAAAGGGAAAAGGGTAAGGTAAAAGGTAAGGTAAAAGGGAAAGGTAGAATATGGGAAATTATCACACCAATGACTGTTAAAGTAATTCCCGCAACATCCTTGAAGAATTGATTGAATGGAGTTTAACGCCGCTTTCAACATTATTTCAGCTATATCGCGGCGGCTGGAGCACCTAACAATGGACCCCTGGTATTTCTCTCACCAGTACAACCATCACATTCTTTCCTAGCCTCAAGCTGCTATTTCACATAGGTCTACGATTATCAACCCATTGGTGAGAGAACATCCTTGAAGAAAACACTGAAATAAATAACAGAAAAAAGTTATAACAGGATTTTACTTTTGAAATCTTGTTTACCGTTCCATGATTCTCGCTAACTATTTCTGATGTACTCAAAGTTTGGGCAGCCCGCACAGGAGTTAGCCTACATTGACTGTTTTCTTAATTTTAACAAATCTGATTTGTAAGGTCCAAAATTCTGTCTGTTATAATGAGAGTGACGTAATCAAGTGGCTTAAAAGTACACGTCTATGCTAAATCTTGATTTATCCACAACCACTATCGTTAGTACCATACAACTACCAGAAAAGGCAAAAACATATTTTCATTGGATTCATTTGCGAGCTTGATCACATTTCTATACTAGAGGAGGTTAAGATCGACTTAAAGATGTTTTAGATATTAGATAGGACCTTGGGAACCAACTGACAAATGGCATTTTCAAGACAAATAATTACCTGATCCGTCTTTTCAAATATATCAGAAATTTACTAAGTGCAACTTGGAATATTTCCATGAACAAGACATCGAAAATTATTCTGACATCATCCTTAGAGGGTAATCTGAAGAACATAACAGAAACAAGAGGATGTTGAATGAGTTGACATATACCGAATACATATTTAACGAGTCAACGAGTTTATCTATAACAAGGCTTTGTCGAGTAATTATCTGCTTTAGATTAGATTTTATAAAATTCGGTATTTCATAGGCACATATTTGATGTTCTACTTCTGAAATGACCGGAAATATCGCTAAAATCGTTAAAAATGAATTCAGCATTTCAATTTTTCGCGTTATTTTTAACGCCGTTTAAAAATGGCAACAATTTATACATAATATGACGTCATTTTTTCGATTTATAAAAATAGCGTTTCTATTTGCTCTGAGCTCATTTGCATAAATATTACACTAACTTGAAAACCCCATTATGCCAAAAATATTCAACGGCGACGTAGGTAATACAATACAGTAACATAGCAACATTTTGAAACCCCTACTTAAATTACACCGAGCTATGAGTTAGTTAGCTCTCGGCCTAGATGCATAGCTTGCACAATATTAAATTAAAACCGCTTCTTTTAAATCTCATGTTGCATTTTTTTTCTTCTAGATGAGGTTGGGAGAATTTAACTTTGCTTTGTCGCACCTATAATACAAGAAAAAAATAGAGGTTCAAATATGCTTTTACACTATTCTTTTTTATATTCATTTATAATTACGAGAGATATATTATTATAAAATTAAACCTTGAAATAAAGGGCAATTATAAAAATGTCATCAATTCAGGACAATTAGTTACCTATTTGATTTATTCGGGTATTGCAGCAACTTGCCAGGTGAAAATTGGCCTATTTTGGCGACCAAAGCCATTCTGTCATCATCATCCGCGAGAAATCTAAAAAAAAGAAAAATGACACACGTGAAAGCTCTTACCATCTCCCACTCTCAGGAACTAGCTTAAATTGCCACCGTTATATATACATGTAGCTTAGGCAACATAAAATCAAAGTGCTGTCAGCACTGTAAATCGGGCATCATTGAGAGGCTGGGATAGTGCAATAGTTCGTCAATCAAAAGGGCTCAAATTTGGACAATAAAAGTTGATAAAATATTTGCCCAGATTGTGAGTTTTTTTGTCTTAACACTCCATCTTTTCGAGGACATCGCCAGCTTATCCAACTGGAGTTTACAGAATTATATACACTCAACTTGAAATATGTCACAAAACATTTCCATTCAACTTGGGACTGAACCCAGTTCAACTCAGATTGATTATCCAAAATGCTACCAACTGCGCTATACGGTCAGACGTCAAGGGGGTAGAACCGGCATCAATTTAATGCCTGGGGGAAGCAAATATATAGAGGCAGATAATGGCAAATCCCGGTCATGTCTCTGCAGTGTATAGGCAGGTACAGTAACAGGAGAGATGACAAAATTGTACATGAAATTTCAAAAAATTATTTAGCCTTGGCCCAGCGGACTGGAAAAGCAAATTTTCGTGTAGAGAGCTAAATTTTAGAACACACTGGGGAACGATTTTATCCAGTTAACAATGACGCAATATCGGACAAACAATATTTCGTTGGTGTTGTTATAAATCTCCCAACTACGGCTTGAGTAAAGCCGTAATTACGATATTTTATAACATCACCGACGGTTTATCAGAACGTAACTGTAATCCTAGGCCCTAGCGCAGTTTGTAACGCACCTGCCTCTCGTTCGAGAGGTCCAGGGTTCGATACTCGGCCGCGGCAAATACCTTTCAGACAAAAATGTCGTCCATCAATGGTTTGATATCGCGAGCCTATGTGATGGAGCAGCTTGAGGCTTGGTAAGGGTGTTGTGGTATTACTGGTATATGAAACAATAGGAATCCATAGTCAGGTACTCCAGCCGCTCAATATGACCACATTAGTCGAAAACGGCGTTAACCGTAATAAACCGATCAAAGTCAACGCAATGGCAAAGCAATCTGTGCTAAAAATAGACCAGGATTAAACCATGTCAACTATAGAAGCAGACGATTCCAGCAGACGACAAATGAAGAAAGAACTCGAGACGGAGGAAAACGGAGAGGAAGGAGGAGTAAGGAATTGTTGTTGTTGTTGTTCTTTATGAAATATAATAAGTTGTTTCCCCTTTTTCACAATGTATCCCCTCCACAGGGATAGACATTGACCACATTAAACAGTTTTAATACAACAAATTAGAACAGCACGAAGATAATTTCAATTCCTTTACTCAACCGAAGAGGTTGTAAAAAACGCTGAAAATACTAATTGGTAATTACTTAAAACGAAAAATACATCCAATTATGTATAAGCCTCTTGATTTTCTGTCGCAAAAGTAAAAGAGATAAAAAAAATGTAGATTGTAACTGAAAAGTCCGTTTCTGCGTTGTTTGTCTTGAACAAATAGCTCAATGAATAACACGTAAAATGTAAGTGTCCAGCCTCGGTAAGCGTGGGTTTTGACCACGTGATAATCATAACAGAATTTGATTGGTTGTCAGCCCTACAACAGTTAAATGACCGTTCGAGAAAAAAATCAGAGCAGTAATATTGTAAGTGCTACAAATCTATTATACAGTTAACCTTTTGTACGTTTCAACTCCTTTACGCAACCGAAAATCTTGTTATAAACACTGAAAATACTAACTGGTAATTACTTAAAGCGAAAATTACATCAAATTTTGTATAAGCCTCTTCTTTATTTGTCGCAAAAGTAAATAAGATAAAAAAAGTTTGTAGATTGTGACTGAAAAGGCCGTTTCTTCGGTGTTCGAAAACACATAGTTTGGCTCGAACACATTGCTCAGAAGTTTAAGGTAAAACTGTAGTGTGTCCAACAGATTGGATGTCTGGAAAACGGTATATATAAATTCCGGCTTCACAGCCCGATTTGAAAAATAATTTGTCTATTCCGTATGACTTGTATATGCCCAACACTTTTATCATAAGTTGCGTTTATAGGAGCATAAACGTTTTATATTGCTTAAAATCTTAATTTTAGCAAAAATTCCTGAAAATAGAGTAGTTTTTTATGAAGTATAAAACATTTTTTCTATCAACTTAGGATGCAATGGACATTTGCCTCAAAACTCTATCATCCGAAAGTGGCTATTTGTATATTTCAAGGCTGGGTTTGCGCGTTGTATATAGAGCCGCCGTCATAGCACATTTGGTAGCGCGTCGGACTGTCATTCTAGAGGTCCTGGGTTCGACCACCAACGGCGGCACTCATTCTTTCTGACTATTTGTCTCTCACCTATGGGTTGGATAATCGTATACCTATGTAAGATAGCAGCTGGAGGCTAGGAAAGGATGTGGTGGTTGTACTGGTGAGAGAAATACGAGGAATCCATTGTTAGGTGCCCCAGCCGCCACGGTATAACTGAAAAAAATGTTGAAAGCGGCGTAAAACTCCATTCAATCAATCAGTCAATTGCACGTTGTATAAATAGATCGATTTTCAAAAGATTCTGCTGAAAAATTTGTTTGTTTGAATGCCGCTTTCAACAATCTTTCAGTTATATAGCGGCGGCCGGAGCACCTAACAACTGAATCCTGGTATTCCTCAAACCAGTGCTACCATAACATCCTTTCCTAGCCTCAAGCTACTATCCCACATAGGTCTACGAGTATCGATCCATTAGAATTATGATAGTTAAATTTCATAACCTTGCTTATAAAGCCACTATTCAACCACTAGAAACAAATTAAATGACTGTACCGCTTAATTCAGTAATAGATTAACATAGGAAATATAACTCAATTAGAAGGAATAATTTTCAAATAAAAAAATGTAATTTGTAAGGAAAGGTATTAGTCTTTATCGTGAAATTGGTATTGACCCAGTCGGAAAATAAAAAAAAAACGTTCGGAAATTCTTCAGAAAGAGTTTTTGTGACATATGTGTCCATTGCCATCTTTAGGCTTATGTGTTCACATTTTCAGGTGTTTTATAAGGTGATGAGGGATGTTTAATAGTTAGAACATGAAGTAAAAAATACTTTGATTTTTTTCTTAACCTTTGACAAAAAAAATGATTCATTCCTTATTTGAGCACTTTTAGGGATTGTATTTTGAAACATCTAATCAGAGCTGGATCTATAAATAAGAAGTATCTTAGTTAACGAAGCCAACATTGACTTTACAGTGTTTCACTCAATATAGTCTTGTTTATTGGATTAAGTCCACATGTAGTACAGTTACATGGTGAATTTGACAATCATCTCAATCATAACCATTCTAAATCGCTCGCTCTTCGCTCTTTTCATTTACTCCAAATCCTCATTCAAACCATTGAAAGACGCGCCAAAATCACTTAAAAGATAAGATCAACTACCTACATTTAAATAAATAAAGCTACAGTAAAATCGCGATTTTAGTGACATGATTGAAATTTAAAGTGTCTAAATGTTCCTTGGAGAGAAAGGAAACATTTTACAGAATCTGTATGATTAGTTTAAAGGGAGATTATTTATATCGCTAATTTTGTTCATCCTGATATTGGAAAATATTCCTTTAATTTCACTCAAAACTCGTTCCACACGCTCATTCAATTTCATTCCAAAATTATTCATCTCATCAATTTCCCCATGTTTTAAACTATATCCTAATTCCTTTAAACTTTAACAGGATATGTGTAGGGTCAATACCCATTAGAAATATTTCTTTCTAAAATTGGACCGAACGTTGAAAAAGACGGAAAAATGCCCTTTGGGTTTTCACGCAAAATATTTTCATTTACGTGATAAAGTCCGCGGTTATAAGTGAATTTTTTTAAACGTTCACCGAGTGTTTGTAGGGTCACAAGAAAGCTGTCTTTAGAACCGCTGGAATCACAGGAAAATGGACCTTACAGATTTTCACACTAGATGCTTTCGTTTACGTTTTAAGGTCCTCAAACAAAATTGCTTTTTTGTGTGAGTGTTTGTTTGTTTGTTGTTGTTATTGTTTTCTCTTTTTTTTTTTTTGTTGTTGTTGTTGTTATTGTTGGTGTTGTGTTTTCTTTCGAAATTTTAGTCGTGTTTTTCTTTACTTGTTAAATGGGAAGATACTTTGTGAAATAGGAATCAATTTATTAGAAACACCGGGAAAAGAGCAATAATAATCATTGCCAAAAGTAAAGTAAGGATAGAGTCTGCTTGGTAATAGTCACTCGACGCATTCTTTAAAAGCAAACAAGTTTCTGAAATATCAGATAAAATTTCGGGAAAACTGAGAAGTTAAACAAAGAAGTACGCACAGGGAATGATGCACGCTTAGTGCTTTTTTTTTTTTTTTTTTTTTTTTTTTGAAAGGGGGGGGGTGGTAAGTAGTCAAATTTATGTACACAATATATGTACTAATGGCTTGAATTTCTAAAAAGCGTATATTTTATTGCAAGTATTTTTCCATGTAAGTATATGTAGATAATGCGTTACTTTTCGTAAATATTTTCGCTCTACATCGAAACCTGCCCTATGTTCAGGATGACAAAACGGTGCGAACAGTTTGTTAATTATACCCCGCTTCGCACGTGTACTTGCTTGCGAAGCGGGGTATGGTTGGCAAACTGTTTGCACCGTTTTGACATCCTGAACGCAGGGTTGGTAAAGGGTTGACAAGGTAAAAACCTTTTTATACATGGACATGCATTCGTAAAATCTCTAACCAACTCACATAGTGTCCACCAGCTTATTAATGTTCGTTTTCACGTTTTTTACGTAGCTAAACGTGTCTATTTTAGAAAGTGCCATCGGTAAGTTCAACACAGTCCTTTATGAATGTATCCCTGTAACAGAAAAAAAAACGTTAAGGACGTGTGTGTGTATATATATATCGTAAAAAGTAACGAGTGGCTGTTCCATTCCGACCTTATACAAATCCGAATTGAAATAAAGAGTAGTGAATAATATGTTGGGCTAGACAGCTACCAAAATAAAATCGTTGATTTTTTTTCATTTATAGGATTGAGTAACTAGAGGATTAAACATATTCATATCACACCGATCGGGAAACATATTCTTTAAATACTCGGTTCTCGGGAATGAACAAGTACTCACGCCTAATTTGTAGCCCAGGGAAAGAATCAAAATCAATAGCTTCTCCCTAGAATCGAACTCGGCAACTCTTGATCAAGAAGACGACCCCCTACCTCCCGACCACTCACACCACATAAAAATAACAAATCCATATCATATGAGTAGCCCATATCTTGATATTTTTTTAAAAAAAAGATCTGGTCATTTAGCAATGCATTACTTATCAAGGCAGAGATTAATCCTAGATTTCTATAATCTAGTAATAGTTGCTTTTTTGTGAATCCTAATTGCAAATAAGATTAGGATTCAAAATTAAAAACATTCAACGCAGGTAATGTTGTTCAGATCTGACTGGTTTTCAGCCCCTTAATTCTAAATTTCAGGTTGATTTTGAGTGAGTGTTAGGAATTAATTTATCGAACGCTGGGTAAACGATGAAGAATGACTTTGACCAAAGTCACTGCCTATTCCATGATGTTACAAACTATAATCCCAATTTGTGCTTTCAAAACTTTTGTTACAGTTCTTTTACATATAGATAGAGAATAACATGTTACTGTCTTAAAATATCAATGTTATCTGGTCAAGGTTGGGAGAATTTATCATGACGAGGCTGTGTCGAGTCATGATAATTTGACGCAGCCGAGACCAGATAACATTGATATTTTAAGACACTTACATGTTATTCTATTTATCATGCAATCGTTTCAGCGCCTAATCATAATAAACCCTTCAAAACTAAAGAAATTCAGGTGAAAGTGTATGCATATTGTTTCTAGAAATAAACTGACTGATAACATGATATGTTATCAGACAGGTGATACCAGGTCAATACAGGCTTCATTGCATGATAAATACTAATCTGTGGTTGCCTAATAATAGGTTTAACCCTTTGCTGTTTAATCCCTGCCTTTCACGTGTTTGTGATTTTATGATTGAGAAAACATTGTGAAAAAAGAAGAAATTGCTTCTGACAAGTAATTTCTTTTTTTTTCCACACTATTTTCTACCCTACAAAAAGGTTAATTAAATTAAATCCACTTTAAATTTTCGTCTGCAAAACCTTTGAATTTGTGCAGGTCTAAAATTTTGTAAAACAGGAAAGGGTTAAAAGAGTGTTTTGAAAATCACCGGGACATTCACGGTAACTAATGAAGATCTCAAGTAACCGACAGATAATATTTGTGTCAGGAGGCGAATGATTTTAATATACGCGCCTCTAAGACAGAAAAAGATACGTTCCTAGTTACAAAACAGTCAAATTCAAACTTTAATGCTCCCTATAACTGTATATGCGTGGTATTTTCAGTAAGAACTAAACTTCTAGTGTACAACATGAATATGAATTCTAGAATTTACCTTCGATGTTGTTCAGTTGTCGTTATACAAAAAGTGGAATTCCAAAAACAAAATGGCGAATCGTATATCCCGTTTCTTTTGATTTGATTCAAGAATTTGACTTTGTTCAGCTTAAAACTTATCAGAATTCACAATCTGTACTATAAATTCAAATAATGTGTATTTCGTTCTGTATTTAAATAGTGTTTAAAAAAGGAGGAGCCGCTAATGCCAATATTTCCAAAATTAGAACGTATTATTGTTTTTACGTGTTTTTGTTAAGGGTATTAAAAGGATTTGGATTGCGGATTCAATTAATTATTTTAGACAAGCTGATCTTCATCGTCTTGAATAGAGATGTTATTAAAAGAGCAACGGTGACTTTTCTAACTTTTCTATTATAGACGAGGTTAAGGTCAGCTTGTATATAAAAAAAACTAATGATAGATTTTTTTTCTCACATTATATGTTAAAACCTACCTTTGGAACGCCCAGATGATAAAAACACCGCAATTACTCGCCTAAGATGTCGTCATTATGACGTCAGGAAAAGGTTATCCTACACATATGTAAGAAATGGATATCCCTGATAGCTATTTGTTGTGGAAGACAAGTGCAGCAATGTGAGAAACAATGGATTAGTATAGTGTATTTTAGTAAATTTTGCTTGGAAAAATCTAGATCATAGATGAAGAAAGGGGATTATTCCTATCTGCGAAAGCGTACCTCTCTGTCCGAGAGAGAAGGAAAAGGGGGGAGAGCGAGAGAGAGAGAAATAGAGAGAGAGAGAGTGAGAGAGAGAGAGAGAGAGAGAGTGTGTGTGTGTGTGAGAGAGAGAGAGAGAAGGAAATAAAGAGAGAGAGAGAGGGACAGAGAGAGAGAGAGAGAGAGAGAGAGAGAGAGAGAGAGAGAGAGAGAGAGAGAGAGAGAGAGAGGGAGAGAGAGAGAGAAAAAGAGAGAGATAGAGGGAGAGAGAGAGAGAGAGAGAGAGAGAGGGAGAGAGAGAGAGAAAAAGAGAGAGATAGAGGGAGAGAGAGAGAGAGAGAGAGAAATAAAGAGAGTGATAGAGAGGCGAGAGAGAGAGAGAGAGAGAGAGAGTGAGAGAGAGAGAGAGAGACGTTGTCGGTGTTTTGTGGCTCCAAGAAGTATTTAGCATTTAGCCATCTTAAGGTTAACATTTTGCGTGATGTTTAATATTTATTTTAATCATACTGTCCTTTTTGGAAGATAATGTATGGTCTATAAATACCCGGAGTAGGGTTTTTGCAATATCTATTTTTAACTATAAAATGGGTTTAAAATAACTTGGCCGAAAAAAGGACCAGATTAATCCTTCCGAAAAATTTCTTATTGGTGAAACAGGATCAACCTGATGCTCATATACTTTTTTGTTGATCCTTAAAAGTGTTCGGAAAGAACTTTCTAATACAGTGCGGAAACATTACATTTATGATGAATAATTGTTTGAGAACTTCACAAAGAGGGTCTTGAAAAGAAATATTGATAAACGAAGTAATCAATGTAGAATATTTAAGGATAAATAACCCTAACCAATTAACATGCAATCAAGCTTTATAAATTCTTTGATAATTAGATAAAAAGGGCCCTGCCACACCCAAATTTATTGGTCAATCGATCTTTATTGGACAACTGAAGAGATGGGTCACTCATCAAACACGTTAGCCAAGTTTTGTTGAAATTGGGCCATTAATTTCGGAGGAGTAGACTTCTTTTTCGGAGGAGTAGCGTTATCAAGATTTCGAAGTGAAAATCGCCCTTATTCGGGACTAAAGGTGGGAGGTCCCCAAAGGAAAATACCAAGGTTTTATTATTATTATTATTACTATTATTATTATTATTATTATTATTATTATTATTATTATTATTATTTATTTCATTTCATCTTTTTGGGTAAGGGGGTAAGAGGCGTTTTTAAAGACAAAACTCTGTAACCTTCAAATTTGAACGCCAATCAAAATTTGTGAATAAAGTTTCGGGAAACCAAAGAGAAATGTCAACCAAGGAACGTGCATGCCACGTTTCTTTGAAATGAATCAATATTTCGAGAGGAGAAAAAGTTTTCATGTTTTTTTACAGTAAAAACTGGCATTCACTACCTCGTCCATATTTATGGGCCGATTGAATTTTTTGAACAACTAACAACAAGGCTAACTCAAGGAACATTCATTGAAAGTTACATTGAGGCTAAATTCAAGTTTTCGAAGTAGAAGATCTTTAATAATATAAAGTTAAAATTCATATCCTGACACGCCCCTGTATACGAGTACATCGATATTTGCGAACATCTAAAGACAATGGTCACGAAATCCTTAGCGTTGGCCAATCGAATTAAAGGAAGATTTTTTAAAAAATAATGTTAAATTAAAATTGACCACGTCCTACCACACCCATATTTATGGGGGAATTTAAATGTAGAAAAATAAGGAGGATGCTATCTAAAGAAACATTCATGTCAGGTTTCAATGATATTGGCTTGTTAGTTTTGGAGAAGAATTTCAAAAGGTTTATAAAGTGAATATACTCATGCCCTTACACGATCTTTTTTTCATTTTAGCAATGCCAAAAATTCGTCGAAATGGTCCTGTTGGGTTTGTAGGAGAAAATCTGTATGACCATATCTTACAACACCCATTATTATTGGCCAATCATAATTCGGTGCACAACTTTTAAAAATGGGTCATAATAGAAACATTTTTTTAGAAAACCTGGTCAAAATCGGCATATCGGTATGGGAGATGTTTAAAGATTCTTTCAGACGTATGCATGGACGGACGCACGACGGATAAAGCGCAATGAAAATATAGCTCGCTGGTTTCCAACCAGTAAAATAAAAATGATATAGCGCTTTTAACGCAAGTGCACATGCAAGGCGTAGATATTTAAGAATGTTTCGCGAAATTTTTCATCCTGTGCACAAGGATTGCCCTTCTCCTAAAGGGACTTGAAACGTTCGAAGCGTCTACACGGTGGTATAGCAAATATTTGATAATTAGTCCTCAATCTGTTTGAAAAAATCTTCAGATGGTTGCGAATATTTGTGGAAATATGTAACGGAAAATATTTAGAGTGTATGTAACTCGAATACGCTATTGTGACTTGTGATTACAGTACATTTGTATATAATCGACGAGTTCAAAAAAGCAAATTCCACTTTTAGTATTATCACGGAAGTTGAGGTCGTACGATCATGCAGTTTTTGGATTTTCCGTCATTAAAAATGTTTTCGTTTGTGTGATCGTCATGAAACAAAGCATGCGATTTAAAACAATATTTTGGATACGTGTGTATAAAAAGGTTAAGAAAGTACGCAAACAATTGTATTAATCTATAACCTAAACCTTTTAGGGCAGTTTTCACCTATTTTGTGTATTCAGAGGAAACGACTAACAAGTATTCATTAATACCTCTTGACATTTTTTTCAGAGGGGGGGCAAATAAAACTAATGAAATTGGTTAATAATACTCCTCCCTCATCTTGCTGAACCAAATTATCATCAAAGTAATTATTTAAAAATTGAAAAATGTGTTTTGAAATTTGAACTATTTTTTATTAATAACTTCCATTTATTTTTAATTTAGACGCTCAAAAATGTCTAAAAGTGATACCGTGCCCCCATTTCTTTCATATCAAAATGGTATCCGCATTTCAAAAATGTATATTGAAAGTATATGAGAAAGTTTGGTTGTAGAAAATAACAGGTGTTTTTCATATTCCATACGTTTGTCAGATCGAGTTTAGATGTCATATTGTCTTTTTCGCTCCATTGAACTTTCATATTGATTAAATACACTTAATCTAATGAAACATGTTGTTCTTTCTAACCAAAACGTTAATCAAGGTCCGACTGAACTCGAATCTGCCCAGTAACATAAGCTTAAATCAAGTGTATAGTTTTCAAAGAAATTAAAAGACAACATCTCCAGGGCACTCAATGCTTTCGACGAATATTTTCGAATGTTTAATAGGATAAAAACGCAATGAACGCATTTTTTCTTTTTCAAAAATCAAAATAATACATAAAGATCTATGTTAAAAGTCAGGTTTAGAAGAAAAAAAATAATGGTGGAGAGTCTAGCGAACTTCCTTAAAACCTTGTCCCAATGCCAAGCGGACAGGAAACGGACATAAAACGAACTCGTAGGAAGAGCGACATTTATCGAAGCCGAATTATCTAAAACTGATCCAAAACTATGACACTTACGTCCGAGGTATTTTCCAGTTTACGGAAACGTCCGATCGATGTTCCGAATGGTTATACTTAAGTACAAGAAGCTCAGATGGTTAGTGAATCTTCTTCGGAAGCCAAGCGAATTAGAGCAGATAACAGCGTCGACGGGGTTACCGAGTGTAATTATAACGTATACGAATAGTTGAAAAGCGGGTGCATAGCGCATTGGGCGTAAAAATTAGGTATGCTAAACATAAACAAAGCACAAGGTTTATAATTCAAATTTGAGTGAAACATTCGGTTGTAACGTATTTGCATGACCGTGTTACTTCCCTTACATAAACTCTGTATGCCTGTGATTCCGTCCCGTGTATGCGGATACGAGTTCTAAGGATGACAAGCGGATGTTTAAGTATATGGATATAATCTGATACAAAGCGTTTGTTCCTCGTATTGCTTTGCGTTTATATCGTACATAACGAACATAACTCGATTATGGTTTCAATGAATGTTCTATTTGTTTGGGTACTGATACCAAAGGGAAATTCACACCCATGGAAAATTTCTTACGAGTCCTTACGGATCTGTATTTTCCGTAAAAGTTGGTGGATTCTTACGACTTGATAACTTAAACGAGTGTTTTCCGAGTCGTGAACGTCCATTTTACGGTGAACTTTTAGTAATCACGATCTACTTACGGTAGAAATCTACGATTTCATACAAGATATTCCGGAGGAATCCGGGAATGTTACAGCATTTTAAAAGTCATTTAGAGATTTATCAAGGGTATGGTGCGGATAATTGACGATTTTTTTTGGACAATTGCGTGTAAATTACAAATTGTTAATGTTCTATGACGTGTTCTTACGATTAAAATAGGACTTAATACGAGTCTTGTGTTTAATCAATATCATTGATTATACTTATATAACTATCAATATCATTCCTATCTTGATTTACATTCTGTCTTTAAAAAATCACACAAAAAACACAACAACAGATAACAGGTCTCTGGATTTATCATTCAACACTTGATATTACCACCAAAAAAGAATAGCTCGATGCAGGAAAAAGACTAAAAATATTACAAATTGTTCTGTTTTTAGCTTATGATAACTCAAATCTAGTACCTACAGCCCAAGACAATCTTGAGATGTGAGACTTTTTAAAAACCACATGAACGGTGGATACTCACCAGGGTCCTGTTTTACAAAACAGCTTACGATCATTTTTTGCGTAAGTTAAAAATTAAAGTTGTTTCTGCAGTAGTAACTAAATATAGAGATCTGTCATGCATCGTCTCATTGGAATCGTCTTTCGAAGACAATTCCAATGAGATGTTGCAACGCAATGAATTAACACCAGATACGATTCGTGTTTTTACTTACGATTAATATGTTCGTAAGAAATTTAGTAAAACGGACCCCAGGCAGCATATAGACGAACATTCTACTACTTATACGACAAATATTCGCACGCCAGATTATTCCTGAAGGTGACATTTTCATTATTTATTTATCCGCCCTTGCAGGTAATAGGTATGTAGAAGAATTCTGCCCTGCGTTTAATATAAAATCAAAAATAAAACGTTTAGGAAATGGTACCCCGCTTTGCATGTTCACTCGCTTGCAGTGAGAGTCATTATTTTAGCAAACCTTTGCTCATCCGCATGGCTGGTACAGTTAACAACATCGTGAAATTGACAAGATGAAATATTTTGGAACGATTTAGGAGTGAAATTGAATGAGTGTGTGGGGCGAGTTTTGAGTGAAATAAAAGGGAAGTAAACAAATATGGCTAATTTTGTTCAGGCTATATTTTTTACCTTCCTTTAATAAAATGTACGTATTTTTTATGATTATGTGTCTTCATGGACCAATTAGACACTAAGAAATCAACACAAGCCGATAAAATCGTGGAAAAAATTAGATCGATTTGAATTAAATGTTGAAAGTCTATGTCGATATGTTTTCTAAAGATCGAACGTTTTTGAACGATATGAGTGAGTGTTAAGAGTGAATAAAAGGAGCGCTGAGTGAGCGATTTAGAATGATTCGATCAGAATGATTGTCAATTTCATAATTTAACTAACTGTATGTGATCTGAGGTATCTTATGGTAGCGAGCGCTTTGCTGTCATGAACGTCGGACTAGTCTTGATGAAAAAAGAAAGAGAGTTTTAATAAAATATTAATGACATACTAATAAGTATGCACTTGTGATCGTAGAGTACCGTTATTACCGGGTTCACACCTACGAAGATTTCTTACGGATCCTTACAGAACGTCATATTTTTGTAAATCGTATCCATTCGTAAGCAACCGCAAGCATTCTTCAATAACACACTCACGTCCGTAGATTTACATTTACAGACTCGTAGATATCCGCCTGAATATGAAGTGGCAGACAAAACCGCCCTCGACCGTAAACAAGTCCGTAAATTACCTGTAGCAATACTCAGGTGTCGCGGTCTTTTGCGTTCTTTAACCAATCGCAATGTACCTAAATGCACTCGCAACCCATTCCATTGACGATTCTTGTCAATAACTTAACGATTTCTTACCGGAATATTACGAGCGGTTTAAGGCTATTGTCGATTTCAAGAATTACCGTTTACGATAACTTTACGAGGATTGTTTACGGAACATTTCGAATTCCTGTATATAGACCAGCAATTTCAAGTGAGTGATCAAAGATCAATTTTACATTGAAAATGATTGGAGATTACGGTTTCTCGAACCTCACTCTTTCTTGCGGAACTATACTTTTGTCATGAAAATATATATAAGCACTGTCATTTGTTATCAATACCTAAACTACGTTTGTAATAGTAAAGCGCTCGCCAGTCACAGATACCAGTTTCATCAAAACATTTAAGACGTATTTTTGTCTTACTGGTGACTCTCGAAACAGTTAGAACAACAAACACTTTATAGGTGTATTTTGTAAACTGAGCTCTGACGTAGGCGCTGAGTCTATTACAATAGGTAAATCGGGTATGATTAAAAAGCAAATGATAGGAATTTAACCTTATCCCTTCACTGGAATTATGAAAGTACATGTTTGAGTGAACCATACGTTGTAAGACAAGCAATAACATTGGTGTTAAAGGTAATTTGAAACTTTCTTAATGCGCTATTTAAACCCGTTTTATCTATTTCGAACAAATGGCACGAGAATCTAACGGTAAAAAGTTGATTTCACGGCTCTCCGCGCAAAATCTACCTATATAGGTAGATTTTGTGCGGTGAGCCGTAAAATCAACTTTTTACTGTTAGATTCTCGTGCCATTTGTTCGAAATAGATAAAACAGATTTAAATATAGCATTAAGAAAGTTTACAATTTACCTTGTAAACCAACGTTTTTTTCTTGTCTTTAAACGTAACGTTCACTCAAACACGTACTTTCATAATTGCATTGAAAAGGTCAGGTTAAATTCCTATCATATGCTTTTAAATTATACCCGATTTACCTATGATAATGGACTCAGCGCCTACGTCAGAGCTCAGTTTACATAATACACCTATACATACTGTAGATATTGATAAATTGGTGATATTGTGAAACATTGTTGACCTGTCACTCATTATTTTTCGTAAACTTTCGTTAATATCCGCGAGGTTATCAAAAGAATTTTATTTTAACATCAATAAATACTTCAATTGTTATAATTGGGTCCGTAGCGCAGTGGTCTAAACCGTTTGCCACTTAGAGTCATTAATCGTACCAGACCTGGTTCGAATACGCACACGGTCGGATAGAGTAATCTTTTCCCAATTTGGTTTTACTTTATTTTTATTATTGAATAAAGGAACAGTTTTATTGTCTTTTAAATTTCTTGTTTGTAATATTCTATATTCACAGTTTTTTCCCTAATTCAAATCTTTCATTACTTTATTTTCATGGAATTAATAAGCTGTTGTCACCTTTTCAAGCTGAGGTCACGAGGCTTTTGATAGTTAACTTAGTTTCTGTAACGCAGCACCTAAGCGAATAAATCGAATTATCTTCTTTCCTTCATGATATTTGATGCATATGATATCATTACTAATTTTCTTTATCGTGCGATACATTTCACTGCTAGTTAATATTGTTTACAGTATTCTTTATCCGTTTCTTTTATTCTATTTTTAGGAGTGTGATAAATTTATCCTGTATTTTTCAAAAAAAATGTTGTGCGTAAGCTACTGAGCAATAGGAATTCATTTGATGCAGAATATCAAACGGATCACCCACACAGAACGATGAACAAAATTAAGTAAACTGTACCGTGCTTTTTTATATCAAAGATTTGAATCACAGCAATTAAAAGTAACATCACATTTTCAAAATTTAAAAAAAAAAATCAATAAAAAAGATAAGACTAGAATGAGATTCGATCTTTGGACCTCTGCTTTTCAAGTTCCTGCCCTTTAACTTTAGCCGTGTACGGTTATTTATCACAACTGGGTATATTTTAGTATTTGAAGGTACTGCTCGCGTATTTTTAATATATACAGTACGGAACATCAGGAATTTGACAATCCGATTGGGACGTGATTGAACGCTGAGCGGTGATTGAACGTTTATGAATGATCGTGATTGCCCGCTGAACGTTTTTTCTTCTGATTGGATTGAACGCTTTCTATGCTAAATAGGGGACTTCGGCACAGGTAGTGATGACGTCATCAAAATATGAGTGGTTGGCGTTTCCAACCATTTTTACATACACAAAGAGCAAAAAATCCAATTTTCAAGTAGTAATTTTATACATTTGTAATGATTTATTCCAAGTGATGAAGGTGTCAAAATGTAGATAAATCACCCCTTCTTCTGGTTATGCAGTTGTCATCATGTGACAATGTCTTTGAAACGAATAATTTGTGTCGAAATGTAACCACCCGGAGAGTCATACGAATCCAAATGATTCGTAGTTGAGCAACCAAAGTATCGGAATGGGACACGAATAAAGCTGTATTTACGGCATTTTTGGCCATACAGCAATGAAATATGTTAGTTTGAATTTCAATGCTGATTTTTTTTTTTTTTTTTTTTTTTTTTTTATCTTAGTAACGGTATTCATCCCGTCTCAGAACATCCAAACATAGATTTAAGTTTTGTATTTATCCTTAATGGTCTCAACAAAATAAATCCAGTCATTTTAACCTAGGAATATTGAGAATCGTCCAAAGCTATCTAAATATTAAATCCAAATTGATAAAAATGAAAACACACACACGTTTAGAAATTAAGGTCATGTTAGATAATAAGCGAACGTTGCAAATCCAAGATAATCGGATGAAACGGCTTTTCGAACACATACTGTTAGGTACAAAAACCCTAACAGAGAGTTTACATTATGCGACATGAAAAACCATACATTTATCGGCACTCATCACACAAACATGTGTCATACAGATTGTCATTCCTAACCCAATGATCTATACTACACGGCGAATCTCTTTGATCTGACCATAACCGGATGCGCCAATCAAAATTGTCAATGTCATAAAAAGGTAGCCGCTTATCCCACACACGTGCACGGGTCATTAAGATCGCCCTTACTTACGCAACGTTTTATACCACATTCCTAATTTTCTTTGATCTGCATCAATCAAGCCATGTCATTTGCCACTGATTGGTTGCTTTCAGTATGACACAACTAGTCTTTGAGCCCAATGAAAGCTTGGTTTACACATCAAATATTATGCATAATCCAACATGGAAATAACATGCTGTCATATAAAAAGTCAAAATATTCCACATGCTTCAAAGCATTGCAACTATAGAATTGCAACATTTGACTGATTACAATCCTCCGAAGGCCATCTCGTTGATATTATAGAACTATTACAGTCAATCAAACACATGCTTTTTGTAATCTTTGTAATTATTAGCAGAAGTGTAGAATTTCAACCAATCAAATTATTGACGGATCCTGAGAAGGATTGCAGTGAGGGGTCGAAGATGTGTCATTAAATTATCAAAGAGAAATTCAATTTAAACTGGGCACTTATAGGAAAAGGCACCATCTATATTTTAAGTTCCAAACCTCTTTACAGAAACCCTGTATCCACCACTGCAAATGATAAAAATGTTTTCGAAATGATAAAATCAAATTCATTAATAACTTACGATATTCATTCATTCATTCGTTAGTTTGTTCGTCCGTCCGTCTGATTGTCCGTCTGTCCGTCCGCCTGTCTTCCTAGCCGACTTTGAATTCATACGTCAGTCGGTCATGGAACATTCTTAGTACCATAAAAAATCTTCAGTTTGAACATTTTGTATTTAAACAGGTCAATTAGCCCAAATCGAATACCTTTTCACTGTTTTCAACAAGGTGAAAGGGTTTGTCTAACAAATAATCGATAATGACACCACTTGTCATTCAAGAATCAATATTCCCTAATTAGGGAATGCCATTAGGCATCTAAGGAAAATTATAAAATGCCGAAATATTTTTATGGTGTAACAGATATTGTTTGGATATATAATGGTTATATTTTGAGTGATTGGAAAAGACTATCAATGACGATTTACCGAACGATTTTGTTCGCATAAACAAACAAAACATAAACCTTTTTTTATAATAATAAGATATTAAAGAAAAAAAAAATAATCAGGATTTAATAAAATCAAGATAAATCAGCGGTAAAAATGATAAAAGTTTGCAAAAAATCAACCAAATCGATGTTATTCCTTTTTGATAGTGGTGTTTTCGAAGCATGGTAATTAATTCTAAATTCGTGTTATTTTCTTTATAAGCATGTTTTCTGAAAAGTTCGAATGATTTACTTTTCAAAAATGTATTGTTTTGATACCTTTTTCCTCAAGTAAAGCGAAAAAAGTGATTAAGATTGGGCAATATTTACACAAATTAAATAGAGCGAGGCGATTCAACGCCAACCATTTTTATTGGCTAGTGGTCTATGACGTCATACCGAAGTTCCCTATAGGGGACTTCGGCACAGGTAGTGATGACGTCATCAAAATATGAGTGGTTGGCGTTTCCAACCATTTTTACATACACAAAGAGCAAAAAATCCAATTTTCAAGTAGTAAAATTATACATTTGTAATGATTTATTCCAAGTGATGAAGGTGTCAAAATGTAGATAAATCACCCCTTCTTCTTGTTATGCAGTTGTCATCATGTGACAATGTCTTTGAAACGAATAATTTGTGTCGAAATATAACCACCCGGAGAGTCATACGAATCCAAATGATTCGTAGTTGAGCAACCAAAGTATCGGAAATGGGACACGAATAAAGCTGTATTTACGGCAGTTTTGGCCACACAGCAATGAAATATGTTAGTTTGAATTTCAATGCTGATTTTTTTTTATTTTTTTTTTATCTCAGTAACGATATTCATCCCGTCTAAGAACATCCAAACATAGATTTAAGTTTTGTATTTATCCTTAATGGTCTTAACAACATAAATCCAGTCATTTTAACCTAGGAATATTGAGAATCGTCCAAAGCTATCTAAATATTAAATCCAAATTGATAAAAATGAAAACACACACACGTTTAGAAATTAAGGTCATGTTAGATAATAAGCGAACGTTGCAAATCCAAGATATTCGGATGAAACGGCTTTTCGAACACATACTGTTAGGTACAAAAACCCTTACAGAGAGTTTACATTATGGGACATGAAAAACATTATCGGCACTCATCACACAAACATGTGTCATACAGATTGTCATTCCTAACCCAATAATCTATACTACACGGCGAATCTCTTTGATCTGATCATAACCGGATGCGCCAATCAATATTGTCAATGTCATAAAACGGTAGTCGCTTATCCCACACACGTGCACGGGTCATTAAGATCGCCCTTACTTACGCAACGTTTTATACCACACTCCTAATTTTCTTTGATCTGCATCAATCAAGCCATGTCATTTGCCACTGTTTGGTTGCCTTCAGTATGACACAACTAGTCTTTGAGCCCAATGTGTGAAAGCTTGGTTTACACATCAAATATTTTGCTTAATCAGACATAGAAATAACATGCTGTCATATAAAAAGTCAAAATATTCCTCAAGCTTCAAAACATTGATACTATAGAATTGCAACATTTGACTGATTACAATCCTCCGAAGGCCATCTCGTTGATATAATAGAACTATTACAGTCACTCAAACACATACTTTTTGTAATCTTTGTAATAATTAGCAAAAGTGTAGAATTTCAACCAATCAAATTATTGACGGATCCTGAGGGGGATTGCAGTGAGGGGTCAAAGATGTGTCATTAAATTATCATAGAGAAATTCAATTCAAACTGGGCACTTACAGGAAAAGGCACCATCTATATTTTAAGTTCCAAACCTCTAAACAGAAATCCTGTATCCACCACTGCAAATGTTTTCGAAATGATAAAATCAAATTCATTTATAACTTCATTCATTCATTCATTCATTCATTCATTCATTCATTCATTCATTCATTCATTCATTCATTCATTCATTCATTCATTCATTCATTCATTCATTCATTCATTCATTCATTCATTCATTCATTCATTCATTTGTCCCTCCCTCCGTCAAACCTTTCCTCCATCCATCCATCCATACATCTATCCGTCCGTCCGACCGTCAATCCATACATCCGTCCGTCGCCGCCGTCATAGCACAGTTGGTAGCGCGTCGGACTGTCAATTTAGAGGTCCCGGGTCCGATCCCCGACGGCGGCACTCATTCTTTCCAACTATTTGTCTCTCACCAATGGGTTGATAAATCGTAGACCTATGCGTGATAGCAGCTGGAGGCTAGGAAAGCATGTGATGGTTGTACTGGTGAGAGAAATACCAGGAATCCATGCTCCAGCCGCCGCGATTTAACTTGACTGAAATAATGTTGAAAGCGGCGTTAAACTCCATGCAATCAATCAATCAATCCACCATCCGTCCTTTCATACATCAATCCATCCGTCCTTTTAATCGTCCATCCATCCATCCATCTGTCCATCCATCCGTCCGTCCTTCCGTCCATCGGTTTGTTTGTAATTTCGTTCGTTAGTTTGTTCCTCCGTCCGTCTGTTTGTCCGTCTGTCCGTCCGCCTGTCTTACTTTGAATTCATACGTCAGTCGGTCATGGAGCATTCTTAGTACCATAAAAAATCTTCAGTTTGAACACTTTGTATTTAAACAGGTCAATTAGACCAAATCAAATACCTTTTCACTGTTTTCAACAAGGCGAAAGGGTTTGTCTAACAAATAATCGATTATGACACCACTTGTCATTCAAGCATCAATATTCCCTAATTAGGGAATGTCATTAGGCATCTAAGGAAAATTGTAACATGCCGAAATATTTTGTTATAGTGTTAGATATATAATGGCTAAATTTTGAGTGATTGGGAAAGACTATCAATGCCGATTTACCGAACAAACAAAACATAAACCTTTTTTTTTTATAATAATAAGATATTAAAGAATAAAAATTAATCAGGATTTAATACAATGAAGATAAATCGGCGGTAAAAATGATAAATGTTTGCAAAAAATCAACCAAATCGATGTTATTCCTTTTTGATAGTGGTGTTTTCAAAGCATGGTTATTAATTCTAAATTCGTGTTATTTTCTTTATAAACATGTTTTCTGAAAAGTTCGAATGATTTACTTTTCAAAAATGTATTGTTTTGATACCTTTTTCCTCAAGTAAAGCGAAAAAAGGGATTTAGATCGGGCAACATTGACATAAATTAAATAGAGCGAGGCGATTCAACGCCAACCATTTTTATTGGCTAGTGGGCTATGACGTCATACCGAAGTTCCCTATACGACCGTTCAATCAAATTGAACGCTGCGTTCAATCATTCAATTAAAAACATAAATAACGAAAGAAATTAAACGAAATATGAAAATTATATTTTTCCAAGCATATTTTTTTAATTTATCCACAGGGGTCCACAGCAAATTACCTACTATCATGTTGTAAAGATTATTTCCCTTGAATAAAAAGCCGCCATTTACACACGCACTGAACTCTAATTAAAAAAAAAACTTTTTGGAAAAATTCTCATGTTTCCAGATTTTAATCTTGAAAACAGTTGGCTGGAGTTAAAATAAGCTTCGTTAAGACTGGACATTGATCTTATTTAAGAATACTAGGATCGCCAAAGAAATCGACAGTTGAATATGATGTCACTTTTTCGGACCTCGAACCTTTCGACCTGTCGACTTTTCTGCATGTGGTCATTAAGCCTACTAGATGCCGTTGACTAGTCGGGTCGCCAACGATAGTGGCTGATTCCAAAATGAAGTAAACAGGTCAGAAAGAATATAAAACTCTGTGTCTGTGATGTAAAAAAGGGAAACCGGAGCCAACCAGATGATTAGACCTAGCCCGGTCCATTAACAGGGCATTGCATCAAAAGAATGAATTAGATGTCAACTTATCAGAAATTTGTCATCAATTTCATCAACTATTCTACATTAAGTCATCAGTGATGCCTCACCAAAGCAAACAGGGTGTTTATGTGACAGTAGCTTAAGCAAAAGAGAAACACACACTTTCTATCAGTCGATATATTTGTCACTATTTATCTATCGCATTACAGTCAATAGTTCAAAAATTAAAGGAAAATGCATATAAGCAATGTTTGAAATAAATTAAGGCCCGGTTTGTCTGATATGGGGTCGGTTTGACTATTTTTGGGGGCCGGTTTGACCGTATTGGGGCCTGTTTGACCATGGGACTGGTTTGACGAGGAGCCGGTTTGGCTGGTTCCCTATCTATCTACTGCCTATTTCCCCTTTCGGATATTACTGGCAGGTGTGTGTCTGTGCTGAATGAAAACTGTTAGTCATTGGTTAGGGTGCCAGATACATTTATTTCAGATTGTGACAAAAAGCTGGGTGAACTGGGGCTGGCTACTAAGTGCCAATTTATTAACACCTTGATGACATTTGGGCTTGAACCACTAACTTCCAGGTCAAGAATCAAGTTCCTTTACGACAATGACACTGAGTGAGATACACTGTTTTATCCAAAGTGAATGCTAGAATTAGCTTTAGTTATATTCTCTCACATAATTTACCTCAAATATTTTACAATTCGACTAAAAGTAGTCAATCTATGCTGTTTGTGACTCGTAATATTTCATAATGTTAACCTAGTTTCCAAATGAAATCATTAGGAAACCTCGGTTTAACTTGTTAAAGTTCATGCCTCCTGAAATGTTGCGGAACTTTTACAAGTCCACTATCTAAATAGGGTTCCTTGTGTAAAATCTGAGCAGAATCATAATAAAGGGCATCACGTAAAAGCCTGAGGCAGAGCAATGTTTGGCGTATTTTGTAATGGCAGAGGGTTTCGGATTTGGTGAATATTGATACAGAATCGACAGAGTGGAGCCAAATGATGTCTAGGAAATTCCGAAATGTTTACATTTTTGCCCCTTATGAAAGATGTATGATGCTGTTTTATGATTAAAAATGGAACCGTAAATGCATTTTAAAAGCAAATTATCCACTATCTTTGATTTATAACATAAACATTATCTGGGGAAAACCTTGTTAGGGTGGGGAAATTTGTTTGGGAGGGGAAAAGGTCCATTTTGGGGGAAAAATCGCCGAGGGGAAGGGGCCGATATTCAGCCCCAGTTTCTCAGTAAAAATACACCTGCAAATGATAATCATTTGGAAACCTCGGTTAACATTGTTAAAATTCATTGCTTTGAAGAGTTGTGAAACTATTACGGGTCCACTACCTTCAAACCAATACTGATCTGGCAAAATATTGATCCATGTTGGACTATACACTCTGCATTGACTGAGCAAAATGGTAACATTTTTAGTAGAATTCTAAATACAGAAAAGCCATATTACTTATCTTTAAAATTGAATTTCAAATGACCTGAGGTGTGTTTTTTTAGGTTGAAGAATTTTAAGATTCATTTTAATTTTTTAATCGGAATATCTCTGACTGCTATGTAGAATTTCAACTGAATTGCTCGGGATATTCCGATTGAAAATCTTAAGATATCTTCAAAATCTTAATCTATAAAACGCACCTCTTTGCTTGATCATTATTGTTTTATCAAATGCTTTTTTTCAACTATTGATTGAATTTATCATTGGACAAGAGACAAAATTAACAAGTTTAATTGTACTTAGCTACTGTTGTTTCACTCTGAAATTGAATTTTATCTGTAACAAATTAATCAAATGAAAAAGTTTGAGTTTAGTTTAAACTCTGAGACTTCACTTCCTGCTATTCACAATTTGACTTTATAGTAGGGTAGAATGACTCATTGATATGGAAAGGAAGGTGCTACTTAAGAGAATAAAGAATCAGATAGGCAGTTATTAAAAACAGTTTATGTATTAATTGAACAGTTCATATACAGATTTTTTTAGGGATTTTTGTTTGGTATTTCTTGTTTATAGAATTAAATAAATGTTATTACACTCTATTATGCATTTTGTAAATATTTGGTCCAATAAAAGGTTCAAATCCTTTTGTTTTGAACATTTCTACAACAAGAAATACATGTGCTGATCCTGAATTTTTAGTGAAGTAGTTGCTATAGCCTTGGTTGTCGTCTTGCATGACCTTTGACATTTTGTGATATCTATGGTATTCCTAAAGGTATTGAATTGAAACTTGTCTCATATTTTCTCTAACCAAAGAACCAACTCTACTGCCAAGATGTATAAATCTAGATGCATATTTTGCAAATTGTGCCCCTGTTTTGACAATTTTTTTCACCAACAGCCAGGCATAGGCACCCACATGTGGTGCTTTTGTTTTCCATGAGAGCAGCACAAACATAGTTGTCTATTAATCAATTTATCAGTTGGTGAGCAAAACATTTAAGGTAGTGGACCTGTAAAAGATCCTTAATTTCTCGGAAGGCACTACCTTAAGCTAAACCTCAAATGAGGTAGCATTTTGGTCACCCACTGATGATATATTTGTATAAATGTATTTCAATGTAATTTTTTTGTCCTGATATCCCCCCACTGGATCCGCACATGGGAAATAGCTCATCAATGCCAATGGCCATTACCCTTCTTATGCTAAGTATAAATCCAGGCTAAATTACACTAGCTTTAAGGCAAAGAGCTGAATGTCTCTGAAAGAAACATCATCCAACAAATTTTGTCTTGAAAATTTAGTCTCAACACAGTTCTTAGTTAAAAAGATGGTGTAGACTAAGATCAGACTGCACATATGTTCAGGATGATCCTTGCCTATATCTCCTGTCAAAATAGGAATTTCCAGGTTCAGATTGAATTGGATTAAGGTAGTACACCCGTGATAGATACATGACATTTTGAGAGTAATGAACTGTAACAGTGTTAACTGAGGTTTCCTAATGATTTTAATTATGAAACCACTGTAAACATTGTGAAAGATCATGAGTTCGGATATGTGGAGGAACTATTAAGGGTCCACTACCTCTATACAAATCATGGCCATATTTAGCATGTGTTGTATGTGACTCAAGGATATGTGAAATATATTGTCATCACAACTATATAGGCGGATGTATTTGGGTAACTGCTGTGGTAGTGTATCCGACGCCCATTCATTTGCTCCTAGAGCCAACGTCCTTTCCTACAAGTTGTTTCCCAGAATGGGTTGATATGTTTTGTTTGCATGGGGTTTAATACCACTTTCAAAATTAGTGCAGTCATATTATAGTTGGCCAGTGCACCAACTCATATCCTTTCTCACACCAGTAAAACCTCAACATTTCTTGTGAGCCACTAGCGTGCTACATTTTATCGTAAGTAAAATATCATTAGCCGTTTACTCTAATTTAATCAATATTGACGGATGAAAGTTGGTTGAGCCGGGGTTCTAACTCGCTACCCCATGTTTGACAGCCCTGCGTTACTGCTAGGCTTAGCCCCTGTGGATTAATAATCATATTGGATAGCAGGTAGAGGCTAGGAAGGGATCTAATGGTAGTGCTTGAAAAGCTGAAAAGACTCTAAGATTGTTAAAAGCAGTGTATACCCCTTCCTAACACTCAAATTGTTGGGTCCCAGGCCCAATCTCTGATGGTGGCATCCATCAAATTTGACTTTCTTCTCCCAACTGATGGTTCAGAAAAGGTCTTGTGTAATGGCAAATCACATTGTGAAATTGACATTCATCTAGATCAAAACCAATCGAAATCACTCGCCTAGTGCTCAAATATTTCATTCCTAACACTCACTCCAATCAATTTAAAATGCTCCAAAATCATTAAAAAACACTTTGAATCTGTGCAAAATAATCAGCATTCCAATAAAATGATTGTATGATTTTTTAAGGCTGTCGTTAGTTTTTAAAGGGTCTGATTTGTCTGTAAAGACACAAATCCAGAAAAGTTGGTAGATCTTTTAACGGGAGGTAATCAATTGGCACTAATTTATTGTCGATTTTGTTTTACCTCCATTGAAAATCAATCTAATTTTGCTCATCACACTCATTCAATTTCATTCTAAGGTCATTCAATTTTCAATTTCCAGATTCTTCTTACTGTATTCACTAGTAAAATACAGTAATATCAAGAGTCAATAATTAGGTGCTCATACCACCGGCATAGGACTCAATAGTTAAATGTAAGAAGTTTCGATACAAGTTGACCGAAACCTTTTCATAAAAAAATGCAGCCCCACAATTACCCAGTCTCCCCCTAGACTGCAGTTGCGGATCTAAAGTAGCCCCTATCGCGAGTCTTATCATTCATTTTCCTCGGGAAATTTATCAACTTGTGGTTAACTTTGAAGACCCAACTGTAGAGTAAAACCTACATTACGGTTTGACTGGCGAGCCTGCCTCAATCTATCGATATAGATCGGAGGGTAGCGTAGATGGGACAGGTTTACCAGTCTACATTACAGTCTCCATGAATCCGCCGAATGAAAATGAGATGCATGTCGTGGCTGGTGAGCATGCCCTTATCAATGAAATATTGGAGAGTAACATGGATATGATTGGTTTACCAGTCAATTGAAAGCACTTTCATTAAGTAATATTTCATAAGGGTAACAATGTTCTTGCCTTTAATAAAGCATTTTGGCCCCGGTAAAGCCGACCACTGAGGAGAGAAATTGTTTAAAGAAAGTAAGGAAAATCTCTTGGCTGTTCATCCTTTCATTCTCTACTGGCGGACTAGGTACGAACTGGCACTGAGGCGAAAACGGTATTTGGATCGAACTGGAATAAGAAACGAACACTCGCAAGTACTCGTCGTCTCGCCTTTAATTTGCCTGGATGATTCCGAAACTCGCTAGAGCTATTTATTTCGAGAAAATTGTGAATTTGCCTTTTTATTTATCTATTCTATCAACAAAATGAATTATTTTTAATCAAACGAAAATAATTTCGTTAAAACTGCTTGAACGGTTTCTTATCATGTAACCGATCGGAATGAGTGAACGGTTCTGATTGAACGCTTTGTAACGATTCTGATTGAACGCTGATTGTAAAATTGTGATTGAACGCTGATTGAACGCTGAACGCTGATTGAACGTGATTGCCCGTGAATGATCTGATTGTGATTGAAATGATTGTCAAATTCCCGATGTTCCGTACTGTATAAGGAAGTGGGTACCGAATATCAATGAAGGTCAACAGGAATATTAAATGAGCGACAGGTCAACAATGTTTCACAATACATGATTTTTGTCCCAAATATGTGGAAAGTCATCGGTAGGACAAAAATGCGTCTTATATGTTTTGATGAAACAGGGGCCTGATCACTTTCCAATCTTGCTGATAAGAACACAGTCGCGAGCGCTTGAAAAAAATATTCTCCTCACATAAAGCTGCACATGCAATAAGGGGTAACATTTTCTAAACGCTTTGCGTACGTTTTTATCTTGCAAGAAGGCCAGATTTCTTCTACAAGAACATACTAGACACGAGCGCGTATCTGAAATAAGAGATATAAAATTGCCCTAAACCGCTCGTATGAATTTTAATGGTCTATGCATTTACTTAAAGGCTAATAATTATTTCAGAATGGGTTACATAAGAAACAATCAGGAAAAATTTCATTGGAATCATCCAAGTGCTTCAGGAGAAGAAGAGGATTTAAGATTGTTACGCATGACGGACTAAAGGTGATCATAAAAGCTCCCCGTGAGCTAAAATATAACTAAATGAATAATCAAAGTGCTGTCAGCACTGTAAATCGGCCGTCACTGAATGAGTGGACAGAATGATGCATTTCAAACATTTCAAATTTTAGCTAAAGAACTATTAAAAGAATTTAATATTATCATTTTTAAAATGACCATTAAAACCATGTGATACAATCACCACCATGCAATGATGAATTTAGAGGGGGTTGAGAGGGAGGTTCAAACGAACCCCCTGTCTGTAACCTAATTATTTGATTTTAATGCAGAACATCAGTCAAAATTGTGTAAAACTAATAAACGAAATTTGTGTGTTCATACCCTTTTTACAGAAATCCTGGATCCGCTACAGCCACCGTATCCAAATAACACACTGTTTTAAAGTTATCTAACGCATACCAAAATGATATAGGCCTACTTGTAGCTTGCTCAAGAAGGAGGTTGTGTGTATCTGTATCTGCACAGCGGATACAATTATCACCTTTTTCACAGGGTGTGATGTCCATAATCGGAGCCACTGGCTCCGCTTTCAAAATCATGTGTGGAACTTCCGCTCCACGTGCGTCTCCGATTATGTAGATGTAAACATTTTATTTTTGGACTGAAAAAAAGGGATAGGTGTCGGAACTTCCTAATTTATATCGGATTTTATTCATTAATCATTAAAAAGTCGAATGCTATTCGATCAGTTATACATTTTGCCAGGTTAACGTACTCAAGAACTGTAAAAACGCTCGTTGGTTTTTGTTAAAAATGATTTCTTCTCAGAGCAATCTTGAGCCAGGAATATCAAAACACGTGGTTTTACCTCCAAAATGTAATATTCTGGACAAGATTAATAACGCATACTATTGTTTTCAGTATGCACGAGTTTAACAAAACAACCGCAATACTCTACCCTGATACACTTGCCTACAATATGAAATAAATCAAAGAAAATAGTTCGGTTCCGATTATGTGGATTGGCTCTGATTATGTATCCTGGCTCTGAAGTTGTGGAGTGTCTTATTCTTCTTCCATATACCCTAACATCCTTCGATATGAAGTTTCTGCTGGTTTCATGATGCGACTTTTCTTGTCATTCAACGACGCATGTTGTCTATGTTACGTCTCTCCTCATCGTGTTTACTTTAATTATGAAATTCCGGTGACTAGACAGTCAGCTATATTAATTTTACTTAAAACCGTAGGCGAACAAAAGAATTGTATGACCATAAATAGAATTTGAAAAGAGATAAAAAAATATACGGAACCTGCCAATAGTTTGCCATGATTATCATACTTCGCACGTTTAGCCTTCCTATTTTAACAACGTCACTACTGTCGCTCTTTCAACGTCGATAATTCCACGAAATTTAATCAGGTAATAAAGAGAGTGATATCAAACAAATTGTCACAAAGTTCGCGCTCGGATTCAAAGTTTTAAGAAATCAGATTAATATATCTTACAAAAAAGGACGCAATGATCCTTAAAACGTCCGTTTTGTATGTCTCTCGTACCATTTAGTTCGGAATTTTCGGAAAGTTTTAAGCATATGTTTAAATTCCGATTATTGCATAAAATGTACGTTTTCGGGTCATCATTGGCATACATTAACCGATAAAACCAGGGCGTTAAAGGAAGAAAACGAGTATTAATAAGTAAATTGCCGTTAAGGCCCGTTTTTTACTTAAACATCCTCGGTCTAGGCCTATACACTGTTGAATGGTGTTTTACGCCGCTTTCAACATTTTTTCAGTTATATCGCGGCGGCTTGAGCATCTAACAATGGATTCCTGGTATTTCTCTCACCAGTACAAGCATCACATCCTTTCCTAGCCTCCAGCTGCTATCTCACACAGGTCTACGATTATCAACCCATTGGTGAGAGACAAATAATCGGAAAGAACGAGTACCGTCGTAGGGAATCGAACCCGGGAGCCTATACACTGTATCAGTTCCTTTGTTCATATCAATATATAGCATAAATAAAAAAGTCGATTCTATTCCCGCGTTAATTTTTATGACGTCATTGATTTACCAAGCAACGTCGGTTTAAACAAATGTGGCGGCGCAATGCATAAAGCATTTTTTTCGACACATTATCGGTTTTGGTGATAGTTTTACAGCTAGTTCCTACGTATGAATTTACAATTTCTGTTAAAATAGATACTATAGTCTTTCTTTTTATGCAATAAAAGCGTCAATTCACGTTTTTTAGGCGATAACATTTGCAGAGACCCTCAAAATTCTTTAACGATCTCGTGCTTCGCACTCGGGCGTTAAACCATTTTTCGAGTCTCTGCAAATGTTAACGCCCTCAAAAACGTGAATTAACCACTATATTAATGTCAGAATTAACTACTTCATCTTAGGATTTGATATTTGTCAACTTTTCAATCGGAAAGGAATTTATCTAAATTTATCGAAATTAAAAATTATTTAAGACAATGAAATAAAGTACTTAGAAATGTCCCGGTCGATTTTGCGCTAAAGGGGTGCGTTTTATAAATGCGGTGTAAAGATTTAAACAGAATTACATATGTATATAAATTTGACATTTAGCAAAACGGATCATATACAAGGGCGAAATACGTATCATAATAGATCAAAATACATGAATGTGACCATTATGATTTAATCAATATACGATCCATTACCTTCATGATGTCCGGGACGTCATTTTATAGAAAATTTTGAAACAGACAAAGAAAATGCTTGTTCTTACATAGAGCAAAATGTGTTGTTTTAAAAACTCAAAATTGTCAGGTACAACAAGATATTTTTTTTAATCAAATATGAAATTTAAACAATTTTCGTAGATCGTTAACAAATAAAAGTCCACCCTAATAATAATAATCGCGTTTGAAAACTTTTTCGTTTCGAAAAATATGAACGAAATTGAATAACTATGTAGGATTTTTAAACAGAATATATAGAGCTTTAAAGTAAAATTCTTTAGATAATCAAAATGTAAAAAAATATTGTAAAGTGCGACATTTTATTGGCGGTATCGTTTGTCTCCATAAACATTGTTTACTTCTGTTGAGATGACTTGAAATATTGATGAATGGATTCTATGCGGTTTTTGTACATAAAGTTGAAATAAAAAATAGTTTCTAACATTGTGTTAAAAATAGTTTATGTGTAAGTAAAAGATATATCTGAATTAGGGTTTTCAGATGTTTCCTATACAAATTAAAACCGTGCGTTTTTGCGACGTCAGGTTGATAGATTTTTAGATTTAATAGTTTATTTAAGTCTCATCCATATACAAACAATAATACATATCTACAGAGTAAGAGTATTTATTTACAAGAAGTATACGGCCATTCTTTATAAGAATAACAAGAGACTATAAATTATGTAAAAATGTTAAAATACAAACAATGAAATATTTTAAACCAAACTAAACAAAACAATAAGATAGAAAATAAAACACCAAAATTTCCTTCCCTATTCCTGGGTAGTATCAGATACTACTACCAGCAGGAATAAACCCTTAATGAAGTCAAGTACCTTCATTAAAAGGGGCCCCACCCTAATTGTAAGACTTAAAAGTTACGTAAGAAATTAATGAGTAAAATATAATCAAACGGATGTCGCATATTAATTATAACTGTTATCTAAATGATGAAATAGACGATAAGCTTCTAAGATGTGTAAAATGAAATATTTTCAATTAAGAAATGATTATAATGATAGTGAAGCCAATCAGTTGAATTAAACTTAGCAATAGAATAGCGACTTCCGTTTGTTAAAAAATTAAAACAAAACCTTTTCGTAAAATAATGTACATCTATTTGTTAAGAAAAATGTACGACGACTTAAGATATCGTGGCAGGTTTTGGCACATTTCCTTATCAATTGGGGATTGGTGAAAATGAAGATTAGCTTATCGTTTGTTGATTTAGAATCAAAACTGGTGTCAAGATTTTTAGCCGCCTTGATAAGATCTTGCCTTATGTCAATGTACATATTGCAAAACAACAAAACGTGTATCTCATCTTCAACTTCAAAACAGAAAGGACATAGACGCTCTGAAATCGCAAGGCCCTCGTATCGACCAGTTTCGATTCTAATTGGGGCAACGCCACATCTGCATTTTGAAAAGGAGGATCTGTGACGTACTGGTAAAATGATTTTACAATAATTCTCTACGCCGAACTCAGTTTTAAATAAACGATAAGTGCGTAATTTATTGAAGCCTTGACCACTTTGACTTGTTTCTCTTTGGACTGAAAAATCCCAATCTTTAATGAATTGTGTTGACATGCAGGTTTCAATTTTGATTTTTAATTCATTTTTTTGACAGTTGAGTATTGATATTTGATAAATCTCGCATATTATTAGCACATAACATTTTTGTTACATTAAAAAACCAATTTTTGCACGAGGGACTTGATCGAGAGAAGCACCATTGAGCCAACCGTTTATCTAAACGCGTATGGGGCATATTTGATAATCTTGCCCAAAATTCACCAACAGATTTCCATTGTCGAACAGAGGGTGGTACCCAGCCCATCTCTCCTATGACGGCTGCGTTTGGGGTATATTTACCTACCCCGAGGAAGAAGCGCATAGCTCTATTTTGGACCGCGTTTATGCATGTATATGTTTTGTGACCCCATATCGCTGCTCCATACGCTATTGTTGGCCAGACTATTGAGTCGTACAAACGAGAGAATACTTCATATGGCAGACTACCTTTAGACTTGCAATGTGCTATAACAAGACCAAGAGCTCGACTCGCACTTTGCGCAACTGACTTGACTGTAATTTCTAGATCTAAATGTTCTTGCAGAATTAGACCGAGATATGTGTACCTATCGACTGTATCGATATGACCGTTACCAATAGAAAAAGTTGTCTTGGACCTAGGAACTGACATAGGGCGAAAATGTATAACTTGACTTTTATCGTAGTTAACTTTCATATAATTTAAAGTACACCAGTCGTCAAGAGTGTCTAATAGCATTTGTAAATCTCCTTCATTTTCTGCCAAAATAACAATGTCGTCTGCGTATAAAAGGATGCATACTTTATCTAAACCACATTGCACCCCGATATTTAGTGACTTCAGTAGTACGGCAAGGTCGTTAATGAACAAATTAAATAATAACGGAGATAAACCACATCCTTGTCGCAATCCATTCTCTATATTGAACCAGTCGGTGCAAAGAGAGTTAACACGGATACAAGACGACACCGAGGTGTAAAGGGATTGAATAGCAGTTAGCATTTTCCCCACAATCCCATTATCGAAGATCTTTTTCCATAGCAAGTGACGATTTATATTATCATACGCCTTTTTAAAATCGATAAAAGCACAAAAAGTTGAACGCTTTAATTTTTTTCGGGTATCTATAATGTTTGTTAGTGTTGACAAATGGTCAATGGTGCTTCTGTTCTTTCGAAAACCGTTTTGTTCATCTTCTATAATGTCATTAGTTTCAGCCCAAGTGTTTAACCTTTTATTTAATAGAGATGCATAGATCTTATACATTGAAGAGGCAAGTGAGATTCCCCTGTAGGATAGAGGGTCTCTAGAATCCAACTTAGATGATTTAGGTATAGGGTTAATTATACATTTGCCCCATGAAGTAGGGATTCTTCCTGTATTAAAACAAACATTATAAAGACTGTGTAGAAATAATATAGCAGTATCATTTTTGAGAGATTCCGAGGGAATTCCATCCATACCACATGCTTTACCAGATTTTGCCGCATCAATAGCCTCTTTAACTTCTGTTAATGTAAAAGGGGCATTAAAATCTAATGAATCATCCTCGGTGTTAGAGAAACAAAATTGACTATTGTCGGTCATTGAATTATCTCTTAACAAATTGCTGAAATCAATTTTCCATTTTTCCAATATCCTATTGGTACATGTAGAAGTACTACCATCGTCAAAAATAACTTCATTGGGAATATCAACTTTTTTCTTAGAATTGATTCCTATGTTACCAATTGACCTCCAAAATTCATTTTGATCCGATTTACAACTATTGATAAGTTTCTGTTGGGTCATATACCAATGACGGCGTTTGAATTTCTGAATTTCTCTATCAAGATGTTTTCTTGACTTCACAAAATCGCTTTTCAGTCGTGTTTTTCAGCACTATTTTTGCTTCGTAACCAATTGCGTTCTGATATGACAAGATCAGCCCATAGCCTTGATAAGTTTTCATTCCACCATTCTTTACCTGGACGATGCTTCTTATTACAAAGACCAGATACAATAGTTTTATGAGGAATTTTATCATACATATTATTTCTTACTAAAGAGCACCACTCATTAAATACTGTATCAATATCTGCCTGTGTTTTAAAACCCTGTTCTAGTTTATCAATTTTCATATTAACGAGTTTCACAAGATCTGGTTCACTAAGGAAGTTGTTGTTAAAAGCCTTGCAATCAAATTTATCATACAGAGAACTATCCCCTGACTCTACAGATTGGCTAAGACAAGCTGCGGGCAGATTAAGTTTAAATGTAAGAATAGAATGATCAGGTATGCTAGATGGAATAACTTTAGAGCCATCTAAACAACTGGTTATAACATCACTGGCTAATAAAACCGAAAATTCTGTTATTCTATCTAAGTTATCATGTTTAATTAGACAGTAGTCAACAACGGCTGATCCTTTAGTGGATACCGATGTGAAATTATTTTGAATGCTATGTCTGCCATTTAACATGCATAGATTTGTGTTTATGAGGAAATCAATTAGAATTTCCCCATATTGGTTTGTCTTATGATCGACTACATCACGTGGTGGAATACAATCAACACCTGCAATAAAATCATCCAAATCGCATGTTCTTCCATTAAAATCTCCACATATAAAGATTAAACCCTCATTTTGATGTTGGTTTACATCTGCAAGTAAATTATCAAAAAAGTTATTAACATCATATGCTCTAGATGAATATTGTGGTGGAAGATAACAGACACAATGAAATAAAACTGTATTTGTAACCGTGTGAGTCAACCTCAGCCACAATATACCTTCAACAGTTTTATTTTCGACAGCTATATCGAATTCGTCTAAAAGGCATTCTTTAATAAAAAAACCTACTCCACCAGAGCCATGTTTGGCATTTATATGAATATTTTGCCGATTATGACCAATCCATTTATAGCCTGCTACAGATAAAACTTCATTTTTACTAAGATGGCTTTCTGCTATGCCTATAATATCAAAATTTAAACTTGAAATACAGTCTGATCTCAAAATATGGTTATCAGAGTTAATATTTGGACACCATCCTCTCACATTCCAAAACCCGACCTTAAGCTATTGATTAGATCTATTAGATACCCCATGATTCTGCCTCCTGTTAAAGTTCCTATTTGAACCCCGACCTCGACCTCGACCTCGACCTCGAGTACCTTGATGATTACGTTGATTATTCGTGGCCCCAAAATTATTTTGTTCGGTTTGAGACTGGTTATTTCTATCGTCCCTTCTATTTTGTCGACTATAATTGTCATAGGTATTATTAAACGACCCTCCTCTATCACTGTTCAATCGAACACTGGACTGACTCTGTGTATGACGCTTTATTACTCGCGATCCACGCATGACGAGATCACTGTTCTTAACAACACCCAAGATGGTGCGAAAGTTACTTGCTATAATACGATTTATTTGAGGCTGATCGTGTTCAATAAAGACATTTGAAAACTGGTGGTGTGATTTCAGAACCCCTTTATTTGTCACAACTTTTCTCTTATCGTCGTTAGATGCCATTTTTGCTATTATGACACCTGGTTTAGAGGTAACTTTCGAAGGTTTTCTTTCTGCTTCTACACAATTGATTCCACTGATTTTTAAACCATCTCGAATAAGCTTATTAACCTTACAGACGGCATCTTCGTTTTCTGATTATGGAAAGTTTCGAACCACAATATTCAATGATGTATCATGCGTTTGATCTACTTTGATAACTGATTCTATTTTTGTATTGACGGCATCAATATCTTTCCTGATTTCATTTTGAATAGATCTTTATAGAGTCGATTTTGGTATCAAGCTCCTTTCTGATTTTGTTCATTTCAGTAGTTACACGTTTATCAAGTATTTGAGCTACTTTATTCGAAATTTTCTGTTCAAGACCCTCTTCCAATTTATCAACCCTCTCTGTTAATGACAGAAAAAGCATGTGCATATCATATATTTATATTTGAACACTCATTTACGCTTTCTTTATTCCAACTTTATGTACAAAACCATATATTTAAAGAACCATAATAAAATATATATGAATATTTCTTCTACTAAAGGAAATAAACATCGAAATGTTGGTCTTAAAATTGTCCCACTCACGCGTTTTTTTTTTTTTTTTTTTTTTTGTTTGTTTGTTTTGTTTTGTTTTGTTTTGAACGTCATGTCATTTTATAAGTATTTCTAAAATATTTCACGATCAGGGAACCGTACAATACAGTTTCCCTTCGGTTAGGATTTTGCATTCAGTGGTTTCCGTATCACTGCTCTCGCAAATAGAATATTGAATGTGATATAAATCATATTTCTGTAATATGTTAACATATTATACTTTTGATAACTTGCTAAATATTATATATTTTACAAATGACTGACGGAATATAAACTATTTTCGTTGCTTTTCCTCGAATTTAAAACCATCCATTATACGTTATTTATAAAAGGACGTCATTTGTCACAGTCGTGACCGCCAACTTTTGCCGTTACGGCTAAACGTGCGAAGTATAATAGGCAGACCAAAACCACTGGCAGACTCCGTGGAAATCTTTATCTCTTTTCAAATTCAATACTAAATGATAGCCATATAATTATCTTGTACGTACATGTTCTAAGGAATATTAATGTAGCTGACTGTCTAGTCACCGGAATTTTTATAATAAAAATAAACACGATGAGGTGAGACGTAACATAGGCAACATGCGTCGTGGAATAAGGAGCATAGTCGCACCATGAAACCAGCAGAAACTTCATATCGAGGGAGGTAAGGGAAGAAGAATAAGACACTCCACAACTTCAGAGCCAGGATGCATAATCAGAGCCAATCCACATAATTAGAACCAAACTATTTTCTTTGATTTATCTCATATTGTAGGCAAGTATATTCAGGTAGAGTATTGTGGTTGTTTTGTTAAACTCGTGCATACTGAAAACAATAGTATACGTTATTATTCTTGTTCAAAATATTACATTCTAACGCCATCAGTCAGCTGAAGAAGAAGTAGTAGATTGCTCGACTATATGCTGCATGTTAAGCATTCGTCATTAGAGCGGCTTAAGAGTAAACCCAAACCTTACATATCAATGTTTATCACGCTGTAGTCATTAGGTGTCAGTTCCCCACCGAAAATAAAGCAAAAGAAAATAAAAAGGACAGTTTTGAAATAATTGTAGCCTTTTTGTGCAATATTCGGTATATCAGGTGCTTAATGATAAAGCCAGCAATTTGATAACTGTGATTTGCCTTATTTTAAAAGAAAGAATGTTATTTGTTTATAAAAAGATTGTTTATGATATGACAAAAATCATTGATATCGATGATATCTCGGTAATCCGTAAAGCCCGGTCACGTGGTCTGAATTCAAATCGGTGGTAGTCCTAATCTACTCGTAATATTGCGTTAATAATAGCAAAGTTATTGTTATAAATCGTAAAAGTAATGGCTTGCGAGTGAATTACGATACATTGTGATTGATACTTGTTTGCGACACCTGTGACTATCACAGGTTATTACTGTTTACGGACGAAGGCGTTTTTGTTGTTGTTGTTGTTGTTGTTGTTGTTGTTTTTGCATGTGTGTGTGCTTTCTTTTTGGCCGTTTTATGTCAAGACTTATGTCTACGAGTTTACAAGTGTTATTGGCGGCCTCAAACATGTTATTTAAGTATGCTGGCGGATGCTTACGATTGGTTAAGTGCTACAAAAATGTGACGATCCGTAAGGAATCGTAAGACATTTTCGTAGCTGTGAACACGGTATTAAGGAAAATGTCATATCCTCAAGATATGATATAAAAGGAAAAATGGAAAACACTGTGTAGTACAGCGGCGGCGAGAGCGAAGGAGGTAGGGCAGATAGTAAACAACAACGAAGTCCGTTTATCAGCTACATTATTGGATTTATTTACATATTTACACTCCGACCGAGTAACCTGTCTCGCGCTCTCTCTCTCGTCTCTGGTCTCCTATCTCCTCACTGGCGGCGGAAAGCAGCCTCTTTTATACCCAGTCACTGGTTATACAACACTCTCAGGGCACGCCCCTTGGAACATGGCCAAGCACTCTCAGGGCACGCCCCTTGGAACATGGCCAAGTCACGTTTCAAGACGCGTGATATTTTCCCGTGAGTAATGTACAACTACAGTGCTGGCACTCATCATGTTACATCCGCCCCTTTCTTTTTGAAATTTGTAAACCATTTTTACAAATTAACAAATTAATAACATTAATCAAGCAATAAGAAAACATGATAAAACACATCAATAAAACAATCATTTCATTTAAATAGTTGTATGGCTGTCCGGGTGGAATCCACATCACTTGCTAATGAACTAGAATCGTGACTATACTATATCAACAGAGGAGTGATGCCCATACATGGAATAACATAATTAACATTAATTGAAATGGAACTTATTGGAAGCCTAACTTGCAAAATTATTGAAAACCTAACTTGCAAAAATAAATCTTAACAATAACAATGTAAAAACCTTAGTTTAATTTAAAACCTTAACAATTGCAATTGAACTTATTTAAAAACCTAGCAACGAAATATTAATCTAACCCTACCTTGAATTACTTATGTCCTGACTTTATTCACTTTATAAAAAAAACATAACATAACGCGAAAGTCAAAGTCACTAATGCGTGCTAGTGTCCTGCTGGTTCACACACTGATCGTCCCAACACTCGTCGTGGCCTGTTGGCACGGCTCACACTGATCGTCCCAACATTCGTCATTCTGTCCGTGTGACGATGCGCGTTCATCTTGTTTCAAAGATAAGAGACTGTCTGGTGTTCTGGGTGATGGCATGTCTAAATCTGCAAATCCTTTTGTGTATCCAATCACCACGCAGTCATCAGTGTCCTCGTCGTCATGCTGTTTAGATTTAATTAATTTAAGAACGGCGTCCGTTATTTCCACCGACAAATGTCCAATGTATCGATCGGGGATGTTGGTATAGATGTTGTTTCGTATCACCCGCTCCACTAGTTCGGATACTGTGTGAAACATCTTCTCACTTTTATTATCCATGGTATTTATTTTGTATTATTTATTGCTAGTACTGTTCAAGTCGAAGTTACAAGTATAAGTGAGTTGCTTTCAAAGTTTCTAAGTAATATAGGTAAGTTTATCAAGGCAATTATTTTTTATCGTTCCTCATTAGGGTTCTTATCAACTTGTTTTCGTCCAATTATTGGTTTGGCGGTTTCCATGAAATTACTAAGATTGTTTTATCATTCCTCTATCTACAGTTTTTGGTAAACTAATTAACTCTTTCATCGGCGGTTAACAGGTATGGATACAGTGTTGGTATCCTTCGGTCGGTATTCGACACTGCCGCGGTTGATGGTTCCTTCCCATCGATCCCCATTGTTTGGAGTTCAACTTCTGTCGAATCCTCGGCCTGTCGTTGTCGCTTCACACACCTTTTACATAAGCAATATGGCAGAAATTTTCTAATTCTAGGCATAATACAATAGCGAATTACAACAACAGAGGCAGCCACCAGGGTTAGCACAAGACTAGCAATATACAAAAAATTAAACCTTGCATGTCCGTCTACATAGTGTACATTATGCAATTGTCGTAGTAACGAGTCCAGGGGCATGTCATTAATAGTCGTCATTTGTTCTGGTATGTCAATTTTCGAAACATTGGGAAATTGTTCTTTTAAAGGTTTCCAAACCACGTCATCAGTAAAATTTGCGATTTTCAACTGTGTGTATTGTTCCTGAGTCATGTTTATCTTACCCACAACATAGGGTTGTGATAAAGTAAAGAATTTATTCGAAGCGATACAACCACTGTCTACCTTAATTACGTCAACGGGCGACCTAGTATGAACCTCAGTATGCAGGCCATTACATACCAATGCAAAACTTAAGTTCGTCCGCGAAATAATCAACCATGTGGTATCAAGTAAGTATTTAGCTATAGGCAATCTCTCTTGAGATACTTGTGGTGCACAGTAATCTGTTTTCCTTGCGTCCACAAACAAATTAATCAAACAGGTATGGTCTACATTAACTGGAAATTCTGGACTAATTAAAGTACAAAATTTGGTCTTATGGTGACTACAAGTCTGAACTTCTGTATCGGAAAGTAAACGATATCTTGTTCGTGCTTTATCTATCAAGAACGCATTACTTTCTAATTGGTAATTAGCCAATAAATCAGTATGTTTTGTTCTCCCTCGGTGATTGACACCAACAGGTGGAGGTACTGGGATTGAGATAGCCTCAAAAACTTCAAAGCTGTTATCAAGTCTAATTACTGGAATTGATAAAATAATGATTATTTTGCCATTAACGAAGGCTGTTTCTGTTCGCAGGTACTTATAAAACTCCCATATCTCAGTTTTTGGGTCGTTAATTAGTGACATTAAATCAGGCAACGCCTTTTGAATTTCAACTAACAAGCTTTGTAATCTCGGTGGACTAATTATCGTTACAGGAAGTTTTCCCAGAGCCAAATAATCTAAATCAGCTCTTAACTGCGTGAGATATGTTTTCGCGTTTTGGGTGAGAATAGTTATTTCACTAATTAGAAGATTTAGGTAACTATATACTTCGAGAAATCGGCGGTTTTCACTGATTTGCTTGGTAAGTTCTTGAGCCATAGAATTTATTTTTATATCCATCGCGTAGAGACTTTTGATTATTATAGACATTGTTCTTCGGTTTTCGCGAATGAGTGTTCTTGACTCGTTAATAATTGTCAAACTTTGTTCAACTATATGAACTATCTGCTTTTGATTTGATTCCAGAGATGATACCTGATTGCGAATATTCCGTAGGTCAGATTCACTGACAACTCCAAATAGCCATGACATTGCATCTCCTACAAATGGTAATAAACTCCTACGATTGCGAGTTTTATTCACTAGTGACATTAGAGGAAACAATTCACTCTTTATGTCTTTTTCAACCTCTTGCAAGTACTTAACTTTTTGCCTTAGCCCTTGAAAAGTACGTTGGAAATTTTCTGTCCCTTTCAAGTGACTTGATTCTACGACATTAAATGCATGTTTAACTCGTTTAAGATCTTCAGTTAACCTTGCTAGAAGATCCTGGATATTTTCAAAATCAATAACAATTGTTGCTAGCCATTTTGCCCGAGTGGTGCTAACTTCATTTGTCTTATAATATATAACATTGTCCCGAATGACTATCGCTTCAGCAACGAACGCGGCCGACGAACGTTGTCTGACATGAACGTATAACATTACTGCCAAAATGCTTAATGTAAACGTGAAGTTAACCATTGTTCTTTCCTATAATGAAAACAAGAACAATTAACGCATTACTTACTTACACAACAAAGTTAAACAACACCAGTTTAACAAAGCGAAGGTACCTTTTAACATGCCTCAGTTAACTATAACTGAAGGAAGCCTTATCTCTTACAGATTACAAACTGAAAGGCTATTACTTCTTATCATTTACTCATTATTATCCTAATTGGATTCAGAATCACGTTTGTTTCGTGACCTTATTCTCTGCCTCAATTCGGCTAGGGGTATATCTGATTCATCAGAACTTTGTGAACGCTGACGTTTCAGCCTACGCACTAATTTACTCTTATCGTAAATTATCGTGTCAGTTGATGATTCGCTATCTGAACTATCGCTTTCAGACGAAATAGGCGGAACAACGTAATTACTTGGTCTTAATTGGCGGCCTGACTTATCTACAGGTACGTGCCATTCCTCTAAATTAGCTAATCGCAGGTGTTCAGCATGAGCTTTGGTCGTGCTACCATCTAATTGATGTTTGATAATGAAAGTAACAGGTGAAGTTTGTTCAATTATCCGATAATAAGGTCGCCATTTAATGTCCAATTTATTTTTACGAGTGTGGTTTTTGAGATAAACAGGGTCACCAACCTGAAGTTTGACGTCATCAACTTTTCGGTTTTTGTACTCATTTCGTTTTTGTTTAGCTTTTTTCCTATTTCGGTGAACTAAGAGAAATGCTTTATGTTGTTGTTCTAAAGAAATTTTATGAGGGTCTTCTCCTTGGTATTTTCGACGCGGTCTCAAAATCGTATCGATTGGCAAAACACATTCTCTATTAAACAAAAAGTAGAAAGGCGAACATTTTGTCGATTCATTGACACCGAACCGAATAGCTGAAAGTACATGAGGTAAAAATGCATCCCACTGAGCATTTTCAATTTGCATTTTCTTGGACATAACATCAACTAATGTCCTGTGATATCGTTCTATCAGACCATTACTTTGAGGATGGTAAAAGGACGTTGTTACATGGTGTATATTCAATTCAGCCAAGGTCTCTTTAATAACCTGATTAACAATTTCAGAACCGTTATCAGACAATATTTCAAGAGGGCAGGAATAACGAGGTACAATTTCATCTATAATGAGGTGAGCCATCGTTTGCGCACTTTTATCTGGACACGCAAACGCCTCGGGATAACCAGAAAATAGGTCAATAAAACTGATTATGTACTTGTTTCCGGACAATGTAGTAGGGTATGGTCCACTTACGTCGACAGCACATTTTGCCCACGCAAAAGGAGGTGTGTCAGTTTCTTGAACAGCTGGTTTATTCTTTTTATTACTCCTTGTTTGACAAACTAAACAGGACGTAACATATTGAACAACATCTTTGAATAGATTAATCCAGAAATATTTTGCTCTAATTGCATCATACGTTTTATCAATCCCCATATGTCCCAAAGATCTATGATATTCAGACAAAACATCAGTTTGAAGATGCTGGGGAATATAAAGACGAAGAGTTGGATCGGAATCAGAAAATGAGATGTAATACAAAATTCCATCTAGAACGATATGTTTTTTAGCAAGAGAAGGGGATAATGTATCGTTTTGTAATCCCTGTTTAATTTGTTTCAAATGTTCATCTTTATCTTGTTCAATAATCATATCAAGTGGCTCATAGAAAAGCGGCTTTTCAACCTCGTCATTAAGATGCGGTTTACATCTTGCGAAACTTTTTGGCTGGAACTGATCAGAGTTCAGAACATTTATTTGATACATTTGACCACTAACATCTGGGTCATTCAAAAGTGAATCATCAGTCTGGTTCTTAAGCGAGCTTGGAGGTACACGCGAAAGTAGGTCAGCTACTGAATTCATCGTGCCTGGCAGATACTCAATCTGACAGTCGTAACCAGCAATGCTTAAGGCCCATAACGAAACTTTCTTATTCTGGACCGGAGCCTCCAAAAGATGTCTTAACGGTTTATGATCACAAAACACGGTAAATTTTGCATTATGGAGGTAATGATCCAGCTTTTGCAAACTGTAATAGATTGCATATGCTTCTTTTTCTATGACAGCCCATCTAGTCTGGGTGTCACTCAGTCGGTGTGATAAATAGTATATAGGACGCTCAATTTCTTGTCCCTGTTCTATAACAGTCTGGGTAAGACATGCACCAATGCATTTGTCGCTTGCGTCCGTGTATAACTTATACGGTAAATTGACGTCAGGGAAACATAATAAAGGCAATTCTGACAATTTGTCCTTCAATTTATCAAAAGCTAATTGGCAATTTGAGTCCCATTTGAACTTAGCATATTTCCGAGTTAGAGAAATAATAGGTTCAGCTACACTAGAAAATTGTGGTATAAATCTTCGATAGTAACTACACATACCTATAAAACTTCTAACCTCGCGCACGTTAGTTGGAGGTGAAAGAGATCTAATTACATTTACTTTTTTCTCTTCTGGCTGAATGCCATTAGCATTGATAACGAATCCTAAGTAATTAGTTTCTTTTTTCAGGAAACTACATTTCTTTAGTTTTAAACGGAGACTGTGTTCACGCAGACGTTGAAATACTTGTTGAATATGGTGAATGTGTTCTTCTAAACTTTTTGAATATATCAAAATATCATCTAGATAAGCGGTCGTAAAATCACTTAAGCCTTCCAAAACTCTATTCATTAACTCTTGGAAGATCGCAGGGGCATTCGTAAGTCCAAAGGGCATAACGTTGAACTCGAAAAGACCTCTGTGACAAGTAAATGCTGTCTTTTCCTTGTCACACTCAGCCATCTTGACTTGCCAATACCCTGATTTCAAATCGAGAGAAGAAAAGTACTTAGCCTTGCCTAACAGTGCTAATATGTCATCTATAACGGGAAGAGGGTAAGAGTTTGTCTTTGTAATTTTATTCAATTGCCGAAAATCAACACAAAATCTTTTTGTTCCATCTTTCTTATCGACGATTACAACTGGAAATGACCATGCTGATCTACTTCGTTGAATAATTTTAGATTCTAACATTTCATCAACTGCCTGATCTATGATTTTTCTGTTATTAAGTTGAGTACGATAAGGTCTAAGTTTAATTGGTTCATGAATTCCAGTATCTATTTTCATCCTAACTGTATCTGTGTGACTCAAGTCAGCATCAGTTTTTGCGAATAAGTCAGCGTTTTTATTAAGCAATTTAATTATTTTTGGCTTGAATTCAAGTGGGACGTCTAACTTATCTAACTCATTAGTGTCACTTTTCTTATCAGCGTTTCCGTGACTTTTCCCACTAATTGGCACGCCCGAAGAATTCTTATCTATACTCATTATTTCTGTTGAATTAATTTGCTTGATACGAGCTACAGGTGTTCCAGCTTTAAAAGATAAGGTCTTATTAGTGGTGTTAACGAGCATAACGGGTAATCTCCTGTTATCAGAAAGCTTAGCGATTGAATTCATCATTAACAAGCCTGGCTCACTGCCAATTTGACCTACTTCGAAGGGAGAAATCTCATACTCATAACCTGGTGGAAGATCCACGTGCCTTCTCACCTGACATTGACAAATATGGGCAGACTGTGGAGGAATCTTGGTTTTATGTTTCATCCTAGCAACGGAAGCAATATGAATATCATCTACAAGAGGAACGTATGACTCATCGACCCGGATACATCCCAAATCATGATACACACGCACGCCTCGTGATTGAAGCCAATCAAGTCCTATTATAATATTTCGGTTAAGATCCCTTACTACATAGAATTTATGAGTCATTTTCAACCCTCCTAACATAAACTCTATTTCTGCTAAACCATCGATGTGAAGTGGAGTATTTCCAGCGGTTGTTAAGTCTAATTTATGTTTTTGTAACCTAGGTTTTATTTTTAAAGCATTATAAACACGACTATGAATCAAAGATACCTCAGCGCCCGAATCTAAAAGAGCGCTATATTTTTGTTTTTGTAATTTGATAAGAAGAGAATTAGGTCCTTTGTTAACTGAATTAATTTGAATACATTTCCTTTTAGTATGTTTATTCTTTTTCAAACATTTTGCCTTCAGTTTGTCTTCTGATTTTCTTCCCACACCGGCTTCTACATGTGGGAAGCATTTGAGTTTAAAGAGTTATTTTGTGTTTGCTTCCCTGGACAATTTCTAGCAATGTGTCCAAATTTCCCACACGCATAGCATTTAACGTTTTCCATATTTCTTTGATATTTTGGCTTTTCGGAAGTAGCATTTATACTGGCTTTTCGCAGTCGACAGTCTTTTATGACGTGCCCTAATTTCTTACAATAATGGCATTTCAACAACTTAGATCGTGAGTGACCTATTTCCATAGGTGTCTCTTCTCTAGCTTGCGCATTTTGTTGTCCTAACCTAAGGGAACATCTTTTTCGCAAATTTTGTTCACCCGTGGCGATCCTTACAGCCTCATTAAACGTAGGCGGACTATCACGCATAACTTTCATTTTCATATAGTCCTGTGCTAGTCCGTCAATAAAATATCCCACCAGATGTCGTTGCATCTGATCAGGTCCGTCGAATGCGTCCTCAGCGAGAGTTAACAATCTCTCAGCATAAACTTGAATTGATTCCCCCGATTTTTGTTTAACCCGTCGTAAAAGTAACAATGCATGTTGCTGGTCAACAACCTCACCAAACCTAAGTCGTAATTCTGTCTTTGCTTGATCCCAGTTATGTCCTATATTCTGCTCGTAATAACGTTTTAAAAAGTCACTGACAGGGCCACTGCATGCCTGATATGCAATGTATTTAACAGAATCTTCTGTAACTCCTGTCAGTGTTGCATACTTTTCTATGCTTTTGATCCATTGTTTGAATTGCTTCGGATCAGAGCCATCGAAAATATTTACTATCTTCGCCACCCCCTGGGCCCCCACTGCCGTTGTTAAATTCTTAATCTGTCCCTCAACAGATCTTGCAATATCTAATAATTCTGCCATGCCTACGTAAAAGAATGTGCAAAATTGACAACTTACAGTTATCGAATTCCACCAGTCACAATTTCAGCACAGCAAAACTATAGCAGGAACAGTTCAGTTCAATTCAACCCAGATCCTGGTCTAAACGGCACCACAAAAGCGTCATGTAGTACAGCGGCGGCGAGAGCGAAGGAGGTAGGGCAGAGAGTAAACAACAACGAAGTCCGTTTATCAGCTACATTATTGGATTTATTTACATATTTACACTCCGACCGAGTAACCTGTCTCGCGCTCTCTCTCTCGTCTCTGGTCTCCTATCTCCTCACTGGCGGCGGAAAGCAGCCTCTTTTATACCCAGTCACTGGTTATACAACACTCTCAGGGCACGCCCCTTGGAACATGGCCAAGCACTCTCAGGGCACGCCCCTTGGAACATGGCCAAGTCACGTTTCAAGACGCGTGATATTTTCCCGTGAGTAATGTACAACTACAGTGCTGGCACTCATCATGTTACAACTGTCGGTGAAAGATTGGAGTAGTCCTTATTTTGGATTCGTTATTTAGTGTAAGTGTAAGATTTATAGGATTTTATTTTTGTTTGATGTTTCATTTCACCTTTCTATAGCAATAAATGCCAATTTTGGTGGCCTCGAAACAACTACTAGTCCCTCTCTCACCGTATTTACTCCATGTCAATTTCACGATGTTGTTATTTGTATAACTGCAACTGATAGCAATTTCTTGCAATGTAAAAACATGAACACTGATGGTGATAATCTTTCACTTTTTAACAGTAACTATTCACCACAGTCACTGTGTCTCTCTGGGTAATCACTAATATTCCTTTCTTTCTCTCTATCAACCATATCTCTGTCTGTTATTCTTTCAATCTCTTTTTTTCTTTCGCTTGATGTATTAGATAATTTTCTACAGGTCTTTCTAATGTGGAGGGGATATCAAATAATCAAGTCAATGTTTGCGAACCACCTAGGAATATTTCAGTCCTTACTTTAGAACTGAGTATCAATAACACTCATTATTGCCAATTTTATTAACGACCATTTGGACTAAGAAATCTTTCAGAACAGTGTTAATATGATTATAATGTCTATCAACTTGAGAAAACGCTTAAGTGCTGTAGGGAAAATATCAAAGGCTTGAATTGTGTTTGGATAGGGATTTGATTGCTTTCTTACCAAATATCTTAAGCACAAGTAGATAAAAGGTGATGTTACGTCGAACATTATGAAATTTCTCTCCTAAAATATTTTAACATGAATAAATATTCCATAACCTCCACCAAGAGTATTTAATTTCAAAATAATTGTTTTAAACACGTTGAACCCTTCGAGTGATACATGTCATCATCGGCCATTTCGCTACGTATTCTTCTAATGCATTAACTTCATGCATTCTGTTTAATTGAAAGAAGAAGCATAACTCCACACCTCTCCTTTCTATATTTGATAACAGTTAAATCGCATCTTTCATAAAACACAACACTCGAAATGACATCTCTTAGGTAAATACTAAATAGTTTGTTTTCTATCTAAAGTGCCAAAGTAGTCAGTGGAAAGACAAGGTACTATAAGAAACATCCGAATATTATCTGGGTAAATGATGAACTGGGACCAATGATCATTAGACATAGACACCCCAAGTGCTTCAGTAAACATATTAGATGACACTGCCGAGAATGAGCCCTTTATCAAATTTCGGTTATTCAAATTGGTTGGTCCGGGTTTCATTATCATATACCAGTATCGGTATGAAGCTTCAACATTGATGCCTTGCAAATTTATCCTTCTATCAATTCCTTGCAAATCGACCAGATCTTGACTGTAGATTCTTTTCATCCAGATTACTATTTCCTTTCCTTTATTTAGACACTCTTGAAACATTGATAGTGTCTCTCTATCAAGCCCATATTTATCCAATTGTATTTTCTTTTGACACTGGTCGTGACGGATACAAATGGTATTTCTATTGGTCGTTGAAATTTTATATTCCTCTGTTTGTGTTCCCATTCTTCTGTCAGTATCACTCTTGTTTTCTATCTTATGTGCAAAGTGGTCGAGTATCAACGATGCCAAAATTGATCTGTAAAATAAACGGATTGTCATACTAGAATTACTTCATTCTTACACCTCTTGTAATGGTTAAAAGTTGAACACTGTCAGTTATCCTTATGTTGGGCCAAAAGCCCAAAGCTCAAAGTTAAGTATATCATCAGTTAAATACAAAACTGTTAAAATCTATTGATTTCGATTTCAATGCAAATTTGCGGGAATTCTTTAATATGCAGACTAAACCGTCTGATTCCTTTATCACATTTACAGTATTCGTATTAAATTTTCAAATAATATAATTTTTAAGGTACATTAAAACGTTCTCCCTCTCTCTCTTTCTGTCTCTCTCCCTCCCTCTCTCCTCCCCCTCTCCCTTTCTCTCTCTCTCTCTCCCCCCTCTCTCTCTCTCTCTCTCTCTCTCTCTCTCTCTCTCTCTCTCTCTCTCTCTCTCTCTCTCTCTCTCTCTCTCTCTCTCTCTCTCTCTCTCTCTCTCTCTCTCTCTCTCTCTCTCTCTCTCTCTCTCTCTCTCCCTCTCTCTCTCTTGACGTTTACAAAGATAAGACGATTGTATTGAGAAAACTAAAATTATGTGAGGATAAGTACGAAAAATCTAATCAAACCATCGAATTTTTCTTATAATTGGATAAAAATAAAATATATCGTACGAAGAGCTTTGTTTAATGTTTTATTGATATTGGGAAACTGCTGGGAAATTGTTGTTAAAATAATCAATATACCAGGGTGCAAGTACACTCAATACCTGCGTTCTCAAAAGTTGTTGTTTTTTCTTTCAACATTAGTTTCTTGGAATAAGATACTTCTTATGAGTATTGTTTTATTATCGGTATAATGCAGCTAACTAGATCGTTAAATTGACAAGATGAATTATTTTTTGAATAATTTTGGAATGAATTGAAAGTGTGTGGAGCGAGTTTTCAATGAATTTACTGAGAGGTAATCCAATATCGCAAAGTTTGTTCATGATGAAAAAATAACGATAAATGTTACCCCCCTTTAATCAAGTATGCATATAAGTTTCATACATAGCTTCTTATTTCTTCAAGAATCTATCGAATTTTTTCATTGAAATCGTGGATTTTTTCAAGCGATTTTTTATATGTAGTTGTTGATCTCATTTTTTAGTGTTTTGGGGGCGTTTTTGAATGGATTGAATTAGTGTTATGAATGAATGACTGGTGCGCTGAGTGAGCGTTTTATAATGGTTTGATCGAGATGAATGGCGATATCACGATGTTGTTAACTGTAGCTGTACTCACAGAAAATAGAGATTTGTGGATTCGGCGTTTGTTCCACATTTTTCCAAACGACGTAAATGGTTGATACGGAAATTGTATTCCTCCTGATTGGACAATTCTTTGAGATTCTTTGCCTGGAAAGAAGATTAAAGATTCAGTTGTAGTCATTATTTATTGTAGGTGGATCGTTACTCTGGATAATCAAAGCACTGAAAGTACTGATGGTGGACGTTTCTGTTGGCATACTAGAGTGGTTCTTCCATTTGTTGATAAAAGAGAAATTTTACATGTAAGATTACGATAAAAGGAAAATGACCGCCCCAAATTCGCATTTTGCGTCAGATATATATCTCAACATATATCGTCGATTGTCAACCAAAGTCCTACGGCATTATGTCGGGTGTAGTTTAAACAGTGATTGTCTGATCCATTGGGTATAAAAGGAAAGAAATAATGCAGAGTATTATGCTTATTTTGCAATTCTAATCGATTCTCCGTATTCTCATAATTAAAATTATGGTGTTGTCTGCTTAAAGAATTATATAAAAGGATAATAATTAATTGATCAGCGTTTTTCATTCTCAAATAAAGAAAGAAATGGTAAGTGTTTATATAAACATGTAAAAAATTGCAGACACTTGTCATTGAAAAGTAAAACCCTTTGTATAAACCTTTATCGCACGACCTGAATTCTATACTTTACCTGCTCGGGTTGTATCGGTATTCGTGTGTATTCCGGTATTTCATTAATTGGCCATTGTTTTATATACATTAATAGTGTCATGGGAGGTTACCGTTCCAGTAATTCCACCCACCAAGTTTTCAAAAATGACCTACGATAGACCATTGGGAAACAAGGGTCAAATTACTCACTGAAAAGTAGTTCTACGCAAGCAAAACGTTCACATGATAGAATTGCATATGGTTTCGCACTTAAAAGATGTCTTTGAGGTTTCAACAACTTATGTAGAATCCTTGTTTCACTCCATTTTTAAAATACATTGTTGTCAGACGGATACAATTCTTGAAAAAGAGTAAACTAAATCTTAATGAGCACTACTGTTTTGAAAACCTATTTATATCTGACAGGAGTGTTCTTACGCGGTATTAGCACTGGTGAACGTAAACGTCCACCAAAAATTGACTATGTCGCGAGAGTGACTTAAACCCAAGTATAATTATAATCAGATGTTACAACAATGAAAATAAGCTAAGAAAGTGGTGAAAAGTTATTTTGTTGTTAAGAAAATGACGGATATGATGACGTCATTTAATAACACCCAGGGTGTTGCATCAAGGATGAGCTCAGAGAGGGGGAGATCCCGCATCTTATTTTAAAATAGCTGTGAGTGAAAATTTTGAGCGCACAGCAAAAAGACTTGTACTTTCTTATCATTTCGAAACAAGAAATTACCTTTAATATCTATGTTAACGCATACCCTTCTGATAGAATATATCATGGTATATCAACATTCTTATACTTAAAGCTAATTAAAACTTTCAAAATAAACGCTATTTTTGCTTGCACCCTATCTCTAGTTGCCTGTACCACATCGTGTGAATCCAGATGTCACGTGAGGCTAGATGTTCTTTAATTAGTACAGCCGGTTAGTAAAAGGGTTTTCTCTATTCGATTTCAAACACAGATCGCATAACATACACTTTCGAACTTCATAATTCAACCAGGAATTAGTACTAGTAATGGACTTTAACAGTGTTAACCGAGGTTTCCTACTGATTTTCATTAGGAAACCTCGGTTAACATTGTGAAAGATAACAAGTTCTGAATTATTGCGGAACTATTACGGTTCCACTATAGTGCGTTTGACTTCTATATAGACCGACCTTTTCATCAATAGCATAAAATCGAGTTTGAATGAAGAATTTGTGTGTGGTAAAATCTTAATTTCAGTTTAATACCATTCCAAAAAATATTTTTTGAAAATAAAATGACTTCAAAATAATGATTTTGTCTATCTAGTTAATGTTAATATTTTCGCATTTTCCACTCTTAAACACGAGGGATGAAGAAGGCTGTTTAATCGTAACAAGATGTAAATATAGTAAAACACGTGGTTTTATACTATACTTTTGACAGAAGAAATGTCCATCATTCCTTATTTGGACATGCTTATAAGCATATCGACGGTCATGTCATCCTAAACTTAAATATCACGTGAATTGTACCGTTATTACTCGCCTACTTATCTAGTTTTCCTCATGAAATTCACAACGACTTCGTTATATAATGCTTTTTGATTGGTCTAAATATGTGAATATGGGGTTCGTCTCAAAATAGATAAGAACAATTATCATTATCTGGCCAAACGGTTTTAAACAAAGAGAGAATACACTCAGATTTGATATCCCAATTAATTTAAAGTCTTCGCCAAGATTTGTTTTTTTAAAAAGGCTCCATTTCATACCAAAACGACTCACTTAAAATCGTACACTTTTGACTAGGCCCCTATGCAAATCAGAACTATTTTTGGATGGGCAAGTCGCTGTACCGTTTAATACAGACACAAGAAGGTATGAAATGCTAGAAGTTAACATGTAGACGGACGGACAAAATCATTATTTTACATTCAAAAATTCTGAAAAACATGATTCGTCATGGTATTAGATGGAAAATATGAAATGACAAGAAAAGAACACATTTCATTAATTTATTTCTGAGATTTTCGGCGAAATGTTGGTCCATATAGAAGTCAAACGGACTATACCTTAATGACAAAATTACTACGTCACTAGCTTCCACAAAAACCAACAGGGAAAAAGGACCCAAGAAATCACTAGTCATGCCTATTTCAACGTCTTTCATATAAAGTGGACTAAATTAGATCAAACATACTGATATAACTTAAAATCAGTCGAAACTGAAACTTGAAAATGAAACTTTAATAAAATGTAGTGGTACTTAGTGGTCATTTGTAAATGACCAATTAACTTACATACAGAGTGACTTTCTACAGAAATGAGCGGAAAAGTAAGAAAATTAAATAGCAAAAAATATATAGTCTTACCATACTGATAACGCCTCCTGATGACGGAAAACCGGAATTTAATTTACAAAGTCTATTTATAAATAGTTTGTGTAGTTTCGGTTTCGCGAGATAGTGAAATGTAGAGAGAACTGATTTAAAGCTTGAAATGCTTTTGTTTTTGGTTGTTGTTGTTTGCTTGTTTGTTGTTGATGCTGTTGTTTTCACTAATTACTCAGATTAACGACCATCGAAAATAGAATTGGATAGGGAACAATTGACGCAAAATAATTTTTGAAGTAGTATCGAATTTCAGAAGGAATACTAAATTACGATTGGTGTATTTTAGTCGATAATGGGTTATACCATGCTATTTATATCTCAAAAGAATTAACAAAACGTCTTAATTAATACAGTCGCAAAAAGTAAAATTAAGTAATAGTTAAACGCTAATAATTGAAAATTAAACGATTTAAACAGCCGAAAGGAGGGAGCGTAGCGACCGACTGAGGCTGTTTAAATCGTTTAATTTTCAATTATTAGCGTTTAACTGACTTAGTCTTTGTCCTACTTTATCGTCCAATCAGAATGTTGGATTTTCAAATTTTTTGATGGTTTATTTTCCATAAACTATCCAGCTAAGGTTTATTTTGATCATTATTTCATTTAAACGTCAAGGGTTATTCGTTATACCACGCATGCGTACTTACTAAAATCTCCCCCCTCATGAATATGCAACGAGCACGAGGAAAGTACAGGAGAAAATCGTTATGCACGTGTACATGTTGCATTCTCCACATTCTACACTGATTTAGACCTGGTAGGGCGTGACATGGCCAGTCGATTATGTTTTCTTTACATGTGGTTTAACCCCGAATACAAACTTGTTGCATTTATATGACAATGACCGATGCACCAAACCATGCCGTCTTGTCGTTTCTCACATCAGTACAACAACAACAATTATCCGTGCCACAAGCTGTTCATCCCACTTAGTCGTACTTCTTAACATACATCCATAAGTGGGAGACAAGTGACTCATATTATAATGAATTTTGTCAAATATAGAATGAAAGTTCGTCGACCCAGGTTTCGAACTTACGACCTCTTGATTGATAGCCCTGTTGAGCCCATTGACCTAGTCGTGCCTGGTGATATAGCTTGTCGAATTTCTTATCGTACCATGAATAGTCTACGTACCTGCTTATTCATTTTGGAAAGCTATCGCTTACTAAACATTTAAGAACTAATTTGCTTTTGTATGTAGCGAGAAACTCTTTATAGTTTCATTGATAAAATGTCTATGTTTTTGTCTTTACAGATTAGCACACTAGTAGGCCCTTCTCTGGCAATGACTAAAATTGAGTTTGTGTTTTGAAAGGTTAAGTTTATTTGTCCTTTTAAATGAACAATTTTGTTAATCAATTATTTATTAACACAATTTATCAATATAAAATCTTTTTATAACATTTGATACCGTAAGTCGTTTATTCTTGCAAAAGGACGTACAATGCAGAGAGGATACAAGTCAGAATTACGTACATCTAAAGACCGGAGGTTATTTCCGGTCAATAAAAACAAACAATACTGCATCTTTTATCATCGTAAGTGGCTCTTTAAAAAGCCTCGGTATTTACATGCATATTTCACCAACACCTTATTTGGAAAGAGGGGCGTTTAATTGTAATAAATTTAACTGGATTGTTCCGTGTAAATCGTGCAATATGCTGTCAATAACAAAAAGCGCGGGAAAAAGACTAAGTCAGTTAAACGCTAATAATTGAAAATTAAACGATTTAAAAAGCCTCAGTCGGTCGCTACGCTCCCTCCTTTCGGCTTTTTAAATCGTTTAATTTTCAATTATTAGCGTTTAACTATTACTTAGTCTTTTTCTCGCGCTTGATATTATTGACAGCATCTCGCACGATTTACACGGAATAAGCCGGTTGAATTTATTACAAGTGAACGCCTCCTCTTTCCAAATATGGTATTGTTGAAATATGCACGTAAATACCGAGGCTTTCGAAATCGCTATTACCGATGATAAAAGGTGCAGTATTGTTTGTTTTTATTAACCCGACAATAGATGAACGAACATATGTGACCACTCTGTATTACAAGAACTTTCACAAGAATAAATGATTCACGATATCAGATGTCATTAAAAGATAGTATATTGAATTTGATTGATTGTACCAGTAATTGTTAATCAACAAATTTTCTTATATACAACACCAACCCAAATATGGTCATTGTCAGCGAAGGGCCTACTATAGGTGTATTTTCAAAACTGAGCTCTGACGTAGACGCCGAGTCCATTACCATGGGTATATCGGGTATCTTAACATTATATGATAGGAATTTAACCTGATCCATTCACTCTAAAACCGGCCGCGGCACTTATCCTTTCCGACATTTGTCTTCCACCAATGGGTAGATAATCGTAAACCTATGTGGAATAGCAACTGGAGGCTAGGAAAGGGATGTGGTGGTACTGGTGTGAGAAATACCAGGAATCCATCGTTAGGTGCTCCAGTCGTCGCGAAATAACTGAGAGATTGTTGAAAGCGACGTAAAACCCCAATTCAAATCAAAATCAAACCATTCACTCTAAAAATGAAAGTACATGTAGTGAGTGAACCTTGCTATAACGGACTATATACTATATATATGTGCTATATACGGACTAGCAATAACTTTCCTTTGAAAGATAAATTGTTCCCTTTTTTATTGAGTTATCCAAACCTGTCATATCTATTTCGAAAATATGGCACGGAAATCTAACGGTTAAAAGTAGTGTTCACGGATCACCTCACAAAATCTTCCTATGGGATACTAGTCTGTTTACACATAGACAAAGAAATTTTTAATAAAACCATAAAAAAAGTTTCTAGCTACATACAGAAGCAAAAAAAATCATAAATGTTTAGTAAGCGACCCAACCATGGGTAGGTACACCAGCCATTGCGATATAACTGCAATAAGGTTGAAATCGGGGTAAAACCATATGCAAACAAAATAGTCAGACCGGGTCACCCAACCAGGTCCAAATCAGTGTAGAATGTGGGGAATGCAACATATGCACGTGACTTACGATTTTCTCCTTTACTTTTCACGTGCTCGTTGTATATTAATGAGGGGGTAGAGTTTAGTATGTGCGCATGCGTGGTATAACAAATAAACCTTGACGTTTAAATGAAATAATGATCAAAATAAACCTAAGCTGGGTAGTTTATGGAAAATAAACCATCAAAAAATTTAAAAATCCAGCATTCTGATTGGATGATAAAGTAGGACAAAGACTAAAAAGAGGATATTGAATGAGTGGTCATTGAATACCGAATTTATTTAACGAGTCATTTATTAACCGATAAGAACGAGACTGCTCCGAGTTCTTAGTAATAGTTAAACGCTAATAATTGAAAATTAAACGATTTAAACAGCCGAAAGGAGGGAGCGTAGCGACCGACTGAGGCTGTTTAAATCGTTTGATTTTTAATTATTAGCGTTTAACTGACTTAGTCTTTTTCCCGCCTTTTTAATTATTGACATCATATTGCACGATTTAAAGGAAATAAGCCAGATACATTTATTACAAGTAAACGCCCCTCTTTTTCCAAATATGGAGTTGTTGAAATATGCACGCAAATATTGAGTCTTTATAAAAAGCCATTACCGAAGATAAATATGAAATTTTGTTTTATTTACCTGACAATATAGATGAACGATAATCTGATACTATTTCACTCTGTGTTGCATGTTACTTCGAAAGTATCGTATTATCGTTTGTAATATAAAGTCTCTTTATTGATTAAATGTGCCAGTAATTGTTTACGAAAGTATGTATGAAGGGCAATCTAAGGACTAAGGACTAAGCATATTATACTATTCTGTTGACAAAAAAAAAGATGTTATACAGTCCACCAAACCTTAGATATATGCATATGCAATGTCCCCACTTCGTGGGCGTTTTCTTGTGTCATCAACTAAATTAATTTGTCCTTGTTAATTTTGGTGGACAATAATACGCCTCATCTATAGCCGATCATGAAACGAGATTTGGCCAAATTTAGGAAGGGGTCAAAGGTAATTAAACGAGAAGTTTATTGGAATAAGCGTTAAGAAAGAAGTATAGAATCTATTGCACTGTTCAATTAGATCTAGATCTTATTAGTTAGCGTTACTTTTCTTGAATAAATGTACAGGCAAGTAGAAAAGTCGTCGTTCCATAACAGATTTGACATGGTAATCCACGCCATGCCAGATCAAAGTCTACATAGAATATTCGTTATACAATATATGCACGAGTTTTACGATTTTCACCTGTAATTATCACATGGTCATTGCATATTTATGAAGGGGTAGTTTCTAGTCTGTACGCATGCGTGGAATAACAAATAAACCTTGACGTTTAAATGAAATAATGATCAAAATAAACCTTGGCTGGAAAGTTTATGGAAAATAAACCTTCAAAAAAATTGAAAATCCAGCCTTTTGATTGGATGATAATGTAGGACAAAGACTAATCTGTTTTAGATGATGAGTTTAATATTCGGTATTTCATGAGCGCAAATTTGATATTCCATTTATAATATGACCCGAATTGTCACCAAAAATTGTCAAAATTCTTGAAATCAATCATTTCAATTTTCCGCGAAACTTATAACGCTGTTTAAATCTGACGTCATTTTGGGGTTACGTTATTGCGTTGCTATTCGCTTTGAGCTTATTTGCATAGTTTTTCCACTTGTGTATTAACACCCGTGTAATATCAAAAAATATTCAGCGGGGTTATTTCACTCCCGCTACGTAAGTCATATTATAAATAGGTTTCTTTTAACAGAATTCATTTCAATTAAATCCTGCGAATGGAGTATGGTCTTTCTCTCGTCTGTTTCTCCTTTCTTGGCCTACTTGTCCTCATCCTGCTAGGGTTACAAATGCAGTAAAACTTGTGTGTAACAAGACCAAAAAAGGGACCACCAACAGCGATCGTTTATTGGAATGGTCGCTTAATACAAAATATCGTGATAAATGTGACAGGTCAAGTCATACTGAATCCCATGATGTTCGAACCCATTAGAATCGTTTTATTTAGACGATTCTAATGGGCTCCAACAACATAAGATTCAATAATTACCAATATTTCGTTAAGAATGTCCTCTTTTCACAGATGTTGCTTACAGTGAAAGGACTTTTTCGTGGTTGCTTATTAAAATTGGTTGCTAAATAGACGTGGTCGCTCGAGCAATATCGACTGTATCCACCCGTCGTACAGGATATTTACGCGAAATTATAAATTCTAGAGGCTAGGTATGCGATGCATTTCCAGCGTTATGAAGAAGAAGAAGAAGTAGTAGAAGAAGACGAAGAGGAGGGAGAAGAAGAAGAAGAAGAAGAAGAAGAAGAAGAAGGGGGAGGAGAAGAAGAAGAAGAAGAAGAAGAAGAAGAAGAAGAAGAAGAAGAAGAAGAAGAAGAAGAGAGGATACAGGCTTACAAATTCAACTCTGTTCCTGATCATAATAATTAGAATTTTGTAAACAAAATACAGGGAGAATATTTAACACTTAATTTTAGATACTGAACCGTTTTAAGGCAATAACTCCATGAATAGACACTTGTTATATTTAAGCACCATAATAACGTAATCGATGGCGAAATTGCAACGTCATTGTCTTCCGCCTAAATTGAAAAAGACTTCATTTGAAATAAGCGAGTAATGCCGAGATCGATTTTCCCTTATGGATAGAAAACCTTAAACTATCATCCTCTCTCATTCTACGCCCCCCCCCCCCACCCGGGCGCCACCACGACCCTACCACAAATAGTCTGATTAAGCAACGTCAAAGTCGGGCAGTTTGTTGTTTTTTTTTGTTTTTTTCACCCATTTTTCGACGCGGAAAAATGCTACAATTAACAACATCGTGAAATTGACAAGATGAATGATTTTGGAATGGTTTTGGAATGAAATTGAATGAGTTTGTGGAGCGAATTTTGAGTGAATTTAATGGGAGGTAATCCAATATCGCAAATTTTGTTCAGGATGAACAAAATAAGCGATATTAATTACACCCGTTTAAAAAATTGCATATATGTTCTTTAAATAGCTTCCTATTTCTTCAAGATCTAATCAGACCCTTACAATTTCAATTTTTTAAGTGTAAGCTCGATTTTTTTCCCAGCTATTTATATATTGAACGAGGTTTGTTGTTATATGTTTTACAGTGAGTTGGGAGCGTTTTTTAATGGTTTGGGGGGTGTTTGGAATGAATAAATGGAGCGCTGAGTGAGCGATTTAGAATGGTTTTGATTGTGATGAATGTCAATTTCACGATGTAATTAACTGTATCACCACCAATATGCCGTTGTGTACGCTTCTTATACGATTTTCAAGTCCTACAGGTTTGTATGACGATATCCCCACGTCAAATGCGTTTGTTCGTTTCTACTATGACTTTTACGCTATCCTTGAGTTGATACATATTTGATGACAGCGTTTCGCCACGTTATTGAGTGTGAAAAACCAAATCAAGTACGATCTTCATTGAGCTTAGTATCCTTGCAAAAAAGTAGTTCGCACTTAGCTCCAATTAGACTGGTCCCTCTGTCGACTATCATAAAAGGCTTCATACATGAGTCGACAGTAGAACCAGTCTAAGTTCCAATTTACTATTTTTCATGACTTGTCTCTATCAAGCAACGTTGCATTCTGAAAATTGCATGATACAAGGACTCTTTACAAAATGCAGACAACGTAAAGAAAAAAATTCGACCACTCGATTTTTTTTACACGCGTATGTTTTTCGGGTGATTCGCCTATTTTTTTATCACACTGGTCTCAGGGAGGTCACTCAACAAACGCGGCTTGCTTTCTTCCCCTAGATCTATCGATAATAGGCTATCAGTTAAATGTGGTGTATGGAAATACCAGAATATACATAAATACTGACATTAATCGAAAATACCAAAATACATAGAAATATACCAAAATAGTGAAAATCTATTACATGTAATATGTAAGATAATTTAAGAAAAGAATCATACTTGAATGCTTTGATGGTCAACTTGGTTATTTGACTTGTACCGGGGCTCCGATACATAAAAAAAACTGGAGGTCCAGACCGATTTCTGAACCCTCCGACTTTCTGGAATACTGAAATGACCCCCCCCCCCCCCCACACACACACACACACACTTAAATTGGGTCCGAGTTTCTCAATTCCTGCACAATCGAACCCAACTATCGACAAAAATCCGACTTAACCACTACCGGATGTCCAGCGTTTTCACACATAAATATAAATCATTAAACTGTCAAAATATCCGATATTTCGCTAAAGATATACTGCCCGTTAATGCGTTGGCGCGTACAGGTGATGTGCAGTAATGCATCCTTACCCAGTGACAAGTTGCTTCACTCTTAACGATTATCCACCCATTCATAAGAAATAAATGACGGAAAAAATGTGCGCCGTCGTCAAAGATTGAACTCATAACGCCCTCACTCATGACACTATTGAAGATTGGGCAGCCAGTGCGCTATTAACTACGATTTTACAGGGGCTTTCTTTTTTTCTTTTTTTTTTTTTTTTTTTATTTGAGAATAAAAATCGCTGGGCAACTGATTAAAAAGTCATTCAACTTGTAAAATTCTTCGATGCTGTTAATTGAAGCTCATAGATAACCGCTATATAACGTGGGACTTTAAAATACAGACCACAACTTGGTCTACAAAGGTGTCGATTGGTTAATAAAATACAGTAACATCATATTGTATTGAACGGCACTAACGCCCTTTTCATCACTAACGGGCAAGTTCTATGGCATTACATAAACGCGCATTACAACGGCCGCTATTTCACTGTCATGCTTCCACGATATTTGCGGCCTACGTGGTTTCTGTAACCCTCTTCTATGATCTTGCCCTGATTATTTTGGGTCATGATCTCATCATTTCGTTTATTATTTATTTATTCTACTTTTAAAGCTATATTTTTAGCAGTTACAACTTTTTGAGCTATATTTTAACTGTGGAGTAATCTTAGGACTTTTAGCGATAATTCACAATGCCTCTTTTCTGTGTTTACAGACGGATCAAAATTTTCAAGGAAATCAAAATTTGCGGACTTTATCGCCTAAACGAGAAATGTTTATGGTAAGACAGGCGCGTGGACGGGAACCACACTATCACTCAAACTATTCTAGCCTTTGGACGGTAGAGCTAAAAAAACTAAGTGTTAATTTTTTCAGGACTAAACGGCTTTCAACAATATGTTTATGAGGGAACGATATGACGTCATGTGTATAATTGGCCGCCACTTAGACAACGTAAAACAGGGCGAAATGAGTGAATCTTTTAATAATTCCACTGGCTTGGCAGTAAAATTACCAAGTAATCAGCTACTGGTATTTTCTCAACAATCTTCACGAAACATCAAAAACAAGAGGACCATTGGCCCTTAAGCGCTCACCTGAGGCATTAAGTTGACAAAGGCGGCAAAGTGTCAAAACTACTTTTGTGAAATTCATGACAGGCTCAACAAAAGTCCGAGATATCAAAAGACAAAATTTCGATTATATTTTAAGACATTTGAGTCGAATATGTTACCAATAATTGCCAAAAATAAGGCCACAAGGCTTTTCTAAGATTTGACACGACTAGCCAAATTTGATCCCACTTTACCCAATTTCGAACTTGACCCAGATTTGATAGTGACAAAAATTATGACAAAGTTTCATGACATTCGGGCCAAAAATGTGGCCTCTACAGTGCATACAAGGTTTTTCTTAGGTTTGACCCCTTGATCCCCTTTTTTACTCCACTTGACACAATTTTAAACTTAACCGAGATTTGATGGAGACAAATATTATGACCAAGTTTCAAGACATTTGGGCCAAAAATTCGGCCTCTAGATTGCACACAGGGTTTTTTGGGGATCCCTGACCCCTTGACCCCATTTTTGACCCAACTTTACCCAATTTCGAACTTAACCGAGATTTAAAGGAGACGAACATTATAACTCTTTGGCCTCTATGATGCACACAAGATGTTGACGGACGACCGGACGACGGACACAGCTCTATCACAATAGCTCACTATGTGCACTTCGTGATCAGGTGAGCTAAAAATGCGGTAACCTATAAGTTCGAGAATTTGTATTACGTCAATTTTTGTAAAATTGTTTAAAGAAAAGTGATTCTCCACCTGTCACAGACACTCGCAGAATCTCGATAATTGTCGATAAATCTCGCGTTGAAATCTTGTCATAAATATGTTTCGCAGCCTATAAACATGAATGTGGTTATCTGACATATGGTTAGAGTACCTTAGAGTTCAATAAATCAGCATTAGTGCGACAGATTTAGTTGAGATTGAAAACAAACGCAAATGATTATCTAAACGGTTATTTGTGATTGATTTAGTGCCAGTGGAAAAACTACATGTCTAACAAAGGTATTCATAATATATTTTTTCTCTCCTTAATTATGGGAATGCTGTTGTGCTCAGATAGATACGTGTGTTTGAATTACATTTTATTTCAAACTTGAAAAACAAAAAAATGTTTCGTAATCATTTTTCTTATTACACAATCAAATCTTTGGGCGTTTTGAAAACAATATCTCTAATACAGTTAAGAACATCGTGAAATTGACAAGATGAATGATTTCGGAATGAAATTGAACAAGTGTGTGTAGCGAGACTTGAGTGAGATTCAATGGAAGTAATAAAAAAACTCTATTTTTTTTTTCTTTCAAGATGAACAAAATTAGCTATATCAATTACCTCCCTTTGATAAAATATCAATAAAAACGGGTTCTGTTAATAGTTCTCCATCTCTTCGAGAACCGATCAGGCGCTTAAAAGTTCAAATATGTCAATGAAATCGCGATTTTACTATAGCTTTATATATTTTCATTATAGTTGTAGATCTTATCTTTTAAGTGATTTTGGAGCATTTTTGAATGGATTGAGTGAGTGTTTGGAATTAATGAATTGAGCGCTGTGTGAGCAATTTAGAGTTGTTTTGAATGAGATGGATGTCAATTTCACGATGTGACTAACCGTATGCTCAGATAGATACGTGTGTTTGAATTATATTTTATCTCAAACTTGAAGAGAAAATGATGTATCGTAACCGTGTTTATTATTACACAATCAATTTATTTGTGTTCTTTGAATACAATTTATCTAATATCTGTTTTAGTCCGAAATTAACCGTCATTAAGGATCCATTGTTAGAGACAGGCTGCCGTCTGTATAATGTTACATAACTCTTAAGGTAGTGGAACCGTAATAGATCCGCAACATTTCGGCGCTCATAACTTTCATAATGTTGACCAAGGTTTTCTAATGAAAATCATTAGGAAACCTCGGTCAACACTGTTAAATTTCATTATTTCCGAAACAAGCGGAACTATTATGGGTCCACTATCTTAATCATCTCTATAGGTGTATTTTCAAAACTGAGCTCTGATGTAGGCGTTGAGTCCATTACCATGGGTATATCGGGTATACTTGAAAAAGCATACGATAAGAATTGAACGTGATAACTCCTTTCCAATTTTGAAAGTACATGAACGTGTAAACCTTACGATATTAGACAAACAAAACGTTTATTTGAAAGGTAAATTTTATCATTTTTAGGTATTGTGTAAACCTGTTTTCATCTTTTTTTGAAAGAATAGCACAGGAATTTAACCGTTAAAAGAAGATTTCACGGCTCAACGCGCTAAATCTACCTATTTAGGTTATGTTAAGATACAGTCAACAGCATCGAGAATTTGACAAGATAAATGATTTTGAAATATTATAAAACGAGTGTGTGGAGCGAGTTTTTAGTTAATTAAGTCGGAGGTAATCCAATATCGCTAATTTTGTTCATCTCGATCAAAACCATTCTAAATCACTCTCTCAGCGCGCCATCTATTCACTCGAAACACCCAGTCAAACCATTCAAAAACGCTCCAAACCCACTCAAAACATATAACAACAACTTTATTCAAAATTATTTTAACTAGAAAAAAAATCGCGATATCCGTGACATAATAGAAAAGGTAAGCATCTGATAGGTTCTTTAAGAAATAGGACACTGTTTATAGATTTTGTATTCATATTTCATAAAAGGGATGTAATAAATATCACGAATTTTGTTCATTCTGAACAAAATTTGCGATATTTGATTACCTTCAAGCAAATTCACTCAAAACTCGCTCCACACACTCAGTTCAATTCCATTCCAAAACCATTCAAAATCATTCATCTTGTTAGTTTCACGACGTTGTTGACTGTACAAAATTTTAATTCCACCGGTTGGGGGTAAAACGCCCTTTAAGTTTAACGACCATCCAGTTCTTTCTAAACTTTGAATATAATTCAGACTGGAGTTTGTGATTATCAAAAACGGATATATTTGAACTTGAAATTTAATATGTGTCCTTTTAAAAACGATTCGTCTGTAAGAAATAAGTTGCAAAGTACATACCCGAATAATAGACAGCAAGAATTATTCATAAGTTCAATAATGTAGCAAATAGCCACCAATGCTAGATTTGTACCGTCGTTGGGGAAATGAAAATTGTGCAATATTTTAAAGCTACTCTTTCACAGTTTTTCAATGAAAAAATAAAAACTTGCGCTTAAATTTAGAAATGTGTGTATTTTTAGATGATTAAGGATAGTCTGAGGGCATTGGCACTTTAAACAACATATTTCAATAATTTTGTAACTTATTTTTTCGAACGGCAAGATCAGTAAGAGATCCAGTCTATTGATTTCCAGTCTATAAATTTCAAAATCGTTCTTTTCCGTGAATAATCTTTCATTTTTGCTCGTTTTGATATGACCTTACAGCTGTCAAATACTTTTACCTTTATCTATAATTGAATAAGACAAACATGCAGAATGCACATGAAAAAATAGTTGGCTAGAAATTAAAGAATTATTTTTTAGGCATAATAAGTTGCTTTATTGTCAGAATGAATTTCGCTAAATTCAGGAATATCTGTCTTTCTTTCCATGCATTACCAGATTGAATCTTATTATTTTAAAGGCTTCAACATGATGAGATCGTTACTTCCGATTGATTTTACGAAAATTTTTAAAAATCACATTTTCCTAATCTGTGACAGAGCGGCTTTAAAGCAAGCTTTATCTATATACAGGTAATTGAAAATGTACCCCAGTTGGTCTGCCGAATCGAATCTCTGTTTCAAATATTTCTATGTAGTTTTAAAATTGTCAATTCTTACATTTTTAGTTATGTTGATTAATCCTACCGAATCTGGAAGTTTCCATGCGCTTCATTTCCAGAAGACAATAATATTGATCTTTGATGAAAATAATTTGAAATCAAAATTAATTGTCGATGTACAGTTGAAAACATCACGAAATTGGCACCCATCCTTTTCTAAATCATTCCTATCGCTCACACAACGCTCCATTCATGCATTTCAAACAGTCACTCAAGCCATTCAGAATCTGTCAAAAGTGAAACAGAATCGTTCACAGATTTTCATAACGTCATTCAAGTCGTACAAATCATTCATTGTTTTCATTAGCAAGTATCGATTAGGATTTTTAATTAAGAATGGTTTTCTTTCTATCTTTAGCGTGAATTGGGTTAGTTGGCAAGAACTGGTTCTCAGCGTATTATAACAAAATCTTTTCAAAATTATTCACAGTCATTGTCAATTTCATGATTTTTTTAACTATAGCAAGTTCTTCATGCTGTTGACAACAGCTTTATAAAATATCCTAAAAATATACAACAGACCCTTTTTTGAAAAAGAGCCACCACATTCATACATTCAAATGTCAGCCAGATTAGCTCAGTCGGTAGAGCACCGGACTTCAAAACCATTCCCGGGCCGGCACTCTAACAAACTGATTGTTTTTCGGATAAGACTTTAAACCCAGGCTTTACGCCGAGCACGTTTAAGAACCATGGCGGATCTCAGCAGTAGTTTCGTCATGTATCCTTGCACTGTCCCCCGTAACAAGTAACCGTCTTCGGGGGGGGGGGGGGGGCGTCGCCCATATGGGCTCTCATACGGTAGATAAAAAGTAAATTATTTGAGTTGAGCTAAAGAACATGATTTTTCTACAATGTAAAAGTATTTTAGCGTCGTTTTAATGTTGTTTATTGCAGTGCACTTATCGCTCTTAACCAAACATTTTGTCTCCTTGATAAATGCATGTATAATATATGACATTGTATATTCTAAATCAATGTATGACAGTCAACCCGTTTAATGATTTATAGTATAAAAGTCCCCTGTGTACCAAAATTAAGTTTCATTGTGTGCTGGCTGATTAAAATTGACATAAAAGGGAACAATCTCTTTGGCTAGCGATTCTAGTAAGACTCAATAAGCAGTCAGTGATCTGATGGCTAACCGTCACTATCTGTTGTGAAAATAAATAGAGGGTAAACTTTTATGCGTCCCTAAAAGCCCCATCGGGATGATTGTGTTCGAACCCCCTGTACAGAAACACTGAATCCGCCTTTGGCCCCCTTTGTCACCCCTTAAGGCAGTGGACCCGTAATGGTTCTTCAACTTTTCGGAACAAATGATCTTTCACAATGTTGACCGAGGTTTCCTAATGAAAATCATTAGGAAACCTCGGTTAACACTGTTAAAGCTCATTACTTCCGAAGCGTAGCGGAACTATTACGGGTCCACTGCCTTTATACAAAACAGGGGTGTTCCCGGCGTACATCAACTCTCTAGATCAACCCTCTGGTTGAAGTTGTTATCATTACAGTTTTTTTTGTAAATAAGCTTAATTGGCTTGATAATTATGCTAGATGAAAGACGTAATTTGCATTAAAAACGGTAACCCCTATGTGACTAATAAAATAATTTAATGCCATTATTTTTACCGTAAAAGAAATTGGTTCTATTAGCCTAAAAGATAAAAGGTGGTCGGAATTTCCCTTTAACGTTAGTGCCATCCCAAAACCTCGTAACTACAGCTTTGGTAAAAGCTGTAGTTACGAGGTTTTAGAAAACCACGCAGCCTTAATACCTTTATTAATGGTTTGTTTGAAACGACTGCTAAATGGAAATAAATCGGAATCAGATACGAGCAAAACAAATAAAAATCAATAGGAGTCTGACATTTATGGAAACATTTACCTGGTAGCCATGACAACGTTTTTCCCCATCTCAAACACGGTAATGACATATTAGATAAAGCTGCGATATTCAAGCAACAGGCGATAAAGCTTATCCAGCCTAAAGAGTTAATATTTTAGAGCGATTGACGGATTGATACCGTCTATTCCTTCACACAAAACGGAACCATCGCTTTATGTGGTAACGAAGTAGCAGAACAAAGAACATCTTGTTGCGCAATGAACCAAAATCCTCAAGAGCGAACTTCCTTAATCATAAGATCCGTTATCCAACCCTGCGTTCAGGGGGACAAAACGATGCAATCAGTTTTCAATTTATACCCCGTTTTGCACGTTCACTTGCGTGAAAAGCGGGGTATAATTGGAAAACTGTTTGCACCGTTTTGTAATCCCGAACACAGGGCAGGACAAAACGTATAAATGACATCACTTGTTGTATTTACAGCTGTCTCAACAAGATTATAAATAAACGAGTAACCGCCATCATGACGCAGTTGGTAGCGCGTCGGACTGTCAATCTAGTGGTCCCAGGTGCGATCACCGACGGCGACACTCATTCTTTTCGACTTTTTATCTCTCATCAATGGGTTGATAATCCTAGACCTATGTGAGATAGCAGCTGGAGATTAGGAAAGGATGTGATTGTTTGAGAAATACTAGGAATCCATTGTTAGGTGCTCCAGCCATAAGCGACCATGTTTTACTGGTCCAACTTCAAATGTAAATTCAGTTTGCGTTGAAATTGATAACATTGAGAAATAGGAAGAATTGCTTGAAACAAACAATTTCTCTTGTTTCCTCAGTGTTTTAATCGGTTTGTGGGAAATAGTTACTTAAACAAGTACAACACAATAATTTTATTTTTATTTCTTTTTTCTTCTTATGAAATATCGTAAGCCCCTTTCTTTTACAATACCAGAAACGTTTAAGAGGTCAAATCATTTTGCTACTTCCGAGGCAATCAACGACACTTGGCATCGATACTCGTCGGAAAACAAAATTTATCTAATAACTTCTGTCAACCTAGAAATGATTTCGCGCATTTTAAGTTCTCGTTATTCGCGGGTGGGGTGAAAACGCGAACTTAAAACGTCGCGAAAAGCTCATTCATCAGAAAAAAACGCGAACTTTAATCGCATTTGCAAGTTTTCTTTAAAGGAACTAACTAGTAGACAAATTATTTGCAACTCGGCAAACTTAATATCTATAGGAAACAACGGAGTTTTTTTGCGGATAAAAGGAGATCTAGGTTCATACACCCCTAGCTCTTCTACGAATAGACCTCCTTGGTTCTTTAACGTGCCCAGTTTAAAGCACTCATACACGCGAAGCTACCTCTGGGTTTCTAACCACTTCAGTTCTAGTTGGTCGGGGGATATCAAGTATCCCTGAAAATTCCTGCCGCGTTCGGGATTCGAACCACGAACCTTAGAATTAGTAGGTTATTTTCATTAACTTACATTTCTGTTAGAAACATCGACGAAAACAAGGCAAATAGAGGTTATAAGATAAACATTATTACGTACTTAGTGGTTTGTATGAGAAAAAATCTAACTCGAAAGAGCCCCGACAATTATCAATTCCACTTACCTCATTAGATATATTCATTTATTATTATTATTATAATTATTATTAGTATTATAATTATTATTATCATTATCTATTTATGGGCCTTTTTTACAGGTTTTAAGTACTAAGAATTCCCTATTATACATAACTATTTATTTATCCAAGGAGTTTACTATTATCGAAGGATAGGTAAGACCTGCCTTTAAATGCACCTATGTGTTTTAAACCATTTTGACTGCTTCTTCTATAGTTATGTATATGAACTTGATAGCATATCAAAAAATCATACTACTCAACTTTTGCTAGGAATCAAAACCAAAAGAATATTTTTAAAAATCACTCGTTCATCGCTCCATCCATTAATTCCAAACACTCACTAAAACCATTCACAACGGTCCAGTTCCTTTCAGAAAGAATTGATCGCTCAATATTATCGACTGAGTACAGATCGGAATATTGTAAATTTGACAAGTTGAATTATTCTGGAATGAGTTTGGATTGAAATTGAATGAGTGTTATGAGCGAGTTTTTAATGATTTTAAAGAGAGGTAAAACATTATTGATAGGGATGTCAAATTTGACGAAATCAGCCATAATTTGTTACCTCCCTTTGATAAATTCCTTGCCCTTTTCTAATTTTGTGCCCTTACGGACGAACCGGACGCCTTATAAGACGCTAGCAGCAAATAAAATCATGTAATTATTTCATCGATTTGATTGAGATGTCGATCAGTTTTGAACAATTTCGAAGCGTTTTTGAACAACTCTGTGCGGTTTTGAGTGAATGGAGTGTGTTTATTGAATAAATGTTTAAAACGCTGAGCGAGTTATTTTGAATGTGTTTGATGGAGATGGGTGTCAATTTCTCGATGTGGTTAACTGTATATGAGCCCATGCGTGAAATTTCCAACAATTTCACATCTGCGTGAGGGACAAACCTTGGGAAACGTTGACAACGATACAATGCAAAAATAATACATACTGACTGCATGAAGATGGGTGAAGACTTTATCTATCTATCTAGCGCATAGTAAAGGTTCTGGCCAGCCTGTGCAGCAACACAGGCTGCCTAGAACCTTTGCTTTGCGCACAAATGAAATTGTTGGAAATGTCACGCCTAGGCTCATTTGTTTTGGTAGGCAACCAACGTCTGTTTTTGTCGTCACTAATGGATCTGATCGGTAATTACAGGATTATAATATTTACGTCCTTTTCATTTCCTATACTTTTCATGTCCATATTTATTTCCGGGTTTAGGAGTCCTTGACGTTGTGTACTATCGATTTTTTCTTGTCATCGCCAGAACGAATTCGGTCCCTGTGGTGGCATATTCCTGCCACTAGATGCGAGTTGGCTGTGTCTTGAAAAATTGAAAACTTTCTCGCTGCTTATCGTTACAAGTCGTGGGGTGTTTTTTTCCCTTCTTTTTGTTGATCTTTTTTCTTTTGTTTTTTAACAGACTACGCGAGTAGTGCAGCCACAACACACGGGCCTTTATTACGCAATTAAAACTGAATTGACCTGATATCACCTGCCTGATAACATTAAATGTTAAAATAAAATGTTATCAGGTGGTTATGTATAGAAATATGTAAATTAAGGATCTGAACTAGAAACCCTGTCGCCTGAACTTCTTTGATTTTAAAGGTTAAATACATAATACGTACTAAGTGTTTTTGTATGAAAAAAACCATCTACTGAGGTTGGGGAATTGATAATTGACGAGGCTCTGCCGAGACAATTATCAATTCCCATAGCTGAGTGAGATCATTTCTTTTATACAATACACTAAGTACGTATTATATATAATAATTTATCTTATAACCTCAAACTGCCTTATTTTTGTCGATGTTTCAGAAATGCGAGTCTCTAAAAATTACTGCATTATGTCATTGTTTTACAAATATCCATTTGATATGATAAATCAAAGTGCTGTGAGCACTGTAATTGTGCGGTACTGAATGACTGAACTGCTTATTGTTGTTTCAGGGGTTTATGTATATAAAGCATTGAAACAAAAAATAAATAAATAGACAAAAAATCCAAACCAAGTTATTGTTGCAGATATAGTCAAACCATACGTGCCACTTTTAAAGTTACCCCAAAAACTTGTGGGGAACGTTCATTAGACAAGTATTCTATCAAGGACGTTTTCAAAATTAATTCAACATCTCACTGCCAAATATAAGAAATGGAATTTACTTCATTCATAGTTTTAGGTTTGAATATACACGGGAATATATCTCAGTTCTTTTGATGATAGAAAGCTCCTTGTAAAACACGCTAAGCATTCTGTATTGTAGGTCTTTGGAAAATTTATCTCGTGACACTTCTTGAAGAGCTGTAGTAACAAGTTTTCAGAAATGTACATGTAGATAAATCACAGGCAGACATAGACAAATACACCAAGATAAAGCTATAGAGTGAGGAGTGACACAATGCACTTACACTTTGTAAATAGTGAAGAGGTTAATAGGTGAATTATAAGGGGTTATTCCAAAGAGAGGGTATTAGGTAATTCATCCCACAATCCATCTCTGTAGCTTTTTCCCTCATAGGTACGAAGTGCAAATTTACAACTGCATTTTAGTAAACTTATGTTAATATTCTATTATTAAGCTAAATTAATGAACTATTAAACCCTTCATGGAATGCACTGTAAATAAAACACTAATTAACAACCAGAGAAAATAAGAAGCTCAATTTATGCCAGCAATTTTCGAAACAAGCTGTTTACAAATTTGATATGAGTTGGAAAAAAGGTTACTTTGAAATTTTTCATTAGATACAACCCGGGCAGAACCACTCTAATTGTGCTTCCGCACAATTAAAAATATCATATTGGATTTTATCACACGGATATTCGTATAGTTATAAGATAAAAAAAAGTTTAAGTCCCGAAAGAATGATTTTCGATAAAACTAATAATATGCCAGTGTCTTAATACATCAAGATTATCTGGCTCGGCTATGAGTTATTATGATGACTCGGCAGGGAGTATCGTCATAATACGTTTTCAAAACCTTGACCAGATAACATTCTTATTTACAGACAATGGCTTATTATTATCTATATATCGTTTGATTGTATCCCTAAACACTTGGTTGATGATGAGCAATTGTGACATACTAAAGAGTCCACAAAAGTTCCGATGGTCAGGGCGAACCAGAAACTCGCCAATAGCAAATCCCTCTGCTTTATACTAGACCACGTGAAAGATCGATGCTCCGTACTTTTCTTTTGGAGAATTCTTCTATTGAGCGATCTGTGTAAATCACAGTTTCACGAAGTCTCGTCTAATCTGCCTAGGTGACGAAGCGGTATAGGCTCCCGACCCCTGACCTTATGGTCCTTGGTCCGAGCACCAGATTCGCTGGGGTATATCTATGAACAAAATATTTTAAACCAACCTAGGTTAAACCAGCTGTAAGATGAGTTCGCCCCCTTGCCGACCCCAACCCTCTCTTTCTCTCTTTCTCTCTTTCTCTCTCTCTCTCTCTCTCTCTCTCTCTCTCTCTCTCTCTCTCTCTCTCTCTCTCTCTCTCTCTCTCTCTCTCGCTCTCTCTCTCTCTCTCTCTCTCTCTCTCTCTATCTCTCTCTCTTTCTCTCTCTCCCCTCTATCTGTCTTTCTCTCTCTCTCTGTGTCTCTCTCTCTCCTCTCTGTATTTTTCTCTCTGTCCCTCTCTGTGTCTTTGTCTCTCTCTGTCTTTGTCTCTAGATGTGTCCCTCCCTGTCCCCTCTCTCTTTCTCTCTCTCTCTGTCTTTCTCTCTCCTCTTTCTCTGTATTTTTCTCTCTCTCCCTCTCTCTCTGTCTGTCTGTTTCTCGCTCTCTCTCTCTCTCTCTGTATTTTTCTCTCTCTCCCTCCCTCTCTCTCTGTCTGTCTGTCTCTCCCTCTCTCTCTCTCTGTCTCTCTCTCTCTCTCTCTCTCTCTCTCTCTCTCTCTCTCTCTCTCTCTCTTTCTTTCTCTCTAAGGGTTTAAATGACATCAAGATTGAGATTTCTCTGTAAGCTTCAGTTTTTGTCTTAGGTAAAAATGAATGGAAGTGAATTTAATTTGTTTCCCCATCATTTAAATACCATTGTCAAACATTCTTTAGGTGAATGACCATAAAGTCACCACGTAGACGTTTTTTTTCTGACGCAAATGCAACCCACTCTGAGAAAAAATACCCTGTCGAAGTTTAAAAGGGGGCGGGGCTGGCGAATTTTGTAATACACAAGAAATGGTTAGCAAACTTGAGCTACACCCTTTAGTTAATTAGAACCAAAGTATTTTATTTTGATGTATCTCTCAGTCAATGACCTCAATTTGCGTAACAGAGTTGAAACTGCAGTCAGAGGAAACGAATTCGATTATGAAGTATTAGATGTAATTTTTCTATCAAAACCTAGTTTGTATGTACTCTTTTGAATCGTCTCTCCAAGACGATTTAAATGAGTACCCATAACATAAGGTTTGGATTTAAAGTAACTTTTTTCAATAATTTCTTTTACCTATTTTCTGGAAATATACTTTCTTTTTCCCCTCAACATAGATTTTATAAGAATACTAATGATCTAGCTAATTACTGTGTTTATTTTCGCTTCCTTATTTGTGCGTCATTATATTGTCGTATCCTCTTATTCTTTCACAGGGCGTATGACGTCAGTTAAAGAGAAGAAAAGATACTATATTAATGATAATCTATAACTTCTTTTCAAAAATTGTCATTGGTATTTCTTTGAACTTTCTTTTTAGACAATTATGTTTTTTCCAAAATTTTGTATTTTGGCGATATGCGTAAAATGTTGTGCCATAAAGATTGTTATAGACACATACAGAGCTCGAAGTTTTCTAAAAAATCTCTGTTTCCATAATTTATATTTCGACGATATGCGTAAAATCTAATGTCAAAAATGATAATTATATATACATACAGAGTTCGCTTAAAAAGTTCTCTTTTTTCTAAATTTGTAATTCGACGATATGCGAAATCAACCTTTTTCAGACTAGGGAGGCAGCCATCTTGAAAATTTGACCCCATTTTATCATGTAATTACAAAGTGATATCTTTTAACCCCTTGATATCTGCTGTAAGCTCTATAATGCCTATGTAGCATCAATTCATGTATTACTTGTTTGTTTATATGTTTATTTGTTTTTCTGGAGATTAACTCCGCTTTTAACAATCTTTAAATGGATTCCCTGAATTTCTCACAGCAATACTACAGTTAACAACATCGAAAAATTGACATTCATCTCACTCAAAGGCATTCCTAAACACTCTCTCAACGCTCCATTCATTCTTTCCAACCACTCACTCAAATCATTCAAAAGCGCTCTAAACTCACTGAAAACAATAAACAGCAACCTCATTCAAAATAATTTTAGCTGGAAAAAGTGCGATTACACTGCCAGAGTTGAAATTGTAAGCGTTTGTTAGGTTCTTGAAGAAATAGGAAACTATTATAGAAGTTGAATTAATATTTATATAAGGGAGGTAATAGATATTGATAACTTTTGGGATATTGGATTACCTCCCATTAAATTCACCCAAAACTCGCTCCGCACACTCGTTCAATTTTAGTCCAAAATCTTTCCAAAATCATGCATCTTGTCAATTTCACTAAGTTGCTACCTGTATAACGTCATTTTACAAATGGAAATGTACATTCCGAGCAATAGGTTGGATTAATGAATTTGAATAATTAAATTAGATTATATATGGATTAAACGTTAAGCAAATCGATTTGTTCATTAAAATTTACACCATATTATCTATATCTTATCTCTCTGTGTAATTTCAGATGACCGAGAATGTCCAATGTGAAAAGACAGGCCTCGCTTTCAGGTCACTTTAATGGCCCTTATTACAGCCGGTACACCGAACACAAAGTATCCCTCTGCCTACAGCCAGTTGACGAACCCGCAACCTCCGATAACACGCAACATTTTACATACCACACCGACCAGCGACACCACAGCACAGCCACTAGCGTGAGCGAGAGTCCAGTCCCGGACTCCTTGTCCGGGTCACTAGACAACCCCCTGACACCCGACAGATCTAGCTCGACGGACACTCCAACTTATCTTTTCGAGTCCGGTGACGAGGCCGTTAGTCCTTTATCTCGTGGGAATTCTTCAGATAGTTTCCAGTCATCTTTACGAGCAAGTCCACTCGAATTTCGTCCTTTATCTCCAAGATTCCCTTCGTTTGAAAGCCAAGGAATTCAAATAAGAAGAGAATCCCCAGACAATTATTCGTTATCTCCGGGGACAGCTGTGAATGAGACAGCAAGAGAACGTAGAAACGTCTTCTTTGAGAAGAACACTGTCATAAATAATAATTGTTCAAAGGCCAAATTTGCGAACCTAGTCAGTAGACACTCAGTGAACATTTTCGCCGCGGCAGTGTTTAAAGTCGCTCATACTAAATCTCGTCAGAAGCATTTAACACACTCCTGTCCTGAACTGATCGCAACAAGGCAAGAAAGTGTCACACAGGAAAATAAGAAAAAGACAGTCAGTATAGGCGAACTCGGAAGCTACACATCCGACCAGACTAGTCAAACGCAAACGAAGAAAAATAAGCTGAAGGTTCCCGATATCTTTACAACATCATTCACACACTCAGTACCCAAAGAACCACCAAGACGATCCAATACAATCAGTCTACATAATATATCCGAAACTGCCGAACGCCAGAGTCAGAACAAAGACTCGCTGAGGAGGACCATATCATTAACGAGAAACCTACCAGAGGATCTCAAGATTACTCGATTTCTCGGGGCAGATATGTACCGGGATGACCAGATCTCCCAGATTACGGACTATATGTTCATCGGTACGATCGAGTCGGCCTTCAATGAACGTCGTCTCTGTCGACTCGAGATCGAATCTCTGGTCGACATCAGCAACATGAACGAGATGCAGGTCCCAGCTCACAGGAAGACCCAGTGTCCTTGTCTATGTCAGATCGAGTTCAAGCATTTTCGATCTCGGCTAATCATCGCCGTCGCTGACGAGGAAAACGATCAAATTGACCAGTATTTTGAAGAAGTCAGCAAGTTTATTGAAGGCGCTAGGCGATGCTCAAAGAAGGTACTAATCTATAGCTTAGAAGGGAAGTCCCGGGCCGCACTCTTCGCTATACAATACCTAATGGCGTATGAAGGTCTGCTGTTGCGACAAGCCTACAACATCGTGAAGAAACAGAGACCGCAGGTGTCGCTTAATCCGTCGTTTCAGAGGGCGCTTGAAAAGCTGGAAAAGACTCTGTTTCCTGATGAAAAACATTCGGTGAATATTTGTAATGAATACCTGAACGTAGCTGACCCTCAAGCAATTAAGTGTGCATGGATTGACTGTTAGTGGGACTATTTACAATACCGTGTACATGTAATCCTTGAAATAATATTTGTGACCCGTCACGCGAAAAGGGACCATCTTGGTAGTGCGTAAAGTGTCGACCCTAGTCAGACTGCGCGGTTTGCGCAGACTGACTAGGGTCGAAACTCTTCACGTTGTGCTTATTTTCTGAATCTAGAATGTTCAATCTACTTTCCAGTGAAAGAATTTTTGAAATGCGACCTCTGGTTGACCAATGCTGGACCCAATCTTTTTTTCAAATAGTCATTTTACAGAGTTCCCAGATGGTCCCTTTTTGCGTGACAGGCCAAATTAATGCATTTCGAGATGGTAGGGTGGAGTCCAAAAAGGGAGTCGTTGTATTTAAAGTCATAGTAAAGCAATTATTTCGAACATAACCTGATATTCTCTTTATTTTTAATAATCGATGTATCGTCAATATCAACAAGTTGACCATCTTCGCGTGTCAAAGGGTATCGAATCGATAGCTTCTTCTCGATAACCTAAGATAAGTAAAACGTTCGTAACCCTTGGTTCGACAAGTTGCAAGTTTACTTGATTTGTCGAAGGTCAAATTTTGTATGTACCTATACAGACAAAACACAGACCTTTGATCACTCACTCAAACTTGTGTATCTATGCCATAATTCGAAGCATAAATCGAACATGGATGACCAAAGCTTCGTTACTTGAGTATGAATCAGCTCAAGTTACAGTTAACAACATCGTAAATTGACATTCATCTCGATCAAAAATATTCCAATCACTCTTTAAGCGTTTCATTCACTCATTCCAAAAAACCAGTCAAAAACGTTCCAAACTCACTGAAAAACATATAACGATTACTTCATTCAAATGATTTAAGCTAGAAAAATATGTAATTTTACTGACATAATTGAAATTGTAAGCGTCTGATAGGTTCTTGAATAAATCGGAAGCTATAGATCTATAGAACTTGAATGCATATTTTCTAAAAGGGAGGTAATAAATATCGCTAATGTAGCATCAATTTATGTTACACGTTTATTTGAGTTTAACTCCACTTAAAACGATCTTACAGTGGATTCCCTGCATTTTCCACAGATCTACAGATACAATATCGTAAAATTAACATTCATCTCGATCAAAATCATTCCAAATCACTCTCTCAGCGCTACATTCATTCATTCCATACAATTAATCAAATCAGTCAAAGGCGCTCTAAACTTACTGAAAATATTTAGCAACAACCTAATTCAAAATAATCTAGCCAGAAAAAGAAATGTGATTACAATAACATAATTGAAATTGTAAGCGTCTGATAGGTTCCCGAATAAATAGGAAGCTTTTTTTAGAACTCGAATGCATATTTTAAAAAAAAGGGGGTATTAAATATCGCTAATTTTGTTCATCCTGGACAAAATAAGCAATATTGGATTACTTCACCCTAATTTCACTCTAAGCTTACTCATCGCACTCATTCAATTTCATTCCAGAATCATTCAAAAATCTTTCACCTTGTTAATTACACGATGTACAAGCTGAACTGTAGAAGTAAACAAACAACGAAACTTTTAGAATGCTTTGATCAATTTGATCCGTTTGATTTTTTTGCAGACAAATAAGAAACACAATCGTACAAAAAAAAGTTGCCGCAATTTCTTACGAAACTTTTGACAACGATCATTTTATAGAAAAACTTGGTGATTGGTAAGCCACGTACTGTCGGGTCGAAAAAGTAAATATAACTTAATATAAATCGAAATGCGAACAATAGTCTGTTTTTGTCTCTTTTTTCTGCAAAAAAAAGGTTGACAATTCTTTCATTTTACATCTTCGATCGGTAATCAAAACTTTTTTTTTTCAAATTAAAACCTTTTCCTTGCGGTCCACGGCATTTACAAGCGTTTGTCTACAGTATAGATTAATATCAGCACGCACGGTCGTGCATCCTTATCTAAGTCTATACTACACTGAAACCAAAACTTCAAATCGGTCACTCAAATAAAGCACAAAAAGTATTGCTAAAAATGTTAATGATGCAAGTGTTTGTTGAGTTCTAATAGCCCTAGCCCGTTCACTTGGTGGTAAGCAAAACCTAAATTATTAAAAAAAAATCTCCCAGGAAACCAATTTAACTTGCATGAAAACATGGGTACCCCCAATTCCAAAATTAACATTGTTGGGTAGGCTAATTCAACGAATTCACCTCAATTACGTAAATGACCGTCTTATATAACGGTTTTATTACTTATATCTATTAAGCTACCATTAAGGCTTGGAAAGGATGGTTATTTTTGAACAACAAACGGTATTTAGTCGACTGAAATTTCGAAATTTCCCTACATTTTTCCATTTTTTTTACTTTTTTAAAGTAGGGTTTATGTCTTCTTGTGTCTGCTACATTCGTTCAATCAGTCCTTTTTAAATAATTTTTTTACTAAAATCCTCGGAGATTGATTTGTCTTTGCAGGAAGCAATGTTCGATTCAATTTCTTTTCTTTTTAATGTGTCAAAAAGAGAGAAGCACGCAGTGACCGATTACAAGTTGGTTTCAGTTTTTGATAAGTACAGTTATCATAATCGTGAAATTTATGAGATGAATGATTTTGGAATGAAATTGAATGAGTGTGTGGACCGAGTTTTGAGGGATTTAAATGGGAGGTAATCCAAAATTGCAAATTTTGTTCAGGATGAACAAAAAATAGCGATGTTTATAACCTCCCTTTAATAAAATATGCATACAAGTTCTATTTTTGAAGGCTTTTAATAGATGTAAATTCCATGATGTTATCAACTGATACAGCGTTGCGAAACAAAGGTTTACAATTCGTTGCGATTTGTCTGAACGATTTTAAGCTACCTTAGGAGAAATGTGTGGTTGTGGCGGAGAGGGTTGTGTCTTTTACTTAAACTACAAACCAGCAACAAATAAAAAAAATAAGGTTCATGTAAAGTGTTTGAGACCAAATTTTAAAGGCACTTCATTTGCCAAGAAAAAGCAGCATGACCAAGTTTATCTTAGATTGTAAATAGTACCTGGGTAGTAACTTAGACTGTACTTTGTTAAAATATGAGCCAATTTTATCCACCCGTCATGCAGTTGCTTGTTCTCTACAAAATGACCCTTTTCCACAAGGTATTGGCTTTACCGCTATAACTATGGCGGTCTTATGTTGCTCAACTACTTGTGCTAATAATTAGCTTCATTTTGATATACAATATACCTGGACATACTGCGTTCTCTTGGCTAATGAAGCGCACTTGAAATTGGGTCTAAAACACTTTACATGAACCTTTAAAGGTTTTTGCAACATGGCCGATTCTGGATGGAATCTAAAAATAACTGCATCGTGACACGAGGTTTCGATTCAGGTATTGGGGACATTTGAACTGGTTGTAATTAACTAGTGGTAATTAACCTTTTCATGGCGGTCACGCAAAAATGTCATATTACTCTTTGTCAAAGAGAAAAAGCTCAGATCAAACTGCGCAGACGCGAAGTCTGATCTTAGCCTTTTCTGTCTGCTTTCTCATTAGTCATGGTTGGTGAAATTTAAGCCAGACCGGTTGAAATATCCAATTAACATTCTGTTTGAACCGGAATTCAGAAGGATAAGAGTTAATGTTGCACATGTCAGAAATATTGATTTTCATTAAAGGAAATAGCTTACGTTGGAAAATCGTGTGTTAATTGTAAATTGAGAGAGAATACCTAAGCGATAATCACCCAAACAAGTCGGCTGATTAGCGACTGATAGTTGTTTGGCATTCGAAGTGATGACACTTGTAATATTAGTGTGTTTGTTTGTTTGTTTGTTTGTTTGTTTAAACAAAAAGCGGTCATATTGCGGCGGCTGGAGCACCTGACCACGGATTCTTTAAATCCTTATCACTAGTTCTGCCACGACAGCCTTTTCGAGGCTCAAGCTTCCTATACGACATAGTTTTATGATAGCCTGTCCGATGGTGGACATTACACTAGAGTTTGGTTTCGGAACACCACTTGGCCAATCTAATGATCGGCCTCGGATGTACAGTTTATGGAAATGGCCGGGGGATGTTCTGAATTTTAGAGTTTGTTGTTGCAGCATTCTTCTCGAAGTTTATTATGCTGAATCAGTAATATCCATGGTATGGTGCGGGGATTAAGCAAAGACCAGGCTGTGAATATAGACCGATTAAACCCCCTGTTTGAGGTTTATATACCCTTTCCCTTTAAAATTTTCAAAATAAATTGTGAACCACAATTTGTGTTTAGAGAACCCATTTTCCATTGATTGTATTTGTTATTCTGCAAGAAGCTAGCTGAAATCAAAGTGTAGTAGTATATGCAAGAAGATACCAACGGCTTCATCTTAGACTCAAAGTTCCTACGGAGAAAGGGTGTGATATGTTATATCTAGCTTACGAGAAAGGGTAGCGATCTCTCTATTCCAATCTATCGCCTCGTCAAAATATAGACTGGTTCTGCAGGGTACGAATCCAATGAATTCAGTATTGTACTCGATCATGTTAAATGACATCTTTGTTTCACACCATACACTGAAAGTTCCACGATTAATGATTCGCGACATTTAAGAGAGACAAAGGGAATAGATCCAAAATGCGTCAAATGCAAGTCACTATGAACATGTTGAAATTGAAACAAACATTTGTTCTAAAAATAGAATTCCACGTGAAATGTTTATTTCATGTGTCAAGTCGATAAGTGATTACTGATTATAATATGTAATTAACATAACACAAGTTGACTACCCGTCGTCGCTTGAAATATACATTTTCATGTGAACAAATTATAAACAATGTAAAAAATGAAGTATTCAAGAATATTCTCAAGTTCAAACTTATTTAAATACCTCCGAACAGAGGGTTTGATACATTGAAAAGGCTGCGAAAAATGGTGATATCTTTATTCGAGACTGCAGCCTCGCTTTCATCGTACAATAAAGCTTGCCTCGCTTTCATCGTACAATATAGGTTGTTTCGTTTTGGAATAAAATCCGTATTGCACAGTAGCCTCGTTCTGGTTGTACAATATAGATCTAGATATTTCACTCTCACGTGATGCAAAATAAGCGATGTCATTGGTCTAAATTGTTTAGGTGGGAAATAAAAGTTATTATTACCGGACAAATTCATTTTCCTCTTCGAATAGAACGGCAAAATCAGGTAACAACATCGTGAAATTGACAAAGTGAAAGATTTTTGGAATAAATTAGGTATAAATTTGAATGAGTGCGTGGAGCGAGTTTGAGTGAACTTAATGGGAAGTAATTCAATATCGAAATTTTGTTCAGGATTAACAAAATTGGCGATATTGATTACCTCCCTTTCAAAATATATTAGACGCTTACAATTTTAATTATGTCAGTGTAATCACATTTCTTTTTCAAGCTAGATTATTTTGAATCGGGTTGTTGTTGTGTTTTCAGTAAGTTTAGAGCGCTTTTGACTGATTTGACTAAGTGTTTGGAAAGAATGAATGTAGCGCTGGGAGAAAGATTTGGAATGATTTTGATCGAGTTGAATGTCAATTTTACGATATTGTTACTGCAGTACTGTGAGAAATGCAAGGAATCCATTGAAAGATCGTTTAAAGTGGAGTTAAACTCAAATAAACGTGTAAAAACCAATGATACATAAATTGGTGCTACATTAGCGATATTTATTACCTCACTTTTATGAAATATGCATTCAAGTTCTATAGATAGCTTCCTATTTCTTCAAGAACCTATAAGACGCCTACAATTTGAATTATGTAAGTGAAATAGCGATTTTTCTACATCCAAATTGATTTTGAATGATGTTGTTTATTCTATGTTTTTCAATGATTTTGAGCGTTTTTGAATGGTTTGAGTGAGTGTTTCGAGAGAATTAATGAAGCGCTGAGTGAGCGATTTTGAAAGGTTTTGATTGAGGCGAATGTAAATTTCACGATGTATTAAACTGTACCTGATTAAAGAGACAACAGCTCCTTTGTTTCAATTGTGTGTTTATTTTGTACTTTAACAAATATCAGATCAAGGTAACCATAGTAACGAAATGTTGATGATTTCTTTTACGATGAAACGTCATTAATGATTTTCTTTGAAGAAAAAACTTTCTTATACAACGCGTTTGATCTAATCAAACAGCATTCAACTAACTGGGAAATTCAGAAAGAAGGATGGAAATTGTCACACACAATCTAAGACTTGCTACAAAACATTTTTTTTAAAGTGAGTAAGTTATCCCAGAGTCATCACAAACCCCCCCCCCTTTTTTTTCTTTTGTCCGTATGACCTACTTGTCAGAAACAATGACATGTATTGAGGAGACATCAACGAGAAATACGATATCATGAATTAAAACTTCCAATAAAAAGGCACGCAGCCAGTTTCTGTTTAGTTCTAGACACTTAATAAGTTAGCGCATCTCTAATTTAGAAGGCAACTCAGACAAATTATTTCTCTAATTTCAAATAAATTTCACTTAAAAATGATTGTCCAATATTATCTTGAATCCAGTTCTCGGCGTATTAACATGAGATGGTAGATTCAAATAGATTCTGAAAACATACCGGAACAATTGCTTACCAAGCTTTTGATGATATGATACTAAGGAGTTTAAGATTTTCTTAAAATTTCACCTTTGGTTGCCATAGCAACCAGGATTTTTCGTGGTTTTCAATTCTTTTAGCCATTTTGGAAGGGGACCACCTAAGGAACATTTCTGTAAAATTTGGTGTTAATTGGCCCAGTAGTTTAGGAGGAGATGTCGTTTAAAGAAATTGTTGGCGGACGCCGGACGACGACCGACGGACGGACGCCGGACGAAAGGTGATCACAATAGCTCACATGAGCACTTCGTGCTCAGATGAGCTAAAAAGAAAAAATGGGGTCGCCATACTTAATTTTTTCAAGGAGCCATTCGGAATACGGTACCGAAATCAGCGAGTGTCTTGGAGTTATCACCTTTGAATTTCTCCCAAAATGACCCCTTTGGTTTTAAGTTATTATTACCTGACAAATTCATTTTCATCTTCGAATAGAGCGGCAAATGCAGTTAACAACATCGTGAAATTGACAAAGTGAATGATCTTGAAATGGTTTAGGAATGAATTTGAATGAGTGCGTAAAGAGAGTTTGAGTGAACTTAATGGGAGGTAATCAGTATCGCCAATTTTGTTAAGGATGAACAAAATTGGTGATATTGATTACCTCCCTTTAATAAAATATGCATATAAGTTCTACAGATGGCTTCCTATGTCTTCAAGAACCTATTAGACGCTTACAATTTAAATTATGTTAGTGAAATCGCGATTTTTCTCCATGCAAATTCATTTTGAATGACGTTGTTTATTCTATATTTTACATTGGTTTTGAGCGTTTTTGAATGGTTTGAGTGAGTGTTTCGAGAGAATGAATGGAGCGCTGAGTGAGCGATTTTGAATGGTTTTGATTGAGGCGAATGTCAATTTCACGATGTTTTTAACTGTACCTGATTAGAAAGACAACAGCTCCTTTGTTTTAATTGTGTCTTTATTTTGTACTTTAACTAATATCAGATCAAGGTTACCATAGTAACGAAATGTTGATGATTTCTTTTGCGATGAAACGTCATTAATGATTATCTTTGAAGAAAAAAATTCTGTCTTATACAACGCGTTTGATCCTATCAAATAGCATTCAACTACCTGGGAAATTCAGGAAGAAGGATGGAAATTGCCACACACAATCTAAGACTTGCTACAAAACACTTTTTTTTTAAATGAGCAAGTATTGCCAGAGTCATCACAAAAAAACAACCCCCCCCCCCTTTTTTTTCTTTTGTCCGTATGACCTACTTGTCAGAAACAATGACATGTACTGAGGAGACATCAACGAGAAATACGATATCATGAATTAAAACTTCCAATAAAAAGGCACGCAGCCAGTTTCTGTTTAGTTCTAGACACTTAATAAGTTAGCGCATCTCTAATTTAGAAGGCAACTCAGACAAATTATTTCTCTAATTTCAAATAAATTTCACTTAAAAATGATTGTCCAATATTATCTTGAATCCAGTTCTCGGCGTATTAACATGAGATGGTAGATTCAAATAGATTCTGAAAACATACCGGAACAATTGCTTACCAAGCTTTTGATGATATGATACTAAGGAGTTTTCCCCAAGTCGCTTGTTAAGAGTTTTGCGACAATTTTCAACACGTAGGGGAGCTAACTATTTTCATCTCGATATAGAAAATCACTGTTACTTCCTTTTGACAAGCTTTCTTTTGTAACTCAACAATGAATCTTGATTCGAATAGTTTGTTTGAATGGAGTTGTACGCTGCTTTCAACAATCTTTCAATTATATCGTAGCGGCTGAAGCACCTAACAATGGATTCCGATTATATCTCATACCAGTACAACCATTACACCATTTCCTGGCATCCACATAGGTTTACGAAACTCAACCCATTTAAAGGAGACAAATAAACGTAAGAGATGAATGGCGCCGGGAATCGAACCCGGGACATCTAGATTGACGCGTTACCAACTGCGCTTTGACAGCGGCTCGATCCGTGATTCGAAACGTACCAAATCGTTAAGCTTTCTAAATAATTAGTTTTAAAAGATTCTGAACGTAAGTGGCACTGTGCAAAAAATAACACGCGCGTAGAGCAAAGCTTCTGATCAGCCTGTGCAACGACAGTTTGTCCAGAGTTTTTACCTTACCCTTTACAGATACATAAAGTCTTATTCCGTCTCCAAACAGTCATGAAAAATTCGTAGTGTATTCTTGTTGCATCGTGTGGTTTATCAGGTTGCATAATGATTGTGTGATTGTGTCTATTTCACGCACATGTGAAATTGTCTTGAACTGTCACGAAGAAGCTCCAATCACATTTGAGCCTGTGCATGACATTTCTAACAATTTGACATGTGCGTGAAGTAGAAACATTGAGCAGCCTAGACAGACACATAGAGCATTAAGAGGATTATCTGACTGTCTAATGACACCTTGAGGCCCCATCTTCATACAAAAGGCATAGTGAAGACTTTGGTCAGACTGGCTAAAGTCTTTGCCTGGCGCACTTTCCATATGTCTTGAGAATGTTTATTCATTTAAAAAAATCTTACTTTTTCCAGTGGCTGTCCGGTAACTGCCATAAAAAGTTAACATGCTAAAATATAGCTTTGATAAAAGATGCAGTGATGGTGTCGTTAGCATCTGTTTACGTTCGAATAATATAACTAGAAAGAGATGAATGCCGCCGGGAATCGAACCCGGGACCTCTAGATTGACGCGTTACCAACTGCGCTATGACAGCGGCTCGATCCATGATTCGAAACGAACCAAACCATAAAGCTAACTTAGTTTTATCTGATTCGGAACGTAAGTGGCACCAGTCTCGCTTGTGGACTATATCCCCACCATCCCCCACCCCCCGGGGATGTGCCCCCCCCCCCCTTCCCTTTTGCTCGCGTTTTGTGTGCATAAGAAATTGCTTATTTATTGTAACGCATACATATAAATATATCAGGTCATGGAGGAAAAATGCATGAACAAACAATCCCAGGTTCGTTTAAGCAGATTCGATCAGTGCAGCAAGTTTCAGTAATGTTAAAAGAATTTTGAACTGACAGTCAGACGAACTGTCTGAGGTACTTCGGCCAAAGTCTTAGCGACAGAGTGCAGTAGTCGAGATCGCAAGTTAACACTGATTTGATAAGAAAAATAGCCCGGTCTTTATACACAGGCTTCTATCAGCTAATCGAGCAAAAGTATGAAGCCAACTGCTTGAAGAATATGTAATAAAATTAGTATAGTGATACAATATTTCGATCAAACCGTTGGTAGTATAGAAACGGAAACAACACGTAAAAACAAGGATGTGAAAACTAGATTAGCATCGCTTTCAAGAGGAAATAAGCATTGAAAGGGTCATGAGAAAATACAGTAAACAACATCGTGAAATTGACAAGTTGAATTATTTTGGAGTGAGTTTGAAATGAAAATGAATGAATGTTTGGGGCGAGTTTTGAGTGAAATTAACGGGAGGTAATCAAATGTCGCTAATTTTGTTCAAGAGGAACAAAATTAGCGAAATGTATTACCTTCCTTTAATGAAATATACGTATTTTTCTGTTTTTGCATCTTCGTGGACCAATCAGTCACTTTGAAATCCATACCTGCCATTAAAACCGTCGAAAAATTTTATCGATTTGAATTAAATATTGGTCGTCTTGAACGATTTCTAAATGTTTTCTAATGGTTTTGGAGCGTTTTGATCGGTTTGGAATGAATGAATAGAGCGCTGAGTGAATGTTTAAGAATAATTTTGATCGGAACGAGTATCAATTTCACGACGTTTTAACTGTAAGAATTGCTCGTTACAGTTACATGTAATCACATAGTGAAATTGACAATCACGCTCAAGGAAACATTCAAAATCACTCGCTTCAATCATTCATTCCTAACACTCACTCAAGTCACTCAAAAACGACTCGAAATTGTTCAAAACGCTTCGAAATCGTTCCAAACGATCAACTTTTATAGTAAACCGATCACATAATTGTATAATTTATATTTGCTGATGTTGATTTTTTAGCACTTGATTTGTCTGTGAAGACACAAATCAGAACAGTGTGTAGAATCTTTTGAAAGGAGAGCGGGTAAGAATCATTGATTTTTAACTCCCATGATAAATCATTCAAAACAGGCCCCTCCCACTCATTCAATTTTATTCCTCAATCATTTGAAAATCATTCGACTTATCAATTTCACAATGTTCTTAACTGTAATACAATCTTCGACAAAATCACCCTCTTTTATACCCATGTTTAAAGTAAAGTCTTCATTTTTGCATTGTTTCCGATGTTTTCTTTCACGAAACACGTTTTCTAAAATTCCATGAATTAGAAGTTATCGTCTGCAACGACTTTGAAATTGGACCAAATTGTTTTTAATTTCATTATTTTGTAATGGGTTGAACTTAAATGTCACCGCATATTTTTCATAATTCATAATTCATTTTTTTTTTTTTTTTTTTTGATATTCAAACATGGGATTCCGAAAAATGATTGATTTAACCACACAGTTTGCCATTGTATATATTTTTTTTTATGTTATATCTATTATAAATTAATGTCTCGAAGCAAAAAGTATGACTTTCCAAAACGAGACTTGTTTCTTTAGAAACTACTCTGCGCGGAAGCTAAACATTTAGCAACGTACTTATAAGTGTTGGCACTGAGAAATAAAACTTTTTTTTTCATTCAAACAGAATGTGCGAAGCAAAATGGAAACAGCTAGAATAAAATAATAACACTGTGTGGCTTGCCGTCCAGTTGCTCAATTAGCCGATGCATGACATTTTCAACAATTTCATGTGCATGAAATCGTTGGAAATGTCACGCAACCGCTCACATAATACCGACGGATTTCAGCGAATATCTAGCTGTACCTCTTACGCGGATTCGAAAGCACTATTTATATTGGCCAAATGTTTCGATCGCCAAACATCGATATTTATAGATCCACAAGTTTAAGTAAATGACCAAAGGTCCTTTTTGACTATGCCTGTATAGACAAAATTTGGGTTTTATCACTCATTTAAATTGCGGAACTTTAATCGATGAAGACTGTTGACATAATCATGCAATAATACTTTCATTTCCCGTCTTTTCGTACAGAAAAAACATTAAACCGTTCATTTGTTGAGTGCACAATTTAGCAAATCTGCACATTTAAAAAAAGGTCAACGAAGGAGTATTGTGTTCTAAATCGCTTTGTTTTTCGTCATCATTTTGGCACACAGTTGTCCAATGATAATCAAATATCAATTTTTGTTGGATATTTCCTTAATTTTCAATCCCTGTCGTTGTACTTACCGCTTATCTCTTCTTTCTTCCGTTCTTTGTTCATTTCTTTTTTTCTTTCTATCTTTCTTTCTTTCTTTTTTTTCTTCTTTCTTTCTATCTTTCTTTCTTTCTTTTTTTCTTTCTTTCTTTCTTTCTTTCTTTCTTTCTTTCTTTCTTTCTTTCTTTCTTTCTTTCTTTCTTTCTTTCTTTCTTTCTTTCTTACTTTCTTTCTTTCTTTCTTTCTTTCCTTTCATTCGTTCTTTCGTTCTTTCTTTCTTACTTTCTTTCTTTCTTTCTTTCCTTTCATTCGTTCTTTCGTTCTTTCTTTCTTTCTTTCTTTCTTTCTTTCTTTCTTTCTTTCTTTCTTTCTGTCTTTTTTTGTATATTTTTCTTTCTTTCTTTCTCTCTTGATATATTTATTAATTTATTAATTTATTTATTTATCTACTTATTTATTCATTTTTTATATATTCATTTATTTATTCATTTATTATTCATTTATTTATTTATTTTTTATACATTTATTTATCTATTGTTTTGATCGCCATGATCATGCAGTAATTATTTTCTTTTCATTTCCTGCCTTTTTGTACGGAATTCCGGAACCGTTCATTTGTTTTGTGCACAATTTAGCAAAACTACCTATTTTACTAAAACAATGGTCGACGAAGGAGTATTATGTTCTAAATCGCTTTGGTTTTCGTCATCACTGGCAGACAATTGTCCAATGATAATCAAATATCATATTTTTTGTTGGCTATTCCCTTATTTTTAAAAACCCCGTCGTTTTACAAACCGCTTATATCTTCTTTCTTTCGTTATTTCTTTTTTTCTTTCTTGTTTTCTTTCTTTCTTCCTTTCTTTCTTCCTTCCAATCTTTCCGCCTTTCTTTCTTCTTTCTTTCTTTTCTTTCTTTCTTTTCTTTCTTTCTTTCTTTCTTTCTTTCTTTCTTTCTTTCTTTATTTATTTATTAATCTCTTATTTATTTATTTATTTATTTATTTATTTATTTATTTATTTATTTATTTATTTATTTATTTATTTATTTATTAATCTATTTATTTCATTTATTCATTTTTTATTTATTCATTCATCCATTAATGTATTTATCTATTGGTTATTTATCTGTGACAATTCAGGCTGATCAGGAATTTCCAACTTAGCCGATTTTATGAATATAGATAACCATTCTTTCTTCATGTATTTTTTTTTTTTTTTTTTTTTTTTTTTTTTTTATGAAAATGCGATTACCGGTAAACCTCTGTTGGAACTCACCTCTTTTTTGAAAATTATATTTATTTTAAAGAGTTCCCAGCTGGTTCTTTTTTATTGACGAGGCACAATTATTTTTTTTATTTTTTATTTTTTTATTATTATTATTTATTCATATTTTTTTATATATATATATTTATTGCTATCTAAACTCTAGATGAAAAAATGTGGAATAACCGACAATACAAGTTAAACTCTATGTGAATGAAATAATATTGGAGAACCCATTTTATCAATGAGCAAAACTTGTTCAACTATGCAATCTATAACATCAGAGGATTAAGGCATTGTGTTACAGGTATTTACTATTTACACAATTAGTCAACGGGCAATGTTCCCAATCTGGGTTTTTTGTATTCCCTGTAGTGGGCACCAAAATTTTACTCGCTGGCTTACTAAGATGATAGATAATCCACTGATTGATGTCGGAATGTAAGGTGTGCGGCCATCGAAATTGAAGCGTTAATGATCTCAAGCGACACTGTAGTTACGAAGGCAAACAATAAGTTTTCGATTCCAATTAACGATCGAAATTTGAAACTTGTTAGGCTAGTTGTATTCTCAATTTATTCAAATATTCATAAATGGCAAAAAATATAAACGTGACCCCGGCCCCTGTACGCCGAAAAAGAATTATTTCGGAGCGCCAAAACGGATGCCACTGGTCCGACTGTTCAGACTGCGAAGGCTAATTAAGCTCGATTTTAACTCTTGTGATTTTCTATTCTAGAAATACCACCCTACCTTCCGAATATTAAATCGTTTAAGAATCTGGCATTTAGTTGACCCCTGCAGGATCTTTTTCTTTTTTTTTAATACGGTGACCCCTTGCCTAAAAAGGTAAACCTGGTCTTTCCGTAAATTATGGTTATTTGAAAAAGAGGTTCGTTTCAGTAGAGGTCTACCGAAGGTTTCATTTCAAACGCACTTTTACGGGAGGGTAGAATGACCATTCCAGATTCAGAAAATCTGTCAAGTACATTGCAGTGCACCCACAATATCGAATCTACAGCTTTCTTTTAGGTATTTCTTCTGTGCGCTACTTTGAAATCGGTCTGACATCGGCATTCCTCGGGTTTATATCGCATCATTCAATTACATTATGAATTGCTAGTCGAAACGACGTTATGATGTAATGAAATCGTATTGTCAGCGACCAGGGGCCTGTTTTACTAAATGTATAACGATCATTTTTTGCGTACGTCAAAAAATTAAAGTTACTTCTTCAGTAGTAACTAAAAATTGAATTCTGCACCGCATCATCTCATTGGAATCGTCTTTTACTTCCTATTGAACCCTTAATCTTTATGATTCTTTAAGAAAAATATTGTTGAAGAACTGTAAACCGCAGGGTTGGTTCTTGGCCTCTTTATACTTCATTGCATAGCGGAAAATTTTAGCATGCATAGTTTTTCAACGCTAGAATTCTCCACCGACAATATTGCATGTAAATAACAGGAGTTCTCCACTGACAATATTGCACGTATAGCAGGAGTTCCCCACTTAAAATATTGCACGTATAGCATGAGTTCTCAACTGGGACAAAATTGCACGTATAGCAGGAGATTTCCACTATCAATATTGTACGTATGGCAGGAGTTCTCCACTAACAATATTGCACGTATAGCAGGAGTTCTCCACTGAGACAAAATTGCACGTATAGCAGGAGATTTCTACTAACAATATTGAACGTATAGCAGGAGTTCTCCACTGACAAAATTGCACGTATAGCAGGAGATTTCTACTAACAATATTGAACGTATAGCAGGAGTTGTCCACTTACAATATTGCACGTATAGCAGGCGTTCTCAACTGAGACAAAATTGCACGTATAGCAGAGATTTCCACTATCAATATCGTACGGTAAGCAGGAGTTCTCCACTTACAATATTGCACGTATAGCAGGAGTTCGCCACTGAGACAAAATTGCACGTATAGCAGGAGACTTCTACTAACAATATTGAACGTATAGCAGGAGTTCTCCACTGACAAAAGTGCACGTATAGCAGGAGATTTCTACTAACAATATTGAACGTATAGCAGGAGTTCTCCACGTACAATATTGTACGTATAGCAGGAGTTCTCCACTGAGACAAAATTGCACGTATAGCAGGAGATTTTTACTAACAATATTGAACGTATAGCAGGAGTTCTCCACTGAGACAAAATTGCACGTATAGCAGGAGATTTCCACTATCAATATTGTACGTATAGCAGGAGTTCTCCACTTACAATATTGCACGTATAGCAGGAGTTCTCAACTGAGACAAAATTGCACTTATAGCAGGAGATTTCCACTTTCAATAATGTACATAGAGCAGGAGTTCTCCACTAACAATATTGCACGTATAGCACGAGTTCTCAACTGAGACAAAATTGCACGTATAGCAGGAGATTTCCACTATCAATATTGTACGCATAGCAGGAGTTTTCCACCAACAATATTGCATGTATAGTGGGAGTTCTCCATCTTCAAAATTGCACGTATAACAGGAATTCTCCAATGACAATATTGTACGTATAGCAGTAGTTCTCCAACTCCAATATTGTACGTATTTCAGGAGTTCTCAATCTTCAAAATTTCACGTATAGCAGGAGCTTTACGCTTACAATATTGCACTTACAGCAAGAGTTCTCCGCCGTCTGCGTTCTGCGCGGTCTGCACAGTCTGACAAGGATCGACATCTTTCTCAATAATCATATTTCTAAAAGCGTATATCTAGATTAATCTAGGACTGGTTGATATAAAGGCAAAAAAATGAATTGGAAATTTGATTCGGTTTTTTTTTCAATCTGTGATTTCGTTTCTTATCAGTCGTCCTATTTGGCACCCAAATTTTATATCTACATCCTGTTTTAAGCTTCAGATACGGTGTTTTGTTAATCCACCAACGCAGTGCTGTAGCATGTAAAGTCAACTCATACGACTACTTGAATTCCCTAATTTACATTTATCTATAAATAGCATCCTGAATGCGTGTGCGTAAGAAAATGGTTCCAATTATTAAATCATCGTTTATCCGGAGTTTCCTATGTAAAAACCAATTGTTTATAATAAATTCAGAACAGATAATGAATCTTTTCTATTCAGAAACAGTGTTCATTATTGAGATTCTAATAAAATTCTTACATAATTTGTTTCAATCGGATTATCATTTCTTTTTAAGTATCTATTTGACTTCAACTTGAATAGAAATATAAATCAGAAGTAAAATACTTTAATCGAGCCGTTAGAGATTTGAAATGTACCAATTACACTAAATTCTAACAAGATAAACGAAAAGAATTATAAATAAAAATAAAAATGACATTAGACATAGAGTCTCAGTGTTTTACCAACGATAGGTTTGAACACCAAACCCGTGGTTTAGACAAACGATCTAAAAGCATAACAACAATAGTTTGGTCTATAGTCTTGTCGATGCTTTTGTCATGTGTCGCTGTATTTATAATCTTCTTCTACATTTTGAAGCCAAGCTTAAGGGTGAGTACATTTACTAAATTTACAATTTGCCTGTCACGTCAAAAGGGTCTCCGACATGAGCATTTGTCACCAAAAAAAAAATTCAAATATATTGTCGTTGATCAACAAGAAATGTCGTTAATACTGTATTTGCAATATTTTGTTCGCCAATGAATAATATAAGGGACAAATCGCTTACTACTGAGCTAAACCGATGTGGCCACAGTTTGAAAGAGTTTAATCGGCGATGTGTTGTTCGGCAAACGAAATATCGTAAATACGGCTTCCCTATTGCTATATTGGCGACATTTTGGTCGATTGTCGACATGTGGTTATAAATATATCAAGACAAATCGTTGGATGACAAGCTTAAAGTTGTAACTGTAGTTTGAATTGATTTAGGTTTCATAGGCAAAATCTTGAAAGGCACCGAAAATCTCGTAAATACATCATTATTCAAGCTGCAATTTACGACTTTTTGGTCGCAAGTCAACTATATAGGTGAGGATATAAATAAAAAGGCGAAACGTTGGCTGGCAACCAAAAATTGGCATTAAAGGAGTGGACCCTTAATAGTTCGGCAACATTACAGACCATATGTTCTTTCACAATGTTGACCGAGGTTTCCTAATGAAATCAAGAGAAAACCTCTGTTAGCACTGTGAAAGTTCATGACTTCCAAACGTTGCGGAACTATTAAGAGTCCACTACTTTAACTGGATCAGTTATCGGTTAATTTTTTATCTAACTATGTTGGCCTTACACGCCCTTTATTTAGCCAAGTGTGAGCCAATTGTGTGCTAAGTTCAACCTGCTGTTTAGGCAGTATAGGCTTATACCAGGCTGGTCCTGATCTTAGTCTATACCGTCGGTCAAAGCTTTTTAAACATTTGAATATGCCTTGAGTTTTTACAATATTGATTTTCCTTTTCAGAATATACCTTGCACAGTACCTCCTAGCGGTAAGTTTTTTTGGGGTTTTTTTTTGTGATTATTATCAATGAAATTTGACCTGGTAGAAAAGAGATGCTGCATGTTATGTTTTGGTTAAGCAGCTCTTTAATTATTATCGGAAATTTACCCTCTATTCTGACAGTCGACTTGTCTAAATTGAACGGTTGAAAAGTTTAATCGTCGATGGGTTATCAAAACCTCGTAACTTCAGCTTGAATAAGCTGGAGTTACGAGGTTTTGATGGCCAATGATTAAATGTGTTCACTCGAGAATTTCTTTCGTTTATGATACATTCAGAATGCAAAAATGAACGCATGCGTTAACAGAACAGATTTTTTTTATTGACCGTCATTTGCAGAAACATGTAGTTTTAAGGACATTTAAGAATGCATAATTAAAAAAAATGTGCTTTTATAGCTAATAAAATAAAGCTTAAAACATTACATAGTTAAGGAAAACTATAATCAAAGCAAAAAAAAATTTCATATACTTGTAGGTTGCAAAATAGAATTGCCAAATTATGAAACGGTTAAGCCATGCTCTGTCAGGTCAGAAAAATGGAAACCACACATTATCTATTAACCAATAAACGTGTATTTATCTAATTTCGTTTTGCTTTGCTTGAAGGGAGGGGGTTAGTTGTGAATCAATTATAGCTTAGCACAGGGCTCTTAGTTCCAGGGCCCAAGCTTATGAAACTAGTTTCGTACTAAGCTGAGAAATTACTCAAAATTCAAACTTATAACAATAATTATCTTAACTTGAAATGTACATTAAATGGTCCAAATAACAATTTACTAATTAGATCTTATATTACCATGCAACTATCACAGTATATCAGCAAGAAAAACGGCTTTCATCGAAGGTAGAGCTTGAGTTAAATCTCAGCTGAGAATGAAATAAAGCTATATTATCTCGAGCACAAATGTTTTTATCCAGTCTTACAGTTGATTGAATCGTAAAATTGACATTCGCTCCGATCAAAACCAATCAATATCACTCACTCAGCGCTCCGTGCATTCGTTTCAAATACTCGCTCAAAACGATCAAAAACGCCCCGAAAACATTTCGAAATCGTTCAATACGATCAAAATTTAATTCATATCGATCAAATTATTCTAGAATTTTGATGGGTTGTGTGGATTTTGAAATGTCTGATTGGTCAACGAAGACACACAATTAGAAAATTACGTATAATTATTATAGGGAGGTAATAAATATCGCTTACTTTGTTCATCTTGGAAAAAAATAGCGATATTGGATTACCTCCCTTTAATTTCACTCAAACCTCACTCAGTCGCTCTCATTCAATTTCATTCATAAATCATTTCAAAATCGTTCACCGATTCAATTTCACGATGTAAACTGTATGCTTCTTTCAAGAAGTTCTAACAATTTTTCATTCTGTGGTCTCTTTAATTTTCTTATAAATATAAGCGCGGGGTATATAGAATTAAATATAATGTTGTGTGATTCGCAAAAATATCAGGTAATCCGTTCTTCAGGAAAACATTCCTAGATGACCATAAAATTGTCATTAGACCTAAAATCCAATTCTATAGTAAAAAAAACAAACACTATTTGTTTTTCGTAAAATAAGAAGAATTTGCTGGTTCACAAAAAGAAATGAATGCTTTGACCTCATTGTATTACCATTTTCCGACAACCCGAAAAGTGTATGAACCGAAAGAAATAAAGAGGGGAAATATTGATAATAAGGGAGAAATTGAAATTTCTCCTTTTTTCTCAATGTTTTTTAAAAAGTTTGCAGCCCCTTTTCAATTTGTACGCCAATGGGATTTACGCCTGCAATATTTTGAAACATGGAATAGTCTTAAATTATTTCTTTTGAAGTATCTTGGTTAGAAAACACCAAATGGAAAAGTGACGTCATTTTGACAGGTTTTTTCCGGAGAACGGATTAAGGTAGTGGAACCGTAATAGATCCACAACATTTCGGCACTCATGAACTTTCACAATGATGACCGAGGTTTCCTAAAGAAAGTCATTAGGAAACCTCGGTTAACACTGTTAAAGCTCATTACTTTCGAAACGTTACGGAACTATTACGGGTCCACTACCTTAAAGTACACATGTACATGAAATACAGATAAAGTTCTAACGATAAAAAATAACCCCAAAAAATGACCTAAAATGGGTAGCTTTAAATTTTCAATTACCTTCCTTGTTCTTAACCCTGTTTAATCTTCTAAAACTGAAATAGTATCACCAATCGGACCAGACAAACCGATTTTTTTTCCTTTTCGTCTTTGGAAAGATCTTCAAGGAATTTTTAGTTCGAGCTTTCTTGCTTAATGGCCACCGTTTTGTTTGTTTGTTTGAATGGGTTTTACGCCACTTTCGACAATCTTTCAGTTATATGGCGGTGGCTGGAGCACCTAACAATGGTTTCCTGGTAGTTCTCACACCGGTACTATGAGTTCATCCTTTTCTAGCCTCCAGCTGTAATCCCACATAGGTCTACGATCATCAATCCATTGGTGGGAGACAAATAGCCGGAATGGATGAGTGTCGCCCTCGGAGATCGATTCCGGAACCTTTAGATTGACAGTCCAATGCGCTACCAACTGCGCTATGACGGCTACCTCAAATGCCATCGTTACTTCAAACATACCACTTTCAATTGATAGTGAAAAATACACACAAAAACGTTTGTTTTTTTCCACGACCACTAATAAAATATGAATGAAATCTGATATATTAACTGGATAAAAACGTTTGTAGAACTACCGGCAAAGCGGGGTACAATTGACATACGTTCGCAATTTTTTTTTTTTCATTTGAACACAGATCTAGTTTTTTCTCAAAAATTGCTACTCTAAATAAGGTCCTTTTTTAACACTCGGTGCGAAGATGTAGTAAACACATGCTCAGATGGAGATGATTAAGAAGGGGGGCGTGCGTCCGTATCCCGCTGAAATTTAGGCAAAAACAATGTACATTTAAAAATGTAAAAAACGTTTGAAAATCTGGGAATCATAGTATCGTTGGGTGAGTCGGCTAGCAAAATGTCTTAAAATGGCTTTGTTAAAACTGTAGTTACGACAATTTACATGTCCTCAAAATTATATTTTTTAAGGAAACTTTAGTTCTGACCCCTTGTCAAAGCCTTCTCCCCCAACCCACACCCCTCTCAGTGAAAAAATTCTCTGTCCGAAACTTCATGAGATTGATTCTATTATTTCAATAATATTGAAAAAAAAGAGTTTTTTTGCGCTAGGGTTTACCGTCCGATTTTGTCAGGTTTTTTTGCTTAGGGATGGTAATTTCTCACAGAAATTTTGCGTTTGGAAGATGTGTTATTTGATATATGGTTTCCTATGCCAGCCGATTGGCTCAGTCTCGAACTCAGAACAGACAGAAGTCATTGTGACACGCGTCATTGTTCTCCCATCTATGGACGAATAGATACGTTCAAGTTAAGGATTTAAAAAAGGGGTGACAAAGCTTGTCTTCCAAATGATTAAATCATTGCTTTAGGTCAAAGGTCAAGGTTTAATTCGAGGTCAGAAGCTCGATGAAGACAAACATGCGTTAGTAATTTAATTTTCAGTTTTATCTTTCAGAATCAACCTATCGGATTGGATAAAAAACACTTGTTTCACAGGCTAATGAAAACAATTTTTGAGCAAACATTACTTCAAATAACCATCAGAAATGTAGTCTAATTCAGATTTCAATTGTCATGTAATTTTGAAAATGTAGTTAGAATTGTTTTAATCTATCCATTCATTGTTCTAACTTCATGTCATAATTAGATGACAAATGAAATATGAATTATAGTACATTTTAGATAGTTATTTTACTAAAACCTGACTCAATAATGGACATGTATTAATAACAAAATCTTAAGCGGGTATTCATTTGCGAAATACTGCGGTGCACTTTTTATATGGATACCCGATTAGATATCAAAATGAAATGGGAGAACAATCAAATTACATGAATTATAAATTCTTAAACGGTTATTCCTTTGCGTAAAGTACTGCGGTGCATTTTCTGATAAGGATACCCGATTTTGAAATCAAACTCAAATGAGGGAAAACAAGCACATTTCACGATTTATGAAATCTTAAACGGGTATTCCGCTTGGTAAAATACCACGGTGCATTTTTGAAAAGGGTACTTGATTATAAAATCAGCTAAGGGAACAGCCCATTTGATAAGAATAGCCGATTACTTCTTTGTGGAAATAGAACAATAAAACTTAGCGAACTGGACAGGTGAAAATAACCATTTCCACACTGAAATTACATCCGAGGTTAACCTTACTGTACCTTCATACAGTATCATCGTGAAAATGACATTCGCCTCAATCAAAAACCATTCTAAATCACTCACTCGGCGCTCCATTCATTCATTCCAAACACTCACTCAAACCATTCAAAAACGCTCAAACCTATTGAAAAGGATAGAATCAACAACGTCATTTAAAATAAATTTGGATAGAGATAAATTGCGATTTCACTGTATAATTCAAATTGTAAGCGTATAATAGGTCCTTGAAGAAATAGGAAGCTATCTATAGACATTGTATGCGTATTTTATTAAAGGGAGGTAATCAATATCGCTAATTTTGTTCATCCAGAACAAAATTTGCGATATTGGATTACCTCCCATTAAATTCACTCAAAACTCGTTCCACACGCTCATTCAATTTCATTCCTAAATCATTCCAAAATCATTCACCTTGTCAATTTCGCGATGTTTTCTGAACTGTATTATGTACGTAGACAATTAGACTTGCCTTAGTCGTTTTTGTTTGCATTTTTAGAAAAAAACATTTTCATCATGGTTTTATAACAAACCTCTATAATCCAAGTTCATTTTAACTAAATGAACAAAAATGATTGGTTAAAATTGTTGAGCATGTTAAACCTAATACACCCTCCTATTAGGGGGCATAAAATCTTCTTCCTTTTTAGAGACATGGGACTTAATTGACAGTTTTGTAATTACTTTATCGCATTTAATTCCCTTTGAAAAAAATACTGTCAAGAAGAGCCTGGCGGCCAGACTAGAAGATACGAAAGCCTACAGCTTCTTGAATCCTTCTTCGTTTATCTTCATTAATTAAGGTTATTTCCCTTACTCAGATGAAACTACGAATTTCGTGGGGATGAGTAGGGTGTGGGGGGGGGGGGGGTGTGGGGGTAAATATATAATAAAAATAAAATGCAATGCTCTTTATGTATTTTTTAAAATGCTTTGGCTGGTGATTTAGTAATAATATAACCCTTATTCATCTTAACTTAAATTGCGTCTTAAAACAATTGATTGATTGAATGGAGTTTTACGCCGCTTTCAACATGTTTTCAGTTATATTGCGGCGGCTGGAGCACCTAACAATGGTTTCCTGGTATTTCTCAAACCAGTACAACCACCACATCCTTTCGTAGCCTCCAGCTACTATCTCACATAGTCTACGATTAACAACCCATTGGTGAGAGACAAATAGTCGGAAAGAATGAGTGCCGCCGTCGGGGATCGAACCCGTGACCTCTGGATTGAAAGTCCGACGCGCTACCAACTGCGCTATGACGGCGGCGTCTGAAAACAAGCCAACCATTTGTGATATTTTAACTAGATCTCTAGTTCGCTTACATATGAAGACCCTTTATCATCTTTTATCGTTTTGACGTCTCGGTTAGGTTTTCCGTAGGTCCAGAAGAACTTTCTTATTGCCTGGTTGTCTTTACCTTCGCCGTGGCCTTCATTTCGAAGTCCAAACAAGCAAATTCGTTGAATTGATATCCCCCGCCGAACATATTTTCATTGTCAACGGAGTTAATATCAAACTTAGGTACAAGTTATCTTTTATCTACATCAACCTACAGTTTTCAAGAAATAGCGCGGAAACGAATATCACTATGTACGTATATGGCTTAAAAAGTCAGGGGCAGTGACTCTAAATTTGACAGTCGAACCGGGTAACCCCGACGATATGCACATGTCATCATTTTAGTGAAGCTGTGTGCCAAGTTTCATTGAAATCCGGTCTATAGTTTTCAAGAAATAGCGCGGAAATTAATATCACGGTGTATGTATATGGCTTTAACAGTCAGGGGCAGTAACTCTAAATTTAACGGTTGAACCGGGTAACCCCAACGATATGCGCATGTCCTCTTTGTAGTGAAGCTGTGTGCCAAGTTTCATTGAAATCCGGTCTATAGTTTTCAAGAAATAGCGCGAAAACGAATATCACTATGTATGTATATGGCTTAAACAGTCAGGGGCAGTAACTCTAAATTTGACGGTCGAACCGGGTAACCCCAACGATATGAGCATGTCCTCTTTGTAGTGAAGCTGTGTGCCAAGTTTCATTGAAATCCGGTCTATAGTTTTCAAGAAATAGCGCGGAAACGAATATCACTATGTATGTATAATTATGGCTTAAACAGTCAGGGGCAGTAACTCTAAATTTGACGGTCGAACCGGGTAACCCCGACAATATGCGCATGTCCTCATTGTAGAGAAGCTGTGTGCCAAGTTTCATTGAAATCCGGTCTATAGTTTTCAAGAAATAGCGCGGAAACGAATGTCGGACGGACGGACGGACGGACGGACGGAAGGACGGACGGACGGACGGACGGACATGGCAAAAACAATATCCCCCCCCACCCCCACCCCCCGAATTTTTTTTCGGCGGGGGATAAAAATGACGCGTGCCTTTAGCTTACCGACTTTTAATTGGAAAATACCGAATGTATTACACTTAAATTTTAACCATCCTTACGGATTACGTCAACACGCAAATAGACGGAGCCTGGATAGGTTTGATACAAATTTAGAAGACAATTACGGGTAGTAATACTAATAAATAACGTCACAAAATGTGTTGCGCCGATGGCGCTTACTCAGGAACATCAAACTTAAGATTTTTTTTTCATCGCAATCATAGCAAACTCTTGTTTTAGTAAAAGTCCACAATTTTTTATCCACCCTCGTACAAGCAGGCTGTGTAGACTAAGATCAGACCGTACGTCTGTACAGACTGATCTTCGTCTATACAGGCTGTCGTGGCTTTGTTCACTTCAGAAATTTATCGTGAACTGCAAGATAAAGGTGAAAGGTTACTTCTTTTTCAGAAAATAGATCAGAAATACAGCCTATGTCATCAAAACTTTCATCACCACAAAATAATTTATATGGAAAATTTGAGATACAGCAAGAACTTTTAGACAAGCTGAAAAACAATTCCTCGTTAAATGAAACAGGTAAGCTTTTACTTAGCCTACCACAACAAAATATTTTTTAAGGTAACACGAGGACCAGAAGTAGATCAGAACTAGACACCACGCTCGACTGCAGGTCCTTGACAGTGACAAATTCCAAGTCAAAAAGAAGATGCATTTAAAGTTATCCCACTTGATAGTATTCGGGTCCGTTCTGTGACGATTCTTTTTTTTTTATAGTTATGTTACCTATTCTTGACCTAAGCTGAATACTATTTCTTTTTTCAAAATTTGTTTGACCGAAATGTTATAATTTTAGTGACTCTTCCATCTACTTTCTTTTCTTTCAGCATACCCTAAGTTAAATTGGACACACAGTTTTACCGAAGAAAAAAGTCAAAGCGCCTTTAGGTTAGACAACGACGGCTGTGTCATAATCCCAAGGACAGGTTACTGGTTCGTTCACAGCGAGGTGTCCTTCGCCTACACCAACACGAGTGAGAAAAATATCTGGGTCTACATTAGGGTGAATAATTCCGTCGATATAAGGACTAAAAAGACGTTTACCTTGCCAAATAAGAAGTATAGACCTTTAAAAGCACATTTGCCGGTGGATTTGACCAATATTATACGATTTAATGAAACCGATACGCTCTGTGTTGAGGTTTCTGATTGGAGGATTGTTTATCCTTCGGGTATCGATAATAGTCTAACTCTAGTATATCTATCAATTTTGTAATAAAGACATGTACCCCCCTCCCACAGAATCGTAACCAGAGGCCTGTTTTACTAACATCTTACGATAATTTTTTGCGTAAGTCAAAAAATCTCGTTGTAATCGTCTTTAGAAGACTTTTCTAATGATATCTCGCAAGGCAGAATTGAATAATGAATGAAAACACAAGGTACAGTTTGACTAACGATTATTTATTTCTTTAGTATTGAATCTATTCGTGACACGTCTTTCGATTACTAAAGTTTAAACACTTTTGAAGAAAATTCGAGAGAAATCAAAAGTAAAACATTCTTGAGCGAACAAAATATCATAACTGCAGCTTTGTGAAAATTTATCACCTGATGGTTTAACCGCTTCCGTTTTTTAGCACCAATCAAAACTGGAAAAGGTTTCAGCCCGCAATTAAAAGTGAATGCAAAAAGAAAAGAATTCACCCTTAATGGGTGATATACAAAAATTTCTTCAGTACCAAATCACAGGGATTTAAAATCTCAAGGCAATAAAGGAAAAGGTTGATTGACAAATCAATTGCTCAGGGCAAAACAGTTGTAACAATCTATATGTTTATAGGCAGTTATAAATGTTTTGCGCATATCAATTGAGGTGTATGTATTCATGAGATAGATCTATCACTATATTATCATCAAAATTATTTATTTATCGATCATTAAATCTGTTATTAAAGCTGTGCTCGTCTTATGTTTGATTCAAAAATAAATGTTAACTACATTACATTTAGTTCGAGAATTCCTTGTGCAGAAATCGACGAAGTGTAAAATACTTTCCTGTCCGGGGAAGTTTCTTGCCTTTTAAATAATATTTTGCTGTTCATATCTAATGAATATTAAAACCCCTTTAAATTCATCTTGAAATTTCGGAGTTTAAAGTTTGCTTGGATTAAACATTGCTTTCAATAAATATGCACTTATACTATGTCAGCTGGTGAACCTACAGTTAACAACATCGTAGAATTGACATTCATCTTGATCAAAACCATTCCAAATCACTCTCTCAGCGCTCCATTCACTTATTCCAGACACTCAATCAAACCATTCAAAAACGCTCCAAACTCACTGAAAACATATAGCAACAACTTCATTCAAAATAGTTTTAGCTAGAAATAAATTTTGATTTCAGACATAATTGAAATTGCAAGTGTCTGATCGGTTCTTAAAGAAAAAGGAAGCTATTTTATATAACTTGTATGCATATTTTATTAAAGGGAAGTAATAAATATAGTTAATTAAAAAATCATTCACCTTGACGATTTCTCAATGTTGGTAATGGACCAATAGTTTTCCTTAATTTTTCTTACCAGTAAAAGCACATTTTATCTAAGGTACCAGCTGCCAATCCTGCTTACCATTTGCCCATTGCTATGCCTGTCAAAATAGCTTTTGTCAAATATCGGATTAAAGTTGGTCAAGCCAGAGTTCAAACCTGTCTTATCTATGCTGGGGGCATACAAAAGTTAAAGATAAACGCTTTTTACTGTTTGATAACTACTTTAATTGTCAGCCTCTAAGGTATATCCTATCATACAAACATAATACATGTATATATATTACATGAGTCAAGTCAAGGAAAATTGGGTCTAAATGCCTCTGAATCAACAGAATATTTAGCGATAAAAGTTTATAGAATGTGATCGGGCAGACAAAGAGGGACCATCTAGACAGTGTGAAAGGTGTTGGTCCAAGTCAGCCTGCATAACCCGAAACATTTCACCATTTGTAGATTTTCTGAATCTAGATGAAAAGCACATTTTATCTTAGCTACCAGCTGCCAATCCCGCTTGTCAAATTCCAATTAGTAGGAAACAAATGCTGCATGTAGAGATAGCTTTTTACCAACTGATTAAAGTTGGTCAAGCCAGGGTTCAAACCTGTCTTATCTATGCTGGGGGCATACAAAAGTTAAAGATAAACGCTTTTTACTGTTTAATAACTACTTTATTTGTCAACCTCTAAGGTATATCCAATCATACAAACATAATATATATATCATGAGTCAAGTCATGGGGTCTTAATGCCAATGAATTGACAGAATATTTAGCAATGAAACGTTAATAATATGTGATCCGGCAGACAAAAAGGTACCATCTAGTCAGCGTGAAAGTTTTTGTTCCAAGTCAGCCTGCATAACCTGATACATTTCACCATTTGTAGATTTTCTGAATCTAGATGATTATTCAACTTTTTGAAATGATTACTTTAGATATGCAACATCTGCACTGTGTTCAGGATGACAAAATGGTGCAAACTGTTTGCCACTTATACCTCGCTTTGCATGCAAGTGTACATGCAAAGCGAGGTAAACCTGGCAAACTGTTTGAACTGTTTTATTATCCTGATTGCAGGGCTGGTTTAGTTCTACTGGATCCAATCTATTTTACAAATATTTATCCTACCAGGGCCTCAGTCATGTGACGTGTTATATACATGTAGTCATTTAATCAAAGGAAATCAATTTTTACTTATCCTTTATATGTTTTATTTATGTTTTAATGGTCAATAACGCCACAACAATTGACCATTTTAATATCGCGAGAAGAACAGGTGCTGTTAAAGTAGATACAAAGCTATTGTAATAACTTATATATTCATAAGCATTTACCATTGTTTTGCTCTGCTTTCTCATAATCTTAACATTCAAAGTAAACGAACCGTTCAACACATTACAAATAGAGTACAACCTCCATTTTTGAAATATGACCCATCACTCGAAAAGGGACCATCTGGGAACTCCCATAAACCAAAATTTGGAAAAAGATTGGCTCCAGATGTAGCACAGGCAAACCAGAGGTCGCATTTCAAAATATTCTATCACATGAAGGTAGATTGATCATTTCAAATTTGGAACATGGTGGAAGTGTGAAATGCAATGACCATAGTTAGTCTGCACAGTCAGACTAGCAGTCACACTACAATCTAGATGGCCCCATTCTGCATTACGGGTCTCAGAAATTGAAGTATTTATTCCCTATTTCACCCTCCATCACTCATCTTTTCTCAACCATTCTCTCACAAACAACACAGTACTTCTTCATGATATATTTTGCCAGATTTCTTCTAAAACCTCATAGCTACAGCTTGTAAAAAGCTGTAGCTATGAAGTTTGGAAGAAAATCATTCAAATTTTGATATAATGTCAACACAATGATAATCTACAACATATGTGCACAAGAAGAAAATTCAATGGGCGGGAAAAATGACCCCATGTTTCCATGACTTTGAACCCAATTTTTATTTTTTTTTTTTTTCACATTTTTTTTCATTGATAGCTATTCTGTGTTGTTTCAAAGAAAATGGCTTTTTTCTATAATTTACAACTTCCACTCTAAAGTTTTTACAATTAGCTATACAAAATATATTCACTCAACATCTTAAACATCTATTATATATTTTACTTGCATCACATGGGATTTTCTATGGGGAATTTCATGCTTAATAATCTAAAACATGCTTAAATTTCTATAGTTAGCCACTCTTTCTAAATATCTTTTCAATTAGCTTTACAAAATATATTCACTCAATATCTCAAACATCTATTACATTTTCCTTGAAACACATGGGATATTATACAGGTATACACTAATTGATCTAAAATATGCTTCTTTTTCAGACAATACATTAATTAACCCTTTCCATGCTGAGTCTGTAAAATTCCTGCTTTAGCAGGGGGTATAGACAAAGATCAGTCTTCACATTATGTGAAGTCAAATCTTAGTCTACACCACCTGATTCTGTTTTTCAAACCATTTTTTTTTAGAGATTATATTTTCAAAATAAATACCAACTCATAGTAAGTACATCCAGAGATTTCGACACTTTGATTTTAATGCAATTTTGCCATGGATTTCATTCAGCATGATAAGTGTTGCCTGTTCACAGAAAGGAAAGTTAGATATCCGTACTTCTTACCATCTTTTTCAATTGGTTTTAACAACAGTGTTAATAGTAATTCAGTCATATCATGGAGGATAGAGCATACTATCATGGATTCCTTGTATCTTTTACATTAGACTGTCATGAATTATGATCCTTTCAAAGTCTCAAGCAACTAATCCCTCTTAGACTTACAAACCAAACAAGTATTCTGGCCAAAGGAATCACATAAATTTAGAATTGCTTTAATTTGAATTTGTCATCATGTTATTTTCAAATTGGTTCAGCCTGAAATTTAATTTTCTAGCAATTATTGAATCTTAGTTGATTCATTTGTTTTTCCTGAATTTGTTGAAAATTGTTTTCATACCTCAATTAAAACCACATTGAGTAAGTAATTTGATTGCTCTTGCAATTGATAGTCTGAAAAGAAATCTGTCTCATTATGGAGAAATCTTCATGATATTGAATTATACGATACAAAGAGATATTTTTTCTAAGATTCTGGAGGTATGACACTAAATCACTCTTATGCATGAATCTGCTTTGCATATCTATTATACAGTACAGTAATTTTTTCATTTCATATCTCCATGAATTTACAAAATACTCTCTTCAACATCTTAACCCTTCACCAGTTTGTGACATTTACCTGCAGTACACAAAGCTTTGGTAGAGACCTTGACTAAGACAGTATAGACTAAGATCAGCCGATTCAGAACATCGCTGGGACTTTTCCGTAAATTGTAAAGTACCTCGGACGTAAGTGTAGTAATCTTTTTTTTTTAGGTTGTTTAGGTCCTGGTTGCACTTTGGTTAATTCCCTTGAAGAAAAGCAAATTTCTTCAATGCTATCTGATCGGCTGTGAAGATATTTTTGGCATTTCAAAATTTGAAACAAAAGGCAGTAAAGCACTGTGTTTTGTTTTTAGATTATAATATGCCCAATTTTAACCTTACAATAATTTACTTTTATCACAAAGCTTCAGTAATGTTTGTGACGTCATATAAACCAATGTGCAAAATGAACCGATTTCATGGCTGTGCCCTTTTCATTCCTGAGGTCTATTCCATATAATTGCCGAGGGTTCCCGAGTGAGATCATCCTGCATAGATGTACATTATAATCTTAGCCTATACTGCCTGCTTTATACTCAATCATAAAGGGAAAGCTTTGAGCCAGACTGCTTAAAGAGTTACATTTTAAATTCAGCAGAATTAGGAGTAAATCGCAGGGTGAGCATAACACTATTGTAAGTGCCTATAAATATATAGGCACTTACAATAGTTTTGCACTGTCCCCTTGAAATAGGTCTACACACATAAAACTGAACATTTCAGTATTACATTAGTCTAAGTCAGGAGATCCATTAGTGGTTGTACTTGAGCTAGCTGTCGGCCTCTCTTCTGTGTAAATCTTCAGGGCTCGTTCTTTTCTTGGGGAGTAGGTCACTCTTGCAGAAGACTTAGATAATCTAGTAAAAGAAAAAAATGTAAATACATAAATCTTAGTGAATCTAAGGGACTTTTATTCATTGATTGATTGATTGAATGGAGTATGGCGCCGCTTTCAACATTTTTTCAGTTATATCGTGGTGGCTTGATCACCTAACAATGGATTCCTGGTATTTATCTCAACAGTACAACCATCACAACCTTTCCTAGCCTCCAGCTACTATCTCACATAGGTCTACGATTGACTGTAAATCATAAAACAATCTAAATAAACTCATAATACATAAAATCTTTGTGAATCTATGGGACTTTTATTCATATAACCATCTAAATAAACACAAAGTACATGTACACATAATCTTAGTAATTCTAATCATTTTTTATTCATATAACCATCTAAATAAACTCAAAATACATTAACTCTTGGTGAGTCTAAGGGACTTTTATTCATATAACCACCTAAATAAACTCAATATACATAAAATCTAAGTAAATATAGGGGACTTTTATTTGTTTAACCATCTAAATAAACTCAAAATTACGTCAAAAAATCTAAGTAAAACAAGGGACTTTTATTAATATAACCATCCAAATATACTTAAGTAATATCAATACTATAATGATGCAATTTTTGGAATTGTAAGAGATTTTATCTAATTTCAGGGGTATTTTGGTTTAAATCATGGTGACCGGTGTACCTTACCACCCCTTCTAATCCTTTCTCAAACCAGTACAGCCACAACATTCCACAAGGGGGCCTGTTTTACTAAACATCTTACTATCATTTTTTGTGTAAGTCATAAATTAAAGTTACTTCTACAGCAGTAACTTATTATGGAATTCTGCCATGCATCATCTCATTAGAATCGTCTTCTAAAAAGACCATTCTACTGAGATATTAGAAGGCTGAATCTAATAATGAATGAAAACACCAGGTATGATTTTTTTATTTTGACTTATGGTTAATCTTTTCGTAAGAAGTTCAGTGAAACGGGCACCAGCTGCTCATTAACCCTTTGCTGTTTAATCCCTGCTTTTTACATGCCTGTGATTTTATGATTGAGAAAACATTGTGAAACAAGATGTGTTTGTGAAACACGAATGCCCCCGGAACAGCATTTTTTTTTAAAGTTTGACCTTGACAGATGACCTTGACCTTGTCAAATGACCTTGACCTTGTCACATGACCTTGACTTTGGTGTACAGCTTTGTATGTCAAATACCTTTGGAGAAAAGGTAAAGGTTAAGTTTTTGGGTTAAGTTAGATAGATAGATTTATTTCGGTAAAAAAGTACATACAACAATAGAGTAGTACAATATAAGGATAACAAAATGCAATTCCAATTTAAATGACACAATTTAGTTACAATATTAAAATACATACGTAAGACAATGTTGTAACTATTAAAAAATAACAAGCATCTCAAAGAGTGATACTACCCACTATATGCACCCAGACCCAGGATAACACGAAAAAGAGAAAACTCTTATTTCCATCATGGTCCTGATCAAAAACAAAAAACAATAATAGGGCGGCATGACACCATGAAAGGCTTGTTCAACGTTATTTTTTTAACAATATATCAATTTAGAAAGCATGTTTTAAAAGATTGACATCACAGTAATAAATTTATCACACGTTTAAAGCTATACATATCACATTATTTGAATCACAGAAAGAGAGACAAGAAATGTCTTCTTATTTTTTTAAAATATCTTTGATCATTTAATAAAACATGTTTAACTGCTTGCTTAAAAGGACTGTACTTTGATATATTAATGACGTCCGCTGGAAGAGCGTTCCATAATTTAGACGCATTATAACAAAATGATTTTGACCCAAAAGATTTAACTTTTGGAATACGATAGCCCCGTTTTGAGCTTAGCCTTGTGTTGTGGTTATGGATAGAGGCTTGCGATACGAAAAAATGCTTCAGATATTCAGGTGCCATATTATTATTGATTTTAAAGAAATGACACAGCATTATTTGATCAACTCTGCTCTGGACAGGTAACCAATTTAATTGCCTAAAATGTTCCATAGTAACATTTGATCTTACATCTAGGTTAAAAATAAACCTAATTAACCTGTTTTGCATAGTTTGTAACTTATTTTTATACACTGTCGTGAGACCCTGAAACCATACTGAACAGGCGTAGTCGAAATGACACTGAATAAGAGAAGTAACCAAAAGTTTCTTAGCGTGTTGACATTAAAATTGTTTCTTGCGTAATAAGAACTTTAAGCGGGAGTTTGCTTTCTTTAAAACCGACTCTGCTAGTGAAGAAAAAGTTAAGGATTGGTCAATGGTGACACCTAAGTTACGAACAGAAGTTTTCGAACAGACGGACAGACAGACAGACGGACGGACAGACAGACAGACAGACAGACAGACAGATATGAGTAAAACAATATGCCCCCGATGTCTCGATTAGGGGGCATAAAAAGAAGAAATTGCTTCTGACAAGCAATTTCTTCTTTTTCGACACTATTTTCTACCCTACTGAATGGTTATTTTTCAAATTAAATCTAGATCTACTTTAAATTTTCGTCTGCAAAACCTTTGAATTTGGACAGGTCTAAAATTTTGTAAAAACAGGAAAGGGTTAAAGTCAGGTGCACTACTTATCAATTATCATTGATTTGACATAAGTGATGCTGGCTTTACTCAGGCCTCCTAGCAGGCCTAAAGGAAAATAAAGGTTTTTATAAAGGCTCCAATGTATGAAATAAAGGCCTTTAGTGTAAAATATGAAGAAAATAAAGAGTAAATAAAGGCTATTTTTGTCAAGGTTCTTGTTTCTTTATTGAACCCATAGTCATACCAAAGTCATTTTTTTATGTTATATACTGCATTCTGAAAAACTCCAGATGGAAGAAACAAAAGCAGCATTTTTTTACTACACATAAAAGAATGGAAAATGCAGAACAAAAGCCATTACTTGCTTTCAGCTAGCACAGCAACCATTCAGAGCAAATATAAAGGTTTTGAGTGAGAATTACAGGCTATTTTGGCGTTTTAAAGGTTTTCTGGGGAAATGTAAAGGTTTTAAAGGTTTGCTCTGAAATCAAAGGTTTTTAAAGGTTTTAAAGGTTTCACTAGGAGGCCTGCTTTACTTAAAAGTTGAAAGCTTTCACAGCTGTGAATTAGTTCTCTAACCCTGGATTTATGACACATTTAGCTACCCACTATCTGATCTGCCCTGAGTTCAGGATGACAAAATGGTGCAAACAGTTTGCAAAATATTCCCTGCTCTGCACGCAAGTGCACACTTTAAGTTGGGAATAATTTGCAAACATTTTGCACCATTTTGTCATCCTGAGTACAGCGCAGGCTAAGCCTGAACCTAACCAAACAAAAGCTTTAATAAGACCTTACACAGCCAAACTATTATGAGACAAATATTGATTGTATTTTTATTTTTTTTTGAATTTGAAATCACAACAGAAGCAAGATTAGAGAAATATGTGATTTTAGAACTTTATCTTTAATAGCAATTTTCTGAAAAAGGGATACATCCAATATATGTCTGTTTCCATGATTGATAAAAAAATTTCTCAATCTGCACAACAACTGAAAGGAGCTCATTTAAAGCTTTTTATTTTTCTTAGCCTCACAAGATAAATCTTATCCATCTTTCCACAAATAACATTTTCTTTATCTTTCCAAACAAACATACCTGGCATTTTCATTTTTCTCTATTTCCTTCTTTCGATCCTCATCTAATTCCAACACCTCTTCAGTTTTATCTCTATAATAGACTAGACACCCGTCATCACATATATACAATGGCCACATTCCCAGAGAGCTCACAGAGGGATTCCAGTCTAGGTCTGTGTGGATTTCTAACAGGGACACATCAAAGGGGAATGTTCCTCTTCCCTGAAATAGACATGGCTTTGTATTATTTGTGACCCACACTTACACCAATCCTCTGGCCCGAGACCCGTTAATTTTAGGGAGGACTGTTGTTAGCTGCTTAGTTACAGGTCCTCCACTGCAGTGTTTTTTCTCATAGTTTTGGATTTGGGATAATACCAGGCATACTGGGAAAAACATGTTTTTTTTCTCAAAAAATTTACTTTAGTGTATTATCCTAATACACCGTGTTTTGATACAATTTTGTTTGAATCGAGTTTAATGGGGCTTTAAACAGTTTTTCAGTCATATCACGTTAACCGGAGCACCTAACAATATTCCTACACCAGTACCATCATAGTTTAATTGAAAACTTAGTTAATTATTGCCCCTCCCCCCCCCCTCCCCAAATGTCTTGATGTCAAAAGATTATTTAATTGTAACACAAAATCATTTATTAAATGAATTTGTCAAATAAAATTTACTAACCTTAGCTATTTCAATATCATCTTCATTTATACCACTAATCTTCGAAATCTGAAATAAAGGAAGGGAAACAATAATCAAAACTCAAATTATATCTAAATAAGAAAATGATAATAAAATTGATGGCTCAGTACAAAACAGTTGCAACTGCCTATAAATACCATAAAAATTCTAATAAAGCCCCAGGCTCTTATAAAAACCCATCCCCTTTTTCGAAGGTTAAGATCGACCATTTCCATGTGATTTTACAAACTTTTGAAGACTCGAATAAAGGCCCATAACCACTAAATTAAGGTCACTAAAAATTCAACAGAGGTTTCATGCATGTGCATCTTTTTCCCAATCAAATGTTAATATTTGGCGTGGATTATATTTGTGTTTGGCCATTTTTTAAAACAAACATAAATGGCTCAGCGCAAAACAGTTGTTACTGCCTATATGCTTATAGGCAGTTACAACTGTTTTGCTTTGAGTCATCAATATATAGCATAGCCTCCAACAAAAGCCCATCCCTTCCTAATGGAAATGAATTGATTTTGAACAGTCTTCAATTTCTTTTTTCGAAGCTGATCCCTAGAGGGTCTTTGGGACATCAGATAGTTTTTAGGGTCCTGGCTACTTATTTTAGAGTCTCAGACTCACAAAACCTGCATCCCTTAAAACCCTGTAATGGTAGAACTTGTGTGAGAAATACCAGGGATCCTTTGTTAGTTGCTCCAGCCTCCAATCTGACTGAAAGATTGATAAAAGCGGGGTAAATCCCAATTCAAACAAAGAAAGAACAAACAAACAAGTTGATAGGAGTCTAAAATGTCTTCTCAGGCCTGTATGTCCAAATATCTATGTCAACGACATGCCAGGAGTTGTAAAAAACAAATTATTGCTATATGCCGACGACTCTGCTATATTAGTTTCCGGCAAAAATGCCGAACAGGTTGAAAAGGCATTGTCTTGTGATCTCCAAGAAGTTAGTCATTGGCTAGTTGACAATAAACTTTCTCTACATTTAGGAAAAACAGAGTCAATATTATTTGGTTCCAGGCAGAAACTGAAGTCACAACCAACTCTCAACGTGTCTTGTAATGGAACACATATTGGTCACTCTTCCTCAGTTAAGTATTTAGGTGTCAACATTGATCAAACTTTATCTTTTACATCCCTAGCTGAGTCTGTTTTAAAGAAAGCCAATGCTCGACTTAAATTCCTTTATCGAAAGAAAGATTTTTTATGCCAGCATACAAGAAGAATCCTAGCAACATCTCTTATACAGTGTCATTATGATTATGCCTGCTCCATATGGTTTCACAGTCTTAATCAAAAGTTAAAAACTAAGTTGCAGACTACCCAAAATAAGTTAGTCAGATTTATTATCAATTTAGACGCAAGAACGAATATCTCCATGGAACATTTCAAAAAGCTTAACTGGTTACCTGTACAGAGTAGAGTTGAACAGATCATGTTGTGTCATGTATTCAAAATCAATAATAATTTGGCACCAGAGTATTTGAAACATTTCTTTGTTTCACAGGCATCTGTTCATGATTACAACACAAGGCTGAGCTCAAAACAGGGATACCGTATGCCTAAAGTCAAATCATTTGGGTCTAAATCTTTTTGCTTCAATGCTTGCAAATTATGGAACAATCTTCCCGTTGAAATAACAAACCTTTCAAATTATGGGACTTTTAAGCAAAAGGTAAAGCACTTTTTAACAAATGACCAAAGCCTTTCTATATAGCCTAGTTGATATGTGATAAAATTCTCTGTGATAATTTTGACGTCGTCCTGCGGAATTCTCGTAATAGTGGCTTGTATGAGCTGCTATTGCGGTATTTTCTCAGTACTGCCACAATTTACTGTGATAAGTAACTTTTAAAATATTAATTTACTTTTTGGGGTCATTTAATGGGTAGTATAACTCTTTGAAAAGCTTGTTTCTTTGTTCAAGTTTTAGATCGTAACAATGTTTTTATGTATGTATTTTAATATTGTTACGTAATTCTTCATTTAAAGTTTGATTGCATCATCGTATTTATCGCTTTATTGTACTACTTGATTATTGTATGATCTGTTTTACCGAAATAAATCTATCTATCTATATCTGGTGTCAATCCAGTTAATATATCAGTATGTTGTTTGTTTGTTTGAATGGGGTTTAATGCCACTTTCAACAATATTTCTTTTACATCGCGGTGAATCGAGCTCCAAACAAAGGATTTCTGGTATTTCTCACACCAGTACTACCATTACATTCTTTCCTAGCCTCCAGCTGCTATCCCACATAGGTCTACGATTATCGACCCATTGCTGAGAGACAAATTGGCGTAAAGAATGAGTGCAGCCATTTGGGACAAAACCAGGGACCTTTAGATTGACAGTCTGATGCACTACTAACTGCGCTATGACAAGGGCTCCACATTGTGGGCTCAGTGTGAAACAGTTATAACTGCCTATAAACATATAGGCAGTTACAACTGTTTCACGCTGAGCCATCAAATCATGTCAGTACTTACATGAGCTTTCAGTTCCTCCACCGTCTGCTGTGTGATTATGACCTCCTCGAACCGTTCAATCTCAAACTTGGAGGGTCGCCATTGTCTTACGTACACAGCCAGCTGTGCTGTGGTTACCATGGTTTCTGGCTTATCTAGGACTTCCAGAAATACCTCCCAGTTGGGATAGATCGGGATTTCATCCTCAAACACCTGCTTGTCGACGTAGATTGTACCAGGATTCTTCCAAGTCTTCTTTCTTAATCTGCATCTATAATTAAAACACAGATTTCCTCTTACTAACACTGATTATCAGAACTATGGCTATGTGCAAAACTGTATTTAAATATTAAACTTCAATAATTCAAATAATTATTCAAACTTCCCTTCTTTAGATGAAAATTTTATAACAAGAGTGCCAGAATGGCCCTAAATGGCCCATCTGAAATTTATTGGTCCAGTGGAACTCATCCAAGTACCTTTCTGGCAAAGTTTAATTCACATTTGCCTAATTGTTGAATAGGAGATTTTGTTTCAAGATTTTCAAGTGAGAATAGACGCTGCCCACATGTTCATTACTGAGGAGGCTCAAAATTAAGCCCTTCCCTGCAAAGCCCATATTAATGGGCCAATAAAACTTTTGCAAACAATTTTTGAAAAGGGTCACCCTTAAAAACATTTGAAGAGCTTCAGTCAAGGATCATCTCTGCAAAGTTTCAACTGAATTGGCCTTGTGGTCTAGGAGGAGAAGAATTTTTTGTAAGATTTTCTGCCATTTTGGGCCTTTATGTAACCATGGCAACCAGAGTTTTTGATAAAACTAAATTCTTTTAATAACTTTTAAAGAGCTTGAAAGCTAAGGATCATCCCTACCAAGTTTCAGCTTGAGTTGCCAAGTGGTTTGGTAGGAAAAGAATTTTTTCTAAGATTTTCGGCCATTTTCAGCCATTTATCAGACTTTGTTACCATGAAAACCAGAGTTTTTGCTGAAATTATTTTTTTTAACAACTTTTGAAGAGCTACACCCAATGAACATCCCTTCCAAGTTTTAGCTCGATTGGCCTTGTGGTCTAGGAGGAAAAGATTTTTTTTCTAAGATTTTTAGCCATTTTGGCCTTTATGTAACCATGGCAACTAGAGTTTTTGATAAAATTAAATTCATTTACAACTTTTACAGAGCTTCACCCAAGGAACATCCCTGCCAAGTTTCAGCTTGATTGGCCCAGTGGTTTAGGAGATGTTTATAAAAATTGTTGACGGACAGACAGACAGACGGACGGAAAGACAGAGGATGAGTGATCACAATAGCTCACCTTGAGCACCTCACCCAAGGAACATTCTGGTACAGTTTCTTTGAAATCGACCCAGTGGTTCAGAAGGAGATGTTGTTCATAGCTTTTGGGCTCTTTTTCCGGCTCAAAATGAGCCCCGCCCTACCACGACCATATTTATGAACCAATCAAAATTAATTGAAAAATTTCTGAAAAGGGTCACCCAAGAAACAATCATGTAAAGTATAATTGAAATCGGCCAAGTGGTTCAGGAGGAGATGTCGTTCAAAGGTTTTAAAGCGAAATAATGCTACGCCCTGCCTTGCCCATATTTATGGGCCAATCAGAATGTCACAAACAATTTTGTAAAGGGTCACCCAAGAAACATTCTGGCAAAGTTTCATTGTAATCGGCCAAGTGGTTCAGGGGGAGAAGAAGTTTTTCTAAATTGTTGACGATGGGCAACGCACGACAGACTCAGGGTGATCCCAATAGCTCCCCTTGAGCACGTTGTGCTCAGGTGATCTAAAAAGTAGATAATATTGGTCTACAAACCATTATAGATGAATCCAATGTTGTTAAACTCATTAGAAACATCTCAATGAGACGACTCTATTCGGTTTCCAAACAAATGAAATTTGAGAAATTTGCAATGACATGAATATTCAATCAAATCATGTGTCTTATTTGAAAAGAAAATTTGTACTAAGCCACAATTCTTTTAAATGACCACTTTTTGTTGGTCCGGTTAGTGGTCTCTTAATACATGTTTTACTGTACCATTAAATTCCTCTTTACACTTTTTTCAGCTTTTCAATTATCTTAAAGATATTGATAAGACAAGCCAATATTCTTAAAATGAACACTATTTTCCTTACCTTTCTAAAGGGATTTCCATATTGTGAGAGAGTTTTAGCTCTGGTATGATCTGTTTCTTGGCTCCTAAAACAGTCATACCTCTGGCAAATATAGTATCTATCAGAAACTTTGAGGGCTGGAAAAAAATACAGGATAAAAGTTGGCTTAAAGAGTTATATAGGGTTTGATACTAACTACTTTTTGCCACCAGTCTGAAGGACCTGCTGGCCCTAAATATTACATGTCCTCCCCAATAACAACAGGTCCTGCATAAAAACCATGTTTGATTTAAAGTAATTTAAGGGATAAATTGCAAGGAAAACATTGTTGGAAAAGAAGAAATTGCTTTTGACAAGTAATTTCTTTTTTTTCTACAATGTTTTCCGTTGAAAAGGCAATTATTTTTCAAAACTGGACAGATTTGAAATACTAAGTTCTGCCATTTACAACAGGCCTAAAGGACCTGCTGCATGGTTATATTTTCCAGTCCTCCCTTAAATCCATAGGTCTCGGGCCCCGAGGACTGGTGTTAGTGTCGATCCCTGTTATACATGTATTCATATTCAATTGTGTGGCTAAATTTTTATGAAAAAAAAGACAGCTTATTCTAAAACATAGTAGTTCAAGAGATGAAATACATAATATTATGACAAAAGGAAACAAGCATTTTATCTTCTCCTATTATATGAACTACCACATTGGAGTAAAATAATTCCATTGAATATATTTATCTGCCTTGGTGGTCTAGTGGCATAATCCCTCAACTTGTGACCTGGAAGTATATGTTTCAAGCCTCATTGCTGCCGGGTTGTGTGCTTATGGGTAAAACACTTAATGGCCAGCCTTAGTTCACCAAGCTCTAAAATAGGGTAGCAGTGGGTTTCAAACCACCCCCTCTCTCTTACGGAATTGAAAAAATATAGATTGATTTTTTGAGAGTGACTCTAGGAGCTGTGATGTTTGAATCCTTCTGTTTGAATGAAAACTTTTTCTTTTAATAATTTTATCAAAAAACTTTGCAAATCATTAAAATTTGGCACATGTAAATGACAAATGATTTAACAACACTCACCTCTGGGTCATTAACAAGAAGTTGGAACACTTTCACCCTATATTCTCCTGCTTTCAAAGCTCGACCCAACTTTATATTGATCTGAAATGAAATTATACTTGATACAAATCAGAAAAACACATAGTCTTTACAAAATGATGTATAATTCAAAGACTTAATGTCAAAAAGAAAATGATACAAAGGATAAGTACCTCTTTAAAGAAATTGCATAAAACTGGTTGTCGAAGAACAACTTTTGTTTAGTCTGCAAAACTTTTACCATAACTCGAGATAAGCTTTATTTTTACATTTGACATAGAGCTGTGACCATCAGGTTGTAAAGACTAACATCACACTGCACATATGTGCAGATTGATCTTTGTCTATACCTCCTCCCAAAGCAGGAACATAAAGGGTTCAGCATGATATTGGTTAACAACCAAACCTTACATTGGTAATCTCTTTCAAATTGATAAAAACAGATAAATTTTGAGGAATATAAGTAAAAAGGTTTCGATTGGGAAAATCATATCTTATTTTCAGCACTACGTTTTAATTGGATCACAATCTACACATGAATAATGCAGGATGTTTTAAGATGTTCATCAGTGTCCATTTACTTACTTTTCCATCTTCAAGAAAAGACAGTGTTTCACCGAGCCTTATACTCTCAAATTCTTGATTGTTAGTGTAGACCCTGTACACCTGAAATGAAATGTCCAAATGAACAGCTCGATGGGTCACTGTCAAGAGTATTGTAAGCCTATATATCCTTAGATATATAGGCACTTACAGTACCTTTGCAAATACACTGAACTTATATTTTAGCATATTTTCTGTATGTAATCGATCTTTTTATAGTATGTGCTGGAATTGTCTAATTGGATTTTGTTCAAAATTGCTTCAAGTGTTCCAATCAATTCATAATATTCCTTTGTACTTTGTTAATGTCTCGTTTTTTGCATAGTTATGTCGCTTAGACATTAAACCTTGAATTTACCAAGCCTATTTTTTAAAGCTTTCTTTGATCTTCCTTGATAAGATTACATTTTTTCAAAACAACAAAGGCCAGTTGGCTTAGCTCGATCACATGTACTAAGAGAAAAGCTCTATAGTTCATTTTTATCAAAGAAGCCACAGACAAGAGATTTTCACAAATGCATTTTCTTAAGCTCTTTGGAAATGGGATCACTTAGGAAACATTCCTACCAAATGTTGATGAAATTAGCAATTTGATTTGATAAAACATACATGTGATTAACAAAAATTCTGTAATTTGTTGATTTAATGTAAACAGTTTTACATTAGCAATGTCCACATTTGGCATTTTTTTTTGGTAACTAAATATTTGCGAGATTTATTATGGCGCACCTTTCATAATAGGTAAAACAAGAGCACCTCCTATGGGTGCCTACGCTCGGCTGTTGAGTGCTGGATGGTGGTAAAAAATCTAAGTCGATAAAGGGGCGTAATTTGTTAAAAATGCATCTGGAGTTATCCCCCTTGATAGTATAAGTTGCTCTTTTGATGGTGAACATGTGTGCCAAGTTTCAAGTAAATGCTTTCAGTAGAACCAAAGATATCACAAAATGTCAAAGTTTACGCACGACGACAACAACGACGACGACGACACGAAGGCTATAGCAATACCTCGGGTTTTCTCCGAAAAAAGCTGAGGTAAAAACCCAACTTATTTGTATTTCATTTTTCCTCGTTCAAAACAACGAAAAGCATGAGAAAGGAAATTTTCTAGAGTAATATCAACTTTCTACAAGCTAAAAAATATTTTGTTTCATACCTTTTGTAAGAGTTGTTACTCATATACAAGTTTTTTACACATTTTCACCGTGATTTTCATTGCATTGCAACCAATTCGATTCTTCAATCGATTCGTTTTTTAGACAATTATAAATCGGGGGTCATTGCAATACTTTTGTAAGTGCCTATAATATATAGGCACTTACAATAGTATTGTACTGCCCCCTCGAAATGTAAACGGTGTCAGCACTTTTTTTACTTCCAATTTGAATAAGTATGGTCTGCATATCTTTGATATATAGTAAATAAACATTGACTATAATGAACATCATGCAAGATTACATTTCCAACATAATAAAGGTATTTCTCATTTAATGATGACAAATGTTGGTGGTAGATTAAATTTGGCACAACTAAGCTTGACTGCAAATATTCCCAAAATAAAAAACCCGCTTACGGTATTCAAATTTAAATTCAAATTGCATTATAATAACATTATTTAGAATTCACTTATTGAACGTTTACTAATTACAATGACATTTTGATTGTTAAATTTACCTTAAAGTTACTAGCAGGCACACCAACATAATGTTCCAACTCTGTTTTGAAAGCACCTAGGGTAATTCTTTTATCAACATAGACTGTTAAACCTGAAATAAACATATCAATCAACCATGAAGTTACCATCCACGGTACCATTCAGACGTGTTCACAATAGACCAGAGTTACAGATAGAGGGGATTAATTTGGATTTCAAATTTAAAGGTTTCACGAGTCCTTCCTTAAACCTTTTTTTGTGGTTATTAATTGGAATAATAACGATGATACAATTCAAATGAGTACCCATACCATAGGATTTCATTAAGAAATAAAGACTTTAGATTGGAGTTCTGACCCCTTCAAAAAAAACATTTGACTCGCATTATTTCACGGTCTTGTGGTTAATGGCCTTTTAAAAGCTAGCACAACCCCTTATATTAAGATATTATATGGTTGCACAATAACAATATAATCTGTTCAACATACTTCTTGAGAAGTCTGTCTGATTGTGAGCTAATTCTGCCGAGAAATATTTCCTCTCTGATTCTTGATCTGATATGCCATTCTCCTCTGTTGTTACATATGATGAATTTCTATCAAAGCTTGTTGACGCTTCATCCCAGTTCTCAGTCTGAGGTATATTTGAATTGTTGGCAGGCCTCGAAGTCAATGATTCACCAAACACAGATGAATATTCTGGCAGACTAGCTGAATGTTTTGAGTCGTCACACAAGTGTTCCGATGACTCACTATTTTCCGTAGGGTGGAGGTCATTAAATATAAGGTCGTTTCCTTTATCACAAGAATTCCCACTGCTATTGTGACTTTTATCTCCCAGAGAAACTAACACTTCATCAGGAGAATCGGACGTCCCATCACAGACTGAATTAAAATTACTGAGACTAAATTCCGCACTAGTACTAGTAGATTGAGTCGATCGACTACACGACCGTGAATCTTGACACTCCAAACTTGTCCGTGAACCGTGTTTCTGTAAGCTGCTTATAAACTCTAATTGAGCACTATCCTCCGATGTGCGACTGTTTTGATATAAATTAGGATCACTTCGACTGAGCTGGGACTGAAGTTTTAATGACCTCATTTCAAGGTCGAGGGCCAAGATTCCGCGTTCACTAGCAGATGACCTTGACCCATCACTGGTTCTATGATTGCACACTTCCACTCTATTATCTACACTAATTTTTACACTATTACTTCCACTCCCAATGACAGTATCTTGACCTAAAGGAGATTTTTCATGGGATTGTAAGGTCTTTAGATATTCTTTAACTTCACCTGAAAAAGAAAACAGAATTGATAATACTCTGATTGAATCAAAAATCAAAAATGTACATTTAGGATCTGGAGATGAGCTAGTCTTAATCAAAAATTGAAAGGTTAGCTTAACCACTTTTCTATTCACAATAATGTTAAGATCAGTCAAGCCTAAACTTGAAATAACTTTTTCTGTAGGGATCCACACTAGCACCAGTCCTTGGGCCAGAGACCTGTGGATTTTATGGAGGACTGGTAGATGTAACCATACTACAGGTCCTTCAGGCCTGTAGTTAATTGTAGTGCTTAGTAATTCAAATCTGAGTGTTTTGAAAAATAATTACCTTTCAAATACTAAAATTTGCATCATCAAATGGAAAACATCTTTGGAAAAGAAGAAATTGCTTGTCATAAGCAATTTCTTCTTTTTCCAACAATGTTTTCCCTCCACTTTATCCTCTAAAATGCTAAATAATCAAACATGGTTTTCATGCAGGACCTGTTCTTTTCAGAGAGGACCTGTATTGTTTTTGGCTAACAGGTCCTTCAGTCTGGTGGGAAAAAAATGTGAGTGTCAAACCCTATTCTGACTTTTAAACAATGACAAAACAATCATTGCTTAAATCTTCTGTAAAAATGATGCTTCAAGCAGACCAGTGTGAAGAATGCATAAAAAAAAGAGAAATTCATTAGGCTCACCTGCTGCAATATGATACTTTACAACAAGATTATTTGATATAATAAGTCTTTTTTACCAAAGGGCAACAAATAGAATCACAACTTGGGTGTGCATTAACAAGAAATCATTGAGACAGGCTCAGAAATACTGAAAATTTCATTGTGAGACGTTATTGTGCGTTCTTAACAGTTATTGAATTTCCATTACGCTTTCCATGCAGACAGGCTAGAGTATTCCCAGTCATACCGCAAAACACTGCATACTGTTATCATCAAGTTCATAATGACGTCATCACAATGTTATCAATGATGGACCAACTTCGAGAAAAGATAGGTCTTTTGAATCATTTAATGTTTTTTTTTGTTCACCAATGACCTTGTGAAACATCAGCATAAACAGTGCATACAAGAGAAATGAGAAATTTAACTCAAACTTACAAGAACGAATTGTGTTTTTTCCTGAGAATTTTTATTTTAACCTTATTGTGAATTTTTTAATCATCTCAGTATACTATTACCTCTCTATAATTAAAATCTATAGATAGATTTTTATGTCTTCTTTGACTAGAAAGACACTTCCAAATTTACACCAGTTAATAAAATCATTGATTCACCAATCTAAATGTAGCTGTGAAGTGTTTTGAATTAATTTGGAGATTTATGGAATGATTTTGGAGGTATTTTCTTAAACAATTCAAGAGGTAGGCAAGTCATGAATAGAATGCCAAGTAACTGATTTAACCCTTTCCTGTTTTACAAAATTTTGGACCTGTCCAAATTCAAAGGTTTTGCAGACCAAAATTCAAAGTGCATTTAATTTGAAAAATAACCATTCAGTAGGGTAGAAAATAGTGTGGAAAAAGAAGAAATTGCTTGTCAGAAGCAATTTCTTCTTTTTTTCACAATGTTTTCTCAATCATAAAATCACAGGCACGTAAAAAGCAGGGATTAAACAGCAAAGGGTTAAAAGGGTTTTGGGTTTGATAGGGGTGACCATCAATTTAATGATGTTGCTAACATCAACAAAGATTACTCACGATCTGTGGGCAAGTTGACATAAATATGTATTGTATTTTGATGTCTGTCCAGTAAATGGAAGAAACGAGATCGATCAAAGGGCAACTCCATATCCTCTGCTCTCCCATTTAGCTCTATATAAACCTGATAAATAAGGAGGATAAGTAAAACCTGTTTATAACAACCAGACAAGGTACTTTTTAAACAAGAGGGCCTTTGGCCCTGGTCCGCTCACCTGAGTCAAAGCACCTAAGGGTAACTTGCATTACTTTTGATTCAGATGATAAAGTTATTGAACTGTAACAAACTTATGTGTGAAGGAAAATAATCTTATGGTCAGACCAGTAAGATTCCACAGTCTCAGTTTTACTTTTCCTGTTTGAAAATTCAAGATCCAAAATGGAATTGTTATCAGTCGTTGGTTTTTGCTTGATCATTTTACGAGAGAATATCTGGGATAACTTTAGTACAACATTTTTATGCTTATCTTTGATATCAAGATTGAAATCTCCCATGATTAATAAAGGTTTTGTTATGTCTACATGACAAACAAGTTCTTCTTTTAACTCTTCTAAAAGACTTGAAGAATGCATATTTGGTGCTTTATACAGAACAACAAGCTGTTTTTGGTTGGAAGTAAAATCCAGGCATAATATTGTAAACTCCAGTTGCTTAGAGGTAAAAGACAAATGTGTTTTGATAGGAATATTTTCCTTTACATACATAGCCAAACCAGGTCTATGAGCTGATCATTCATGTCAAATATGAAGGCAGTAGGGATTCTGGTTCATCAGAAAAAGACAGTTAAAGAATTCAAAATTTTCAACAAAGCCCTACCCCCTCCCCCCAGATGCTCTGCACCTGGTGGCCCAACAGTCATGATTTTATCTATTTTAAATAATTTAATTACAAAATTTACCCAAAGTACCACCCCCTCCCCCTCGTGCTCTGCATCTGGTGGCCCAACAGATATGATTTTAGCTTTTTACATTCAGGTCGATGAACTGATCATCCATGCCAAATTTTAAGTCTGTAGGACTCCTGGTTGAGAAGAAGAAGAATTTTAGGTTGTTCTTAAAATTTCACCTTTGGTTGCCATAGCAACCAGGGTTTTTCATGGTTTTTAATTCTTTTAGCTTTTTTGGAAGGGGACCACATTAGCAACATTTCTGTAAAATTTTGTGTTAATTGGCCTAGTAGTTTAGGAGGAGATGTCATTTAAAGAAATTGTTGACGGACGCCGGAAGACGACCGACAGATGGACACCGGATGAAAGGTGATCACAATAGCTCACATGAGCACTTTGTGCTCATCTTGATTCCAAGATTTGTTTGGATGCCAAATAAGGGATTTAAATTAGTTTATTTACAATTTCTTTCAAATGATTGTCTTCCTTAGAAGGATTTGTGGCCATTGAAATAAGGAACAAAGAAATCTGATCTGTCAAAAAATTGTTTGAAAGGGCATACTGTATGTATTTTCCTAGGTGATGATTTGAAGGGGATTTACTTATCAATACAGTATTAAGTTTTTCTTGTCTCAAATAAGGGGAAAATACGGGTGAAAATTTATAGCTTTTGTTGTTCACTCAAAAAAACAGAAATTCATCTAATTGATTTAAATTGACTAAAACAAACAAATTTCTTGTATATCTTACCTTATTAGTTTTATAGAACCCTTCACTTTTCAGTGTCTTATTAGGATTTTGTAATAGTTTGAGGTCATTGTGGAACCGTTCTAACACACATCTCATGTTTGTCTCTGGTAAATTCAAAACCTGAAATATACAATTCATAATACATATAACAAAAGTTGCTTCTGGTTTTGAATAGTGATAGCTGGTACAGTTGCCCATGGCTTCCTATGAAATTGTCTCTCACAACAGTATGACCAATGGGGAACCTTTGGCGATTCTACTGAATAGACCTCAGGAATAATAAGGGTGTTGGCAAGAAAGCACGCCATATCTCATATAGGTTTATGTAACATCACAAATGTTACTGAAGATGATGTTGCGAAAAACAAAATCAACAAAAAGGTTTAAACTGGACATTCTATAATTTTATAACAAAACACAGTATTATAATATATATAAAATGCCCAAAAGGTTTACAGAGATGATCGGCAAGCATTAAAGAATTTTTTTTTCTTCAAGCATATTGACCAAAGTACCACCAGAAGGGAAATCACTTAAAATTTCACCCAAAAATACTACACTTACGTCCGAGGTACTTTCCAGTTTATGGAAAAGTTTGAGCAAATGCAGTACAACCAACAACTGCCCATCCTAATTAGGCATACTACTTAAAGATCAACCAATCATGCATGTTGCAATGCTCTTTGCCAAATGTCTAATGAATGCACAGCCTGACCTAGAAGATTAGTTTGTTTGAATGGGGTTTTACGCCCCTTTCAACCATCTTTCAGTTATATACAGCTGCTGGAGCACCTAACAATTGATTCCTGGTATTTCTCTCACCACTTCTCTACAATCATAACCTTTCCTATCCTCCAGCTGCTATCTCACAAAGGTCTACAATTATCAACCCATTGGTGAGAGACCAATATTTGGAAAGGATAATTGCCGCCATCAGGGATCAAACCCGGGACCTCCGATTGACAGTCCAACATGCTACCAACTGCACTTTGACGGCAGCTAGATCTGGTCCTGTCTTACAACATGTATCCCATTCTTCAAGTTTGATCTATCTCACAAAAGGGACTACTGATTGGGCAGTGTAATAAAGTTGAGACTTAAGTATAATTATATTCAAGAAAGAACTTTTGATTGAAATCTGCTACATTAAATCCCTTTTTTTTTTCGAATATTCATTTCACAGAATTCCCAGTTGGTCCTTCTATGTGGGGTATGTCATAACTAGTTTCTTTGAATCAATCTCACCTGTGCCACTAAAGCTTTGAATTCACTGACAGTTTGCACAAGGATAGCCCGTACAGTAGATGGTGGCTCTATAATAATGTCTTTATCCATATCAGCAAGGTAAACTTTAACTGTCACACCTACAAATATAAACATACCAGGGTTTTGAGGGACGCATGTTTCATGTGTCAGAGACTCTAAAATAAGTAGCCAGGGCCCCGTTTTACTAAACGTCTTACGAAAAAAGGGATCGTAAGTCAAAATCACCATTCGTACCTGGTGTGTTTATTCATTGTGAGATTCTGCCTCGCATAATCTCATAGGAATAGTCTTCTAAAGACGATTTTAATGAGATATTGCATGGCAGAATTCCACATTTAGTTACTACTGTAGAAGCAACTTTAATTTTTGACTTACGCAAAAAATTATCGTAAGATGTTTAGTAAAACAGGCCCCAGGACCCTAAAAACTATCTGATGTTAGTCCCAAAAACCCTTTGGGGATCAGCTTCAGAAAAGAATTGAAGACTGTTTAAACAGTCTTCAATTCTTTCCTGAAGATGAGACCCATTTAGTCAATACATATTGGTGTTGGGCTATCGGTTTCAAATCACAACCGATAGTTGGCTTTTAGTTGAAAGAGTCAATCAACTGATGATCCATTGTACAATCATTTCTTAGAAATTAATACAACAACTCTCAGTATCATCCTTCCAGGTAAAGAACGTGAAAGTTTAGTCAAAACACCTTTTGCAGATTTTTCTATGAACTCTTTTGCTCAGTGTGAAACAGTTGCAACTGTCTATAAACATATAAGTAGTAAGAACTGTTTCATGCTGAGCCATCAAATTGATTTTAGTTTCAAAAACAATACATAATGGCATTTATTCATATGTTAGGTACTGATTAATCAATGATGAAATTTCTTAGTCAATTAACACAATCAGAAGCCCAAACCAACTAATTGATTATAATCGATTTATCTCCCCATCACTAATATATATCCAACATTTTCTTTAACCTCAATCAGAGAACAGCTCTTAATGGATATAAAAATAAGTTCAATGTCAAACCCTGGATCTATGTTTACATAAATTACCTCCAGGTTTGTACTCCTGAAATTTCTGGTCAGGTCTCTTAGTTTCAAGGAGCAAGTCAAAACTGTAGCTCTGTTTTACCCCACCCAGTAATTTCTCCATGCTCGTGTCATCTTCATCTTCAAATGAACATTCCAGGGTATCCTGGTACTCGTCATATTTAACTATACGACAGCAATCTTTTGGAACAACATTGTTCAGCTCAAACATCTGGAATCAGAAAATCAGTAATCATCTGAACACAGTATTAAAGAAAGGTTGGCACTTACAGCCATTGGAAAGGCATACCTTAAAATAAATTTGGTACAGAGGAGTGCTTGATCAATAGTTTGGAGTTTAATGCTGCTTTAAACATATTTGCAGTTACATAGTGGCGGGTGGTGCATCTACCCATGGCTCCTTAATGTTGCAGTACAACCACAACATTTCATCCGAGCACTAGCTTCCCATCCCACTTAGTTGTTTATACTCATCATTCATCCATTGGTGGTAGCCATATGACCCAAGTCACAATGACCTTGGTTAAATGTCAGGTGAAAGTTGCCACAATAGTTATGCTGGTTGCTATTCAAAGAATCTTCGGAAAATAAATTCAAATTCTCTTTTTTCTATTGCTTTTACTCAGACGCAGGATTCACCATTGCAGGATTGGCACAAAATATTTACAAATGGCCCCTAAAAAATGTAGCCTCAACGAGTATTTTCTCGCTATGTATTTCTTAATTCAATTCGGATAAACTAGATAGGTAGTAGATAATTCAAGAGATAGTAATCTATTACACTACCCTGAGCAAGAGTTTTATCTCTGTGTATTTCTAACTTGTGTTCATATAAACTAGATAGGTAGTAGATAATCCCAGAGGTTGTAATCAGTTTCACTACCCTAAGCAAGAGTTTTATCTCTATTTATTTTCAACTTCTGTTCTGATAAACAAGATAGGTAGTAGATAAACTCCAGAGCTTTTTATCTATTTCACTACCCCCAGGAAGATTTTTATCTCTGTGTATTTCTTACTTATATCCTGATAAACTAGATTTAAAGTCCATTAACTCCATACCTCATAAGCTATCTCAGTAGCCTCAGCTAATGTTTTATCTTTGTGTATTTCTAACCTATGTTCCATTTTCTTCTTTTGTACTGGATGACAGCAAAACAGTTTTATCTGCAATACAACACATGTATATTACATTTTTGGCAAGGCAACACATTTATAATAAATTTTTGCAAGACAACACAAGTTTATTACAATTATTTGCAAGACACACATGTTTATTATATTTTTACAAGGCAACACATATATTATATTTTTTGCAAGACAACACATGTTTGTAATAATTTTCATAAGACAACACATGTTTATAACAACTTCTGCAAGAAAACATAATGTTTATGATATTTTTATCTTGTATTCTGCTGACATTTCAGTCATCCAAAACTGTACTGTAATGTTAAGTGAAAGGGAAAGTCTTTTTTGTTTTTCTCTCTTTCTGGCAGAGTGTCTCTCTATCTGTCTCTCTCTCCCTACCTGAGTTTTGTTTCCAAGGTAAATTTTGTTTTCTAGATATAGAAACTGTAAGGCTACAAGCTTGCAAAGTGTTTTCTCTTTCAATTATTTAATTTGTTTGAGCATTTCCTTTGCATCCCTGAGATTTTTATAAGCGAGAAAATATCGCCGGAAAGAAGAAATTGCTTGTGACAAGCAATTTCTCCTTTTCTTACAAAATTTCCTACCACAAAGAATTATTTCTTCTCAAATCTCACATACTTTTCATTTTTTCCAATAATTGCTCTCAATTTGGACGAGTCTAAAATTTAAGCAGGCTAAAAATTCTTACTTTACAAGTAGACTTGTCCAACTCTTTCTGCTTTCTATCTGCCTCTTCCTCGTCATTCAAGCGTCTTAGTTCCTCCTTAACATGCTCCGGAAATGTATCTGTTTCTATGGCAACTGAAATAAAATATTACTTAGAGAATTGTCAAGGTGTACATATTACAGAAAATTTAGAGTGTAACAGAATTCTACAAAACTTCTAAAATGGATCTTTTTTATTTGTAATATTTAGAGTCTTCAAGTTCAATAGAACTTTCATTGAAAAATGCTACGATCCAACTACAAATTCATCTTCTTGGCCGGTTTGGTTTTAACCTACCATATTTATCTTACATTGATTTGGAAACAAGTTCTTATAACTTAGATTAATCCCTCTCGATTCTGCCTCCAGGAAAAATTCACCAGTACTTACACCAAAAGTGTGGGCTACAGCGACAGCCACACATCTTCTCATTATAGAGAATAATTAATCATAATTTCATATACGGTCAAACTTCTGTTACCCAAATACAGGTATTCTCAAACACTGCAAAAATTGAAACAAGAATCACCAGCGTTAGCTGAAATATAGTAATGGATATATCGATGTAAAATAAATCGGTTAAACCAAATAGAGTAAAAACTCCAATCTAACAAAGTAACATATAAAGACCATACTCATCTAAAAATTAGTTTGATTAATACAAAGATAATGTCACAACAAAATAAATACCTGCATTCCTATCTTTATCAATCAGTCTGTACATCAGCATGTAGGCATTTGCAGAACTGAAATAAAGATTGTTGGTGAAATACAAAAGCTACCTAAACAATGGCCATTAAAGTATGACATTGATTGTAACCATGTCATTTTCATTTAAATTTGACTTTGAGAAGAGCAGGTTTAGATTGAAGAGAGATACATACATTTGGAGTCCAGAAACTCTAACCTGTTACAAGTGTGCTGTAGGCACTATCAAGAGCACCGCCTATGGGTGCCTTAGCTCCGCTGTTGAGTGCTGGATGGTGGAAAAAATCTAAGTTGAAAAGGGTTATGATTTGCACAAAGTGCATCTATAGTTATACCCCTTTATAGTATGGGTTGCTCTTTTGATGGTTAAAATGTGTGCAAAGTTTCAAGTGAATGCCTTCAGTAGAACCAGAGATATCACATAATGTCAAAGTGTTCACACAATGATGACGACGATAACTACAACAACGACACCAAGGCTATACCTTGAGTTTTCTCTGAAAACAGCCGAGCTAAAAATTGTGTAGTGCTGAAGACCCTTCAATGCGTGTAAATATATGTAGTAATTGTACTGCCAGCATTCTAGGAGATTTCCAGATCACCACCATTTAGTGGTGTTCACAGAACACCCTTCTTGTGATAGGGCAATACCCATGGGCGATTACCACAGTTTTCTCAAACTCTGATATCGATGATTCAGTGTGGGACAGTTGTAACCCCCTATATTTTTATAGGGAGCTACAACTGTTTAACACAGAGCCATCAAATTAAGAACACTAAGGTGTCATAATAGTTAAGAAATGTTTCACAGTTTATGTGAAAGATAAAGCCAGTAGAATAGGTAAAAGAGGGGAGTCCAGTTTAAAATCTTTATGTCTCAATGAACCCCTATGGTGTGGGTATGCATTGGACCTTTCTTTTGGAGTTAAGTATATTACCTGGCATAAGCTGAAGAGTAGTATCCCCTTGTTGTTGTGTTTCCACCATATGTTTTTCTAATATCCTCTACAGTTATCTATGTAAATAAAATATCTAAATAGTAAAGGGCTCAAGATAAAATGGAAAGATAACAATCTAAGTCTGTAATTACATATCCAAGCTCTATTTTGATTAGATGGTTTGAATGAGTACACATAGCAGAGGATTTCATTGATGTCTTATGAAAATATTGTTACAGTAACTACAGACAAACAAGAAGGCCAAAATAGCCCTACATCACTCAACTGGACAATATAAGATGAATCAGAAGTTACTTGCAATCAAAAAAGAAAGAAATTGAGATAGGGGCCAAAATGGAACCCACATGCACCCTGCCATGCCTGAATTTCAGGGCAAATCATAATTTTGTGAACAAGTTTAGAAAAACATCAAAATTGAAACAATTTTGCTAATTATGGTTGAAAGCCGCCTATTAGTAACTGAGAAGGAAAGTTTGAAAGAGTTCAGGCTCAAGATTAGCCTCATCCTGACACACCCATAATTTGGCTTGTTCCCCTTAAAAACACAAAATGGGCACATCTTACGTATAAATGAGCTTAATTTCAATATACCAACATAGCCCAGAAATTTGTAAATTATGCAGAAGACAGGTTGAAACTATTTGATAAGGATAAGACTTACCAAAGACACATGCTGATCATTAAAGCTGTACCATTGGCCATCACCCAGATTTCTGGAAAAGAGTTGGTTTAATACAGGATTACAGACAGATAGAAGTATTTGGGATTTTATATTTAGAATTTTGATTCATATTTGCACTAACCATATTGTGTGGCTGCTTAATTGAATTGTTTCATTTACAATTCAAATGAGTACCAACAGCATAGAGTTTCAATGAGAAAAAATGATTTTAGACTTGATTAACCCTGTCTCATCTGTACCTCAGTATGTAAAAAGCTTCTTATACAATCAGGTCCAACAGACTCCAACAATACATATGTTGAGATACATCCCCAATTTCTATGAAGCATTTTGATTTTCTAACAGTTGAAAACTTAAATCCATCGGAATGAAAGTTGTAAGTCATTAAATAAATTTGATTCAATCATTTTAATCTTTAAAATCTTCAATGACATGGATCTAATATTTAATCAATACGTGTATTTGAAACTCAACAAGAGCACTGCCTATGGGTACCTACACTTGGCCTGTTGGGTGTTTGATGGGGGAAAAAAATCTAAGTAAAACAAGAGCACTGCCTAAGTCATAACAAGAGTTGTCCGCGGACAACATAGCTCGCCCAAACAGCTGCTTGACACAAACAGCGCTTGACCGAAGACCAAAGTTCAAAGTGGTTTCATTCAATGTTAAAGTCCATGATCTAATATATATCTGTTTGAGTAGTAATTAAGAAATATAAAAACTTTTTTGTTTTAATTGCATGTATAAGGTTAAAGTGAAAGCCTACAAGCAGATGGGGGTACCAATGGAATTTCTTTGTATCAAACATGAAGTTTTTCTTAAAAAAGGTCAAGATCAAGGTCAAATTGTGAAGGACCTTGGTCTCTGTAGAAGCCTATCACCTAGTGAGTATGTGTATTAAGTAATAATGTCCCTGAGTAAAGAATTTAGAAAATATAAGCAAGGTTAAAGTTTTGGTTAAAGTTTTTCAGTTTAAGTTTTTCTAAGTCCATAAAAGGTCAAGGTCAAATTGTCAAGGCCCTTGGTTTCTGGTGGAAGCCTTTCATCTGGTGACTATGTATATGAAGTAATGATGTCCCTAGGTTAAAGCATTCAGAAAATATAAGCAAGGTTAAAGTTTTTGGTAAAAGAATTTCGGTTAAAGTATTTCTAAGTTCATAAAAGGTCAAGGTAAAATTATCAAGGACCTTGATCTCTCACAAAAGCCTACCACCACCTAATGAGTATGTATATGAAGTAATGATGTCCCTAGGTTAAAGCATTCAGAAAATATAAGCAAGGTTAAAGTTTTTGGTTAAAGTTTTCAGTTAAAGTTTTTTTAAGTCCACAAAGGGTAAAGGTCAAGGTCAAATTGTGAAGGACCTTGGTCTCTGGTGAAAGCCTATCACCTGGTGAGTAAATATATTTGAAGCTATGATGTCCCTAGGTTAGAGCATTAAAAAATATATGCAAGGTTAAAGTTTTTGGTTAAAGTTTTTTGGTTAAAGTTTTTCTAAGTCCACAAAGGGTCAAGGTCAAGGTCAAATTGTCAAGGACCTTTGTCTATGGTGAAAGCCTATCACCTAATGAGTGTGCATATGAAGTAATGATGTCTCTAGTTTAAAGCTTACAGAAAATATAAGCAAGGTTAAAGTTTTTTTGGTTAAAGTTTTTTTGGTTAAAGTTTTTGGTTAAAGTTTTTTTTGAAAGGGTCAAGGTCACAGTCTAAAGGTCATTTCGACATGGATGTTGGTCTCAAATGAAAGCCTATGCCCTAATAGGTTTCTGTAAACTAGAAAGCCATGAATGGCTTGAGTCGCTCCACAGGCTTGAAATTCTTGTGAAAGCAAATAAATGTTTTGACTAGATTTTTAGATATTTGGGGTTCTACTGATTTTCAAAATGATTGATTTTCAAAGTTTCAACTATATAACAGATAGAGAAATGACCTCTGCTATTAAAAGACATATATTTTTCTTCAAATCAAAATGACTTTTGGCTGCATGATAATGGATCACCCAAAGATCATACCAAAAATGTTTGATTGATATCTATCAGTTACATTCTGAAAAAATGTTTTTCATAGTTTCCACTATTTAACATATTGAGAATTGACCTCCAGCTGTAAAATGTATATTTTTCATCCAATCAAAATAATTTTTGGTACACTGCTAAAGGGTTACTCAATGATCATTCCAGTGAAATCTAGTTGATATCCAACAATCAGATTCTGAGAAAATGATTTTCAAATTTTCCAATATATAACATATAGAGAAATGACCTCTGCTCATAAAATGCATATTTTTCATCCAATCAAAATAATTTTTGGTACACTGCTAAAGGGTCACTCAAGGGTAATTCCAGTGAAATTTGGTTGATATCCATCAATTACATTCTAAGAAAATGATTTTCAAAGTTTCCACTATATAACATATAGAGAAATGACCTCCGTCCATAAAATGCATATTTTTCATCCAATCACAATGATTTTTTGTAGACAGATAAAGGTCATTCCAGTGAAATTTGGTTGATATCCATCCGTTAAATTCTGAGAAAATGATTTTCAAATTTTCACCAATATAACATATAGAGAAATGACCTCCGCCCTTAAAATGCATATTTTCCATCCGATCACAATGATTTTTTGTAGACTGATAAAGGGTCACCCAAGGATCATTCATGTAAAATTTTATTGGTATCCATTGATTAGAATCTGAGAAAACTCACTTTTTACCATATTTGGAAATTAGCCACGCCCATTAAATCCATGTTTTTCATTGGATCAAAATTTCTTGAACAACTTTGAAAGAGGGTCACCAAAGGATCATTCCTGTGAAGTTTGGTTGAAATCCATCCAGTAGTTTCTGAAGAGAAGATTTTTAAAGAAAAGTTTACGACCGCACGCACGGACGGACGGACGGACGCACGACGGACACAACGCCATGACAATAGCCCCAGTGGCTTTCAGCCAGAGGAGCTAAAAAATAAAGCCTCTAGGATAAATATTGATAGAAATAAAAAACTTTTAACCTAATGCGGACGCCGACGCCGACTTCCGAGGGTATGACAATAGCTCTTCAGAGACTTTCGTCCCGGCGAGCTAAAAAGGGGCATAACTATCACAAAAGTTCCTCAAGAATTATCTCCCTTGATAATCCTGGAAGCCCTTGTGATGGTAAACACATATGCCATGTTTCATGAAGATATCTTCAATAACAACAGAGTTAAGAAAAAGGTTGAAGTTTGTCAAGCCAATGCCAGCATCAATGCCAACAATGCCAAGGTGATCATAATACTTTGGGTTTTCTCCATAAACAGCCGAGCCAAAAAAGGGGCATAATTCACACACTATGAATCAAGTGTTATCCCCCTTGACAGTATAGATTGCTTTTTTGATGGGGAACATGTATGCCAAGTTTCAAGTGAATGTCTTCAGATATACCAAAGATATAACAAGAAGACATCAACAATAAGAACAAGGCTATTGCAATACCTCAAATTTTCCCAACAAAACAGCCGAGCTAAAAAATTTCGACAATATATTGTACCTACTTGATATAAGCATAATAATGACCCCCAGCAGCACTACCTGAATGAATCATGATGGAGAACAACTCATACACATACGGGCCCTGAAATACAATAGAAACCTTGTTAAATGACCTTGACATCGGTGACAGTGGATGTGCATAAATAAGATTTGTCAGCATGCCAAATATGAGCAGTGTATCTTAAATATGCTTGAAATAATAAGCAGAATTCAGGGTTGTTTGTGGGGTTGTGTTTGAAGACAGACAGAAAGAACTACAAACAGACAGACACATAGACAAGAATAAATCTAAATATGTATCCACTCTTATCACTATGGAGACATTAAAAGTTCATTTCAATTTGTGCTTTGCTATAACATCTGTCAGTGACAATCAGATACTCATAAACATTATGATGACAACATTTGTTTGAACTTTCAGTAAATTAAATGTCAACAGTAATAAATCCTTGTAAAATGAAATTCTGTGCACAATCAATGAACATAAATGTCCACTATGCAATGTTGGTGGAAATAAGAAGTCCAATAAACCAAATATTCCATTTGGAATTATGAATTATAGAATATTTCATTACAAATTTAATATCACAGTAATACATCTTTGTAAAATGCATTGCTGTACGCATTCTTTGCACATAAACGTTCATTACCAATGTCAGGACAGGTAAACGGTCTATTTATTACTTTCTTCCATTTAAAATCATGTTTATTTTGTGGCGAGAGTCAAAACCAGTTATTATTACTCACCAATTTGTGTGATTACTATAGGAAGGTTGTAGGAGGAAAACTTAAAATTTAACATTCAATCTACCAACCCTTGGAAAATATTGCAATAAAAAGGAAGAGTTGTAATCGTTAATTGAGTCGGTATTTCTCATGAAAATATGATGTTTCAACTTTTCTGGCTAAAAAAAAAAGAAAAATATATGGTATAATCTAAGTTTAGACTGCACATATGTGTAGTCTGATTTTGGTCTATTCTTACTGCCAAAGCAGTTATATTCAGGGTTCAGCTAGACAAGGGTTAAGGACCTACCTTTGGATCAGAATCCTGCAGGTTTCTGTCATTAATCAGCGCCTCATTAGACAGACTAGAATCATCAGTACTGGACAGTGTAGACCCAGATACTTCAACTTCTATACCTTCATCTACAGCTGGAAATACATAAATAAGCCTATACATGACATTTACAACAATTTTGTATGTGTGCAATGTTAAGACTCCGATCAGCATGTGCATTTGCATATAGATAGCATTGTGATGGGTCTATGATCTAGAGGAAGAATGCTGGCCTCTTGACCAAAAGGTACTGAGTGCCAATCCCAGAAGCTGCTAATGGTTTTGTTTCATCATTTGCTCACACATTCTGTGCAAGTACTGGTGAATTTTTTTGTTTGGATGGACCTATTATCTCTGGTTACTGTGGAAGAATGTTTCTAATGGACTGTGTGGGTGGTCAGAAATCTCAATACCTGTCCATTGTGCACACTTAAAATTGTACACACAGATTTACAAAAAACATGTGTTAAACAGTACACAATACACCCATGTAGACATTCCTAAAGGTAGTGGAACCGTAATAGTTTTGCAACATCTCAGAAGTAAGGAACTTTTACAGTGTTAACCAAAGTTTCCAAATGATTTTCATTAAGAAACCTCGCTTAACATTGTGAAAGAATATGTGGTCCAAAATGTTGCAGAACTTTAACAGGTCCACTACCTAAAGTGCTAAACATTACACAATACACTCGAAATAGACATTTCTTAAATGTTAATCCTTATCCTGCTCAACTTCAAACAAATTGCTAGTTTTTGGAAATATTTAAACAGGTCTGACTAAGTTTTTCTAACAATAGTTAAATAGAAACAAGTCAGTGCAGGCCAAGATTAGACTGCACCTCTGCTTTATGACCTCTTGATTTAACTGAGAAAATATTATTGTACAAGATGTGTTTGTGAAACAGGAATGTCCCCGAAACAGCAATTTTTGTAGAACTTTGATCACATGACCATGACCTTCATATCAGCTGATGCTTATCATTGAGTTCTATCATCATGCCAAAAATGAGACTAAAATCTTAAGGTAGTGGGCCTGTAATAGTTCCCAAACATTATGGAACTCATGAACTTTCACTATGTCGACCGAGGTTTCCTGATGAAAATCATTAGGAAACCTTGGTTAACACTGTTTATGTTCATCACTTCTGAAAGGTTGCGTAAATGTTACAGGTCCACTACCTTAAATAGGCCACAAGTTAATTGACAATGTTAAACAATATCTATTGATCTTTTCAGCAAAATTATAATATAAAGGGTACAGAAAGGGGCACAGTTAAATGAATGACTTACCATCATCATCTTCTATAGTACTAATATTTGTTTTTTTGTCTGGCAGTATGGTTGTACTACAATCATCTTTGGTGTTGGTTTTAACCATGTCATCTACCAGGTAATTGAGATCTAGGATATCAGGGAACGTCATTCTGTGGTGAGAAAATACCTCTTTCAATATCTGATATTCAATACCATATTGACCAATGTATTCAACAAGTTTATTATAATTGATATCTGTTTCCTGGTAATGTTAAAATGATTAAGACTTATGTAGTATCAGTAATGAAACCAAGTCCCAAGATTTACTGTAAGCTTGATTACATTTGTACCTGCAAATCACTCCTCTAGCTTTATTTTAATCTTTTTCAAAGAACGAGGAAGGCAGCTCATTACTTCCTCTTAGATGTTTTTTTAAAGCAACAAACTGCTATTTGCAGGTGATTTTGATTTTTTTCCATGCTATAGACAGTTTCAACGGTATAAAATGCCTTTTCCTTAAAAAAGCTCTATTATTTAATCAAGAGGTCTTTTTTTAAAACAAGAGGCCCAAGAGGCCTGTATCGCTCAACTGGCTTTTAACATCTCAAGACTGTCATTAAACAAAGCTAGACTGAAAACAACACTTTGAAGTTTCTTTCGAACTATTGAGAAATCAATTACTTTAGAAGTGGATAACCTATGGAATATTTATGCCAAGTTTCAATGAATTCAGACCAATAATTTAGGAGAAGATTTTTAAAGATTTATATAGTGAAAATAAGCCCACGTCCCCCCTGCCATTCCCATATTTGGGGGTCAATCCAAATTTTATGAACAATTTAAGAAGAGGAACACCCTAGGATCATTCATGCCAAGATAAGTTGAAATCGGGCCAATGACTGGGAGGATATTTTTAAAAATTTATATAGTGAAAAAAAGCCCCCATGCCCATACTTGGGGGGGGGGGGGGGTGTCACATCAAAATTCCTTGGATAATTTTAAAATAGGGTCACCAAAGGATCTTTCATGCCAAGTTAATTGAAATCAGGCAATTGGTTTGGGAGAAGAAATTTTTTTAAGGTTTATATAGCGGATTTAAGCAAAGCCCTGCCACGCCCATATTTTTGGATCAATCAAATTTTTTGAACAACTATAATAGAGGGTCACCCAAGGATCATTCATGCCAAAATTCAATGACAGCAGGCCAATTTTTTTTAGGAGAAGATTTTTAAACATTTTTTAATTAAAATAAGCCACATCTATATTTTGGGGTCAATCAAAACTTCCTAAACAACTTTAGAAGAGGGTCACCTAAGGAACATTTCTGACAAGTTTCGTCAAATCAGCCGATTGGTTTAGGAGAAGATGTCTTAAGAAAACTTTATGCACATACACAAGAATGCACAGGTGGATGCACAATGGACACTGGGCCATGACAATTGCTCACTGGCCGAAGGGCCATTGGAGCTAAAACGTCTATGAAAGAGTCATTAAACGATCATTCCCAGGAAATTAAATCAAACTCTTACCAGAAATTCTTAAACAAAGCTTCAAACATATGAGTTTCAAGCATCATGACAAGAGCCTGTAGGTCACTTGCACTCATCATGAAATACAATGAATGCTGTTATAATACCTGTGATTTAACTTGATTCTGTGCATGGTTGTGTAGTCAAAGTCAAACCTCTTCATTTGTAGTGTAAGAAGGTATGGAAATGAAATGAACTTTAAACCCTGAAATATTAACAAACAATAGCTCACCTTGAGCACTTCATGCTCAGGTGAGGTAAAAAGTCATAATCATATTCAATTACTTATGAATTTCTTTGGTATATAATGTTCTTTATAAACAATCACTTGAAATCTTTATAATGGCCAACATTGATGTTACAAAAGACTTCATCTATATTTTATTCGTATGTATTTTGCAATTGTTTAAATGCCAATTTCAATATAATTGCTGTTATATCGCAGTGGCTTGTGAACAAACCAAGGGTTTCCAGTTGTTTTTCATGCCAGTACAACCACAACATTTCATCCAAGCCACCAGCTGCTAATCCTACGTACAAATGCAACTTATCGTACACACATTGTTGGGATACAAATGACTTGTGTCAAATTGACTTTTCTCAGATGTCCAATGAAAGTTGGCTGAGTGGGAGTTCCAAGTTTCAAGCCCAGGATTGAGAACCTATGAATTACTGCCAAGCTAGATGAACTTGGCATTACAGTCAATATTGCTTGAGCAACCATGTCTATTAAGCAACCATTTTTATTAAACGACCATCATAAAAAGTCCCTTCACCGCAAGAAAAATCTCTGAAAAGTGGACCATTTTTTACAAACAAGAGGACTAAGATGGTCCTAGATCACTCACCTGAGTCTCTTTGACCCCTGGGACATCACATTGATTAGATAGGCAGATGTCAAAAAGCAGATAATTGCCTAAGATCAATACCATGGAACGTTTTCAGCGTAGAGCAAGACAGATATGCCTTTTTGCTCTTTGATTCTATGTAAAAAGGGATGCACCCGGCTGGACCCCAAATGTGACCCGAGGGTCTTGATATGACCAAACTTGGAAGGGGTCCATAAGATGATGCTACATACTAAATATGAAAGCTGTCTGCCTTCTGGTTTCAATATTTTATAAAGATTTTCATATTTTCACCCTTTTTGTTAAGGGTAAAGGAAAAGTTAAGGATGGATTTCATTCATTTGAACAACTTTGGTAGAGCTTTACCCAAGGAACATCCCTGCCAAGTTTCATCAAGATTGGCCCACTGGTTTAGGAGGAAAAGATGTTTAAAGAAATTGTGGACGACAGACAACGCACGACTGCTGAATGACATTCTACAATCACAATAGCTCACCTTGGGCACTACGTGCTCAGGTGAGCTAAAAATTGTTTATTATTGAATCTTACTTAGTTAAAAGACAGTAGAATCGTCTCAATGAGATGAATCTGATGGGTTGGAACATAACAGAATTCAGTAAGACTTAATTAGTGATTTATCTATCACAATATATTGTATCAAGCAACAATTCCAATAAGCCACCAATTTTCAGTGGTCCCCTAAGTGTTCGCTTATCACAAGTTTTACTGTATAAGTATGTCACAGTCAAATTTACTCATTAAGCTGCATCATTGGTGTTAGGCTCATTGACATTCATCTGTTTTAGGTTGACAAATCTGTGGCCTTAACCCATAGTAATGGATTAAGTGCTCAAAAGGAATTACAATACCTTATGAGCATCACATTTCTTATCACATTTTTCACAGAAGTACTGGTCTCTACCCTCTAGAGTTTCCGGCTGTACAAAAGCTTTTAATGCTTCACCCTGAAACAAAATATATAAAATTACATTTCACATGAGCATCAGACTTTTCCTAACATTTTACACAGAAGTACTGGTCTCTACCTTCTAGAGTTTCTGGCTGTACAAATGCTTTTAATGCTTCCCCCTGCAACAAAATGTATAATGTATGATATGTCATTTCACATAAGCATTACATTTCTTATCACATTTTTCACAGAAGTACTGGTCTCTACCCTCCAGAGTTTCCGGCTGTACAAAAGCTTTTAATGCTTCACCCTGAAACAATATGTATAATATGTCATTACCCATGAGCATCAGAATTTTTATAACATTTTTCAAGGAAGTACTAGTCCCTGCCTTCTAGGGTTTCAGCTGGCTGAACAAAAGCTTTTAATCATCCTGAAACAATATGTATAATATGAGCCTGTGAGTGACATTTCCACCAATTCAAAATGTTTGAGAGGGGCAGACATTGAGTAGCATAGACAGCCACATACTGTAGATATAAAGTTACCTGATGTTCAAAAGATACTTTGAGACCTTATCTATCTACTAAACACAAAAATATGACTCTAGTCAGACTGTGTGGATGCGCAGGCTGGCCAGAGTCTTTGCTTTGCACAGGTTTAAAATTGTTAGAAATGTCACGCACAGGCTCATATGTCATTTCACATGAGCATCAGATTTTTCTATAACATTTTTCACAGATGTACTGGTCTCTGCCTTCTAGAATTTGAGCTGGCTTTACGAAAGCCTTTTCTGCCTCACCCTAAACCAGTAATCAAAATAAGACCTCTCAGGAAAGAGAGACTTACTAGAAATTTTGTCCAACAATTATTCCAACAAGAGGACCTTGATGGCTCTTTATTGCTCATCTTTGTTTGCTTGGTTCCTGGTCAAGCAAACTGAATTACCATGAAAGATGTTTCAATGACAAAGGCAAGATTTTCAGTAAAATAATTATTGCTACCTAGTGCAGTCAATATTGCTTGAGCGACCATTTGTACTAAGGGACCGATTATTTTAGGGACCATTTAAATGTTCATTCAGTGAAACAAAATCTCTGAGAAAGTATTTTTGCATTTTGTAACCAACGGTTGTTCATGATTTGAACTTATGTTGTTGAAACTCATTGAAATTGTCTCAATGAGATGATTCCAATGGGTTTTAAAATTGCAGATTTCAGAAACACTTACCCGACAATCTATCTCTCTCTCTCTATATATATATATATAACAGATCTTTTTTTATATCATATATATATATATATAAAAAAGATCTGTTTTATTTGTCATGAAATAATGTATTAAGTGACCATTCCTATGAGCAACCCCTTTTTGGCCTCTTTAAAATGAAAATTAAGAAATAAAAAACACAGAAATATTATAACTACATGATTAGCATTCTTTCTGTGCAGCTGCATTGAAATGCTTTGAACACTTTGTAACCTTATAGAGCAGATTTACATTTAAATCACTTTGTTCATCCATAACTTTGTTCATTCTGTCAAAAAAAACTTCTATAAGGAAAAAGAAAAACTCCAGACAGCACAGTCTGAAGTTGATTTATCTTTTGTACGCTAAGTTTCCAAATCAATGACCTATATTCTTACAAAATCTGAACAAGAGGCATGTTGGACATGGCATTCCACCAACCATCAAAGCTTGATAGTAAACTGAATCCTAATCAAAGGGCAATAACTCCAAAATTGTGCAAGCAAGAGTTGTTGTTCTTGTGCACTGCACTTCTCTCCACGAGATCTATCCACCAGTAAAGTTTTAAATTGATAGCTTTTTTACTTTAGGAGATATGCTCTAGACAAGTTAAGTGACAGAATAAAGGATGACTGAATGATGGACGTAGACCATAACTTTATCCTCTTCGCCGAACGGTAGGGGATAATAAAAGTGCAAATCTTCTGAAATCATCCACTACTTACAATGCTTCCATAGGCTGTATTTGAACCAAAAGGTCTGATAGTGAGGGGTATATCTAGGAAGGTATCTTCTCTGGCACTCTCATATCCACACTATAATAGAACAAATATAGAATATCTTACAACTAACTATGAAGTATTCCATTTTTGGCTCGAGAAACGAAAATACAGTTATTTTTATCTAAATCAATGAATTTACTTATTAAGTTAACCAAAACTTAATTTGGTTGCAAGGCTAATGAGCTCTATTCATAGAGGTCAAAACAAGACGGTTTTGACTGGTTCACTATCCTAGGGTTTTGTGTGACAATACTTTACATTTCTCTCATAAAGTGTGATACATCTGACAAAGGCTGATGGTTGAAAATTGGGTAACTAAATTCAAAACAATATTGAAATTGTTACTTTAAATTTTTTGGCATAACATAGAATCACCAAGCTTTGATAAAATTCAATCTTAAAGCCTTGTATTTTTCTCTGGAAAATACTACTAGCAAAAGTGATTAACCCTTTCCTGTTTTTCAAAATTTTGGACCTGTCCAAATTCAAAGGTTTTGCAGACAAAAATTTAAAGTGGATTCAATTTGAAAAACAAGATGTGTTTGTGAAACACGAATGCCCCCGTAACAGCGATCTCTTGATAAGGCAAAGGTTAAGTTTTCGGGTTAAGTTTTCGGACAGATGGACGGACAGACGGACAGACAGACGGACATGAGCAAAACAATACGCTCTCGATACGGGGGCATAATAACCATTCAGTAGGGTAGAAAATAGTTGCCTGTCAGGAGCAATTTCTTCTTTTCTCACAATATTTTCTCAATCATAAAATCACAGGCACGTAAAAAGCAGGGATTAAACAGCAAAGGGTTAAACAAAAAAATCACTCACCTCCAGACATTTGACATAGTCCTTCATTTTTCCCTGGTAGAGCTGATTAATCAAGTTTTCCTGGTCTGTCCCCAGCCAGGTGGTCTCCAGGGCATCAAACATGACACGACATAGTTCTTGTACATCATGCTGCTGCCAGGCTACAAAAACAAACATCTAAACCCATAACAAAACCTCAGTGCATTTTCATTGCAAGGTATAATTTAGTTTTCAGAACAATTGTGATAAAATGTTGAATTTCTTTTTACAAACAAGTTTTCCTTTTCTCAAAGTATACTGTTCACAAAAAGTAGGGGATAATCTGTTAATACATAAGGTTATTGTGGTTGCAAACAATTTAGGACATTCTAACTTATTCATGGCCAACTGGCAGTTGTCTTATGGTAATTATGGAATTCCTTTTTCTGCTAAACATGTACTTCAAATTCAGCATTTAAGGAGAGAGGGGTATATCACTTATTTTAACATGGCGTACGTTCTAATGGAAATTCTTACTTTAGTTGAGCATAACTTCGAGAAAAAATTTTGATGTTTACAGTGCTCTCAATAAGCAGACGTCGACATAATATACGTCCAGAATTTCAAAACTTACGTCCGGAAAATCAAACTCGGGCGTAAAAGAACGTCCGAGATTCGAGGAAAACGTCCTGTAATTTGACCCTGGACGTTTTACGAATTTACCTCATTCAGGATTTAACGTAAGTCTACATGTGCAAAGATCAATAATCAGCGCGAGCATACACATTAAAGCTGACCAAAACAAGCCATGTGTAACGTGCAGGGTATTAAGATAGTCGCGATAACAACCAGTCTCTGATAACACAATCTTGTCGGGTTAGTGACGCGTCATTACTGCTTCTGTCATTACCTTTCTTCGTCAGATACAGATCGCGTGGGTCCTTTGATAGGATTATTGAATCAAACAAAATTCAAGTCAAGGGAATATTGGTAATATCAAACGAAGTGCGTGCAGCTCAGACCGATAAAATTTCGAAATATCGCTTCCTAAAAGTCTTAGAATAGATCTACGGGTAATTTATCTGAAGTGAAAAGGACGCTACCGGAAAACATTTACAAAAGGTCATTTGACTGTCCTGGTTTAAATACGTTTATAATCGGCATCTTCGCAGAACGCGGGGAAATCCCAATGACGTCATTTAAGTTGTCTGCAACATTTCTGACAAGAGATTTGAAATGATGAATTTACTATTCGGATTATTCTACGTAAGTTTAAATAGGTTTAGAACTTTTATTGGCACACTACCAAGAACATTCGCCACCTTTGGGACGACTGGCCGAGGAAAATTAAAACTGCATTAATTTCCGTAATATCGCCGGTTACTAAAACATCGTAACTAAAATTTGAGTAAGCCGCATTTCCTAGGCCCACCGCGGAAGATATACTCTTCAAAAAAAGTTCTTTGACATTTGATCTATATGTATGTTATAATTTCGACATAAATATCTATATGTATGAGCAAAGGCAATCAATGAAGGTGAAGTCAATGCATCTTCACACTGTATTAAAACAAAATTACTTTTTTGATCAAAGATTTGTAACAGAGACGTTGATTAAGGACGTTACGTCGCAAGTGTCTTATAGTGGAAAACTTGGCCTCTCTTATCTGGTTCCACATTTTCTCACCAAAGATCCAACTTAGCCTGGAGACATAAGTGTTCGTTGACGTAGCTGTTAGATGGAAAAATCCCAAATATCGTTACGTCATTGGACGTCCTGGACGAACGTTGTTATCCAGCGTCAGACTGATCTGGTTCTTTACATAACAACGTGAGGCATGTTATAACGGTGCAATAGATACAAGATAGTCTGTCCGGAAACATCAAAGTCATTTGCAACGGCTTGTCTTATAGAGCCTGTTTTGTGGCGACCAAAAACTTTATGACGTTGTTCCTCCCTTCGTTTGACATGTTTTCATTACAGGCGTGTGTCAAGACATCCAATTTCAAAAGCAATCAAGCAATGGCATTTCATCCACAACACAATGGAGAGCATCAAGAGTTTTCATTTAATCTGGAACTGCATGTGCTGAATGAGAATTCTGATTTTATGTTATTTGACGTTGATGTCTCTATTGAGTAACATGGTCGACGGATTTATCGCAATTACATGTGATATTCTTACATCCTAATAACTGTTCACACATCAATCAAAATTTATCGAAGTTTTTTACATGAACTCAGAAAAATTGTATGTTAAATCAGTGTCAAAGAACTTTTTTTGAAGAGTGTACATCTAAGGACCGATTCCAAATAGAAACTCCACATTTTCTCATATTAGTTTACATAATTTATTCAATGAAAATAATAAAAGGTGATTGTGAAACCAAAGCTCGTACAGCTATAAGTCAAAGCTACAAGTTTTAAGGCTTGGAAGTTGTTTATCCTTAGAGAACCAACTAGAATCAAGGACTTTAAGCAAAAATTCAACTTATATTTAATATGGAAACGAGCATTTACAAAGTGTGCAAAAAAAATGAGGGGGGGGGGGGGTTAAAAATTCCTTACCTCAAAAAAAAATTCCTGAAATTCCAACATGGAATTACAAAAATTCCTGTTTTTGGCCCTTATTGAGAGCACTGGTTTATCTCTATCATGTATTCGCATTACATTTTGTTGGAATAATGTGAGGTGTAATGAAAGCTCACCGTAAGTGAGTCAATGGTATGCTGGAAACCAGAAGAACATGAGTCCAGACTGCTGTCAAACCCTGTGTCTCACAGTCAGATATTGTCACGGTATCAATCAATTGGCTTCTTTGTTCAAAATGTGGCCCTGAAGATGTATGGATGCCCAAGCGGACCAGAATAGCACAAATAAAACTTACAATATCCTTTACTTTTAGTGAACAGTATATTTTTCAATCCTCCAATGAAAGATCATAACATAGTGAAATTACATAACAGAGAGGAAAATCCTGCTTAAGCCATTGAGAGAGCTATGTCAATTTCTACCTACCTTCAGAACTATCCCAACCAAAACTTTTAGTGAGATCTGTGGTTTCAACTGCCCTTTTCTTGGAAGTCTGCAAGTACAAGCATATTTGTGACCCATCACACAAAAAGGGACCATCTGGGAACTTTGTTAAATAATTATTTGAAAAAGAGATAGGTTCTAGAACACGCCAACCAGAGGTTGCATTTCAAAAATTCTTACACGGGAAGATAGATTGATCATTCTAGATTCAGATAAAAAGTTAAGTGCGAAAAGTTTTGACCCTAGTCAGTCTGTGCAATCTGCGCAGACTGACTATGGTCAACACTTTACACACAACCCAGATGGTCCCTTTAGCATGACAGGTCACATTTGAGTAAACATTTAACAGAGATGAACTCTGCCACAAATATAGGCTGTGATACTGTTAAAATCTCAATTAGCAAACTTAACTCACACACAACTGGCCCACCTAAATAACACCTATAGTTCTGTAACAGTAAAAGAAATTCAGTTGAGTAGAAGTATTTCGACAGATAAGTATTTCCAAAGTGAAATGTGAAGCTTCCTTAAAAGTAGAAAGCTATAATTATAGATACTGATATATACACAAACAATCAAAATTGAAGAGCATTTAAAATCACTTGATCAGTCATCAAGAAAATTGAGTTATCCAATGGTTCCTTTTTTTAGTGTGACTGGTCACATATGTAACAAGAGCATCACCTGCAGAAGCAAAACTCGACTTCAGGTGCTGGATGATGCAAAAAATTCAAGTCAGAAAAGGGGCATAACTCTTTCAAAAATGCTTTCAGAGTTATCACCCATGATAGTCTGGATAGCTCCTGATGGTGACCACACATGCCAAGTTTCATGAAGATATTTTCAATAACAACAGAGAAATGACTAAGATTAAAGTTTGTCAAGCCAATGCCAACATCATTGTCAACGCAAACCAAGACAAGGTGATCATAAAACCTTGATTTTTCTCGGAAAAACATCCGGGCTTAAAATTCATACCTGTAACATGAGGAAGAGTCGCTGTAGTTGGTAGGGGATGTTCTTCACCCCTTTATCGCTGTCAAAATGATATTTATAGATGGCGTTCCTGAACTCTGGGGTCATATAGAGGGTCTGAATAAGGCTGTTTAGATAACAGGTCATGGCTTGATTCACTAACCCAACATAACCTGCAAAATACAACAGGGGTACTCTCAAACGAAAACAAACATACAGTACACTTAGCTTACATTGATACTATGGGCATCGACGAAAATACATTTTGATATCTAGATATTGTAATGATGGCTGACTTTCTTCCATTTAAAGTCCTTGTCTTGTTGACCAGTCCCCAGTTGCATCAAAGATAACCATTAGTTAACTATAGACTGCAAGTTATATTCAACCAATAAGGTTTGTCTTTTCAATTGAGTCAATTGAAATGACAAACCTGATTGATTAAAAATAATTAAAGAGTCAGACAACAAGGTATGACTAAAGTCATTCTACCTATCTATCAATCTTTAATTGAAACAAATTCTGAAGTTGACCCTTGAGACCCTTCTTTTTTAAAATATTTATTTCATGGAGTTCTTGGATGGCCTTTTTTGGTGGGACACATCCCATTTTTTTTTTCTTAAGACTGTTTACCTCTTTTTATTTTCATTACTGTTTGTTTGTTTAAGATGTAAGAATTAAAATCAATGCTTTTACAAATATTCAATATAACTCATTATATTTTAATTTTCGGCTTCTGCCTTCTTCAGAAAAACAGCTAGATTTTATACAATTAAGTTACATCCATAACTACATATTCAAAATGGAGTCTAAAATGAAATGGATTTTCATTTTAGACTCCATTTTGAATATGTAGTTATGGATGTAACTTAATTGTATAAAATCTAGCTGTTTTTCTGAAGAAGGCAGAAGCCGAAAATTAAAATATAATGAGTTATATTGAATATTTGTTCAATACCATAATTCCCTAAATACGGAATAAAAAGTAACACGGAAATGCTTTTACAATACATTTGTAAATCCCTGCAAGCAACTTATTTCTCACATTAGATATAGTTAGAAATGATAACAATAACAGCAATAACTTTCAAATGTGACCTCTCTAAATTCTCATCATTATCAGAATAAAGTAATAACTGATGAATCTTCTTGTAGCAAAGATTTAATCCGACCTTTGATTGCATTTTGTTATAAGCATTTTTTTTTTTGGTTATAAGCATTTCTTTATGTTTCACACAAAGAACCTGAGTTAACTGTATACCTAAAAGTCACTTCTCTAAACTTTGTACCAAGAAAACCCACTTTAGTTCATTGAAAAGGCCTTAATTTTAAGAATTTTGATCAACTTCTCTAAATTGGATGAATTTCATCTTTAAAGCCAAGTAAGTGATTGGTAATTAAGGAGATTAAACTCAAATTGTAGGGGAAAACAAGAGGACCCTGAGGGCCCTAAATCGCTCACCTGATATTTCAAGTAAATTATCATTAAGACTCCATTTCCTATGATATGGCATGAACCTTCCCATTTTCAACAGAGTTTATTCTTGTGACCTGGCAAACATTTTGGTCAAGTTTCATGAAGATTGGATTATTTTTGTGGCGCTTGGAGCTCTTACAAGAAAATTGTCATTAAAGCCCCTTTTCCCGTGATATGGCACAGATACTTCCCATTTTTAAATGAGTTCATCCTCATGACCTATCAAACATTCTGACAAAGTTTCATGATGATTGGACCATATTTGTGGCTTCTAGAGAGTAAACAAAAAAAACTCATTAAGACCCCTTTTCCCGTGATATGGCACTGATCCATCACATTTTCTAAAGACTTCATCCTCATGACCTAACAAACATTCTGACCAAGTTTCATGAAAATTGGGCCATATTTGTGGCTTCTAGAGAGTAAACAAGAAATTTGTCATTAAGGCCCCTTTTCCCGTGATATGGCATCATGGATCCATTCCAATTTAGCAATTTTTAAAAGGGACCACCCAAGGAATATATCTGCCAGGTTTGGTTGATTTTGACTCAAAAATTTAGGAGGAGATGTGGTTTAAAGGAATTGTTGACAAAATAATCATTAAGGCCCCTTTTTGCGTGATATGGCACCGATCCTTCCCATTTTCAATAGACTTCATCCTCATGACCTAACAAACATTCTGACAAAGTTTCATGAAGATTGGTCCATATTTGTTGCTTCTAGTGTGTAAACAAGAAATTTGTCATAAAGGCCCCTTTTCCCATGATATGGATGGATCCTTTCCATTTGAGCAATTTTCATAAGGGACTATCCAAGGAATATTTCTTCCAAGTTTGGTTGATTTTGACCCATAAGTTTAGGAGGAGATGTTGTTTAAAGAAATTGTTGACAAAATTGTCATTAAGGCCCCTTTTTCTGTGATATGGCACGGATCCTTCCCATTTTCTATAGACTTCATCCTCATGACCTAACAAACATTCTGAACGAGTTTCATGAAGATTGGACCATATTTGTGCAGGGTTTTCGTTTGACCCGGGACCCCGGGTTTTGACGCTCGAGAAATCAAAATGATGAAATTTTGACTCTTGGAAATTCGAGCTTGTGCGTCATTTTGACTCTTGAAAATAAGCAACCATGCGTCAAGGGTCATTAGAAGTGTGTCATTAGAAGTGTGTCATATAATTGGAAAACTGTTACTTGATGGTCTGATAACACCTAGCTTGATTGGCAATTAACACATTCCGGTGATCGATACGTGTCAGCGATCGTAGGTAACAGTTTGTAGACACCTTTTAAGTTTGAACAAAAACTCCTTTGCTTAATCTCAGATCCTCATATCTAACAAAATTCATCATAATTTAAAGAAATTTTTAAATAGTAAGTCAATAAATTCAAAACGAGGATCATTTGTGAATTGTCATTGGTTTTAGTGGTTCAACTCGACTGCTTTTGGGGAAAAATAATTAGAAACTTTTACTAACATTTGCAACCTCAAAACCCTTTCCCTTTTACAGAATTTTAAGACAATACTAACCTTTTGTCTGAAATAAAGCTCCTTAGTAATCATTCCATGATAAGAAACTAATGAACTGTGAGAGTGGAAAAATTGACAGTTTATTTAAAGGCACACTTGGACAAAAGTATTATGATGATGGAAAAGTATTCAATACATTCATTTATTTTTTTCTTATTTTAAATTTGGTAATTTGATGCCATTTTAATCTTTTGTTTTCCTTTTTTTTGGGGGGGGGGGGGGGATGAAAGAGGCGGGAGGGGGGCACGATTCTCTTTTCAGACACAGTTTGACTCTTCAGATTTTCATTTTGACTCTTGGAAATTTTGACTCAAGGGTCATTGGCTCTTGGCTTTTTAATGCTAGTGAAAACCCTGTTTGTGGCTTCTAGAGTGAAAACAAGAAATTTGTCATTAAGGCCCCTTTTCCCATGATATGGCACGGATCCTTTCCATTTGAGCAATTTTCATAAGGGACCACCCAAGGAATATTTCTGCCAAGTTTGGTTGATTTGACTCATAAGTTTAGGAGGAGATGTTGTTTAAAGAAAAAGTTGATGCCGCAATGGACAGACAGACAGACGCCGGACAACAATCTATCACAATAGCTCCCTTGAGCACTTCGTGCTCAGGTGAGCTAAAAAGCCTAAAGACATCAATTTAACGCATATATTTCATCAGAAAATAAGTACTAGATAAAATCTCGCAGTCCATGTTTAGTACATCTCCCAGTATCATTTAGTTAGTGGACCCATAATAGTTCTGCAAAATTTCAGTATTACGCATTATCTTTCACAATGTTGACCGAGGTTTCCTTATGAAAATCATTAGGAACCCTCAGTTAACACTGAAACATTACGGAACTGTAACGGTTCCACTACCTTAATTTTATCAAGATAAATTTGGTATATCAAAAAGAATCCACTGACCTGTATCTGACTTGGTGAGAGAAGATGCGTACGAGAAATCGGACATGTAAGATGACGTGGAAGAGCTGCTATAGGATGTACGAGGTTCAAATGTTGTGTTCTGGCTGAAGTAAGTTGACTTCTCTGAGGAACTAGTGGCTTCTTCAGAATCTGAGGGCTGAAATTCATGTAGTAGATAGTAGTGTTGGGGAATAAGTTTCAAATCACAATAGATAATTGTTTTCTAGTTTGAATCGAAAATCAACTAATGATCAATTGTACAATCGTTTTCTTCTTTGAAATTGCTACAGCACACCAAATATCATTCCTTCGAAGAATAGAATATGGAATTTTAGCTAAAACTGATGACCTAAAAACTAATCCTTCAGATTTTTCTACAAACTCCATGGCTCAGCGTGCAGCAGTTGTAACTGCCTATAAACACAGGCTGTCCAGCACCTCTTGTTGAAAAATTAGGGCTTATTTTAGGGACAAAAATTCGAAAAATTAGGGCTATTATTAGGAATCACAATGATAAATAAGGGAATTTTAAACATCAAAATTGACCTAATAATCATTTTTCACAGGAGAAAACTAGATATAATTTTATTACAATAAAAGAATCAAACAGTATCATTGCTTTAGGTATTCTGTTGAATATGGCAAGGAAAAAATATAATTTCTGTATATTCAATAACTAAAGCTAAAGACAAAGGCATTCTTCTGTTCTTTTGCCTTTCACTTGAATAAAAGTTAATCCTTATCATACTGTTCAAGACATATCCTATAGTATGCAATGGCTATGGCAGACAATATAGAACAATATAGACTAAGAACAGCCTGCACAGACATACAGTTTTGATCTAAGCCCATACCCTGCTCTCTTCATAATAATAGATATGGTAAAAACTTGGTAAAGACTCTATGAAAGGTCCCATAAAATGTGCAATTTATTTAAAGCAAAATTTAGCGATGGAATTAAAATCTCTTACCACTTCAAATGCCTATTGAGACACAACACATTTAAGCATTATTTCTCAGGCACATTTGGAGAATTTAAGCCAAAGTTTGATCTTTAAAATGGGTAAGAAACAAATACATGTAGTCATTAAGGTACTTAAAATGCTTATACATTATGTTCACAGAACTTTCATTAATTCAGAGAAAGGTAAAGCCACAATTTTGCCCAGCAGAGGGGCTAAAAGGAAATTTTCAATCACATCTTTAACTTTATGTCAAAATATTAAATTCAAAAGCAAATGATTTCATGAAGAAGTTTGAGCTAAAGTTGTATAGAAATGGTCAATTAGACAAAGTTTGTCTTTATAATAAAAAGAATGTAACACCATATTCACTGAGGGTGCTTGTCAGTCCATTCTAATGGTTTCTGCTTTTGTGCTTTATGAAGTGAAACCTCAACATGACTGACACCAATGACAATATTGACCTGCAGAGTTGAAGAATCAAGAGATTTCAGATATTAAACACAGTAAGAATGTATTTAGAACGGATTGTTGAGAAACTTTCATATCAACACATAGTCTCTCAGTCAGACGGTTGACTGTGAAAAACTGAGAAGGAAAATTAGGAATTGCAAGAAAAAAAAGGGCTTTTTTAGGAATTTGCTTTGTTTTCTTCATTTTTTTAGGAATTTTAGCCAAGCTGAAAAAAATTAGGATTTTTTAGGAATTTTGGACATCCTGTAAACATAAAGGCACTTAAGGCAGTTACAACTTTTTCATGCTGAGCAATCAAACTGATGTCAGTCCTGTTATCAAACAATAATGGCTTTCATTTATGTGTTAGGACCTGATTAAACAATTATGAAATTTCTTTGTCGATTATCACAATTGGAAGCCCAAACCAACTAATCATCAATTATAATTGATTAATCTGCCCATCAGTAGTAGATAAATATAGAATCTGATGGCAAACCTTTCAATTTTGATTTAAGCTATATAATCATATAAACTAGAAGATGTAGGTCTAAAAGACATGTTCTGAAAAAGGGAAACACAAGAACCTTTTCTGTGACATCTAATGGTTATTTAAATCTTATATATTTTACATTGATTGGGAAACAAGTTCTAGCTACTGACCAAAAGATTTAATTAGATTAACCCCTCTTGATTCTGCTTCCTGGTAAATTCACCAGTACTCGTGCAAAATTTGTGGGCAAATGAAACAACCGAAATCGATAGACACTCCCCAAATTGAACTCATTTAACAGTTTACGCACTGATCATTTACCATACACGGAAAACATCCTCACTTATCCAAGTTGACATATGAAAATTGTCATCTTCATCTTTTTATTTCAACAATTTAAGTTATTTTGGGTTTTTTTAAGCTTGATTTTGATGACCAACCATGACCTTGACCTAACATTAAATAAACATTTCAAAAAGATGCATCTAGAATCAAAGAACAAGAGTACCAGTGCCACAATATAAGCCATCAAGGGAAATTTTCAACACAAGTACCCTTTTCCCTGAGGAAACAGAGTAGCAAAAAGTGTGGCAAAATGTACATGGCCACGTTAAGGAATATCCTGTGAAAGTTTCATTCAAATTCATCCATAATGACAAGAAATTGACAGATGGACAGAGATGATACCAATATTCAACCACCTCTGGGGGCGTATAAAAACATTAAGTTTATAAATTAGGTTAATGTTCAAATATCAGGAATACGGTTTAGAGATTTGACTTTAATAACAAGAAAGATCTTAACACACTAGACTTTGACAATAAATCTTTCTATATAGTACCAGGTACACCTATTCATGTCTGACCTACCTGTACAGGGGGTAAAGGTGGCGGAGGGGGAGGTAACTTTCTAGGGGTCACACCCTCTATCTCTGTGATGTAAAAGTCATGCCGTTTAGTCCCTGGTACAACAATATCACCCAGAAACTGATCCTTGTATTCTTCCATATACATCTGAAATAATATAAAGAACTTTTAAGTTGCAAGGGCAAAAATGGTCTCGTTTGTTTGAATGGGGTTTAACGCCACTTTCAAAAATCTTTCAACCGAGGCAACTAACAACCAATTCCTTGTATTTCTTGCACTAGCACTATAATTACAACCTTTCCTAGATTCCAGCTGTCTACAATTATCAATCCATTGGTGAAAAACAAATTGTCGAAAAGGATGAGTGCCTTTTGAGGATCAAACACATGATACTAACTGCACTTTGATGGTGGTAGGTAACAAAATAACACTTCTCTTACTGATCACGAAAAATGTAATGCTTTAGAAGACAGAATAGACTAAGATCAGCCTGAACACTACGCTGCCTACTCTCCACTTGTAACTGTTCTAGAAATTTACGTGATACTGGTCATAATGGCTCAAAAATATTCAAGACAATATTCAAAATCAGCAGAATAATGGTTTAATTTTACATCAAAAATAGTAAACAGGTATCAACACTAGCCCCAGTCCTGGTGCCCGAGACCTGTGGATTTTAGGGAGGACTGGTAGATATTACCAGGGCTTGTGCTAGCTTCTTAAATTTGGGAGTCATTGACCCTTAGAACATAAACTTCTGGGGGTCAAAACTGGTTTTGTAGGTGTCAAAAAAGAGCAAAAAATGAAAACTTATCAGTTTTTAAAGAGATATATATATTTGAAAGAACATAAACAAGAAAGTGTAGACACACTTTATTGTTTATGTTGTTTCATTTATGTAGATCTTTTGGAATAGTATGAAGAAAACAATTAATAATCTTTTATATTGCATGGGTCGCACCACTGGAAATTAAGTGGGTCAAAATGACCCCCTGCAGGAAATTTTTGAGGGTCAAAATGAGATATTTGGGAGTCAAAACCCTGGTTTATGGGTCAAACACGAGCCCTGATTACCATACTGCAGGTTGTTCAGGCCTGTTGTAAATGGCAGAACTAAGTATTTCAAATCTGTCCAATTTTGAAAAATAATTGCCTTTCCAAAACTAAAATTTGCATAACCATATGGAAAACATTGTAGAACAATTAGAAATTGCAAGAAAGTGTCAAAAGCAATTTCTTCTTTTCCAACAAATGTTTTCCTTGAAATTTATCCCTTAAATTAATAAAATTCAAACATGGTTTTTATGCAGGACCTGTTGTTTTCAGGGAGGACCTGTTATATTTTGGACTTACAGGACCTTCCCGCTGGTGGCAATAAGTAGTTAGTGTCAATCCCTTGTAAATCATTGGTTTTGATTGTGTGTTGAATGAGATTTAATGCTGCTTTTAACAATATCCAGTGTTTTCGATTGACCCGGGCCCCCTGGTTTTGACGTGCAGAAATCGAAAATGATGCAATTTTGACTCTTGGAAATTTGAGCTGGTGCATCAATTTGACTCTTCAAAAATAGCAGCCGTGCTTCAAGGGTTAAAAGAAGTGTGTCATATTATTGGAAAATAGTTAATTGGTGGTCTAATAGCACCTGGCTTGATTGGCAATTAACACACTCCGGTTATCGGATATGCATCGGTGATCGTAATTGACAGTCTTTTGACACCTGTGAAAATCAGCTAAAACCCCTTTGCTTTACCTCTATTTGCACTAAAATCAACCTATACGTGAATAATTTCAACAAAATTCAAATAGTATCTAAAAAGTAAGCCAGTAAACATCAAGAGGAGGATCAGTTGTGAATTTTCATGTGTTTTCTTGGTTGGACTCCATTTTTTTGTGAAAAATAGAAATCTTCAGAAGCCTTTGCAACTTCACAACTCTTTCCGATTCAATGTACTTACGAATAAAAACAGCATTTAGTATGAAATTAAGCTCTTTAGTAATTACGAAATTACTGTAAATTGTGGTGAACATTGATGGTGGTATACATTTTAAATGATTTTTTTCCATTTTTTTTTAATTTGAAACTTTTTTTATTTTCTTTTTTTTTTTATTTTATTCTTAATCATTTTTTTAGGGGGTTGGGGTGGTGGTGGTGAGGGGTTGATTCATGATTCTGCCACAGTTTGACGCATGAGATTTTCATTTTGACTCTTGGAAATTTTGGTTCAAGGGTCATTGACTCTTGGCTTTTGGATGCTAATGAAAACCCTGAATATCAGTCATTTCTACTGGATTATCTAACAATGGGTTCACAGTATGATTCTCTCAATAACACCAAACATCTTTTTGAGTCTCCAGCTGCTCATCCCACATCGATTTACGAGAAGCAACCATTAATGGGCGCCATATGTCTATGTGAGGATGTGAGCCTGGACAGCTGGGGATCACAAATCGAGGGCTCAGCGCGAAACGGTTGTAACTCCCTATAAACATATAGGGAGTTACAACTGTTTCGCGCTGAGCCATCGAAATACTTTTGGTATTTTATTGGTTTGGTTTTAAACCTATTTATTTTACATCAATTGGGAAACAAGTTAATACAAATTAGATTAATCCCACTTGATTCTGCTCCCTGGAAAATTCATCAGTACTTGCACCGAATGTGTGGGTCAATGAAAGAATCAAGATCCATTGCTGCGCCCAGGAATCGAACTCAGGACCTTTGGGTCAAGAGGCAGATGCTCCACCTCTAGACCATGGTGGCATTTGTTGAGAAATAGAGAGTCAAACCTCATGAATCGAAGTCCCTTCTTTTCTCTCGTAATTCAAGGAGATAGATCCATAAGCGTATCCAAACTGTTTGGCCACTTCATTGATAAGGATCTGTACAGACATGGAGCCTGGCAGATTCAAAGTGTGTTTGATGCTGCTAGAGTGAGGGTCCAAAATGTCTTGTACAATACATAGGACCTTTGCTTCCTTTGCCAATGATTAGGAATAAGCAGTAAACAGAGAAAACTAACTAATAAGTCAATTTTCTTCCAAAACCTCATAACTACAGCTTTAATTAAGCTGTAGTTATGAGATTTAAGCAGAAAACCAACAAATTGTTAGAGCAGAAATTATTAACAAACAGAAAGTCAAACCTCATGAATTGATGTCCCTTCCTTCCTCTCATAATTCAGGGAGATAGATCCATAAGCATATCCAAACTGTTTGGCCACTTCATTGATAAGGATCTGTACAGACATGGAGCCAGGAAGATTCAAGGTGTGTTTGATGCTGCTAGAGTGAGGGTCCAACATGTCTCGTACAATACACAGGACCTTGGCTTCCTGGGTAAGGTCCACATCCTGAAATCAATCAAAGCTACATATTGAAGAAATACTCTTTTTTTATTTCAAAATATAAAGTCAATCTTGCTTGAGCCACCATGTCTATCAAGCGACCATTTCTATTAAGCAACCGCTTTAAAAAGTCCCATTCTTTCAATCAAAACATCCTTAAAAGTAGGTATTGTTGATCTAAAAATTATTGAAATTGAATCCTTTCTTTTCAAAACTCAACATCTCTATGAGACGATTCTTTTAATTTATAACAACATAGAATTTTGAGAATTTCGCAATCATATGCATATTAAATAAAAAACAAGGATCATTCCATTGAAATTTGGTTGATATACAAAAATTAGATTCTGAGAAAATGATTTTCAAATTTTCCACTATATAAGATATAGAGAAATGACCTCTGCCCATAAAATGCATATTTCCCATCCGATCACAATGATTTTTTGTAGACTATTAAAGGGTCACCCAAGGATCATTCATGTAAAATTTAATTGGTATCCATTGATTAGAAACTGAGAAATCTCACTTTTTACCATATTTGGAAATTAGCCACGCCCCTTAAATCCATGTTTTTCATTGGATCAAAATTTCTTGAACAACTTTGAAAGAGGGTCACCCAAGGATCCTTTCTGTGAAGTTTGGTTGAAATCCATCCAATAGTTTCTGAGGAGAAGATTTTTAAAGAAAAGTTTACGACCGCACGCACGCACGGACGGACGGACGCACGACGGACACAACGCCATGACAATAGCCCCAGTGGCTTTCAGCCAGTGGAGCTAATGATGTTTCTTATTTGTAAACAAAGCATGTATTAAGCGGCCATTATTTTTAAACAGCTGATTTTTGTTGGTCCCTCTAGTGATCCCTTGCTACAAGTTTGACCGTACAATCATTTTTCATTGATATTAAATGTTAGTATTCTGTGATTGCGGTACTTATTGGAATCCTCTAAAAAAGTCAATTCAAATAAGTACTCAAAAACTGGTACATATACCAGAATGTAAACATGAATGAAAGAAAACATAGGCTCTAGTAAGGATGTGGAATTCCCTTCCCTGATTTGCCCAACTCTTGCTTTTCTTCCGACATACTATAAAAATTTTTCCTACAAGTAAGTTTGTCAATGGAAAAGTGGGACTTTTGAGCATAGCTTTCAAAATCAAGATTTTTGTAATTTTAGGATTTTGTTAACAATGTTAAGAATGTCCCCTATCACTTTTGGCTTCATGCTTTGTATATGAATTTTGTTTCATAAACTAGTGACCCATGAGGGCCTGAGACCGCTAGACTGACTCTTTATTAGCCAGTAGCCTATGTCTTGATAGTCAGTGTTCCCTTTTTTTTTGATGACCCCCAAAATTGTCTAAGAAATATTCTTTTTCTAGTTTAAAGGGGGTCAAAATGTGGCAAAATGTCCCCCAGTTTTGAACATAGAGGGAATACCCTGAAATAGAAACATCAAATTTACTATTCATCATGTAAAGGATTAGTTGAAAAACCTCCATGATGCACTCTCATTGGTTGAAAAACTCCTGTACAGCTAGCAGTCGACCTAAAATGGACCTGCTACAGCTAACCACTTCCTTTGATAAGACATGACCAACTTTTCCTTTGGTAACTTTTTCCTCCAAAATAAAATTACACTTTTGAATATCCTCATAAGCTGGAGGATATCTACCAGTTCATATTCAGATATAATCAATGCAGATATAATCACGGATATTAGCTACTTTCTATACAATTTTATCTTTATTTTAACTATACCCCACCCACCAGTTATAAGCTGTTCGCTTGGACTTCTTGAAACAGAAAGAGGAAATTAAATGGTTACCGAAGATGGAACAATTTCGGTTTTTTCTGTGACAACCATATCGGAACTTTGTCTATTTATGTTCTGCCATTTAAAGGTGGGAGATACATGTTTATTGTGTGCGTATTCGATTTTCAGTTTATTGCGAAAATTTCATGAATGGCTTTTGAAATCTCGTTGCGTTCTCGTATCTTCCGAGATTTAATTTCGCAACTTCCTTTTCCGCTTTGACCAACCTACCATCATGAGGTGAAATTCGTTGTTATGTTTCGATCTAATCGCATCACTGTCCTGATTCAATGAAAAGTCTGAAGAATAGATTACGTTAGTTAATCATTGAGCAGTTTACTATTTTATCTGTGAAGTTATGCGCCATAGTCCACCCAGTACTGATATGAAAGCATAACATCACAACATTCCTTACCAAAGAAATGAAACAAGACAAGCTTTGGCCCTGCTGACAATATATAAGATTACTATCATAAATCATAGAATATCTAATGACACAGGCATATCATTTCCTATTTCTTTGAAATGTCACTTCACCAAAGCATCTTTACTCCGTCCAAATGGCACCGCAGAGACACCTACCCCAATGTTCAAGAAAAAGATGACACCTTGTCCATTATATTGATGGTCGAATATTGAAGGTTTTGGCAGTTGTTATCCTGGGATGATTAGTTTGTAGCATTTGTCTCTTGCAAACCAGTTGCTGTGATATCAGCAGTTGGTGGCGTGCGGCTACCGAACTGTCAATCTAGAGGTTCCTGATTCGATCCCAGAGGGTGGCACGCTTTCCAAAGATTCTTTCACCAATGAGTTGAGGATCATAGACCAATGTGAGATAGCAGCTGGATGCTAGGAAAGCCAAAGGTGAAATGGTAGTACTGGTGGAAGAAATACCAGGTATCCATTGTTAGGTGCTCCAGCCTCTAGCATAAATTTTTGAAAGCTGTGTAAAACAGCATTCAAACAAAAACAGGGTTCCCAAAAACCCTCAAATGGGGGTTTTTCACCCCCAATTTGAATCTTGTACCCCCAATTTTTGCAAGTAGCCTTCTTTGTTTCATGTAAAGGGGGTACAAGTATGCTGTGAAATGACTGTTTTCACCCCAAATTTTAAAGTCAGTGGGAACCCTGGAAAACTTGCTAAAGGATGAATTGTCACTTGATTGGTATATGTATATCTCGGACTGGATAGAATGTAGTTGTGCTGGTAGAACAGAATCCAGTTAGGTGCACCACCAGCCACCCCATCTTGTACTGTTGAGAGAAGCATCGAGTTATAATTTGAGCTTGTTCATTTTATTGATCATTTAAAGTAGAGTGTGATTTTTAGCTGTATTCTCCCACATCAAAAGATCAGGGGCTTATTGATTTACCATTGTCCATCCATCTGTCAGTCTATCTCTAAAACTTAACCCAAAACTTTATAAATGCCAATTACTTGAAGGCAATTCAAATAATTATACAATGCTCATTTTTTGTATGATGATAGATCTCTATAATGTGCATCCACAGATATGAAGGTCAGTCATGTTACAAGGTCTTCTTTCAAGGTCAAATTTCTTAAAAAAAAAAAAAAAATGCGGGCATCAATGATTTACAAACTCATCTTGATCATTTATTTTTATTTATTTTTTTTGTTGTTGTTCAAATTTTCAGTAAAGTATCAAGAGACACGCTAAATGAGGCTATTGCCGGTGTCCTGAAAGGAGCCCAGGAGAAGAAGAGAAAGTTTACAGAATCTGTAGAACTGCAAATCTCCCTGAAGAACTATGATCCACAGAAGGACAAACGTTTTGCTGGCACCATCAGGTTGGGCTGCATTTTAGCGTCAAACTTGTACCGCCAACATTATCTCACATTGCAGGCCTGGTCTTCAATTTTTCAAATCTTTCCCTTGTAAGAGACAATTATTTCCCAACATTAAGGCAAGGGTTAGAATGATCGTATTCACAATTATAATATTCTTTTTGCAGTTACAGATGAAAGGGATTGGGTGGTAAAGTTGGTCCAATATCTTTACTTCTCAATGAAACTATATGTTGTGGATACTCATTCAACTTTGCAAGACAATAACAATGGGTACCCACAATACAGGGTTTTTGCAAACATTCATAAAATATTTAAATACTAACTCTTGTCATGCTGAATCCGGATTATTCCTGCCGTAGCAGGAGCTATAGACAAACATCAACCTGCACATATTAGCAGTCTGATCTTTGTCCATACCACCTGTTTTTCCTTTATTGAGACCAGAAAAGCTAGAAAATTTAATTTTCAAAATGAAACCTAATTTCATTTAGTGAATCCAGAGTTTTGAGCACTTTGATTTTGTTGCAGTTTTGTCAAGATTTTTTATTCAGCATGACAAGGGTTAAAATCCTAAATACCCCCTCTATCTGTAGCTCTGCATAAAAATAGAGAGCTAAGGAAATGTGAGCCTGTGCGTGGGATTTCCAACAATTTCAAATATGCGCAAAGTAAAGACTCATCAGCCTGTGCATCCGCACAGTCTGACCAGTCTTCACTGCTCTTTTTGTAGATAGATAAGGTCTGAAATAATCTGTAGACCATCAGGTAACTTTATATATTCAGTAATGTGACTTTCAAGGCTGCTCAATGTTTGCACCTCAGTAACATTTCAAATTGTTTGAAATGTCACACACAGGCTCATATATGTCTAAAAGTTCAACTACATCATTCTACTTAAAATGAAGTCTTGAAAGCTGTAGTTTTAGCCGTTGGACCATTGGCCATTTTTGACAAGTCTTCAAAGTACAAAATACACATCAACATTATAATTTTTTATAAATACCCGATTTTGATTCAAGCCTCGACAGATTTACCTGTAATGTGAGGATAATGCTTGGTAGTTGAGCTCTGCCCAACGGACCTTCACCCAGGGTCTTAAAATAACTGGGTAGGTGTTGGAACATTAACTTGTACCCAACACCGACCATCTTACTTGCAGCCTAGCTTGTCAATTTTCATCAACAAAACAGGTAAGTTGTCAAAGCAATAAAATGAGTAAAAGGATGCAGACAGCATTACAAAAAGGGGGGGGGGTGAAAAGAAACCAACCTTTGTGGTAGAAAACATTGTAGAAAGAGTAGAAATTTCTTATAACAACCAAGTTCTCTTTTTTCCTCAAAATTTTCTTAACTAAAAAATAGAAAGAACATCCTGGACATGCTAAAATTTTCCACATGTTCCTTTTGAATTATTATCTGCAACATCTCTTGTTGTGAACAGAGCTAAAAAATTGAAAGCAAATTTGTTTGTTGAATTTTTCTTCTATGACCAAGGGAGTCCACTGGACTCCTGACATAAAAAAAAGGGGGAGTCTAAACTTGAAATAAGGAGTCTAGGACTCCCTGTTGTGTCATTCCTGCTGGATTTATAACATTTTGAAAGAGAAGCCGATGGGGGCAATCATTCTTTCTGACTATTTGTCTCTCACCAATGGGTTGATAATCGTAGACCCATGTGAGATAGCAGCTGGAGGCTAGGAAAGGATTTGGTGGTTGAACTGGTGAGAGAAATACCAGAAAACCATTGTTAGGTGCTCTAGCCGCCGCGATATAACTGAAAAATGTTGAAAGGGGGTTAAACTCCATTCAATAAATAAATCAACCGGATCTTAAATAAAAGAGACAAACAATTCCAGTGATGGATACTTGTCGAAATTTAATCTTTTATAGCTTCTCTGGCCAGTGAGCTAATTACATGACTTCAATCATGCAGCTGTCTGTGTGCTCTTGTGCTTAAAATTTTCTTGTAATATCTTCTCCTTCCAAAACGATAGGCCAATTTTAACCAAATATGGCAGAAATGTGCCTTGGGTGGCTGTCTTCCAAAGTTGTTCTAGAAATTTTGAATGAACCCCCAACTATGTGTGTGGTAGGGCAAAGCTTATTTTTCACTTTGAAATCTTCAAAATCATTTGACCAATTTCTACAAAACTTGGAATGAATGTTCCTTGGAGGACAATGTATCTTAGTTGTTCCACAATTTTAATTGAAATGTGGGCATTGCAAGGCTGGGCTTACTTTCACTTTAAAAATCTCCTTCTTAACCATTGAGCAATTTTCAATAACACTTGGCATTAACTTTCCGTAAGTGACCATGTTCTGATGTAGATTTCTAAATTTAGAATATCTCTTTTTCCAATCTGGAGAGGTTATAGCCAGTGGAGCGATACGGGGCCTACGGTATGAAGATTCAAATCAATAGAGTATATAAAATATTGGCTTGAATACCAAAAATTTTGGGATTTTAACCCTTTGCTGTTTAATCCCTGCTTTTTACGTGCCTGTGATTTTATGATTGAGCAAACATTGTGAAAAAAGAAGAAATTGCTTATGACTAGCAATTTCTTCTTTTTCCACACTATTTTCTACCCTACAGAATGGTTATTTTTCAAATTAAATCCACTTTAAATTTTCATCTGCAAAACCTTTGAATTTGGACAAGTCCAAAATTTTGTAAAACAGGAAAGGGTTAATATCTGAATAGTAAGAGTTGTTCTTTTATAGACTAGGAGACTTTGCTTTCAGGTTGCCACATGTCCCCAAACCAAAGATGAAGATTTGTGTATTGGGAGACCAGGTTCACTGCGACCAGGCCAAGGCTAATGATGTCCCCTGTATGGATGCAGACTCCCTGAAAAAGCTCAACAAGGACAAGAAACTGGTGAAAAAATTAGGTAACTGCATGGCTCAGAGTTTTTGTGTTACCTTGATCAAAGTTTGACAATTGTGTTTAAACAGCATTTGTTTGCCTATTTTGTTGAAATATTCGATAGTTTTAGCCATTGTCATGCTGAACCCAGAGTATAACTGCTTTGACAGGAGGTATAGGCAAAGATCAGAGTGCCCATATTTGTCTTTACCACCCATTTCCTCTTAAGCAGAGACATTATGAAAATTGATATTAGGGCTTGTGTTAGTTTTGCAAGTCAAATTCAGGAGTCATTGACCCAAGAATTTATAGGGGTCAAAACTTGAAAGGACCAAAACAGTTACATAACTGGATGATGTGTAAATATTTCTTAGTTATGCTGATTAAGGTAATGATTAAGCAACATTTCAGAACTCATGATCTTTCACAATGTTTACAGAGGTGAAATCATTATGAAACATCGGTATCACTGTTTTAAGTTCACTACTGTCTGCAAAACTAGTGAGATTTTATGGAAGTAGTTGATTGTTTCCCATGCATTTGACAGAAGGCTGGACAGTTATTTTGTAAATTTGAATAACTTCAATGATTTTGTTACCAATTTTTCAGCCAAGAAATACAGCTCTTTCTTAGCGTCAGACACCCTGATCAAGCAGCTACCCAAGATTCTGGGACCAGGCTTGAACAAGGCTGGCAAGTTTCCAGCACCCATGTCACACCAGGAATCTATGTTGAATAAGATTGAAGAAAGCAAGGCAACGATCAAGTTCCAGTTGAAAAAGGTTAGTATCTTTAAGGGAGTATTACATCTTTAATCTGAGACAAATGGAGGGTTCTGGTCCTGGGTTTGATTCCGAACAGCCACACTCGGCCTTTCCGAATACTTGCTTTCCACCAAAGGGTTGATGACTATAGACCTTTGTGGGATAGCAGCTGGAGGCTAGGAAAGAATTAACTGGTTGTACTGGTGTGAGAAATACCAGTTATTCATGTTTGGTGCTTTATCCGCTACAATATGATAACAAGATTGTTAAAATTGGTGTTGAAACCAATCCAGACTATCTAAAGAAAATAAACCTTTATCCTACTGATTTAAACAAATAACCAATTTTTGGTACAATTTCCACCTGTTTGGATGAATTTTTTCTCTTCAACTATTCAGTAGAAAACAGGCAGTGTATGCTTTTATCAGACTGCATGTCTGTGGAGGCTGTATTTAGTCTATACTTTTTGCCAAAGTTATATATTCAACAGCAATATGTGGTGTACAGAAGCAAAAGCTTAAGGGTAAAAAAAAAACTTAAAGCATATCTACAAATATCAAGACCCAGGTAGCTCAGTCGGTAACATGTTGAGCTGTCAATCCAGGGATTATGAGTGAATCCCCCCTGGCCCAACTTTCATACAACATTTGAAAAAAGTCATCCTGACATGTGTTATTTCTCTCCCACCAATGGCTGAATGTTGTAAGCCAAAGTTTGATTAGCAGATGGTGGCTCTGAAATGTTGTGGTTTTATTGTTAGAATTGATCAGAAATTATTTGTAGGTGCCCAAGCCAGTGATGTTACTTCAATACTGTTGCATCATTTTCATTTTGTACTGCATAAAGACAAATAGGAGACTCTATACAGAGGAGTCAGTGCAAAACTTTCTGTAATTACTTTTATCTTATAACTATACAAATATCCGTATGATAACAACCCGTATGATATTTTTTATGATATCACATAGTTATTTTTAGAACAATAATATCATACAGTTATTTTTAGAAACTAGCATTTAAGTTAGAAACATCGACTAAAACAAGACAAAAAGAGGTTATAAGATAAATATAATACGTACTAAGTGTATTGTATGAAAAAATATCTAACTCGGTTGTGAGAATTGGTAATTGTCTCGGCAGAGCCTCGACAATGATCAATTCTCCCAACCTCGTTAGATATTTTTTTCCATACAAAACACTAAGTACGTATTATATATTTACCTATGGGCACTCATTATAAGTTGTAATACAGGGTTTTAGTTTCCCATCAACAAATTGGGGTCCCAAGGACTCAATAGCTATGCTCACAGGGGTCATTGCTTAAGTATTTGGAGTCCCTGCTATAAATATGGTCTACATGTATTTTCTTTGAGGTATCTTCAAGTTTATGTTGAACTGTTAAATTTTCTCTGGATTAGCTTTACAAGGTATTGAATACATAATTTTTTTAGAATCAACTTTAGAGAAGAATTGAAGACTGTGTTAAAACAGTCTTCAATTCATCTCTGAAGTTGATCCACAGAGGGTCCTAGGGACTCACATTAGAATGTTTTGAGAGTCCTGGCCACTTATTTAAGTGTCTCAGACTCGCAAAACCTGCATCCCTTAAAACCCTGTGTAATAGTTTCATATTGACTTGATAAAAATCTGTCTGTTTAGCTGGACTGTTTTTCGAGGTATTGCTATAGCCTTGGTGTTGTCGTCGTTTTAAAACATATATATTTTGTGATATCTCTAGTTCTACTGAAGGCATTCACTTGAAACTTGGCACACATGTTCAGTGTTCACCATCATAAGAGCAACCTATACTATCAAGGCATGATTCTTGATGTATTTTGAACAAATTTTCTCCCATTTCTAATATAGATTTTCAACTCTTATCAGCACCCAACAGCATAGGCATCTGTTAGTGATGCTTTGGTGGTGTAATCTGAGGTGCGTTTTTTAGAGCAAGATGAAAATCCTGCTAAATAAGATTATTTAGAGGTTGTAAGAAATTGATTTTCAGTGAAAACATTCCATGTTGTCAAGGCTACTCCTTATGAGCCAATGCAAAACCATCTTCATTTCCTCATTAAGATATCAGATTCTTAATAAGCTGCTTGAAAATTTTAATGTAAAAAACACTGCATCTTAAAAATCTTAATAAGATTCTTTAGAATCTTAATCTAAGAAACGCACATCTGCATTTTATTTATTCAAAATTTATTGTTACCTAGACATAACAGGGTAAAGTTTTGGGCCCAGACTTCCAAAATTCAATTTCTATCAATAGGGGTAAGACATTCTCCCAAAAAATCTATAGGCCCAGCTCTAATTCTAGCGGTCATGGCCAACTTGGCCCCTGCTTGTCTTTTTTCCTGCAATACACAGTATTTTCACTCCTTTTTTTCAGGGCCCAAGGTTATAAAACTTTTCTCAGACTCGATTCGAACTTATCTCAAATTTTAATTTTAGATTAAAGCTGTGATTCTGTTTTAATTACTCATTTTAACTTCTGGTATTAGCATTAAAGATAATATTAATAAGTTGTTATAAATAACAACTTATTAATATTATCTTTTATTTTCATACATTTATTTTAATTTAAAGTTTGAGAAAATTGAGCCTGAATTTAAAATTTGAGTAAATTGAGCCTGAGCCTGAGAAAAGTTTTATAATCTTGGGCCCTGGTATTGTGTTTAGTCCATTCTTTGACAGCAGATTTATATTTTCACCCCTATTTCAGGTATTGTGTTTATCAACCTGTGTTGGACACGTGGCTATGACCCAGGAACAGCTATACCAGAACATCTCACTGGCCATCAACTTTCTGGTGTCTCTGCTCAAGAAAAACTGGCAGAATGTAAAGGCCTTGTATATCAAGAGTTCCATGGGAAAAGTTGTGCGGATATATTAATCTATACTGTTTTGACTCTGTAGATGTCAATAAATTCAAGAGAGAAAAAAGAGAAGGGTCTTTTGTATACTTATTATTTCATGTTGCAAGAATAAAATAGGAGCATGATTTCTGTCCTATTACTCGGCTATTTACTGAATACTATTCATATTTTTTTTAAGCCTGATTGCAGTGATAAAGAAATTTTTGTTTTTCTTCCAAATCCTCATAACAACAGCTTGTAAGCTGTAGTTATAAGGTTTGGGATGAAAATTGATGACCATTGTTACAATAACAGTTTGGCGTGTTTGCATCTGATTTAGCTTAGCGTAGGACCTGCCATCCAGGAGGAACCTTCAAAGATCTGAAAATTTGTTGGAATTCTTTGAAAGAAAATCCATTGAAAACCTTTTTAAAGCAATTTTGTGAGAAAACCATTAAGTTCAGGCCATGAAGTTTGTTTGGGAAAGAATTATACAAACCATGTTTTTCTTAAAGCCTGTGTATTTGCTTTAAAATTAATATGGACAGATATAGAAGCTTGATAAGATAATATTTATTGATAAAAAGGTCAATGGTATTTCCTTATCTAAATGGATGGCAGCCAAAAACTATAAAAGATGGGTGGGTTTTTAGCTCACCTGAGCACAACATGCTCAAGGAGAGCTTTTAGGGTGGTCCTAAGTCCATTGTGCGTCGTCCCTTGTCAACAATTTGAAAAACTTCTTCCCCTGAACCACTGGGCCGATTTCAATGAAACTTTGCCAGAATGTTCTTTGGGTGATCCTCTTTAAAAATTGTTCACTAAATTCTGATTGGCCCATAAATGTGGGCGTAGCATTTTTTCACTTTGAAATCATTGAATGGCATCTCCTCCTGGACCATTGGGTCAATTTCATTGAAACTTTGCCAGAATGTTCCTTGGGTGACCCTTTTCAAAAATAGTTCGTAAAATTTTGATTGGCCAATAAGTATGGGTGTGGCAGGACAAGTGGCCAATAAGTTTGGGTGTGGCAGGACAAGGCTTATTTTGAGCCCGAAATCTTTGGACTACATATCCTCCTGAATCACAGTGCCGATTTCAATGAACATTTACAACAATGTTCCTTGGGTGACCCTTTTCAAAAATTGTTCGCAACATTTTGATTACCCCAAAGAAATGGGCGTTACAGGGCAGGGCTTATCTTGAGCACAAAATCTTTGAACAAGATCTGAATTACTCGGCTGATTTCAATGAAACTCAACCAGAATGTTTCTTGGGTGACTCTTCAAAAATTGTTTGTGAATTTTGATTAGCCCATAAGAATGGGCGTGGCAGGGTGGGGCTTTTTTTTTTGAGCCCAAATCTTTAAACAACATCTCTTGAACCACTCGGCCGATTTCAATGAAACTTTACCAGATTGTTCCTATGATGACCCTCTTCAAAATTAGTTTGCACAATTTGATTGGCCCATAAATATGGGCATGGCTGGAGGTCTTATTTCGAGTAGCATCAGTAAAAATGGGTAGCCAGGGTCCATTTTCACTTCAAAATTCTTGGAATAACATCTCTTCAACAATTAGGCAAATGTGAATGAATCTTTGTTAGAAAGTTACTTGAATGGGTTCCACTGGACCAATAAAATTCAGGTGAGCGGTTAAGGGCCATTTTGGCTCTCTTGTTATCATTAATTATTGTCTTAAGCCACAATTTCCATAAGAGACCGCCTTTTATTGGTCGCTTAACGCAGGTTTTTATGTAGATGGCTGATATTGACTAGCTTTTTAGCTCACCTGAGCACAACGTGCTCAAGTGAGCTATTGTGATCACCTTTTGTCCGGCGTCGTGCGTCGTCCGTCAACAATTTCTTTAAACGACATCTCCTCCTAAACTACTAGGCCAATTTTAACCAAACTTGGCAGAAATGTTCCTTAGGTGGTCCCCTTTAAGAATTGCTAAAAGAATTGAAATCGGTGAAAAACTCTGGTTGCTATGGCAACCAAAGTTAAAAATTTAAGAAAATCTTTAAAATTCTTCTTCTTCTGAACCAGCAGCCCTACAGCCTTGAAATTTGGTATGGATGATCAGCTCATAGACCATAATAAAAATAGCTAAAATCATATCTGTTGGGCCACTAGGTGCGGAGCATCAGGGTGGAGGGGGTAGTACTTTGGGTAAATTTTGTAATCTTTAACCTTCTTCTTCTTCTGATCATGAAGGCCTACAGCCTTAAAATTTTGCATGTATCCTCACCTCATAGACCTTAATAAAAATAGCTTAAATCATATCTGTAGGGCCACCAGGTGCAGAGCACCAGGGGGGAGGGGGTAGTACTATGATGAAAATTTTGTAATCTTTAACCTTTTTCTTCTTCTAAACCAGGAGACCTACACATTTGAATATTGGCATGGATGATCAGCATATGGACCTTTATAAAAATACCTAAAATCTTAAATGTAGATTCACCAGGTGCGTAGCACCAGGGGGAGAGGATAGTACTTTATTGAAAATTTTGTAATCTTTAACCTTCTTCTTCTTCTGAACCACAAGCCCTACAGACTTGAAAATTGGCACGGAGGATCAGCTCATAGACCTTTATATAAATAGCTAAAATCATGTAAAGCCACCAGGTGCAGAGCATCAGGGGGGAGGGGGGAGTACTTTTGTGAAAATTTTGTAACTTTAATCTTCATCTTCTAATGAACCAGGAGCCCTACAGACTTCAATATTGGCATGGATGATAAGCATATGGATCTAAAATAAAATAGCTAAAATCATGAATGTAGGGCCACCAGATGTGGAGCATTAGGCGGCAGGGGGTAGTACTTTGGATCAATTTTGAAATCTTTAACCTTATTCTTCTCCTGGATCAGGAACCCTACAGACTTGAAAATTGTCATGGGTGATCAATATATTGACATTAATAATAGCTAAAATCATGACTGTAGGGTCACCAGGTGCTGAGTGTCTTGGGGAGGGGGTAGTACTTTGGATCATTTTTAGCTCCACTGGCTGAAAGCCACTGGGGCTATTGTCATGGCGTTGTGTCCGTCGTGCGTCCGTCCGTCCGTCCGTCCGTGCGTGCGTGCGTCCGGTCGTAAACTTTTCTTTAAAAATCTTCTCCTCAGAAACTACTGGATGGATTTCAACCAAACTTCACAGGAATGATCCTAGGGTGACCCTCTTTCAAAGTTGTTCAAGAAATTTTGATCCAATGAAAAACATGGATTTAATGGGCGTGGCTAATTTCCAAATATGGTAAAAAGTGAGTTTTCTCAGATTCTAATCAATGGATACCAATTAAATTTTACATGAATGTTCCTTGGGTGACCTTTTATCAGTCTACAAAAAATCATTGTGATTGGATGGAAAATATGCATTTTATGGCGGAGGTTATTTCTCTATATGTTATATAGTGGAATCTTTGAAAATCATTTTCTCAGAATGTAACTGATGGATATCAACCAAATTTCACTGGATTGATCTTTAAGTGACCCTTCATCAGTCTACAAAAAATCATTGTGATTGGATGAAAAATATGCATTTTATGGGCGGAGGTCATTTCTATAAATGTTATATAGTGGAAAATTTGAAAATCATTTTCTCAGAATGTAACTGATGGATATCAACCAAATTTCACTGGAATGATCCTTGAGTGACCCTTTATCAGGGTACCAAAAATTATTTTGATTGGATGAAAAATATGCATTTTATGGGCAGAGGTCATTTCTCTATATGTTATATAGTGGAAAATTTGAAAATCATTTTCTCAGAATCTGTTCTTTGGATATCAACTAAATTTCACTGGAATGATCCTTGAGTGACCCTTTATCAGTGTACCGAAAATTATTTTGATTGGATGAAAAATATACATTTTATGGGTGGAGGTCAATTCTCAATATGTTAGATAGAGGAAACTATGAAAAACATTTTCTCAGAATGTAACAGATGAATATCAATCAAACATTTTTGGTATGATCTTTGGCTGACCCATTATCATGCAGCCAAAAATTATTTTGATTTGATGAAAAATATATCTTTTAATAGCAGAGGTCATTTCTCTATCTGTTATATAGTTGAAACTTTGAAAATCATTTTCAACATCAGTAAAACCCCAAATATCTAAAAATCTAGTCAAAACATTTATTTGCTTTTACAAGAATTTCAAGCCTGTGGAGCGACTCAAGCCATTCATGGCTTTCTAGTTGAAATCTTTAAAACTTCTTCTGATGAGCCAGGAGTCCTACAGACTTGAAAATTGGTATGGATGATCAGCATATGGACATATATTGAATTAGCTAAAATCATGACTGTAGATTCACCAGGTGCAGAGCATCTTGGGGGAGGGGGGAGTGCTTTGTTGAGAATTTTGAATCCCTACAGCCTTTATATTTGACATGGATTGATCAACTCATTAAAGAAAACTTTAAAAGTCTCAGACTCAGCCTGTATATCTGGCATAGATTAGCTGATCACAGACCTTTTATGGAAAAAGCTTAAACAAATAATGTCCAGGGGAGGAGCAGAGGGGGGGGGGGAATGATTATTTCAAATGTTATCTGATTGAATAAGTGAAAATCTCTTTTTCTGTGGTTGCATGGACATACCTAGGTAATGAAGCTTTTTTCTCAGGTGAGCGACCCAGGGCCAACAGCCCTCTTGTAATGCAAAGGACTTTAGCCCTGGGGTCGTGCAACTTTCATCAAACATATGAAATGAATCTATGTGACGCAAGTCATTTGTCTTCCGCCAATTGATGTATTATCAGTAGTATACCCGAGTCGGACGAGAATCCAGTGGCTCGGATGAAATTACGTGGTTGAATTGGTGTGGCGAGGTGCACCAGATTCCGTGAAATAACTGCAATAAAGTTAAAAGTGGCGTTACAAATCAATACAAAAAATCAAAGGAGGGTGTACCGGTATATTGGTTTCACCATGTCTGTCCGTCTGTTGACTTTTTCGTTCCCGGACCTCGAGAAACTGCACTGTAATCATGAAACTTTATACAACTGTTGAACATTTGAAGAACCCTGTCGTGCTTGGGTCATGAAGGTCAGTCGCAATTGAATTTCGTCTGAAAACCATTCACGGAACTGGGACATTACTGGTAGAGGTAATTGTCCGCTCTACAACCGGTCTGTTACAATCTCGAGCCGCCGTGATACAACTGAATAACTTAAAATGGATTAAAATCCATTAGTAAAAGCTTTCGTCATAGCACAGTTAGATGCGCGTTGGGATTCCCAATCACCGGGTACCAACAGAAAGTTCAATCTTCGACTACGTCGCACATCATTTCCGACATTTGTCTACCACCAAAGGATGAAATATGGGGCCAACTTATTTCCGACCCTCTTTCGGGTCAGGTTTAGACTGGTGTCACTGTCGAATATCAGAATATCCTATTCTATGCTATTCTGATAGTCGATATGTGGACCAGTCTTGAGCTGGTAGCCCGCTTTCTGAGAGATACTCTGATGTTGCGGGCAACAGTACCCGCCCAGGGTCAGAAATAAGTTGGCCCATGGTAAACTATTGGAATGAGTAGCTGGAGGCCCGGAAAGGATTAAGTACAAGAGAAATGTCATGTATTGTATGGTATTGTGCTCCAGTTGTCACAGTATGACTTAACAATTATTATTCATAATTAATGCCCTGGCAGGGCGGAGCCAGAGTAACGGGTAATTGCACTTAAGATTAAGGTAGATCAGCTTTTATTCATAATTAATTACTTAAGCTTTTGATAGCACATGAATATCTCGGGACTTTAAATCGTAGGTTGGAAACCAAACCCTCGTAACTTCAGCTTGTCCAAGCTGAAGTTACGAGGCATTGGTAACCCAACGATGAAATATGTTCATTTTCTCTAAGCACGTGAATCATTTTGGTTTAAGGGTACAGTTATTTGCACGCGTTGACGATAAATACGGACTTAACTTTTGAACGAACCCAAAATATTGAAAAGTAATCTCGGCAAATTACGTCACTGCTTAGCCCCGCCCTGCCAGGTCATTTATTGCGCAGAATACTTACTATGACATTATAGCATGTACAAACAAACAATCCATTAAAAAAACGGACTCCACGCTTGGCTGTAAATGCTCGACGGTGAAAAAAACTAAGTCGAAAAGGGGCATAGTTTGCACAAAATGGTTCTAGAATTGTCACCCCTTGATAGTAAAGATTGATCTTAAGGCGGTGAACATATCTGCTAAGTTTCAAGTGAATGTCCTCAGTTGAACTAGAGATATCACAATATGTCAAAGTTTTCGTTATACGGCGGCGACAACAACAACGACGACGCCACAAAGGCTATATAGCAATACCTCGGGTTTCCTTCGAAAACAGAAGAGCTAAATATTCTGCTTTATACCACTTAAGCAGTGAGTGTCTTAACCAATCAAAAGTTAAAGCAAATTTTGAGGTTTTTATGTCATGAATGAGTCACTTTTACCTTGACATTGTTATGCATGTGGTGGTCCTGTCACTAGCAACTCACAATAACTCATGTGGAGTTTCAAGGCTCTTTGACTTACCAATCCAAAGCCACAGCTAATATTAGTTTTTTCCACAAAATTTGACCTTACTGATGTCCTTGAACTTGGTACCAACAGAAAGTGCTTGTTTTAGGTAATCATTATGTGAAATATGAAGGCCATATCACGAAAGAGGGTAAAAAACTAGGACACCTCTGCAAATCTTGAAACTTTTAGTATTTTAGAGGCAACATATTTGACTCAATTATCTTGAAATGTTATCGTAATGTTTGTCTTTTTGATGCCTTAGAATTTTGTTGAGCCAGTAATGAATTTTGAATAAGTAGTTTTGACATTGTGCCACCTTTGTGGACTAGATGCCTCAGGTGATCGCCGAAGGGCCAATGGTCATCTTGTGTACTGTTGCAACCGTATCATATGTTCATGTGAGCGACGTCCCCAGAAGACGGTTTCTCGTTACGGATTAAGAGTAAGGATACATAACGAAACTACTGAGATGTGAGAACTACCGTGCACGATGTAAAGCACCATTTCAAGGGGCATCGGTTTTAACGCGTGCAAGGCGAGATAGAACTTAAAAGCAGTCAGCACCTGAGCACATAGCAATGTCATAAATAAAAAAATGTATGAACATTCCTCAGGAGGTATTCTTTCAAATCGGCCGAGAAATTGAAAACGGGCATGATGGGCTAACGATACTTCATAAATTCCGTCTGGATTGCAACCTTTCACAAAATTTGCCCATTTTTGCGACCATTTAAAGAAGGGTTAATCAATTTTCAAGATTGATTTTATCACGATTTAACCCGTAAATGATTTTCATCATTTAATATCGAAGCTGTACCGTGCTAAAACGAGACATGAAAAATGTATACTTTACTCCAAAAGAAACGTCCACAAAATATAAATTGAGATAATTAAAAATCCTTAAACGAATTTTAACATTTCTTATCTATTTTTGGTAGAACATATAGCCGCGTGTATGGGATGAAATAATGATGCTATCCGAAACCCTTGATAACAGATACGCCTCGCTTGACAACACTAAAATCGTTCACAACAATCAAAATGATTAATCTACAAGAATTAGAGTACAGTTTTTGCAAGTGAGCTCTACCGCAATTTCCCCTCAATAAATCGGTTTAAAAAATGATCGTATTGTCAAAGATATTTCGTAATCCTCTCTTATTGCTTGACTGGAGAGTTGAAAGGTATTCATCCTGTGATTATGGTGAAGACCCGCCTGAAAAAAGATAAAAAATGGAAACGAATGCGTAAGGACAATTGACGAGCTACAGTTTATACGGCAATTATCAAGCGGACTTTCGTAACGTCATCTTTTTAAAGAAATCTTGCTTGTAAGACGCTATATTGAGCGTTTACAGAGTCGTCATGTCAAACAGATTTATTTATCGGTAGTGAGCTAATGATTGGCCGCTGTATTCAAACAACAGTACGACTTGATGTCGGTATTTTGCCTTCGCAGTGACGGGCAAATACTTAAACACGTGGTTAGTTGCACAATTCTTTGAAAATCAATCGAAAAACTGATCAAGCGTTTCACAAATCATCCTTCAATTTTCAGGAACAGTTTGAAGTTTGTATCGATAGTGCAACGCCTGTTTAAATGGTCTGCCTTTGTATACCCAAATTTGGCTGATTACGTTCTCAGGTAACATTGACGCCAGGAAAAAAAAAGACTTTGAAACGGTTAATTGCTTGGTGTTAAAGTGTCTTTCAAGTGCACATTTAAAGTTTTCTACAAACCTTTGTGCAGCAGACCCCGCAAGATTTAGGAAAACGTAGGCCTATACAAAAGTCGGTTTCGACAGGTATTGAAATAAAGAATGCAATAAAGTCATAAATGTTTAGATTATTGAGAGAAAATATATTTGTGAACGTTTCTTTTGGAGTTAAGTATACACTTCTTTCTGAAAAAAAGCATTCGGCGGAATAACGTGAGAAGCAGGTATAGTCACTGGATTTCAAAGTCCACTTAATATCCTTTGAAGAAATAAAATGCAATCATGTATAAAAAAAAAAAAAAAAAAAAAACAAACAACAACAAAAAAAAATCAAAATTCAAATCACATTGTTACTTAATATGATTTGGCTCAGTCCATTAGTATAATAAACGTATTTGACGATAGCTTTATTGATTGCTTCCTCTTACAGATAACGTTATCAATGAATGGCTCTTAAAATCAACACTCGGATAAAATTGGGCTCCTTCAATACTATATAACCCGCACATGTAGACAGTATGCTTGAATAGGGCAAGCGGCTTAAAGCGGCTTTCAACAATATTCAGTTATATCATGGCTGCTGGAGCACCTAACAATGGATTCCTGGTATTTCTCACACCAGTACTACCATTACACCCTTTCTTAGCCTCCAGCTGCCATCCTACATTGCTCGACGATTATCAACCCATTGGTGAAAGACAAATAGCCGGAAAGGATGAGTGCCGCCGTCGGGATCGAACCCAGCCCCTTTTTAAGGCCGCTGTATCAGCGGCTACATGTAGACGGGCTGACAGATAAATGGGCATTTCAAGGGGTAAGTGCCTATAAATAGATATAAGGTTTAAATTTTTCGACAATAGGCCTTCTTACACTAAGCTAGGGCGTAGCTACCATTTCTCATATTACACGAGTGATTCATAAAAAGATTCCTATTTCGAAAAATGTCGTTGACCAATAATCATAACATCGAAACTACAGCTTATTGAAGCTGTAGTTACGATGATTCGATTATCCATCAACGCTGTAATCATAGAAAAGGGGAGCGAATGGAGGACATCCATCGTTTGTCACAGTCCACATATCGCCTTTATCCTACATATTCTTCGTTGGTCGCTTTCTCAGTGCCTACAAATTTCAAAATTCTATTTACGCCTATGTATTAGTGAACCATATGAATCGAATGACGTTCAAACTTTAACTATTTTTATTGTAGCCATATTTCTAAAGAATAGCTTAATAAACCTTCATTTTCACCCATATAAGGAACATAACGTGCTGTCAAAACAGTGCACTAACTATAAATCTCCAAATCTTGCCATTAAGTAAATACTCAAAAAACAATGAAGTAATAATTTACATTTTCTTATCTTAAAAGAACAAACACGGAATACATATTAATGAACATGTGCGTGACATTTACCAAGGTTTTACACGTGCGCAATGTTAATACTCATGCTAGCCTGTGCATTCGCGCAGGCTGAGCGGAGGCTCAACTTCACGCTCAACAGATAGCTACGGACCAATTGTCTGTTCAAAACAACTGAATAATTAAAACAGACTGTATGATTCGCAGGGCTACTCAAAATCGTTGCCTAATATCCACACATAAAAGCGTTGGAAATATTACGCACAGACTCAAATGTCTTTCTAGATCATGTTTGCTCTCAGGACAGATATCTTCAATGCACAGTGTGATTATTCGGGTTTCTAAAAATCTCTGTCCAGCATGCACACATAAAGGTGTTGGAAATGACAAGCATATACTCTTCATGTCTTCCTAGCTCAGGTTTGTTCTCAGAATATCTTAAATACACTGTGTGATTGGCGGGCTTCCTAAATATATCTTTCCAGCATACACACATAAGTTGTTGGAAATAGCAAGCACAAAATCATATGAGCCTGTTTCCAACAATTTCGAATATGCGCAAAGAAAAGACTCTGACCAGTCTGTGCATCCGCACAGCCTGACCAGAGTCTTAACTATGCATTTAGTAGATAGATAAGGTCTCAATGTATATGTATATGTAGACCATCAGGTAACTTTATATTTTCATTAGGTATTAAAACATATTAAACTTTTAAAATTGTTGGAAATGTCACGCAAAGGCTCATATGTCTTTCCAGTTCAAGTTTGTTCTCAAGCACTGCATATTTTAGATGCGCTGTGGGATTTTACGGGCTTCTCAAAATATAGCTGTCCAGCATGCACAAATAAATCGTCGGAAATATCACGCACAGACTCAAGTGTCTCTCTAGCTCAAATTTGTTCACAAGCACAGAATATTTGGAATGAATTGTCTGCTTCGCAACACGGCCAAGAAAATCGTTCTGTTGAAAAGGTGTATGATTATAGGGACGAGTGTCTTTTTCACTGCGTTTATTGGGGTATAAAGTGCAATTGCCTTAGCACATGGCAAATAACGCCCGTAGGGCGTTATGTTTAAGCCATGTGCTAAGGCAATTGCACTTTATACCCCAATCAACGCAGTGAAAAAGACACTCGTCCCTTATAATTGCAATCCTATAGATCGAAGAAACTATTAAAATACTCGGCCAAACATTAAAGCTTCAAGTCTACTTTCTCCGCATAAAAAAATTACACGATCTATTTTTAGGTCGTGTATTGTTTATCTCGCTATCGAAGTGAAATGTCATAAAGTAAAACAAATGATACACAAATAAACGACAACATTAAAATTCGTAGAGGTACTTATGACAAAAAAGCTTGTTTCTGCCAAGTAAGTCTGTGTTTTTAAACGAAAACGGCGTGGCCGGTCTTAGTTGAGAACTTGAGAGGGTTGCTTGACGGTCTTCGTCGACTTGCTGTTTTCTAAGTTTACGTCGGCACAGAATCAGAACTGCATGCTTGTTATCGTAAATTCTTTCGAAAATATCTTAATTTATAATATATTGAATAGAAATGTTGCGTTGATGATCGGGAACTAGGTTAAATCGAGTTCCTACAACATAGGACTTGCAGATCGAAGTTCGGGGGTTTCCCGAAAGACCTATTGCATTTATACAGATATAAAGTGCAATGGATTTCCCCACGTGATGCGATTTAAACCAATCAGAATTCTTTATTTTATTGGATTGCAATTATTATGGAATGAAACTGGATGAATGCAATCAGAGGTATAATGATATCGTTAGTTTCATCAAATTTGACGAAATTGTCGATATCTTTTATCCCCCCCCCCCTTTAATAAAATCTGCGGGTTTTTTTCTGTTACAGTTAGTTGCATCGTGAAAATGACATTCATCTCAGAACCATTCTAAATCGCTTACTTAAATACATGAATGGAGCGCTAAGTAAATAAAAAGATCTCGTACTTTCCAATCCATGTGGGTTTACGTAGGCCTACAAATCACACTCTTTAAAAGTTCGCACCAGGCAAAAAAAATCATGGAATAATCCGTTCGACTGGGGAATGAACTGCTTAATTGTTTGAACGTTTTCTTTTTTTTTTTTTTTTTTTTTTTTTATCGGACTGTCACTCTAGAGGTCCCAGGTTTAATCCCCGACGGCGGCACTCATTCTTTCCGACTAATAGTCTCCCAACAATGGGCCGATAATCGTAGACCTATGTGGAACAGCAGCTGGAGGCTAGGAAAGGATGTAATTGAAGTAATTGTGTTAGAAATACCAGGAATCCTTTGTAATGTGCTCCAGCCGCCGCGATATAACTGAAAAAAAAATGTTGAAAGCAGCGTAAAACCACATTCAAACAAACAAACAAACAGTTGCAATTAAGCAAATAGTTGCTATTATCGGGGTTGCAATTAAAGGGATTCTACTATACTAGCTGTAATAGTGGCGGCTATGAATCACGTTGTAAGGTTATTTCATAGAAATGTTGTTTAATCTACGACGTTGACAGATCAATTGATAAGGTCTGGAAAATATGATGATATACTCAATTGATCACACAGAACCCATTGTCTGATACATGTTATGGGTTTATCTTGAACAAATAGAAACAGCGGTTCTACGTTGTTGAGTCAGCGTGACAGCCCAGTAGAACAGTCAAGTTGCTGGGTATCCTTTTTAGAAATGTCATTCCGTTTATCTGACACATTTAGTGTCAAATATACTTATGGCGAAAATTAACGCCACAAATTGTATATAATCATTTTACTCCCTGATTATCCGCTCATTTTTACATCATACTTTTCAGGGATGATCTTCTTCTGAATGCGATTTATGGTGTTTTTAGATTTATAGGGTTTTTTTTCTGGTGTGAAATAGGTTAGTCCTTGGACTTGTCCATTTTGTTGGCCAAAACTGTGTCTTAAACAAAGCAGATCTTTCAAAAAATGTACCGATAGTATAGTTTACACAAATCGCTTAAGAGACGATTGTGTTCATGACCAAGTACTTTGACTTTTTTCCCACTTATTCAATTCTTTTTTCAGTCGTTCACATAGTCAATGAATGATTCACCTAAGCCTTTGCCCATTGAGGAAGGACAACATTTTGGTCGTAGATCTTGACTTTGTCGAAACCCGATAAATTAGTCTAGTTGATTAAGGTGAAATATTTACCCTATCTTCTGTTTTCTTCTATCAAAAGTTTAGTTTATTGATATACTAAGGCAACCCCCCCCCCACCCACCCAAAAAAAAAAAAAAAAAAAAAAAAAAAAAAAAAAAAAAAAAAAACTAAACAAACAACAAAAAATACAACACCTCAGATACATAGAATGGCCAATTATTTAAAAAGACACTGCATGTTATAAATTCCTACTTCCTACTAAGACAAATTCATTGCAGTCCGCTCACGCAAAAAACTGTTTTTGGGCCAAGATTTGTAGATGATTTATCCAGCTTCTAAGATTTGCACCCCTATTTTGAGACAATTGTATGGTTTACCATACTGACCTGAGATCAAATCATCAAGTCATTGAAGGATGGATATTGGATTACTGATTGTCCATAAGCCTTTATCAACGCATTTTCAAAGATATGTAAAGATTCGTGTCAACTTTAAAATCGGAATCAGTCTATCAGCTAAGTCCTCCCTCTATAGGCTCACAAGTACATGTATATATAAAAAAATCTCCGTTTTCTTTATCATTTGAATGGTAGGATTGTTGAAAACGCAACAGAATTAGTTTACTCAATAAGCATTTTCATAATATGCTCGATTGTGCATGTATTGTTTTCGTTGGTGGTCTTATATATTTTGAAATAAATATGCCATGTTATTAAACGATTTTATGTTGTCTCTGATGACCCGTAACAATTTTCTTCATATCTGTCGTTGATGTCGCAGGAAAGCTATACTTGAAACGGTAGCAAGTTTGGTTTTAATGTATAAATGGATTGTTATCACATATTCAAAAAGTATGCAAAGCCACGAACACAACCTTTTTCCATTACAATCTATCCTGCTTAAACAATAACCCGACTTATATTCGAGATATCGAGGGGAAATTTGGGCTTCACGTATGTAACATGTATCTTATTTTGCATGTCTTTTTCAGCTTGAATGGCTTTTAGTATTTTAACTTTGTTTTGTTCTAAGATACACTTGCATATATGGTAAATTCCAATTTGAAATTTTTAATTTTTAATCTGAACGATAAAGTAATGATGCCGAAGGATTATTCAGACGGACCCATTGTTATATAATACATACTTAGTGTATTATATGAAAAAAATATCTAACGAGGTTGGGAGAATTGATCATTGTCGAGGCTTTTCCGAGACAATTATCAATTCTCACAACCGAGTTAGATATTTTTTCATACAATACACTAAGTATGTATTATATTTATCTTATAACCTCTTTTTGCCTTCTTTTCTTTGATGTTTTTAACTGAAATGCAAGTTTCTAAAAATAACCGCATTACATAATTGTTCTAAAAATAACTATGTGATATCATAAAAAATATCATACGGGTTGTTATCACACGGATATTTGTATAGTTATAAGATAAAATGTTTTATTGCAGTTTGATTCAATATTCACAGAGTTTTTTTTTACGTAATAACAGGTCATAAAATAACGCAAAATATATAGTTTTTCCATACAATAATAATATGTCCCCTTGTGAATGTTTTGTCACATTTTTTGTTTCATTAATATTATATCCAGAAATATAAAAGAGCTTTAGAGAAGAAAAAATCTTTTTTATTGTCGTTTGTACTTTTGGAATTCAATAAAAAATAGCCATCCTTAGGATCTGGGAAATAACAATTTAACACGGGTTCGATCCCCGACGGCGGCACTCATTCTTTCCGACTATTTGTCTCTCACCAATGGGTTGATTTTCGTAGACCTATGTGAGATAGCAGCTGGAGGCTAGGAAAGGATGTGGTGGTTGTACTGTTGAAAGAAATACCAGGAAACCATTGTTAGGTACTCCAGCCGCCGCGATATAACTGAAAAAATGTTGAAAGCGGCGTAAAACTCCACTCAATCAATCAATCAATCAATAACAATTTCAAGTAATAATATCAATGGATTATTATGTTGAACCCATTTTTTTTAATGAATTTGTTCTTTTACCCGCAGGTGACACGTTTCGTCAAATCATATTTTTTTCAAAACCGCATCCTTTCCGTTTCTTCTTCTTATGCGATGTATAATAGATAGATACTTTTTGGCATTCATTTTGTTATAACCATTATGTTAAAAATTGACGAGTGTGCAGAAACAGAATATATAAATTTAGGAAATAAATCTATTAGGCGCGATTGTCAAACAACAGTTTTTTCGGTACCGTTGTACATATCAAATTTTGTAGTACTAATATTTTAATCAAAGGCACAAACAAGGCTTAATCATTTCCACATAACCACCTTTTTCATACACCTTAAAATACATCTTCGCTAGCCAAGGGTTATGCCACTACGTGTTCTATTCACGTAGTGGGCATCATTCTTGGCTAGCGAAGATGCCTAGAATATAACTTTGAAAAATATTGTTGGTAATCAAGAAATTTCTTTCTTCAACATGCACAAGGTCTTTTATTCTAAAAGGCATTTTTACCTACTTAAACTGTCGTCTATTCTTCTTTAATTTTGTTTCAGTCTCATATTTCGACGCGTAGTAATTGGGACGCTAAAGGACTACTAAAGAAAGATCTTTTAGATTAACTTAAACGACCAGGGTTTTAGAAGAACAAAGGGTTTTTAAAGTTTCCTGGTTGATAAATTGCTCAGGTGAACGACGGTGGAATTCCTTTAAGATAACGGCGGATGACGTTTGAATAGTGTGCATAATGGCAAACATAGGGGCGGATTTGGAATAATATTGTTATGTAGGTGTAAACCCTTGCCACCTTCGCACATTCTTTGGATATTAACCTAGGACATGTTACATGTGGTATCAGATTTACTGGGAATAAAGGAAAAGACATAAAGGTAAATTTATACTTAACAATAATACGATCTGTCCTGCATTAAGGATGACAAAACGGTGCAAACTGTTTACCAATGATATCCCGCTTTGCACGTGTACTTGCGTACAAAGCCGGATATCATTAGCAAACAGTTTGTACCGTTTTGATATCCTGAACGCAGGGCTGGATTAATTTTTATCTTTTTATCACAAACTTCGTAGTTTGCAAAAACTCTCATACATAAATTCTTTTTGGCTATTATAGCTTCAATTCGCGTTTTTCGGGTGGTGAAATTTGTGAAGCTTCTCCCTCGGATTTTACCTTTTGCATAAAACTCTTCCTCCATTAGACTTTATTCAACGACACATCATAGCGAAAATGAAATTATTTCATAAATCTAAGCATTTTATGCCCCCCCCCCGCCATGTACATGTATATCCCTTTCATGTTTGGAGCTATTGATAAATTAAGGGCACTAACTACATCAAAGGCCAATTTTATCCACTCCATATTTTTTCTTTCTTTTTCATATATGTTGAAGATTTATATGTCCTTCATAAAATATCAGATTTAAGGGTACCTTTCCAGGCTTGTTTTTGTACCAGAGTTATCTCCCCTTGGATGGTATTCGCAGAGTTTTCCCTATATACCTACCCCTATGTTATGCCATCCATATCTGTAGACCTTATGAATTTTTTACTCAGCTATATATTATCAATTAAATATTATCTACCAACTAGACACAAGAAATAAAAATAACTTGAAACAGTTGTTCTCATAGATGAGTACTAGTGTTTTGTGAAGAGTTTGTCTGGATACGCCCAATGTCTAGGTGCCTGTTTTACTAAACTTCTTACGACAAAATTAATCGTAAGTCAAAATCACAAATCGTATCTGGTCTTTTCATCCATTGTTAGATTCTTCCTTGCAGTATCTCATTAGAATCGTCTATGGTAGAATTCCATATTTAGTTACTACTGTAGAAACTACTATGATTTTTGACTTACGCAAAAAATTGTCGTAAGATATTCAGTAAAACGGGCCCAAGGTCACGGGTTAAGGTCAAATGGGTCATGGGTAATTCATGTAAATGCGATTGCATCTAACTGCGTCTTTTTAAATAAAATCTAGTGTTTTACTGAATTTGATTTGGAATTTTCAGTTAAGAACATTATGTAAATGATATTCATCTCAATCAAAACCATTTTGATTCGCTCATTCGCCCATTCATTCATTCATTCATTCATTCATTCATTCATTCATTCATTCATTCATTCATTCATTCATTCATTCATTCATTCATTCATTCATTCATTCATTCATTCATTCATTCATTCATTCATTCATTCATTCATTCATTCATAATCCCTTAAAGACAAGATCAACAACTTAATTCAAAAGAAATATAAATCGCGATTTCACTGACATATAATTAAAATTGTAAGCGTCTGATCGGTTCTTGAAGAAATAGAAAGCTATCTATGGAATTTGTTTGCATATTCTAGATAAGGGAGATAATAGATATAGCTTATTTTGTTCAGAATGAACAAAATTAGTGATAGTGGATTACCTTCCTTTAATCTTAATCAAAACTCGTTCCATTCACTCGTTCAATTTCATTCCAAAATAATTCCAAAATCATTCATCTTGTCAATTTCACGATGTTTCTAACTGTATTCTAATGTCACCCAAAACTGCACTGTCAAATTATCCGACGGATACCCTTTTGTACCGCAAGCTTCAATTCTCTAGTCTGAATTTCTCGAGAAACCTCGTAGAATTCTAATTACAAAAATTATGTCAACGTGAAATTGTTGGAAATCTTACGCATAGGCTCAAAGAATATTTTTTTTGTTTTCTTGAAAGCGTTTACAGTAAAAAAAAATCGCTCTTTCTTGAATATTCTTTGAATATTTTTTCTTGACTTGGTCTTATGAAAGATGCATAATCTGCCGTTTAACGTAAATATTTAGATGAGATTTTGGTCACATGAAATACGCCCACGTGCAGTAGCGGTATATTTTGTATCTTATAACTTTACAAATATCCATGTGATTACATCCTATATGATATTTTTTATGATATCACATGGGTATTTTCGGAACAATGACATAATGTGGTTATTTTCAGAAACTTGTATTTCTGTTAAAAACATCGACGAAAACAAGGCGAATAGAGGTTAGATCTATCAGATAAATATAATACATACTTAGTGTACTGTAGATCTAACTCGGTTGTGGGAATTGATAATTGTCTCGACAGAGCCTCGATCAATTCCCCCAACCTCGTTATATATTTTTTTCATACAAAACACTAAATACGTATTACATATATCGCTGATGGCAGTACGCCACAGAAGAAAAGGGTGCATGGCTGTGTGAGAAAATTTGGTTCCATACAAAAAAAGGAGGGACTGTAGAACCGATATCAAATACATGGGATTTGACGTTCGACATAGCCACTCTCAATAAAACTTATCTCAAACAAAATACATCCCACCCAAACAAACATATACAATCAATAAATTTAAATAACTAGCTGATAACGAGAACAAATGACCTGTATTTTATCTTTATTTCTGTATTGAACTGTTCTTTTTGGTATGAGATGTGGATAATTTATCAAAGATAAAGTAAGTTGAATATTACATCTCTCTTTTTCTTTCTTAATTCGTATTTGGTATCTATCATTTCAATGCTGTGTTTTCCCCATTCAGGGCCCGAGGTTTAAAACTTTTCTCATTCTCAATTCAATATTTTCTCAAATTTCAATTTGAGATTAAAGCGGTAATTCTTTTTAATACTCATTTTAATGTATTAACATAAAAGTTAAAATTGATAAGTTGTTATATATAGATAACAAGTTATTAATATTTTCTTTTATTTTCATACATTTTTAAATTTTGAAATTTGAGAAAATTCTCAGTTGAGCTTGAGAAAAGTTATAACCTCGGGCCCAGATTTCACCTTTTCATGACACCCCTCCATTCTAAAATTGATTGTGGCCTACTCCATCGGCTTCTTAATATCTGCCGCAATTCTCTAAGTTGAGACGTATATATCGACCATTCTTTTAATCATGCCACATTAAGAGATATATTTTGAAAAGAAATTCCAGACAGTGTGTGGGTATTTTTTTTTTATCTTAACTATATACAATTTGTTATAGCTGAACGTCACATAGGCGTGACTAGAATTTTCAAATTCATACGCACTCATAAGGTGACCATCATGTATGGAATATAAAGAATAAAGGCGATATGCGGACTGTGACAAAAGATGAATGTCCTCCGTCCGCCCCCCCCCCTTTTCTTTGATTGTAAGCTGTTGAATAATCAAAACATTGTAACTACAGCTTGAAAAATAAGTAGTTTCGATAAATGATCATTCATCAACGACATTTTTCGAAAGAGGATTTATTTCTTTTACGCACTTGCGTAATGTGCGTAATGCTAGTCATCATGTGCCGACCAAGTACGATGGGGATCAAGCATCGTGAAGACAATCATATGTCAATTTAATATTTTTTGTTGAAAAAGTATACCTCTTAATCATGTATTGTTTTTCCGCGGGTGGGGGGGGGGACATTTTTACACCATTTTAGAGTATTCTATGTGATTTTAATCGTGAAAACGAGTGTTTGGTGCTTATTTGCTGATTTCTATCAGTCAAGAATCTGTTGGCTTGTTGTCACGATTTATTTGACGAGAACTTGTCACAATTCTTATTTACAATATGACGACTGACCGTCGCAAGCTACTATTGTAGAATATACACATATATAGCCACTGAAAGATGGACAACCGCCAATCTTTAAGAATCAATTTTTAGGCATCCACTAACTTCCATACGTTTTAATACTGAAACAAAATTAATAAAACAGATTGACCACTGTTGTGGCTGCCGTATCTAAATTTAGGGGTTTAAATTTCTTAATATACGCTGTTAAAATGAATATTTGGTTCTAATTATTTATTTAATATTGATTGACGCCCGAGAAGCACATATGGCGACGAGACTAGATTATTTAATTTTTTATATATACACCCAATACGGTGCATGCATTCTGGCTAGCTATAATTGGCTTTACTTCTCAATGAAAGCAATTTTGAGATCGAAAATATATGTATTTTGAAAGTTTCCGCGCATAGTAGTCCCATATGCAACATTTTTCATTACTTTGAAATCGTTACAGTTTACTTCATGGTATTACACAAAGTCTTAATTGCTGATTTCATTGAAGTATGATTAAGTCATTAGTTTCAAACCTCCATGAAAGCAACACATTTTCTCTTCATCTAGTTGAAATTCAATTGAATTGTTGTTCTATTGAAATCTTTACCTTAAAATCGGATTTCAAGCTATAAGTATCTCACAAGCACCCTTCAAATAATTACTATCAAAGATACGATAGCTAATCAAGACATATTTAAATAGCTGAGTAACGAACTCATTTCCCAAAGATAAAAATGTTCTTTTCATTGTTACATTATCGAAAATTCTGAAAAATTAAAACGTAACTTTGGGAGTAAATTGCGTCTTTCTTAGACCTTTTAGAAATAGGCCATCAAATGAGATTTCGATTTTTGTGCATTTATGCATACAACCAGTCAGATCAAACGTTCCTGTCATAAAATTAGCCCCTCTTACAAGTTCTTCTCTTTTATGAGTAATCAATATTATATTACAGTACAAAGTTTTACTAGGGATTACGTACTTTTCCCTAAAAATTTAAGTTTTCAAGATAGGGATACCCTTTTTAATCTACTGAAAATTATGTCCTTTGCGCAAGCAAAACAATCGATGGCAAATTAATGTTGGATCAAAGCCAATGTTTGTTGTTTTGTTTTTTCTACTGTGATTTATTTCTCAAAGATAACCGATTAAGGTAGTGGACCCGTAGTAGTTCCGCAACGTTTTGCAAATAATGAACTTTAAGTGTTAACCGATTTTCGTCGGGAAACCTCGGTTGACATTGTGAAAGTTCATGAGTGCGAAATGTTGCAGATCTATTACGGTTCCACTACCTTAATAGTCTATATGTGTGTCAGGCAAATTTCGTGCTGGACGTTCGATAAGTATTATAGATATGTGCAATTTCATAAAATGCACGCTATGTTTTTGAACTACAGTTAACAACATAGTGAAATTGACAAGATGAAAAATTTTGGAGCGATTTTTGAATGAAATAAAAACAGCGGGATGAGTGAGTTTTGAGGTAAATTAAAGGGGGGAGGGGATAATTCCATATCGACTATTCCTTCCTAGCTCTTAAAGAACTAATCAGACGCTTACAACTTCAATCATGTCATTCGAACCGTTTTTTTCTATTTATCTTTTATTTTGAATGTTGTTGTTGACTTTATCTTTTTGTGTCATTTTTGGAGTGCTTTTGTAATGGTTTGAGTAACTGTTTGGAACTTTACATAGAAAGAAGAAAATATTCCAATTTGACTATCATAGCAAATAACTTGCATCGTAGGATGACAAAACAGTGCAAAATGTTTGCTAATTATACCTCGCCTTGCAAGCATGACTGATTTCGGAATCAAAGTACGCAAACGTTTCACTCCAAATTCTGACCTAGTTCGTGGAAGGGTGGGACGTATTTGGGGCCCGAAATCTTTGACCAACATCTCATCCTGAACGAACCACTGGGCCGATTTCAATTGAACTTTACCAGAATGTTTCTTAGGTGAACCTTTTCAAACACCCTTCGCGTAATTTTGACTGGCCCATAGATATCGGCGTGTCAGAGCGCTTATTTTTAGCCCGAAATCTTTGAACGACAATCTTCTGAATCACATGGCCGATTTCAATGAAACTTTACCAAAATGTTCCTTGGGTGACCCCTGTCGAAAATATTTCCTGAAATTTTGATTGGCCCATTAATATGGGCGTGGCAGATCAGCGCTTATTTTGAGCCCGAAATCTTTGAATGTCATCTCCTCCTGAACCACTGGGCTGATTTCAATGAAAATTACCAGAATATGACTTGGATAGTCCTTTTCAAAATATATTCGCGCAATTCTGATTGGTCCAAAATTATAGACGTTGCAGGGCGCCGTTTATTTTGAGCCCGAAATCTTTTAATAACATCTCCTATTTAACCACTTGGCCAATATCAATGAAACTTCACCAGATTGTTCCTTGGGTAATTTTTCCAAAAAAAGTTCGCAACATTTTGATTGGTCCATAAAAAGGGCGTGGCAGGGCGGCGCTTATTTTGATCCCAAAATCTTTGAACGACAACTCAATCTGAACCACTGGATCGAGTTAAACTTTACCTTGGGTAACCCTTTTCAAACATTGTTTGCGAATTTTTGATTGGTCCATAAATATGGGCGTTGAAGGGCGGGGCGTATTTTGGGCCCGAAATCTTTGAATGACATCTCTTCCTGAATCACTGGGCCGATTTCAATGAAACTTTACCCGAATGTTCCTTGGTTGATCCTTTTCAAAAATTGTCGGCAAAATTTTTATTACTCCTTTAATATCGGCATGACATGGCTGGACTTATTTTATATCTCCTCTGTAATGAATGGGTGGGCAGGGTCTATTATCACTGTTACTTCTTGGAATAACATCTCCTCTTCCACAGTTAGACAAATGTGAATGAGACTTTGCCAGAAAGTTCTCGGATGAGGTGTGGACGATGTGGATGTTCGTTTCAAATTCCAAATATTCCAAATATTTGACCTGCAAGTGTAATCGTTAAATAAAAAAGTGCGCTGTTCTTGGTTTGTAAAAAGCCCACCGGGCACTCACTCAAAAAAATATGACATTCACCAGTCTATGAACGTACTTGAAGTGGCTTATCAGCACCAACTTTTCGGAAAAATCTTGGTTTTATCAGCTCACACATCTTATCGGCGTTGGGTCACTGAAATATCGTTAAATTGAAGATGTGACTTTTGATCGCAAAACAATCATATATACCTAATCAATACAGACATTGAGGTTTTCTGTGGCGGATCCAGATATTCTGTAAAGAGGGGTTCGAACATACAGAGAGGGAATTCGTTTTCCTGGTATAAAGAGAATAACATGGTAGTGTCTAAAAATAACAATGTTATCTGGTCGAGGTTGGGAGAATTTATCATGACGAGGCTTTACGAGGCTTTGCCGAGTCATGATAATTTCTCACAGCCGAGGCCTGATAACATTGATATTTTAAGACACTACATGTTATTCTATTTATCATGCAATCATTGTTCACCACCTAATCATGATAAACCCTTAAAAATCAAAGAAATTCATGTGAAAGTTTATGCAAATTGTTTCTAAAAATAGACTGCCTGATAACATGTCATGTTTTCAGATAGGCGATATCAGGTTAATACAGGCTTCGTTGCATGATAAAACACAAGTTTAGTCCTCATCCTGCTGAGTTTCAATATTGTTTCAACAAATTTCCTATTTTAGACGTATCAGACTGTATCAGAAAGATTTTGATAACAAAAATCAAGCAGAAAGCAGGTAGTTCATGTATAGACTAAGATCTACAGACTACACAACTGTGCAGGCTGATCTTAGTCTATACTGTCTACAAAATCTTTGTTCACAATAGGACATGAATATGTTGGTTAATTGAAATTCCACATTAATATGAAATAATTTGGCTTCAGAGGGGGTCGTTTGAACCCCAAACCTCCTTTAGATTCGCAACTATTGGTGACTGAAATCAGTGTAGCGAGCGAAATTGGCGCATAACAAATACAAGTTCTGGGCTGTATGTAATCTTATTCTATTTTTCTAAATGTGATACGTTACTGAAAAAAGGGGCCATGTTGGTAGCGCTTAAAGTGTCAATTCTTGTCAAACGGAGCAGATTGGGTAAAATCGAAACTTTCCACCCTTTGACTTATTTTCTGATTATTGAATTATTATGCCACCTTCATTTGTAAGAGTGTTGACGCGAAACACCGTTTTGACCACTAATGGACCCAATATCTTTTTTAGATATTTATATTAAGGAATTCAAAGATGGTCCTTGGAAAATACGTAAAACATATACATGTATTCGAAAAGGGTATTGCATTTAACAGAGGTTAAACAGCGATATTATAGCGAAAATATTCTTGATTCAGAAAGATGCAGAAAGAAAAGCATAGTTTTTGAACAGCCTGTCATGCCAGTGCAATCTGATCAAAGTCGAAACTTTTCGCATTTCGAAGGAGGACATTTTTCACGGGACAAGTCACATTTTGTGACCCGTCATGCACAAAGGAAAAAATTCTGCTGCTGACTAAAATCAATAAAACGAGCAAAATTGGCGCATTGCACGGTCTGATCTATATCTAATGATTGTTATTTTCTCTAAATGTAACAAGTCACATTTTGTGATTCGTCGGCCTCTGACCCAAATGTCCTGAGTTCGATTCACGAGAGCGTCTAACGATCTTAGTTCTTTCATTGGCCCACACATACGGCGCGAGTACTAGTTAATTTTCAAGGAAGCAGAATCGAGAGGGATTAATCATTTTTGTAAGAACTTGTTTTCCAATCGATGTAAAATAAATAGGGATTATAGTCCGTTTGACTTCTATATGGACCAACCTTTTCACCAATTACATAAATTTGCGTTTAAATGAAGCATTTTTATGTGGTTAAATCTTAATTTCAGCTACATACCACTCCAAGCCTTTTTTTTTTTTTTTTTTTTTTTTGAAAATGAAATGATTTCAATGTAAGTATTTTGACTATCTAGTTATTGATAACATTTTCGCATTTTCCGCTCTTAAACACGAAGGGTAATGAGGGCTGTTTGGTAGTAAGAAAATGTAAACATATAGTAAAAACACGTGGTTGTATACTAAACATTTGACAGATGAAATGTCCATTATTCCTTTTTTGGACATGCTAATTAGCATATCAACGTTTATGTCATCTTTATCATAAATATCACGTGATTTTCACCGTTATTACTTGCCTTCTAATCAAGTTTTCCTCGTGAAATTTCTAACGACTTCGTTAGATAAAGCTTTTTGATTGGTCTTACCATGTGAATAAGGGGGTCATCTCAAAATAGATAAAACAATTATCAATTATCTGATCAAACGGTTTCTGAACAAAAAGAGAATATATTCAGACATGATATCCAAAGGTTGTAAAAATCTTCGACGGACTCAATTTTTTAAAAATACTCGATTTTATACTTAAAAAAACTCGCTTAAAATCTTACACTTTTGACTCGGCCCCTATGGAAATCAGTACTATTTTTGGTTACAATTCGCTGTTCCGTTTAATACAGCCAGAAGAAGGTATGAACAGCTGAAAGTTAACATGTACACGGACGGACAAAAACATTATTTTACATTAAAAAAAATCTGAAAAACAAGATTCGTCATGGTATTAGCTGGAAAATATGATATGACAATAAAAAAACACGTTTCATTAATGAATACATTTCTGTATTTCTGGTTCAAAATTTTGGTAAACATTTATGTAATAATTGAATGATTATTCATTCCAAACACTCTTACCAATCCCTTAAAACGCTCCCGAATAGTACAAAAACGTTTTGACACAGCGCACACTGTTGGGTACGTTTATGTAACATTAAAACTTCGAAACATTTTCCACGGCGTTTGCCGCTGCGTTAGTGCACATAATCACAGATTTTTTACGGTGGTGAATTTTTGCAATAATGTCAGTATCATTTGTTCGTATATCATAGCCTGCTTTATTGTTAATCTTATGTTCGATAGGAAGGAATGTATTAATCGACAGACATACAGATTGGGAATTTTGTGTATGAAAATTATTATTACAAGGAAACCCATAGATTTCCCTTCTGAACCTCGTAACTACAGCTCCAATCAATACTCCAATACGATGTATGAAAATCAAACAAACGAAATTATCTTTTTATCACAATACTTTCATCATATTCTATCACTATCTCCTATTGACGCGGGTTATCCGCTACTTCAAATCACATTCAACGTCATCAAAATCAGAAGCGTGACATGCTAAAATAATTACCAAGTGCATAATATTGTAAGAAAAGTGGTCAGATTTTACCTACTAAATCTATGAAAACAATATTTCAAATGTTCAATAATTTCGAAACCGAGTGCCTCTTTTTGGTTTTTCTTGACCATACAAAAAGCTGAATTTAACAAATGACGCAAAGTTATGCAAGCGTGACATTTTTTCTGCACATAGTTTTCTAGAAATAAAAAAGAAGTACTGAATATAATTCTTTCAAACTATACAAAAATAATTTTTAAAAAATAATTATAAAAAAAAATAAATAAAGAAATTGCAGATCACCAATCATCTAAGTAAAGGGCGTAATGCTTGTATTTTTAAGTTGGAATGCGGAGCAATTCCAACTTAGATTTAACAAAACCGCAAAATGAACACAAGATAATTTCATTTCGGGTTTCTTGAGAACACATATCACGTGAACAGGATGTGAATACACTTCGGCCTATTTTGTATATCTAAACTTGACAAAGACATACAGTTTATTTCATAAAAAAGTAATAATGCTGTACAATTACACAACTATCACTTCGTGTTTACTATTACCACGCTAATTTATGTTTTAAACGACATTTATTGAAAGTTGCGTACGAATATATTAGTATCACATGTTTGCATTACTATATTTTGAAATCATGTGATTAGTCAAGTCCAATTAGGTCAGCAGTTGACAATTAGCACTAGCCAATCACGTGATCTGCTTATTTGGTAATGTCGCGATCTGTTTTTCGTAGAATTATGTAATAGCTTCATTTAAAGGTATAGTTTCTCTTTCTGAACGACCTTATTACACATTTAACTTTTGACAAGGTGTTATTTTGTAAATTTCAGTCTAAGCTACGAAATAAATACCCTTTTTTAAAGTGATGATACACTTTTAAAGTTATTATATTTTTTTCCAACATATTGTCGTTTGTTTTCCGTCATATTGCAGTTATCTACATAAATGTTTTATTTTAAAAACCCAATACTCATCCAATAAAACCCATGCCACCGCATCTTTAATTGAATTATGAATATCTTTGCCCAATTGCATTCCATCACCGAGACAATTTGCCATTTGAAACAAACCAACTAGTTCAACTTGTTTTCTTCACATTCTTACACATCAACATGTTTAAGAGCACCATCATACAGTTAGTTACATCATGAAATTGACATTCATCTCAATAGAAAACATTCTTAATCGCTCACTCAGCGCTCCATTCATTCATTCCAAACACTCACTCAAAGCATTCAAAAAACACTCAAAGTTATTCGAAAAAAAACCCAACATATACATTCAAAATGAATTAAGCAAGAACCAAATCGCGATTTCACTGACATAAATGAAATTTAAAGCGTCTGATTGGTTCTTGGCGAAATAGAAAGCTATTGATTGAACTTTTATGCATATTCTATACATGTTTTGTATATCGCTAATTTTGTTCATCCTGAACAAAATAAGCGACATTTGATTCCCTCCCTAAAATTTCACTCAAAACTCGCTCCGCTCACTCATTCAACATCATGCTTAAATCATTCCAAAATCGTTCACCTTTCAATTTCACGATGTTATTAACTGTACCCCCAACTCAGAAGAAGAGGAGCATAATTATATTGATTTCATCTTGTCTGTCTCTCAGTCCATTGACCTTTTGCTTTCCGCAAGATAAACGGAGAAGCAATTGACCTACAATAACGAAACTTTACACAAATATTGCCCATGACCCAAAGAAATGCGCACTTGTTTCGGGGTCATAGATGTCACGGGCATCAGTAAATTTTAAAAGTTAACAGTTTCCACTCTAACTGAACAACCAATTGACCCAAATCATAGCACTTGACACAAATGTTGTCAATGACCCGAGAAAGTGTCCAATATTGGAGTAACATAGGTCGAAATCACAATTGAACTTCGTCCAAAAATTGTCTTGAGATTCCAACTCATGAAGTAAAAGACTTCCCTGCGAAAATAGCTTTTCATCATGGAAATATCATTTGCGACACTTCTAATTAAAAATGTAATTGATAACTCAAATGGAGCAGAAGTTTATCGAAAAATAATATAAAAACTGTTTTGAGTATATAAGGTCGCCTGTGTGTCCATTAGTCGACTGTATGGTCCGAATCATTTTCTTCCTTTTTAGCTCACCCTACCACAACGTGCTCAAGGGGAGATTTAGGATCACCCTGACTCCGTCGTCCGTCGTGAGTCGTCACCCTTCTTAAACTTCTTCTTCTCCTTAACCGCTAGACAAATTTCAATGAAACTTTGCCAATGTGTTCCCAGGGTGACCCTTTTCAAAATTGTCGCTATATTCTAATTGGCAAATAAATATGGGCGGGGTTTATTTTGAGCCCAATATCTTTGAACGACATCTCCTCCTGAACCACTGGGCAGATTTCAATGAAACTTTGCAAGAATGTTCCTTTGATAACGTTCTCCAAATATTGTTGGCAAAATTTTCATTAGCCCATAAATATGAGCGTGGCAGGGTAGGGCTAATTTTGAGTCTCCTCTGTAATAAATGGGTTGACAGGGTCTATTATGACTGCTTATAATTCGGATAATGTCTCCTCTTCATCAATTAGGCAAGTTTGAATGAATCTTTGCCAGAAAGTTTCTTGGATAAGATCCACTGGATCAATCGAATTCAGGTGAGCGGTTTAGGGCCATTCTGTCCCTCTTGGTATAATTTTTTCTTCCATCAGATTCAGGCCTGTATAGGGATTCACTAGTTTAAGCGTCTCTCGTTGTTGAAATACATTGATTTATATACGCCCGTCAAAAGACGAGACGTATTATGTGATCACCTGTGGTGGGCGGGAGGCGTCAGCTTCGCTAGTAGCTTGAGGTCACCGGCTCTGGAACGCATTCCAACTTATCTGTACTTTCAGTACTTTGATTTGTAATCTTACATCTTCATAGCCAAGTTAATAATATTGGTACAAATAACTGAAGCATGAGGTAATTTTCAACAAAAAACGTCTTCGGGATTAAAATTAAACTACTGCATAATCTATTTAGAGAGAAAACCCGTGTTACATCTTACATGCATATTTAAGCTAAACGTCGCAATTTTCCTCGCTCAGATTTTAATAATGTTGTTATTTCGAATTCTAAAATGATACTCGATTATACAGAATTTAAGTACGGATAGTTTGATGTATAACACTCGAGAAAATAAATCATATGGACTAAGATAGGATCGTAATTACTGTATCGAAACTGAAAAATCCTAAAAGTACCCAATAATGTGAGCTACATCTTTGGATTCGTTCAAAACGTTCAAACCATTCAACGATGTAATTGGCTGGTGTGCTTTTTTTCTATCGACTGGTCGTTTCATATAACTCCTAAATTCACCATTTTTCTATCATTTGATAGCTCAATGTTTGTCTGTAAAAGTATTTGTTTATGTTATATTTAACAAAATGGTAATCATTCAACAATGTTCACCTACCATCAATTTTCAACATTTTTATTCATTGGTTTTGACATTGTATGTTTCAGGAGACAATGGCTGGGAGGCACCTACTTTTGGTTTGTTTGTCACTTTTCTTGTTTTCCAGTAAGTACCTTTGCATTGTTTATGACCGCATTGTGAATTCTTACTGTAAATCAGATAAATATCGAGTCGGTTCGTTTATTCGCCTTCGATGACGGGTTCATATTTTAAAGAGAGTTTTAAAAAATGTTTTGAAGTTGCAGTACAAAAAATGTCGAAAATGCATTAATAGGCACTTTCAACCTTTTTTCACCGGGACGTCGATTAACAAATGTTTTATATTATAAACTACATCGAAAGAGTTAACTAACCCCTTTCAATATTTTTATATTACTTTAGCGTTATAATACTAGTTAAACAACTATGAAAAGGAGCTAAGAACGGATGACATCGTTATATTTTCCTTGGGAAATTGAAGTCATAAATAATCGATTTTCTGACGTCATTTTGCAAAAGGCATTATTTGTTTTGCGGAATAACTTGAATCGATAAATATCGCAATTTCTTCGTTTGATTACAAAAGTTCTGGTCATATTAACAAAGAAATATCAAATTTGTGCTAATCAATTACCGCATTACTTAAACTTGTCATCTTAAACAGACAAAAACTCGGCAAGGACTCGTTGTATCTTTTTATTGATGACATGTTTTATAAATTCGGCATTCAATGATCACTCATGTAACATCCTTTAAGAATGTTACAAAAATCGAGTCATACTCTTCATTGCACGTTAATAATCAGTGGCTAGTATTCTCGGAAATAATGAGATAATGTGTTTCTTTGGCAGACTTCTCAAAACAAAATCGGAATTGATATGTACGAGCTAACAATGTTAAATTGTCGGTGAGTAACTAAACGCTGGCAACTTCAGCTAATGTTTCGAGCTAGTATTCCAATGATGAGATGTGTTAACTTTTGCTAAGAACTTTAATTCCTTTGTTTGTAAATAACAGTAATTTACACGCGTTAACGCTTTCTACCGACTCAATTATTGATAGAAACAAATACATTTAAAAATAAAGTCGCAAAATGTCGTCACGTTCCTTGTATAGTAATCAAGTTTAGATGAAAAATAAGCTGATAAATCTGACTCGGCATTGCATGTGGTATCATATGAATAAATAACTTAATTAACGATAACAAATATAATTTATATTAAATATATATGAATAAATAAAATGAGTCATTTTCAGTATTTTACAGTTAACAACATCGTGAAATTGACAAGATGAATGACTTCGGAATGATTTAGGAATGTCATTGAATGAGTGTGTGGAGCGAGTTTTGAGTGAATTTAATGGGAGGTAATCCTTTATCGTAAATTTTTGTTCAGGATGAACAAAATTAGCGATATTGATTACCTCCCTTAAATAAAATATGCATACAAGTTTTATACATAGCTTCCTATTTCTTCAATAACCTATGAAACGCTAACAATTTTAATTATAACAGAGAAATCCCGATTTTTCTCTATCGAAATTTATATTGAATAACGTTATTGATTCTATATTTTTCAATGGGTTTGAGCGTTTTTGAATGGTTTGAGTGAGTGATTGGTATGAGTGAATGGGGCGGTGAATGAGCGATTTAGAATGGTAATGATTGAGGTGAATGTCAATTTCATGATGTAATTAACTGTAACAAAGTCTATATAAAGTCAAAATTAGGTGACAAAAACTCAACTTTTTGTAGGCAAATCAACTGCTGAACGAAAGATGATTTACAGTTAGCATATATCCTATTTGCTTTTAACATCAAAAATAGCAAACGTTATTCTCTTCGAATCCAAATTTGACAGTTTATTAAAAAAGGCCCAATGGATATTGATATAGTTTCTTAGTATCCTTGCTAGTATAGTTAAAAACATCGTGTTATTGACAAATTAAATGATTTTAAAATGACGTTGGAATGATTGAATCGGGTTATAGATGAAATAATGAAAGGTAATCTGGACGAAACTATCGATATTTTATTTCAATCCACCTTCTGTTCTATGTAAAGGATAGAAAACGAGTGCCGTGGTATATGGGAAATAGACACGAGCCACAGCGAGTGTCTATTTTCCATACACCGCGGCACGTGATTTTCTATCTGACTTAGACCACGCTTTTCTATCAGTGTCTGTATTTTTACCCGAACCTCTTTACAATAAAAAAAGGATAAAGCTCGCTTTGATATTACTAAAAATGTGTGTAATAATGCTGAAATAACTTATGAATCTCTTTCCGTTACTTTTATAGATCTTTTGCATTTTTTGCGACTGTAAAAAGTGTTTTGGAAAAGGCGCTAATATAAAATGGACGATATCTTTTTGCAATGACGCGGCACGCAAAACCTGTCGAGATTCACATGCACTACATACTACCACCGTATATCTGTAGTACAAGGCTCTGAGTTGTATCAGTGATTTATACTTTTGAAATACTGTTCTCTGATTGGCCAATTCGCTTTAAGCGTGGTCTAAAAAATGATTTGTTTTCGTAGACGCTATCGATTCACCAGCTAATAAAAACAAGGCTTGTTTGTTGGATTATACCAAATGTTGTCGAGCAATGTTTTTTTTTTTTTTTTTTTTTTTTTTTTGGGGGGGGGGAGGGGGGGGGGGTGACTGATTTTGGAGCGTTTTTTGTATGATTTGAGTGATTTTTCGGAATAAATGAATAAATGGAGCGTTAAATGGGCGATTTGGAATTGTTTAGAATAGGTTGAATGTCAATTTTATGAAACAAAAAATGGCTTAATTAAACAGTAAACTGCAACTGGCATATTTTAAAGTTGAAAATGCACCAAAATAGTTTCCCTTTTCTTTTTTTTTTCTTTTTAGGTGGTGTTAAGTCGTTGAAAGGCTGTTCAGACCCTTTATTAACACTTTCCTTGAACGACTCCCTGAGGGCAGGTAAAGTAACCCCATACTCGGTCAATACTATTTACAATCATATTCAATCAGTTATTTTCTGGTTAAGAAATATTAATTTCACATCAATTTTGATACAAGTTTGTGCAACTTAGATTCATGTCACTCAATGATTCTGCTTCCTAGAAATAAACCAGTACTGGCGCCGAATATTTTGGCAAAGGAAAAGACCACGACCGATATCCGCTCCAGGGGCCTGTTTTACGAAACAGGAGCCCGTTTTAATAAGCTTCTTACGAAAAAAATAATCGTAATCAAAATCACAAACCGTTCCTGGTGTGTTCATTCGTTGTTAGATTCTGCTTTGCAATATATCATTGGAATCGTCTTTAAAAGACGATTCCAATGACCTAGTGCATGGCAGAATTCCATATTCAGTAAATACTGTAGAAGCATCTTTAATTTTTGACTTACGCGAAAGATCATCGTAAGATGTATGGTAAAACAGGCCCCACGATACCATCATTTTTTTGCGTAAGTCAAAAATTGAGGTTGCTTCTAAAGTAGTCTTCCAAAGACGATTTCAATGAGATATTGCGTGACAGAACCTAACAATGAACGAGAACACCAGACTTACGATTATTTTTTTCCCTAAGAAGTTAATTAAAACGGGCCCCGGGGAATAAACAACTCGGGACCTCTTGATCAAGAGGCTGACGCTCTACCTTCTCGACCACGGACCCCCATATAGTCCCTCTTCGCGTGACGGGTCACAAATGTGTACTGTCTGTCAGTAATCGAAAGATCGATATACACGCATTCGTTAATTTGTTAATGGTCAAACCGGCCATTTTAATATAATTATTGAATTGCTACATCTTTTTAAAACAAATGCCTGTGGCTCGATCCCGAAACAACTTACATTCGTGGATCAGTGAGGCAGTGGTCATCATCTCACCGTTGCCAGGAATTATCCTTACATTGACGTGATACGTTCAGAGAAATAGATCTCCTTAATCATATCTGTGCAAGGTGTGTCTAACCACACATACATGTGCACCACCGGTTTCCTATTTTGCATATCCCAAATCAAATTAACTCTATTGAAACTAAACTGTGTGTCATTTTATCTTATTTTAGAATCTGAATCTTAGATGTTCACACGAAGTTATAGATTTAATAAGCCTGTTGACTTGTATGAAGATGATGTTTCTATGCATTTTGATTTGTTTGTTTGCATGGGGTTTTACGCCACTTTAAACATTATTTCAGTCATATCGCGGCGACTGAGGCACCTTACATGGATTCCAGGTATTTCTCACACCAGCTACCATCACATCCTTTCCTTGCCTCCAGCTGCTATCCCACATATGTCCTCGATTATCAACCAATTGGTGAGAGTCAAATAGTCCGAAAGAATGAGTGCCGCCGTCGGGGATCGAACTCGGGACTTCTAGATTGACAGTAAGACGCGCTACCAACTGCGCTATGACGGCGGCTGCTTTCTAAGCCCTTTGAACAGTCAATTAAATTAAAGATTTGTTGACAGTGCTTAGAAGATGAATCAGCAATCGTCATGACAGAACGCATTAATTGCCTTTAAAACATTCATCTGAGTCACACTGGGATGAAAACGCCCTCTCCCGATAAATAACTAAATACATAAGTGTACCATAATTACGAGTATTTTATATACAAGGACCAAATGCTACATGTAAATGTTAATCAACTCAGTGATGTTAAAGTATTTGGGTAAATCTTTATTCATCTCTTTTAAAGGTGATGTTATCGAGACATTTACAAATACAATTGAAGTTAGTAATTGTGCAATATTGAAAGCCGTAGACAAGAATTTGGTTTTGATGAACGATACAAAGAACCTCTGCGTAAGTATAGTTTTATTTCCTTACATAATCAAAATTCTAAACCCAACTTTAAAGATATGGTTCACCCTTACTTAGTGTAAGATGCAGTACATATATAGACGTAATCAATCCAGAACAAGAGCACCGCCTGCGAGTGCAACGCGCGGCTGCAGGTGCTGGATATGCAAAAAAAATCGAAAAATTACTCCTACTAATATACCTTCCAGAGTTATTCCCTCAGATAGTCTGCATAGCTCTTGTGATGGTGTTTTCACATGACAAGTTTCATGACGATATCTTCAATAACAAAAGAGATATAACCAAGTTTAAAGTTTGTTACGCCAAAGCCAAAAGCAACACCAACACCAACGCGAACGACGCCAAGTGATCTCAATAAATCAAGTTTTCTCCGAAAACAACCGAGCTTATAAAATGATCATCAACCCTAAAGTGGTCAAAAGCTTCCATCAGCTATACATCTTAAGGCAATCTTTAATTTGCACGCCATACAGCAAAGCATCACAATAGACGTTTTATCTGAAATAATGCGAGATACAATAATGGTCAGAATTATTGTGATGAACAAGCTTACGTGAAGTTCCAAAGCGTAAAAAGATACATTTTTTTGCAAAGGGCATTATGAAGGTATCTGCTTTCAATGGACCTGTAGACATTTCTTGGTGGCCTAAAACTCACTCAAACATAGCCAGGTGTAACACTTTGTGGTAAATCGTAGGTCTTATGTCATTTTGTGACCTTTCCAGATCTCATAATAGCTGACCAATTGATTTTTGTACTCTTTGGTAACTTTCCTGCTGGCCTAGAAATCACTGTTTTTTCGAGCTGTGCTTGGAGCAATAGTTTGGCTTCAAATGGGTCTGAGCATATTCAACCTTGCTTCTGAGTTTTGAGTTTTCTCCATTGTGAACTCCCCGAACTCCCCGATGGAATTCTGTCTCTGACACTGCCTATTTGATCATATTTATCAAACCGGGACAGCTTATTGAGACGTAATCGCATTCGATTCTCCTATCGATCTCTTTGAAGAACTGGCATGCTCTATGAAGGAAATTAATCTTTTATTTTTGGTGGACGTTAACATTCACCAGTGTTACTTTGTAAGAAAAATCCAGTCAGATTTTAAAAGCTTTTCACAAAAAAGTAGTGATCACGAAGGTTCAATTTACTCTTTTTCAAAAAATGTATCCGTCTGACAACTGTGCATTTTGAAAATAGCGTTAATCAAGTACTCTGAATAATTTGTAGCTAGCACAAAGACATCTTTTAAATACGGAATCATATGCAATTCTGAGGGCGGGCGAATGTTTTGCTTGCGTAGGTCTTTTTTCTGGCCGAGTGAGTAATTCGCCTTTTGTGTCCACATGGTCTACGGGAGGTCACTCATGAAAACTTGGTGATATGAAAAACTGGAATGAGAACCTTCCTTGATAGTTCTACGTGTTCGGTATATACAAAGGTAGCTATTTCATGGAAATACCAGAATACCCACTTATACCGATACATTTGAATGGGGTTTTACGTCGCTTTCAACAATCTTTCAGATGTATCGCGGCAGCTGGGGCATCTAACAATGGTTTCCTGTTGGTTTTTTTTACACACCAGTACAGCAATCACATCCTTTCCTAGCCTCCAACTGCTACCCACATAGTTCTACGATTATCGACGGTCGACCCATTGGTGGGAGACAAATAGTCGGAAAGAATAAGTGCAGACGTCGGAGATCGAACCCTGGACCTCTAGATTGACAGTCCGACGCGCTACCAATTGTGCTATGACGACGGCCTTATACCGCTTCAACGTCTACAGAAAAAATAAATAGTAAAGTTGTTTGATAAAGGTTTATACAACCGGGTTTACCAATCCAACACGCGACAGTCAATCTCGAGGCGAATGTCTGCAAATTTTGCTCTTGTTTATCTTACCCTTTCTTTTTTCACCTGAGAATTAAAATCGGGGAAAATTATGTTCTTTTAAGCAGATAAAGACAGAGCTTTAATTGTGACAACGGAGAATCAATTAGCGTTACCAAATAAGAATAATAACTAGATAATCTAATTTTCCTTTCTATTATCTTATTTGATATCAGGCAATCAATCTTTCATTACAACCGGCATAATACCGAAAGTGATCGAAACCGTACTTTAAATTTGGGTTGAGGGGATGGGGTTGAATTCAGTTTGTAATAATGTCGGAGCCCCGAATGGTATCCCGATCAAATTCTTTAAAGTAAATTTGAGACGGCTTGGGAATTAGCGAGTTGGTTCGAGACATTATCCTTTCGTATTTTTTATACATATGCAATTTCCACGCAACGAATGGATGAGTCACTCAAAAATGCAAACAGAAACGTCCATCATCAGTACTTTAAGTGCTTTGATTTTATCCGTTGTTACATTGGTACCAGGTTCGATGTATTTAAACCCATACAAGTCAAAAGCAATACTCTGAATATGTCTTACTAAGCATATGAGAAACGTGCCTATGATAGATGATTTCGGGGTGCTAGTTGATGATCATTGTACTTTCTTTTCTGTCCTAAGATATTGTTTTTTTTTTCACACCAAGAGATAAGAACTTCAATTAGCTTTTGTGGAAAACTTTCATTGCCTGAAACCGAGTTACAATATTATGTGAGGGGTGCAACACTTTTTGATTATACATATATAGTATGTACGAACAAAAACAGTGTCTTATTTTGCTACGCTTTAAAGAAAGCTTTAATGAATGATTATTTCCATTGCAGATCGTAGCCTAAGTAACCGGTCGTTGCACCTGAAATTAAGTTAAATCAGCCTTTATTGACAATTGTTTACTTCTATAGATAGTTGGCATCAATAATTTCAGACCTAAAGTCGTTGGTTGGTGACCAAACCCTCGTTTTTGTTCTTCAGGTTGTCCAAGCTGAAGTTACGAGGCTTTGGTAATCGAACGATGTAATGTGTTAACTTTCTCTAAGCATGTAAACCCCTTTGGTTTTTAAGATACAGTTAATTGCACGCATTAACGCTATTTGCCGACCAACTTTTGAAAGACAACAAAATATTGAAAGTATAGTCGCCAAATTCCGTCAGAAATAAGTCACGCCCTGCCATGTGAATAAAAACGTAGAAAACCATATATTGATATTCATGATCACAATATCATAACATATCTGCTGATTTGGTTTCAGTACAAATAATTAGGCCTGCAAAGCCAATGAAAATATATTAAAAATTAACATCTCAATCAAATAAGAAAGTTTATGTCTATCCAAATGATTGAGTGGCATACATGTTTGTGCTCGAATATTGACCTAAAGATCTGTGGTTCGAGCCCAACCATTATCGGGATGTGTTCACGGTCAAATAACACCAAATAGCCTGTCGCAATCGACCCAATTGAAGTATTGGGTCCATGTAACAGTGAGTTAAAGTCACTTTGTATATCTCAGAAACCATATATCTATACTGAACAACAAAAAAATCGATTCACTTTTCAATGACAACTAATTCTGACCTGGAATCTTCTTATTTGCTGATTTAGAATTTATCATGGTCGGCCACTGGTAGCCCGCTGTCTGAGAAACGTCTGCGGTTCTGTCTGTAAAGTGTTCTGCCAAAATACACTACTCGCCTTCGAGAGCGCTCGAACACGCGACTACCAGATTATGAGTCGAGTGAACTAACCACCCGGCCAACTAGCCAGAGCTAACATGATATGACCAGAGTTTCTTTACCCTCCAGGTCACAGTTTTTTAGGTTATTTTGGACTAGTGTTTACAGTGAACCACAAAGACGAGACACCTGAGTCGCGCATCGAATCCTTCATTAGCAAAAGACATAGGAAAGACCTGTGTTAGCTATGTTAGGTAGTCAATGTTATGTTACATTAATCTTATGCCATTATGGATTTGTTTCGTGAATAGCTACTTAAGGATATAACAATGCCTACTCTTTCGCCAACCGGACCTATCTCAAAATCGAGAATATCAGAAACGAGCTTGCGATGAGAGTCGAAAAAAGAGCGTGTAAACCGAAGGTTTCGTGTCAGACTGAGGCAGCATGTGGATTGAATGGATAACCTTGTTCGGAGTTTCTGTGTAGAAATACACGTGTTAACATTCTTTGAGAGCAGTATTTCACATGAATTCAAGCGCCATCGACTTTTACTCAGCAATGAAAATTGACTTTTATTTCCAAATTTTGATTTTTGGGATTGTCGTCTCTGTGATTTTGTAAATCTTCAATGCTTACGTATACGGTGTCATCCTTTTTGTCAGACATCAACAATTGGAAAGTTGGAATTACATGGAAAGTAATATCTAAAAAATTGAGTGTTGCGTTATATTTGTTGTTAAGTACATGTATATTTAACAGCTTTTTGGTTCAAACTTAATTTCGTTTGTCGATTCGAAATTGCCGGGAATTATTTTCGTTTTGTTAAGATATTGTTTGATTTTGAATTTCAAAAATGTAGTTTATCTATGGCTTTATTCGTAATTAACATTTATTACTTACAGAAGTATATAATATATTTTTTTTTAATTCTTATCTTTCTTAAAAATTACCAGCGATTCAAAAATGGACATCATGCCCGTAAAAATGAACCTTAAGCTAGAATTATTAAGATTTTTTTAATATCTTTATTTTTAAGGAACCTGAAAAAGAGAGGTGTGAACTAAAGTGTGATGGAGTAAGTATAGAATGTTTTTTATTGACCCGGTTTGTTCTCTTTGATATATTAATCGTTTACTCATGAACCATGGAAGGCGTCCGTAAACTCGCCGAATCCCATAATTGTGTGGTACCCTTGCAGCAGCATGCAGTGTCGGTAAGATCATCGCGCCGTCTAACGAATGCCATAGACTTTGCGATTTTGTTTGGTTTAGCAGGCCATAGGAAACAACCCTGTATCCTGGAAATTGCCTGGGGAAAAGATAATGTATTACGTAGCTAATTGTGCACACGCGCGCGCAAAACATAGGTTTAGTAAACGACATCAACTTTTTTGCGACACGAAGTGCTTTGTGTGTTCAATGCAGTGCTTGCATATCACTACGCTGTGCTAAAATCAAAGTACTGATAGTACTTAAGGCGAGGGAACTGAATAGACAAAACAACACACGAGATCACATTTCTGGAATATAACCTTGATTATTCACCTTATCCTTATCATGTAAACCAGATATTTTCTTACTTATCAGTGCCAAAATCCTTGATGTGTTAAAGATACATAGCTTTTATATTTGATCTTGGCGGATGACCTTGCGAATATGGAAAAGATTAAAATGCTGCTAACTAACACTTTCTCCTTTCTCCCTAATATTATCTACCCTTTCTGAAACAAATTTAACTAATTTGCCCACATTTTGTATGTAATCTGCAACCCTTTACAATTTGGATCTGTGTAAACATTTGTTGTCTTGTAAAGGATTAATCAAAATTAGAAAAATAATCAAAAGCCAAAGTTCCATTCTTTGTTCCATCCATAAACCCTAAAACAGACGACAAAATTTTAGACTGTGCGAACTCGGAACAGGTTGCAGACAATACAACAACATGATTTTAATTTGATATATATCTAGGGTAGAAATGAAAAAAAAAAATAATTAGGTATGAGTATAGGGTAGACCATATTGTGGGAGAGGGAGAAATTGACCTTATCGATTTCTTGTGTTCCCTCACTAAAATACAACTTCTTTATGGAATTCAATGCAATGTAAAAGAAAGAGCCGACGAATTTGTCCCCAAACAACAGCATTACTACGATTGATAGACGGAATGATCAAATGGATAAATTGACTGACTAGTAGAAACCAATCAACTTAACTAAAATTATAAAAACGCGAGTTGCGCCTGTCTGCAAAGCGGTATCGGGCGTAGTAATCTAATCCTTGGGAATTAGTTGTTTTTGGCGGGCTCGGTGCTATATAGTGAGCATACCGTTCGACATTTTTCCGTCGAGGTGAGTTCGGAATGTGGCTTACGCTCCCTTTAGGTAAATTGAACCCTTGTTCTCCCTGGCCTAAAAAAGCCTTGCTAAAATTATTCAAAACTTGGAGTGCATGCCTTCAAATAACACCTTGCCTCTTTACAAATCAGACCTCAGCGCCTTTAGCGCTTTGATTAAATTTGGTGCATTTTGAAGGTAGGCTCTTAAGGGCCAATGGTTCTCTTGTTTGAGTATTCAGATACGATTATCTGGAATACAGGCTTAAATATTCGAGGTTATCTTTCCAAATAGTATCTCCAATATAATAACTCCTTCTTTCCTTATGCAATATTTCTGCGAAAGTTGCCATCATATATCTGCCAACGTGAGATCCTAGGGACCTGGCACGCTTATTTTTTAACATTATATATGATAACATAGTCTATAATATTATCAGCGTGCCATGTCCCTATAGATGAGATGTGTTTTTGAAGACTGTACACAAAGTAAAACACATTTTTCAGAATTCCATACCTGTTTCCTGGGATATAGCCCGCCAGGAGACATACACATTGAAGTTTGGAAGTGAGCATTACCATGCCAGTGTTTATGAGGTAAGGAACTGAAAATTGAGAAATTTCGCGTCGGTTAATTTTCATGCGTTCGGGTCTGGATGATGTATCTTTGAGTTCTAATTATAACTATTTTTTAAGTTCGACTGGATTAAGTCCAGCGGAGCTATTGTCGTGGCCTGGTGCCCGTCGTTAGTGCGTGTGTCCGTGCGTACGCCTGTCCGTTAACTTTTCCTTTAAACGTATTCTTCTCTGAAACTACTGGGCATTAGTTAACCTCATTTCACAGGAATGTAATTTGGGATATGTTATTTCAGATTCGTTCATTAAATTCAGACCGGGCCGATATTATAGGTGCTATGGGCTACCGCGTCTCCAATAAATGGTCCGAAATGATAAAATCTATATAAAAATCTATTGATTAAAAAATTAAACTTCACAGTAACGATGCCCAGAACATGCTCTTTCTGATTTCATTGTTAAATTTTGATCGGATTAATAAAATGGGCTCTTTGGGCGGTTGCGTTCAAAATGATGAATATAGAAATATCTGGTTCTCTGTAACTATCAATTAGAATTAAACCAAACTTCGCGGGAATAATGCTTATGATATGTTCTTTCAGTTTTCCTTATTAAAATTTGATTTGGCATAAAAAGGTATGAGTCATTGAAAAGAGTTAACCAAACTGCACAAGAATGATCCTTAGGGCATGCTCTGTGAAATTCAATTATTTTGGATAATATTATGCTGCGTCGTGAAAAATGGGGGCCTTTGTTATACCTTGTTATCACAACTTGTTCATTTATTGACAAATGTTTTCCATGTCATTGTAGAAAGGTCATTCCTGTAAATTTATTAGTATCTGCTTAAAATAGGTCATAAAATAATGTTTTGCCAGTTGAGCGATACTGGCTCTTTTTATCCTATTGTTAATGATACTATGTCCCAGCCGTCTTGTCTAGGAAAAGAGAGGTATATCAATTTGATTTTCACTAGCGAAGAGGCGCCCTAAGCTTAAAAATAAATTCACGAACTTTTAGCACCGTGTCGTCGGTTTGTTAGCTTTATATTAATACAGAAATTATGAGATTTTCTTTATCTGACTTGTTCATTCAGACGCAAATGTAAGTCAAATTGAACAGTCACCGAAAAGTTTCGATTTAAATTAGTTTTAAGTTCATCTTTTGAACTCCCCTAGACGAAGTCCAGCGGACTCTAGCCATTGCCCTTTATCCGTTGTACGTCCGTGAGCGCTTCCGTGCGTCCGTGCATGCGTACACACTTATCTTCTATCATCTTTTTCTCTGAAACTACTGGTCAGAATTCAACCAAATTTCACATAAATGGTGCTTAAGATATGCTATTTCAGTTTCTTTCTTTAGTTGCTGATCAGGCTGATATCTTGGACGCTACCATATGGTAAAAAATGAAATATCTTCTTCTCTGGAACTACCGACCAGAATTCAACCAAACTGCATAGGAATGATGCTTAGGACATGCTCTTTCAGATACATTCTTTTATTGTTAGGCCGTAGAAGCGGGCCTACGAGTAGGAGTGTGTTTTGAATTTGTACACGGGGAATTAGGGATACTTCATTTTAAAACTTTCCCTCTAAATCTTGTAACAGCCTGCGGAGCAAATTACCGCATGCCTAGCATCCCTAAACCACTATATTTTTTCTTTATAATGGATATTTTTGTTGCTTTAACCTTTCGGTGTCTATTAATGGGAAATGGTCGGATAACCATATTTACCCAGAAGGAACATTTCTTATAAATGAAATGAGTCTGAAATTAAAACATTGGACAAAAGCGCACATGTTCGAGTCTTGCAAAGATGCGATTCTCTACCTACAAATAGATTAACTTAAATCTTTAAATGCAATTTATTAATTACTTTTCATATATCTTTTAGGCATCACAGTTAACAACATCGTGAAATTGACATTCATATCGATCAAAACCATTCCAAATCACTCGCTCAGCGCTCCATTCGTTTATTCCAATCACTTACTCAAATCATTCAAAAACGCCCCTAACTTACTGGAAAAGAAAGAATCAACAAAGTAATTCAAAATGAATAAAGCTAGAAAATCGCAATTTCGCCTACATGACATTCAAATTGTAAGCGTCTGATTTGTTTTTGAAGAAATAGGAATCTATTTAAAGAACGTTTATGCATATTCTATTAAGGGAGATAATAGATATCACTAATTTTGTTCACTAGCGAGATTGGATTACCTCCCATTAAATTCACTCAAAACTTGCTCAACACACACTCTTTCAATTTCATTCCAAAACCAATTATTCCAAAAGCTGAAGATGAACAAAATTAGCGACATTGATTACCTCTTTTTAATAAGATATTCATAAATATAGTTTCTATAAATAGTTTCCGATCTCTTAAAGGACCAATCAAACGCTTAAAAGTTCAATTATGTCAATGAAATCGCGATTTTATTATAGCTTTAATCATTTTGTATGTAACTGTTGATTTTATCTTTATAGGTGATTTTGGAGCATTTTTGAATGGTTTGAGTGAGTGTTTGGAACGAATGAATGGAGCGTTGAGTGAGCGATATAGAATAGTTTTTATTGAGATGAATGTCGATTTGACGATGTAACTAGCTGTATGACGGTTTCTCTGAGTTGTTTGTCGGAATTTATTGTTCAGTTGTGTTTTAGATAATGTTAAGGTTTATGTAAAGTGTTTGAGATCAAATTTTAAGGGCACTTTATTTGCCAAGTAGTATGTCCAGGTATATCATACGTCATGTTTAAGTTATTTATGAGCAAAAGCAGTTAAGCAACATAAGACTGTCATAGATATAGTGGTATAGCCAAAACATTGTGGAAAAGGATCATTTTGTGCAGAACAAGCAACTGCATGACTGTTGGATAACATTGGCTCATAATTTAACAAAGTAAAGTCTAAAGAACTACCCAGGTTCTACTACGACCGTTGGTATAAATCTCGGGCCCAAAACGTAGTTATGCAAGCATTTTATTTTGACATATTTTATGAACACATAATATTATGTCATATATGACGTTCTAATTTTGTGTAGACCTATGTAAGGTATGGTAAGTTATCACAGCATAAATGGACATTAATAGTTTATATACATGTAAGTTGTTTATCAATATATTAATTTCTATTGCACAAAATGATAAATACATAGTAATTTATTATAGATCATTGAATAAAAAAAACACTATAATTTGAAATAAATCACAGAGAAGATATTACAATACACTCCTCAAAACTCCTAAGCGGCCACTTGCCTTTTAGGTCATATTTTTTAAATGCCGCATGGTTTCGTCCCGTTTTTGATAATATAATGCAGCCAAATCATTTATGAAGTCAATAACAGAAAAATTAGTGAAATAATTCAATAAGGAATGTTTAAAAAATAAATGACTGTAGGAGTACCCTCGGTTTCAAAGTTAACATTGGTGGGTGGGGTATTTTTGACATTTCTTGTTAGGATAAGGATTGTGTACAAAGTTGTGGCATTTCTTATGATTTTTAGAAGTCCTCAGACGTTGTGCCACTGATATCAGTACAAAAAATTGATAGAATTTGGGTTTTTAATTTGTCGAAAAATCTAAATTTCTCTAAAAATTGTCATTTTTGTGACTTTTGAATTTGAGGGTACATGCATTTAATTCTGTCTTTAGGACTTACTGATGCATGATTTTATAAAACAATCGGATAGGATGATGGCTGAATGGCCCCTCTTTTGAAAGACAAAGATGACATTTCAAAATGAAAGCGAAAAATGTGTCAAAAAGGAGAAAGGTAAGGTGGCCGCTTAGAACTTTTGAGTAGTGTATTATGATGTGATGTTGCACCATATTTAACATCTATTTTAAAAACAGACTAAACCGGTTTGACATGTATGTTGACAAAATAAATGGAAATTGATTGTTTCAAAAGAGCCTTTGAGACTGAGTTTTATATCTAAGGTTGTAGTAGTACCTAATCGGAACATTTTTCTACATTCTGATCAAATTTAGGCAAATTACATCCAGCCGTAATGAAGTGGTTGGTTTTGAACAAAACAGCCTTTTTTTCAATAATGGTTTGACTATTCTGTTATGAGATGGGGCCTCTTACATTGTGCAACTGCTTGTGCTAATCTACAGCTTCAATTTGATATAATGTTTAGCTGGGCGAACTGTCTTTTTCGTAAACAGAAGCAGCATTAAATTTGGTTCAAAAACTCTTAACATGAACCTTAATACATTTTACAAAAGTGAACATATTTCGTCGTTTGAAAATGAAAACCTTGAAGTTTAGAGTAATCAGTTGTACATCAACGATCAATTTTTTATGTAAATATGTTAATTTTTCGCAAATAGTCGGTTAAAATGTAAATTATATCCGAAAGAGAAAGACGACTCATTAGTAGCCTAAGCTTTGTCGTATGAAAGATTATAGATAAAAATCAAACAAATTGTTTTGTTCCAGGAAAGCCCAATCAATACCACATTTATGATAGAACCAAGGGTAAACTATTCTATAGAAGAATGTGGTACTGGCAAGTTGACGAATGCGGTATCTTACTTTTCTTTAAAGGTATATCCCATTGGATCATTCTAACATGTATTTTCGACGCCACGCCGTGTGGGACACCAAGTTGATGCTCGCACGTCGTAAGATTCTATCATTAGAGTTTTGGTCTTGTGAAGAACATACTGGCTTATAGAATGATGGATAGTAGTCTCATAAGAACATTTCGAAGATTGGGGTGGATGTTACAAAAAATGAAATGATATAACAAACTTAAACCAGCTCCTAATCGGTCACTCAAATAAAGCACGAACCTGTTTGCTTGATCATGTTAACAATTGCAAGTGTATGGTAAGTTCTGATAGCTCGTTTACTTGGTAGATAGCAAAGCCAAAATTCACCAAAAAATTCTCCGAGGAAAGCAATTTAACTTGCATGAGAACATTGGTATCCCCAATTTCAAGATGAACATTGGAGGGTGGGTTAAATTTAACAAATTCACCTCATTTACGCATTAATTAACATCTTAAAAATGCGTTCTTTTCGTATTTCTAGTCAGTTACCTTTAAGGCATATAAAACATAGAGATTTTTCAACAACATAACGGTATTTTTTCGACAGAAATTTTTAAAATTCCCTGCATTTTGCGGTGTCTTCTTTTGCCTCCTATAATCGCTCTGTGGGTCCTTTTTATACAATTCTTTTACCGAAATTCGCGAGATTGATTTGTCTTTGCGGGAGAGGAAAGTCCTATTCAGTTCTTTTCTAGAAAATGTGTCGAAAAGATAGAAACATGCAGTGACCGATTAGAAGTTGGATTCAGTTTAGACATGTTTCTTATACTATTTTGAAAACTCAAAAAGCTAATTATGGTAACTAGTCGTCAATTTGTATGAACCGGATAAGCTTTATTATTACACGATGACGTAAAACACATATATGAATTAAGAAGATATTACATAGAACTTTGTTTGCAACAAAATTGATTTTAAATATGTCACGTGTTTTACTGTGTACAGCGGGAACGTTGAAGCTTTGACTGAATTTCATTATCAATAGTCTTGCCCATTTTATTTTTTGTCAAAATTTTGGAACGACAAAAATATTGAACGCTGTGTGCTATAAAGAAGGTTCGTCAATATTATTGGTGAACAGCAGCGAACTAACAAATATCCCATTCATTTTTTTACAAGTGTAATGGTATGCCTGTATTCCATTACGTAACCAAAATCACTAATCATGTACCAACAACCCAATACCAGAAGTCAATTGTATAACCACTACCGACCCGGATGATCCAAAGAAGTACAAACTAACCACAAAATCCAACTGCCAACGACATAGACCTGGAGACTTATTATTTTTCAGTAACTCCCCCACCCCCTTTCACAAATCTGTGAAAGCATCCACAAAATGGCCTGTTAACCCAACTATCATTTACATAAATGATTGACCATACCTCCTACTACCAAAACATAGCCTGCTACAACTGGGAATCATCCAAATTGTAGCTAGCCATGGCTAAACCCCACCTGTCAACATGAAGAACAGCGAAAACTAACGACAAACTGACCTACCTTGAGACTGGATTCCTGTTCACTTCAACTCTTCCACTGCGATCTGAAGCACTCACCTCGATGAATAATGAACTGTAGACGTCTCTAGTGTCCTATTTGTGTGTGTTTAACACGGACTGTAGTGATATTCCGTATTCTAAGTGCCTTTTTAAACGTAAACAATCCCATGAACTTTCACTTTTAATTACGCATCAAGAAATGTAACTCTTGACTGACTGTTGTTGTTGTAGCAGTGGTCAGCGGTCATCTCGGCCCTTCACTATATTTTCGTGATATATTGAAATGCTTGGAGCTGTTGGCTACTATTCATTTATTTGTTTTACAGTTATGCACTGTCATCTGACTAGTCATTTCGCATTCTAGCGGCTCTGAAACTACTGGAACTACTTTTGGTATTTTCATGGCCTGCTATTCAATACAAGGAATAATACGCTGAAATACTGTTTTGAGTATTATTCTATGTTGAAATTAAGTAAGATTAACACGTAGAGCCGTAGTAAATTCTTTCTTGTAGGTGATATGAGAGGTTGTGTTACTTCTTGTCGAGTGACCTTGATGCGGAATGTCACAGCTTTTCATGTCTACCTACGCTGTTCATTCAGAGCGTCTGCTTTTTGTCAGAACTTTATTCTGCATTCTGCTTTCATCTTTTTATGTCTGCTTTTAATAAAAGCTGTACTTTTAGCTTAAGAGCTGTTTGATTTATTCAGCTATGTAAGCTTATGACGTGATTTACTGAGCGGGCGAATCACATTGTTTTTGTATTTACTGCATTCCGATTGGCCAATGTTGGTCACGTGGCCAGCTTAGAAAAGTTATATAAGGCGGCAGTTTTTGAATGTCGGCATCTTCCTCAGATCACCTGATCGAGTCAGACCACCAACATTCCAAAAACTGCAAGAAAGCCAAACTTCTCAGGTAATGAGATGTTCCAGATGTAGCCAAACAATTGTATAGTCATACAATTTCCATTTCTAAAGATTTAATTCTTTATTCCAAGTTAATTCAGAAACTTTTAATGTTTCTTAATCCAATCTTTTAAACCCACTGTAATCAATGCAGAGACCGACAGTAAGATTAAAGTCATAAGGATTGCCTTGTGATATGCCATTCTATTTAATCAATATTTTCTAGTAATGTAATTCAATTATTGAGGAAGATCCTGTCGCACTAGTCCTGTCCCTAGTATCCATGAAGTTGAATGAGAGCCATTGTATGAAAGGGAGAAAGTGCCCTCCCCCACCCGCCGTGTTCAAACCTGAACGCTCCACATTTGTCGACATCGGCTATTTGTATATTTTGTACGTAACCATCCATGACGAAGTTAGGGTAGCAGACCCTGTAGTAAATGAGTATGCCATGAAAACTTCGCCTTGTGTTGTTTCTTTTCCTTTTTCCACTGTGTTACCGTTTTGCCTACCTGACTATAAGGAATCCCGGCTAGTACCGTCGATCGTGACGAGTGCCCAGAGTAGCGTTAAACATTCCTTACAACTTGGTGTCAGAAGTGGGATCCTCAATTTATTTCCAGAGGGTCCAGGATCCGAGCCCATACCAACTAGATGACTACGAAGGACCAGTGCGGCAGTTTTTGTTTCTGCGACCAGGGACCATGAGCAGAAAACACTTGTATGAATTGTATATATTTGTTTAATAGTTTATTTTTTTCTACAGTTACCATATAGCTAGCTATCCTATCATGGCCGACTCAGATTCTGAAGTGCAATTCAACATTCGAGCTACCAGTAGGCCTGCAGAACAAGGTTCATCTGAACCTAGTGACCCCTCTTCAGCTGCCGAGAATGAGAATGCCAACAATTCTACAGTTGTAGTTGAAGTTCAAGAAGAACGAGACCCACAAGCCGTCCCAAATAATGATTTAGCTGCAGGAGATGACGAGTACAGTACGCCCGCCCAATCTCCTGATACCAAGAGAAAAGTAGTAAACAGCCACCCGTTAGGGCCCTTGGTTGCACCACACCAAGGTCAACCCCGTACATTGCGCAACAAACCCAGGCGTCAATGTATTGACGCCCGTGTCCCAAATCAGAGTGATAGTGATTCGGATATTGATGAGAATGCTCAAAACTATGCATTTGAACCACGATTAAGAAGACCCAAGAGGGGTAGGTCCACCGATACTGTTGGATACCGAAGCAACCAGAGTGCTGATGCCAGGCACATTCCGGACCACTATCATTCCGATTCCCCTCATGATCCACATGAAAATGTCAGACTTGAGAGACCTTATGTGCCAAGACTAAACAGATACCCAAGATCTGTTTCGATGCCCACTCACCACCTTCCTGTCCTGAAACCTGATATGTATAATGGAGAAGAAGACTGGGAGTCATACTTTTCCCACTTTAGTAACTGTGCTGACCTTGGCAGATGGACTGACACAGAGAAAGCGTTAACCTTAGCTTCGTGTCTCAAGGGTCCTGCTAGGACATTCTACCTTGGTCTAAGAGAGCAGGAAAGGCGATCGTACTTCAATCTTGTCCAGAGGTTGAATGAAAGATTTGGAAGTAGTCGCCAGCAGACAAGGTATTTGACCAAGTTTGAGACCAGAAGACGTCAAGTTGGTGAGACCTCAGCATCCTTTGGAGACGATCTAAGGCTAATAGCACAGAGAGCATACCCTGACTTAGGACCAGAAGCCCAGGATAAGCTTGCTCTACACCAGTTTTTCAAAACCATCAGCCCAGATATGAAATATAGATGCATTGACAGAGGCTGCAGGACAGTGGAAGAGGCTGTAGAAATAGTCGAAAGATACAAAAGCATCATTGGGTCTGACGACAAGAAGAAAAACAATGTAAGGGCCTTGGCTTCTTCAGGCGATGATAACCGTGATGAAAACGAGACCGCTTTTCAACTACAGATTCAGGAACTCATTAAACGTTTAGACAGACTAGAGACCAAGCCTACTCAGAAACCAGCTCCAAGGTTGCCACCAGCTGGCTACAGTGGTTGTTTCAATTGTAGCTCACTAGAGCATTATGCCAGGGACTGTCCAGTCAAGCCAAACCAAAATAAGAAGAGTTCGGAAAACTACAAGCCGCTGGTTTAAGTGACCCAGAGCCAGCGGACTGCAAAGGGTCATCAGATAAATCTTTTAAGGAAAGAATTGGCAAATTAGCAGAAGATGACAACCTTTGGGATAATGGACTATATACTAATTGTAAAATATATGACCAAGAATTCTTATTCCTTATTGACAATGGATCTACTGCATCTTTGATGTCCAAACGTGTGTTCGATAGTCTGAAGGGAGGCCTACCTGATACCTTACAAAGTGTAGATGACCAGATGCTTGGAGCAAATGGACATGAGATAAAGATTTCTGGTAGAATAACTCTTCCCTTGACATTCAAAGATACCACTTTTCAGACAAATGTAATTGTTTGTGACATCATACCTGATGGCATAATAGGCCAAGACTTCCTTCTACAACATGCAAGCCGCATTGACTATAAAAGTCTAACCGTTTCCACAAACCAGGGTTCTATTAAATGTTGGATTGGTGGTGAGGCTGTAGCAAGAAGCCGAGTTCTGACTCTAGAGAATGTCCAGATGCCACCTATGTCAGCAATGAAAGTTTTGGTGAAAATAGATGAGCCACATAATTTCCCTGAACTCATATTAGTTACGACACCCGAGGATGGCCATAAAGATACCGTTCGAGTTGCAGAAGGCATTGTTGAGACAAAAGAAGAAAAGATAGCCATTAGACTTGTCAATACCACTGACAAGACAGTAGAACTACCACCAAATGTACCTGTCGGGGTTTGTGAGCCATTTTTCGAAAGACACTCAGCACATTGCCGACTAAATAGAGTCAACTGCGAGCCTCCGTTGCAGTTCCCTGACCATTTGACTGATCTTTTGGAAAGAAGCAGCTCTACTCTCGACAGTAACCAGAAGCAGAAACTTTCAGATCTTCTTTGTGAGTATCAGCATGTATTTGCAAAGTCCTCCGGTGACCTTGGGAGAACTGACAAGGTTGTGCATAAGATTAATACTGGAACCTCTAGGCCAATAAAACAACCCCCGAGAAGACAACCACTTGGGAAACGTGAAATAGAGAAGGATGAAATACAGAAGATGCTTGAGAGAGGTGTAATAGAACCATCAACCAGCAGCTGGGCCTCCCCAATTGTTTTGGTCACAAAGAAAGATGGCTCTACCCGTTTTTGTGTGGACTATCGCAAGCTCAATGACTGCACTGTGAAAGATGCATATCCTATCCCAAGGGTTGATGAATGTCTAGATGCATTAGCTGGTTCCAAATGGTTCAGTTGCATGGATCTAAACTCCGGATTTTGGCAGATTGGGTTAGACATGAACGACAAAGAGAAAACTTCTTTTGCCACAGGACTTGGACTGTACCAATTTACAGTTATGCCATTTGGGCTTGTTAACGCCCCTTCTACATTTGAAAGGCTTATGGAGGATGTAATGAGAGGCCTGCAATGGGAAGAATGCCTTGTGTATATGGATGATCTGATTGTCCCATCCGAAAGCTTTGATGAAGGCTTGGAAAGGCTTCGACGTGTGTTCCAAAGGTTGGAAGAGGCCAATTTGAAATTAAAACCGTCCAAATGCATTTTCTTCCAAAAACAAGTTCATTTCTTGGGCCACATTGTATCAGAAGACGGTGTTTCTACTGACACAGAGAAGACTGAAGCCATTCGTTCATGGACTCGCCCAGCCAACAAGAAAGAAGTTCGTAGTTTCCCAGGCCTTTGTTCCTACTACAGGAAATTTGTCCAAAATTTTGCTTCCATTGCCAGACCACTCCACAAGCTGTGTGAGAAAAAGACAACATTTACCTGGACTGATGAAACCGAAACGGCTTTTGAAACTCTTAAAGCCAAGCTTACCTCCTCACCAATTCTAGCTTATCCAGAGTTGGGGAGACAATTCATCCTAGATACTGATGCAAGTGACTTTGCAGTTGGTGCCGTTTTATCCCAAGACCATGATGGTAGAGAAAGGGTCATCGCTTATATGAGCAAAAGTCTGAACATCCACGAGAGAGCCTATTGTGTGACCAGAAAAGAGCTCCTCGCTGTTGTGACTGCCTTAAAGAAGTTCCATACCTATTTGTACGGACAAGATGTCTTACTGAGAACAGACAACTCTACCGTTAGCTGGATGACCAACCTAAAGACACCAACTGGTCAGATGGCAAGATGGATCCAAGAGCTTTGTACCTACAATCTCGAGGTGACCCATCGCAAAGGCAAGAAACATTCCAATGCTGATGCTCTATCCAGAAAGCCATGCAAGGTTTGCCAAAAGTATACAACTGATACTAGTTATGCCTTAGACGATCTGACTGAGTGTCATGAACAACAGATCATCAACCGAGCTGTTACAGTATCCTCTTCAAGAAGTCATGATGCAGATAATGTCATGTTGGATGTAGATGAAATCAGAAATAAACAGCTCGATGATGACATTGTGGGCTTCATACTGAGGAGGATTGAGCAGGGTCAACCAAGACCAAAATGGAAGGATATAGCTGACCAATCACCTAAAATGAAAACCCTATTGGGCCAATGGGACAGACTGTGTCTTTCTGCTTCACTCCTGTACCGAAGATGGGAGAGCCAACGAATTCCAAAGTTCCAGCTTATTGTACCTCAAGCTCTACAAAGAGAAGTCCTTGCTATGAACCATGACATACCTTCTGCAGGCCATCTAGGTTGGAAAAGAACCTTGGAAAGGGTATCTGAAAGCTATTATTGGCCCGGCCTTAAGTCAGATGTTCTAAGTTATTGTGAGTCATGTGACACATGTTCAGCCAGAAAACCCAGCAAGTCACAAAGAGCACCTCTAGGCAAACTCCTAACTGGTGGACCACTGGAAAAAGTTTCACTGGATATCCTTGGGCCACTGCCTTTAACAGATAGGGGCAACAAATACATACTTGTTATGGTAGATGAGTTTACCAAATGGACTGAAGCCATTCCACTACCAAACCAAGAGGCATGTACAGTTGCCAAGGCATTTGTTGACGAGTTCATATGTCGATTTGGTGTTCCCTTAGAAGTTCATACGGACCAGGGAAGAAACTTTGAATCAAGTCTATTCAAGCAAATGTGCGATTTATTTCGCATCCACAAGACCAGAACAACTAGCTTCAGACCCCAAGCCAACGGCACGGTTGAGCGGTTTAATAGAACGCTGACCAGTATGCTCACTGCTTTCTGTTCTTCTAGCCAAACCAAATGGGATCATTACTTAGCGCAAGTAATGATGGCCTACAGATCAACCTCTCATGCAAGTACCAGACAGACCCCAAATATGATGGTATTAGGCCGTAACATCAATATGCCAAGTCAAGCTTTCCTTCCAAGACCAAAGGAACCTGAAACAGAAGATGAAGATAGTTATGTCAAGGCTCTTCATAAGCCACTAGAAGAAGCTCACGAGAGCGCTCGCCAAAGTCTGAAAAAGCAAGCCATTTACCGAAAGAAGATATATGACCGCAGCTCAAAGACAAAAGAGTTTCAACTATGGTCCCCAATCTGGCTTCATGATCCTGCAAGACGTCCCCGCGTCTGCACCAAACTTTCCAATAGATGGAAAGGTCCATACCTAATAGAAAAGAAACTAGACGATTTGACTTACCTAGTTCGTGTTTCTCCCTCAAAACCCTTAAAAGCAGTCCATGTAGACAGGATGCTCCCATACCATGGTAAAACCTTACCAAAGTGGATGGTACCTCATGTTCGGACCAACTGTATTCAGAAGTTCTGACGAGTTTGATCTATGTTATTCGGGTACAAAATATCGTATATGTTTATAGCTAGTTTGCATACTGCAAAGCCTCTGTTTTCATTTTTGTAGCCGTGTAGGTAGAAGTCAAGTGGTTTGACTTGCCTGCAGAATACATTGGGAATGTATTCACCGTATATCTGGGATATACAATAGAGACCCCGTTTTGTGCTTGGTAAGACCATAGAGATGGTTGTGTATCGAGGGTAGGATACATTGTACCAAGAAGCACGTGTCGTTAATATCCTTATTTATGCAGTAACCGAACTACCGAATGAAACGTTACGTTTTGACGCGAAGCATGCGATCCAGAACAGTAATCCGGTTTTTTAGTATCAACGTACCTAGACAGGTAAAAGGTTGTCCACAGTATGAAAGTGTGAGAGCCTGAGAACCCATTTCCCAAATTCTCAGTTTACCTTCCAATCAAGCAATTTAAGAATTTCCAGTTGTTTATACCATAACCATATGTGTTCCAAGACATGTAGTAAACAATGTCCTTCCACTGTATTTCCAGATACAAAACTGCCAACCATGTTCGTTTGCTGGGAGTGTGAGAAACCTTGTACCTCCAAGGATGCACTAAAGGTCCATGTAGCCACCCACGGCTTCACCAGAGTCTTTTGTCCATGGTGTTTCGATCAGAAACGGAATTACCGAAGAATGGTTGACCTGAAAACCCACCTGAAATCAGCTCACCCGGACATACTTAGTATGGAGAAGGAAATCCCGTTCCTGAAAGAGAAGGCCGGATTCTTCTTAGCTGAAAACCCAGCAGAATATCGTAGGGCCATCGGGACAGTACCAGCTGAGGATGCTCCAGCCTCTGTGTTCTTACAGGAAGCCGTACGTGACTGGTGTGAGAGGTTCCGAGGGAAGGTGGACAGACCTCTAACGCAGTGGAAGCAGCTATGGCTTCAGTGTGGAGGTCTGTTCACCCCAGAACGCCAACCCGCCCTGGACTACTGCTACTCCCCGTCCAGACCCGACCTCGATATTTTATATTCCTTGGAAATACTTGCGAGCGGGGCCGTGGCAGTAGTCTACGGACCAACAGGAGATGGAATTACAGCGTTCCGTAGGTTAACCCTCTCCAGATCAACTGTGTCAACAGAGAAGAAGAGAGAACGGTTGTCAAGAAGGAGGAACTGCCTGTCCTCCAAACCTAGAGGCCCTCCAGCACCGGTTCTGTGGGAGGAGGAACTCGGTTCCACCAACCGGTACCTCGCCCGGATGGCCGAGTTCCTCGGCATGGAAGTGGCAGACGTCACCAAGGTGGAGAAAAGAAGATTGGCAGGCAAGCGGGCCACACCTTCAACCAAAATGCCTCCACCACCAACTCCAGCTAAGAAACATACACCCTCCAAGGAAAAGGCCAAAGAAATTCCCACTCCTTCCGATACCAATAATGACCACCCAGAACCAGAAACAGACCATGACTTTTCGAAACCAGAAACCGATGACGATCACCCTCTCCTAGAAACAGACTCCTCAGACATACCGACCAATCAAGAACCCGACCAAGCCCCACCATCTAAATCTCAAGAGCACAGTGAACCTATAGACAACACAGGCGACCATGTCATATCCATCCAAGAATCCACTGATACCTTTGATAAGACAGATAATACCGAAAACCATATCCAGGAGGATCAACCACAACAAGAACCATCTCTTGATGTCGAGGACCTGAGTGAGGCCACACCCGATACTACAGGTGCTGATAACAGAGAGCAATCCACCAGTCCAAGCTCTGCCACCGACCTTGTGGCTACCATCTGCCCAGCCATCAGTAGAGTCTCCACTACCATTCAAGAGAGGGCAAAATAGATTCTAGCCGCGGGTTGTATGCCTCTATGTCCTCCTGCAAGAAGAGAGTGGAAGTGTGGGGCCCAGATTCAGATACCCATTCCCGGACCCCTTTCAGTCTGGCCTCCCAAGGACTGGCAGATGATGACGCCAGACACCAAACTACTGACATTTGAGACAGTGGCAACACTACTCCATACATGTATATATGATAAAACCCCAGAGGACCGAAATACAGTTGTTGACACCTTCAACTTCCTCGCCCTGCCGGGAATGAAGGAGAGGAAACTTGTAGCCCCTTCCGAACTGATGAGATTCTACAATTATACCACCATACGAAAGATATCCGTAGGAGAATACAGACTGACTGATGGAGAAATTATAGTAAAACAATTTGAAGCAGCAGCATCAGTCATGACTCCTCCCAGATTATATACAACACTTCTAGAAGCCATCAGAGACATCCCACTAAGAATTTGAAAAAGAAACACTACCACTCCAGACAAAGAAACTTCAAACCACTCCATAACTACAACCTGAATTGCATTAAACAAAGCCAAACAGTTGCTGACTGAAGTATAAATCCAAAACATTCTAACCAGGGCCAATTCACCAACATTAAACAGTACTACAAAGTAAAAACAACTAGAATCATGTGGAGACGATACCTCGGTTTAAAGTCTCAACCTAGCCTGATAAAGTGTAACCAGCAAACCGCTAGGTTTAAAGTCCAGCATGTTACCACAGTACATATTTCAGTTTAATTCAGGAGAATTAAGAACATTAAGTTGGGGAGAGTGTAATGGTATGCCTGTATTCCATTACGTAACCAAAATCACTAATCATGTACCAACAACCCAATACCAGAAGTCAATTGTATAACCACTACCGACCCGGATGATCCAAAGAAGTACAAACTAACCACAAAATCCAACTGCCAACGACATAGACCTGGAGACTTATTATTTTTCAGTAACTCCCCCACCCCCTTTCACAAATCTGTGAAAGCATCCACAAAATGGCCTGTTAACCCAACTATCATTTACATAAATGATTGACCATACCTCCTACTACCAAAACATAGCCTGCTACAACTGGGAATCATCCAAATTGTAGCTAGCCATGGCTAAACCCCACCTGTCAACATGAAGAACAGCGAAAACTAACGACAAACTGACCTACCTTGAGACTGGATTCCTGTTCACTTCAACTCTTCCACTGCGATCTGAAGCACTCACCTCGATGAATAATGAACTGTAGACGTCTCTAGTGTCCTATTTGTGTGTGTTTAACACGGACTGTAGTGATATTCCGTATTCTAAGTGCCTTTTTAAACGTAAACAATCCCATGAACTTTCACTTTTAATTACGCATCAAGAAATGTAACTCTTGACTGACTGTTGTTGTTGTAGCAGTGGTCAGCGGTCATCTCGGCCCTTCACTATATTTTCGTGATATATTGAAATGCTTGGAGCTGTTGGCTACTATTCATTTATTTGTTTTACAGTTATGCACTGTCATCTGACTAGTCATTTCGCATTCTAGCGGCTCTGAAACTACTGGAACTACTTTTGGTATTTTCATGGCCTGCTATTCAATACAAGGAATAATACGCTGAAATACTGTTTTGAATATTATTCTATGTTGAAATTAAGTAAGATTAACACGTAGAGCCGTAGTAAATTCTTTCTTGTATGTGATATGAGAGGTTGTGTTACTTCTTGTCGAGTGACCTTGATGCGGAATGTCACAGCTTTTCATGTCTACCTACGCTGTTCATTCAGAGCGTCTGCTTTTTGTCAGAACTTTATTCTGCATTCTGCTTTCATCTTTAATAAAAGCTGTACTTTTAGCTTAAGAGCTGTTTGATTTATTCAGCTATGTAAGCTTATGACGTGATTTACTGAGCGGGCGAATCACATTGTTTTTGTATTTACTGCATTCCGATTGGCCAATGTTGGTCACGTGGCCAGCTTAGAAAAGTTATATAAGGCGGCAGTTTTTGAATGTCGGCATCTTCCTCAGATCACCTGATCGAGTCAGACCACCAACATTCCAAAAACTGCAAGAAAGCCAAACTTCTCAGGTAATGAGATGTTCCAGATGTAGCCAAACAATTGTATAGTCATACAATTTCCATTTCTAAAGATTTAATTCTTTATTCCAAGTTAATTCAGAAACTTTTAATGTTTCTTAATCCAATCTTCTAAACCCACTGTAATCAATGCAGAGACCGACAGTAAGATTAAAGTCATAAGGATTGCCTTGTGATATGCCATTCTATTTAATCAATATTTTCTAGTAATGTAATTCAATTATTGAGGAAGATCCTGTCGCACTAGTCCTGTCCCTAGTATCCATGAAGTTGAATGAGAGCCATTGTATGAAAGGGAGAAAGTGCCCTCCCCCACCCGCCGTGTTCAAACCTGAACGCTCCACATTTGTCGACATCGGCTATTTGTATATTTTGTACGTAACCATCCATGACGAAGTTAGGGTAGCAGACCCTGTAGTAAATGAGTATGCCATGAAAACTTCGCCTTGTGTTGTTTCTTTTCCTTTTTCCACTGTGTTACCGTTTTGCCTACCTGACTATAAGGAATCCCGGCTAGTACCGTTGATCGTGACGAGTGCCCAGAGTAGCGTTAATCATTCCTTACACAACCATTGATGATTTCAATCCGGAGTAGACATCATCAATAATATCAAAAGATTCTGCCAAATTTCTGGTTCAACAGTTTACGATGTTTTACCCACGTTGTGGGAGTAAATAAACTCGTTAAATATTTCTTTATATTACAAGGGTGGTATTACAATAGTGTAATACTATGCAAATGGGTTTAGAGCGTAAAGCGACGCTATACTTTTACCCGTAAAAATGACATCAAAACAAATGGGATGACGTCAGCAAAAACAGAAAGGAACTCGGCACAAACTCGTTTTTTATCTTTTGATAGATAACTTGTTTAAAATATTTGGCATTTTATGACCATGCAATTAAAACCCTGTTTATAAATATTGCCAAGAATATGTATTTCGTATGGGTCGCTTTAAGGTAGACTTGTACGCATTCTAATACAATTTGTCTTGTATCTTACAGGGAAGAGAAAAGTTGTTTCAAATAGCAACACAGACCAAACCTGATTCCATCAAAGTTATCGGAACAGTGGACTACGAGCAAAAAAGAGAATATGAACTACAGCTACTCTACACAGTTTTGGTAGGAATTCTATTTTGCGACAATGATCAAATAAAAAAAGAACAAGAGCTAATGTCTATTTTTTCATGTTATCCACGGAAATAATCGAAATGGTATGGTTTCGAATTCGAAGACAGTTAAGAACTTTATTTTTTCAAATGCTGAAAACTTTTTATTTAATGATAGTCATCGACCGTTGCCGTTCCAGACAAACGAGTAACGAGAATCAAATGTTAAAAAATAACAATATTTGCCAAATTGTTAATCGTTTGATAATCTACTATCATAGTTTCAAATAAAGTTTTAAAAAAAAACACAAAATAACCATATACCGTGGACTTTTTTTTAATAAACATCAATAGATATATGATATCACTTCTTTTAATTGCCTTGGAACATATATATTGAATATAGTCAACATAGTTGTTTGGGCAAGACCCTTTTGCCAAAACAAATATGTCTACTTTATTCAATATGTTCCATGTACGAGCTTATATCTAAGTTATGACAATAAAATATGTTTGAACTAAAACTCATTTAATTTTCTGTGTTGGTCCACTTCGTATGTAAAGTAGGAAGTGACTTATAACAGAAACCTTAAAGAATACAATAATTGGATTAATGTTTGCTGGAGATACTAGAAATGCTTGGTACTGAAGGTTTAGTCGTCCAAATAAGTGCATTTTAAGGTTTTTCAAGCAAGATAAACGGTTTGAAGAATTGAGACAAACTTATAGACTTGCAAGCGTATAAAGGGACATATGGTTGAAATCCTGTAGTTTCTATTCCAGCATCTTCAAGGAGAAGGGAATGCAACAGTAACTGTAACAGTATTAGACATTGATGATCAAAACCCTACGTTTGACCATGACATGTATCAGCTAAATATAACAGAAAATGTAAGTTAATAAATGTGACCCGTCGGGCAAAATGGAACCATATGGAAAGAGCGTAAAGTGTCGCGCCTAGTCAGACTGCACGATTTGTTTATACTGGCTAGGGTCGAAAGTTTTCGCATATAATAAGTTTTCTGAATCTAGATTCTACCTACCTATGTCATTATTTCCGATACTCCTCATGGTTGACTTATGATCGACCCTTTTCTTTTTCCAAACTATAATTTCACAGAGTTCCAAGATGATTCTTTTTCGCGTGATGGTTCACACATATGTACAGAAAAAAGTGTCTTGCTAAATAGTTAAAATCGCATATTTTAAGTGACGTCAAAAAGGATATCAACATCGTACTTTTGAAACTGACAAATTCAGTAGGTTTACCTTGATTTAAAGTTCTACTGGACGAATTCCAACGGGCTTTTGTCATGGCCCTGTGGCCATAGTGCGTCCTGTGGCCATAGTGCGTCCGTCCGTCTGTCCGTGCGTGAACTTCCCTTTGATGATCTTCTCTGAAACTACTGGTCAGAATTCAACAAAATTACACAAAATTGATGCTTAGGAGATGCTCTTATATTCCTTCTTTGAATCCTGATCAGGCTGATAACTTGGGCGCTTAAAACTATCGACTCCCCTCAAAAAGGGCCTCTAATTGTGAAATTTTAAAATATTTTCTTGTCTGAAACGCCTGGTTAGAATTCAACCATTTTGTACAGGGATGATGCTTAGGACATGCTCTTTCACATTCCTTCTTTTTACCTTGATCAGACTGATGTTTGAGTCACTAAAAAGGGGGGTCCCCCTCAAGGTGAAATAATAAAAAAAACCTTCTTCTCTGAAACTACTTGGCAGAACTCAACTAAATTTCACAGGAATGGTGCATAGGAAATGATTTTTTTTAGATCCCTTCATTTCACACTTATTGGGATGGTAGCTTGGGTGCTATGGCCTTGCGTCATTCAAAAACGGGTCCCGTACGGCAAAAGTATCTTCTTCTCTGAAACTACCAATCATAAATCAACCAAACTTTACGGGAATGATACTTGGGTTATGCTGTTTGAGATTCCTTCTTTAAATCTTAATTGGGCTTTTAACTTATGTGTTACAGGCTCCTGTGTCATCAAAAATAGTCCTATGGTTTGTAAAGATACTTTTGTGAAAAAAATAACGATCTTTTTTCTTACTTTGTATACAAACTGTTGTACATTAGAACCTTCATAAAAATATGAATGCGAAAAATGAATTCATACATGTACACTACCATGACTTTGTCATAGGCTTCATTCGTCCGAGAATTCAATTTCGTTTTGTTCCATCCAAATAATTGATTATCATAAAAAATGTTTTCAGTTTAAGAAAATTCATGTTTAAGATAGTTTGTATGCCAAAATCTTGTGCATCCTTTTATATTTTTTAACCAATTGCACGGATTTTAATAGAGATCATTTGAATTTATCCGTACCTCGCAAAGGCAGGGCACATCGAAGAGGAGATGCAGTAGGAAACACCTTTTAATTGACAAGTTGAATAACTTTTGATTTAGGGATGATATTGATTAAGTGTGTTGCTTGGGTTTTTAATGAACTTTAAGGGGGGGGGGGGGGGGGGGGGTAATGCATATCGCTAATTCCGTCCAATTTGGACGAAATTAGCGATATTTATCAACTCCCTTTAAAACAAATAACACACTATCTTTTCCGTGTGTCATCACGTAAAAATCAGACTCTTTGAAATACAAAATAATGAAATATTTGTTCTAACCGATTTTAGGGCGTTTTTGAGTGATTTTTTTGATGAATGGAGCACTACTAGGGATTTTTAATGGTTTTGATTGAGGTAAATGTTAATTTCACGATGTAACTAACTGTAAGGTCGGTTAAAAATCATAATATCTAAACGAAACCTATATTGTGGGTACTCACATAGGACTTATGCCAGTATAATTTTAGTAAATTTAGTATGGAAATCCCTATTTTGGAAAATTATAAGAGATATTGCTATTTCAGGATAGTTCAATCATTAACAAGGATCTTACGATAAACCCACCGGTCCATGCATATGACCAAGATTTTGGGATTAACAGAACCGTTATCTACAGCATTATAGGTAACTATTACGGAAAAATCCAGAGATATTTATCCTCAGGTCCGAAGTTATAAAACTTTAAGATAAATGTATGAAAATAAAAGATTATACTAATAAGTTGTTATTTATAACAACTTTTTAATATCATTTTTTATGTTAATACATTAAAATGAGTAATAAAACAAAATTACAGCTTAAATCTCAAATTGAAATTTGAGAACATTTTGAATTGAGCCTGAGAAAAGTTTTATAACCTCAGACCCAGATGAGTTAATCAAGATATATAGAATCTGTAATGAGACTTTCTATAAGACAAGCTGATCTATACCGAGTCTTTAATAGAAATATTGCTAAGTGAACCCTGCTTACCCTGACATCCTGTCAGTTCTACCCGAGATTAAGATAATCTTGTCTTGAAGAAAATCGAGTTACAGACTTTTTTCTTACATATACCGCAGTGACTCGCTTAGTATCATTTCTATCCTAGACAAGGTTTGGACCAACTTCAACAGAAAATCGAAAAGTTCTCTTTTTTATATAGACAGCAGTTTCATTATTTCAAACGCTTTTCTACCTGAAACCACCGTATAAATGTCCGTTTTTGTGGTGTCATCACTTAAAAAGTAATCCAACACATGTGTAAGACAAGGATAGCTCGGACAGAGCCTGACAATTATCAAATCATCCAACCTCGTTAGATATTTTTTCATACAAAACACTTACGTATTACGAGTAAATATATATTGCAGACCAAGAACCCAAAAGTCTTTTTGAAATAAACAACGTTACAGGAAAAATATCCGTTACCAATTTGCTGGACCGTGAAGAAAGATCGTCATACATCATCATAATCAAGGTACGACTCATTTTGAGGGCATGTGCAAATCTAGAAATTTGAACAGGGGTCTAGACCCCCTCTTAACTCTTGTCATACTAGTCTGAATATTCTAGTTTTGACAGAAGGCATAGAGAATGATCAGTCTGAACATATGTATACATATGTATGTGAAGTTAATCTTAGTCTCTGCAACCCGATTTTTCCTTCTTAAACTAGACTCTCGAAGAAATTCAGATTACATTTTCAGCAAGAATACTGGTACAATATAATAACACACAGAGCTTTAAGTACCTTGATTTTAAAGTAATTTTGCTAAGTTTTTTTAATAGCACAAAAAATAATAAGATTGTTCTGATTAGCACAAGAAAATAATAAGCACAAGCTACAATATCCTGCGAACCATTTATTACATATATTAAATGTATAAACCAATATGTATAAGTTGACAAACAGCCTAAATAGCTGAAACGCTGCTTTTCTTTCCCCTTGTTTTGAATGTATATTTGGCCATTTCTCTTATAAACTTTAGGCAATTCAAACGGATAAATGGTACAGGTCTGCCACGGCTACTGTCATAGTGAATGTCGATGATATAGACGATAATATACCGGCATTTGTAGAAAAAGAATACAACGTATCTATCAACGAACATTCTACAACTGGCACAATTATTGCTATTGTAACGGCGACAGATAAAGATGAGGTAATTAATTGTGAACCTTCAAGCGAAAAGCGACCATCTATCAAATCCGTAAAACGAAAGATTGAAGAAGAAATTAAACGAAAGGTTGAAGAAGAAATTAGGCCTTAGAGAGATAAACATAAGATTGCAATTCGAAACTCAATTTATTCATAGTCGTGATAAAATATCAGAAAATACAATTTGTCAAATTATATTTTCGACGGTGTTATCGATTTACTAAGTTAAATATATATAGAATGGTAAAATTATGACTTAAATTTCAGAAGATTGGATAAGGAAAACACAACCTGATTTAACAGACATTAAATATCTCCAGACATGTGTGAATTGACATTGGGTGTAAATTAGGAAACCTAGATTCATACAAAAATTCCTACTTTGGCTATTTCGAACTAACTCTTGATTCATATATAAGAAATGGCATAAAACGAAATCGCACTTCAGGTTAAAATACATTTGAATACAATGCGAAACACAGACCTGGGGAAATTCTTTCAGATTTCAAACTTGTGGTGTTAAATGAACCCATCTCAATAACACTATTCGTTTCACTGTGTGACTAGAAGGTATATGGTTATATCTAAAACATGTATGCCGACTATCATGAGTTATGACTTACATTTTGTATTACAGGGTGTTAACGCTATGTTTACGTACAAACTAAAATCCACGAGTACAGTGAACATTGTAGCTGTAGATCCAAATAATGGGGAACTTACTGTGGCTGATTCCTCCAAATTTGACCGAGAATCATTCGATAAAGGCATCATCAATATTCAAGTAAGTTAATGATATGCAAATGACGAATCCTATCCACGGGTGAATTCAGAATCGTGAAAAAATGTATTTAAATTCATATTAAAAAAAGAATAAGAGATAAAAACGTAAGTCATGTATATTAGTCATATAACGAAATACAGATACGTGTATATGAACGGTCTTGTCAATTACTAAATCAAATATCATAGTTTTAAAATTGGTATAATCCACGATTTTTCCCCTGGCAGGGCGGAGCTTAAGTAACGGGTCGATGCACTTAAGGTTTAGGTGAATTAGCCTTTATTCATTATTATTTACTTCAAAAGATATAATTGTACATAATTAAATTGAGACCGTAAATCGTAGGTTGGTAACCAAAGCCTAATAATTTCAGCTTGTTCAAACTGAAGTTACGATGCTTTGGTAACCCAACGATGAGATGTGTTCACTTCCTCTAAGCACGTGTAACATTTTGGTTTTAGGATACAGTTATTTGCACGCGTTCACGATTATCGCTAACTTATCAATGTACCCAAAATATTTTAAAGTTAACTCGCCAAAATACGTCACGGCTAAGCCCCGCCCTGCCAGTTCATTATTAACGCAAAATATTAGTTTTTGACAGTGAAACATCATTGATATCGCAAATCAAAACACAAAGTGATTTTCTTTGTTTGTTTGTTTTGAAAAGACACAATGGGTACCCCACAACAGACTTAAAGCCTAGTTAACTTTTGCCACGGACCTCGCACGATATCATAGCCTTCGGTATTCTGTATGATATATTTGACACCGTACGTTTTTTACGGCGTATGCGTTCACAAAGTCGTGCGAAGCCCGCACGGTTTTTCATAAAACCTATCACGAAACTCATTGTCGTGCCCGTACTGCAGTTGCTATTAGATCGCAAAATAATTGCGTGATCCCCGGACGAGCACCGTGCGATGAGTGACATTAATAGACTGTAAACCGTACGCCCGCGATAAGTGACCACAGGGAGACCGTCGGATGAAACAATAAAGGTTTGCAAGCAAAACATCACATCGTTACCGTTTGATGTCCGTGCAACAACTTTTTAATAATCACATCGACACCGTTTGCCGCCGCACGTACACCGTACGATTCTGAGGTTACATCGAGATTATGTAGCGTCGTACGGGCTCCATAGGTCCATTATAATCTATGTTTAATATCGCATATTTTATAAACGTAAAGGTCAAATCATGGACCGTTTATATTAATCAATCATGTTATTTATCATAACAGTTTTCATTTTTAACACTAGAAAATTCGAAAACAAAAGTACCACATACGTTTGTATGCTTGAGTTAGCAAATTACATAAGGAACACAAATGAAACAACCTAAATATGTTTAGCTTTTCGCCGAAAAGGGATTTTATTCTGTCGAACTGCACCAGATACCAAACACAATTAATAGAAATGCTCATATATCTACCGTACCTTAAGCGACACTAGTTGCAATCCATGTTATATACCTATTGCAACTTCCTGTGACGTTGTGAACTTTTTTATTTATAGTTTTCAGTTCCTAAGAACTGAAGGCGACCTTCAATGTATAAATTCTAAAATCTAATCGTAAACAAATCTCAAAAATACTTTGTTTTACTTTTATCGATATATGTGTATAAGGCTATCTTAAGTTTTCTGCGTACTAATCATCCCAGGTTGAAACAGTTCCCTTGAATACCAGCTATCCAGGAGATGTAGCAAATGTCACAATTCACCTGATTGATATCAACGACAACAACCCAAATTTTACTGAAAACAATTACGTATTTGAAGCAGGAAAGCCTGGCGATATTCTTGGACAGGTTTGTTTGTATAATAATTCAGTTTTTGCTGTGTTCATCAATTTACGTGTATTTTGATTGGCTGTGAATAATTGATTTATTTCTCAATGACTTTGAATGCGCAGCTATTTTGTAAGTTTCCGTGACAAGTAGTAATTTGTTTTAGAAAACATTTTTGCTTCATTATATATAATTATATTGTGATTACGTTTTTAGTTTCATCCCTCCATGAAAACAACAAATAAACTCTTCATTACTTAATTGTTGAAAATTCTGAAACAAAGAAAAATATACAAATTTTGATAGATTTTTTTTTTTATTTTTGGCCTTTTCGTTTCACCCATTGCCAAACTATCCGACTATTTGATGCCACTGAAGCTTGAGAAAACACCGTTGGAAATAGAGAAACTATTTGCTACTGACATGGCTTTAGCATTTCATCATTCATGGAATAACGGATTTGTTTTTTCAAAAGATATAGATGATAAATATACTATCATCTGCACTTTCTCTGTTTTTGTACCAGTCTAAAATATTGTGCTTTGTAACGTGTTGCGATAATATTAAATGTCAATTTATTTCGAATAGGTAGTCGCGATGGATCGAGATGAAGGGCCAAACGCAAATGTCACATACCGCTTGATAGAGTCTACAAAAACAGAAGAACTATGTACGACCGGCTCGACCATATTTCCCTTTGTTATCGACACTTTTACTGGAAATATTACGGTTAACAGCGAGCTTTTCTGTGAACGATACTCGGTTATAGTTGAGGCTTGTGACAATCCATTGCTGGAGAATACGAGGTAAATTTACTGAACTGAGGATAAGCGCAAAACTATTGTAAGTGCCTATATTTCCCCTCGAAATATTTTTCGTTTCAGGAGTACAGTTCAGAATGTAAAATCTTTATTTCTAGATGAAACCCTACGTTGTGGGTACTTATTTGAATCCTCTCGCCGAGACAATTCCATCAAGTGACCACAAAAAAGGATTTGTGCAAGTATGATCGAAATATTTCGATCTGAAAACCAAAATATCCGCTCCACCCGAAGCTCTGTCTAATGAATAAATTAGGAGCGGTTTTAATTCAGTATCAACACATTGTACTCTAGATTCAGGGATCCAAGGTTTGATCTGCCTCATCTCAAGTCTTTTAGATGAGACTTTTAGCCGAGGACCCGTCTCTTAGTACGAACTTAATTATTGAGTGGGGCGTAAATCCTCCTAACAACCAATCAAACTATATACGCGTAGATATTTCTTATAGAATGAGGCAAACACTTTGACTTGCCGATTCGTAGTCTGTATATATACCGATTTAAATAAATGACCTTGACTGTCATTTTGAGCAGTAAAAGTTTGACTATTCCTACTCGGCTTTGCGCATGTTTTCACGGAAATAAATCTAAAACGGTAGAGAATGTAAGATATATTTTGTAAATTGGTAGAAAGTGGCAGTCGTTTATAGGTTCCTCTTATGTATTTAAGAGGTGAAGTTGTTTCAAATAAACCAAGGTATATACAAATATACTATCGGCATAATGTTAAGCAAAAAGTTGTAAGAGATTTCAATAAAAATGTGGGACTAAAATATAAAGCTTATAACATGTGAAAAAACTTTAAATGTTATATTTGAGTCTGTGTGGGACATTTCCAATAATTTCAGATGTGTTAAGGACCAACATCAATCAACATGGACGGCCACATGGTGCATAGAAAAAATATTAGGATATTATCTTCAATGCTTTTCGGCGGATTATCGAAAAAATAAGGTTGATTAACATTTGATAAACTCACCGCCTTACCAGTGAAATTATAACAAAATTAATAAACCATGCTTTCGTTCATTTCACCATTTCTGAAGTTATCTAAACGAATCACAAAATGTGGTCAACATGGACTTTGCATAGAAACCACTCGCAAAATGACGCCTTTTATGAAAAATAGCCATAAACTTCAACATTAAGCACAAAAATTAGACAAATCATTTGGGTTTTTTAGCAAGATCGATCGATATTTCATTTCATGAACAAGAAAGCTACATTTCAACTCATGGCTGCGCCACTTGTGAAAATATAGCTTTTATTGTTCACTCAATAAAATATAAGTCGGTGTTACACTGAAACAAACGATAATCCTCTATGTCTAGAGGCTTTTTAAGTCTATATTTATCTACAGAGCGCAGTGTTAAGACTCCGACCGGACTGTGCGGCTTCACAGTCTTTTCTGAGTCTTTACTTAGCACGTATACGAAATTGTTGGTAATTTCACGCACAGGATCATTTATGACACTTGCAAAGTAATCATTATAAGACAACACTAATTGATACTTTCATCTGCATATGTACTGAATATGCGGATTTGTAAGGGAACATTTGGTTTAATACGAATCACATTTATAAAATGTAATATTTACATTAGTCAACATCCTGTTATAGCCAATCTTAAACGCACATATCAAAGCTAAATTACATGCCAATTCAAAACACTAGAAGTAAGTATAAATTGATATTGTGGCATAAATGTAATTTTTGAAATTTGTAATTTTCAGGCGATGCTCAACTGCTTTTCTAAGGGTGAATCACAACTCCAATGGATCGACGAAAAATGTATCACAAACCATGGCGGTTTTAGAAAACTCCCCTAATAATACTGCAGTAGATGTCTTACGAGTAAGGCACTAATTCATTATCATTTTAGCCTGTGCATGAGATTTTCAACAATTTCAAATGTGCGCAAAGCAAAGACTCTGTTAGTCTGTGCGTCCGCACAGTCTGTCCAGAGTCTTTGCTATGCGCTAAATAAACAGATAGGTTCTCAAAGTATCTGTCACGCATAGGCTCATTTGTATTATTTATATCATGTATAATATGATTAAAAGATTTTCAGAATTTGCTTTTGGTGTATGGTTGTCTTGACCCTGAGATTCTGCATCATGTAATTACATGCACTTTTAAGACAGGACTCCTCAATTTTAGGTTTCTTTTTCCATATACCCTTTAATTCTACTTATTTGTATTCATATATACCAATTTACTCTCTTCAAAACTTAAAACGAGCAAATCACACTTTAAGCCTCTTAAAGTTGGCTTTTTAGACATAGAGTCTATTTAAGAAGTTTGTCGGAGATAGTTCTTAGACGGTATTCGTATCCCTTTTCAGTGCACAGGCAGCTCTTACGAAATCCAAAATGGATATGATGATTTCATAGTTGATACTACAAGGTTAGATATTTTTTTTCATTCTTTTTCATTAACATTATTTCCTATTTGAGATACGTAATGATTGATATCATTATATTTATTGGTAATACTTCAAAATGTTACAAACTAATTTGATGATTTACTCAACACAGTTTTAGTTTTATAGATTAGTAGAATCACATTTTTGTCTGTCGGCTTTGTCTTAAAATGTTTTGGCATGGGATGGTGCTATTCATGATTAACTACGTATATTACTCCATCGTGATCTTGCCTTATGAAGATGCTTTTGAGGTATATAAAAAGTATTAACCTGTGCGTGACATTTTCACGAAATTCAAGCGTGCGTGAGACAGTGAGCTTGTCTGGGCAGCCACATAGCACATTAAAATTTTTCCCTTATTGAGAAAAGGAGTACTCTTTGAGGCCTTAGATATCCGTAGAGTGTATATTGCTGACTCAGATCAGACTGTGCGAATACACAGGCTGACCTGAGTCTAGGCATTGTGCACATTTCAAGCTATTAGACATGTCATTCACAGGCTAATATTTTTCACTCATATTATTCCCTTTTTCGTAGCCAAAGGCATATTTCTTCATGAACGTAATTCATTTTTCAGTGGTTTGATTTTAACGAATACATCCTTAGATAGAGAAGAAACTGCGTTCTATTTTCTTACAGTCGATGTGTCTAGCAAAGGACAGGTATGTTTACAATTTTTGACTAAAATAACTCTGTCATTGGAAACTTTTAGTTAGTTTTTGAAATCGTACGATTTCATTTTCTTCGGCATATGCGTTCATAAAATCATGCACAGCTCGTGCCGTTTTTAAATCGGACTGTGAAGCAGTCCGCATTTATATATACCGTTTTCCAGAAATCCAGTCTGTTTGACCCACTACATTTTTACCTTTATCTTCTGAGCAATGTGTTCAAACCAAATTATGTGTTTTCAAACACCGAAGAAACGGCCTTTTCAGTCACAATCTACAAACTTTGTTTTTATCTTATTTACTTTTCGACAAAAAGAGAAGAGGCTAATACAAAATTTGATGTAATTTTCGCTTTTTGTAATTACCAGTTAGTATTTTCAGTGTTTATAACAAGATTTTCGGTTGAGTAGAGGAGTTGAAACGTACAATAGGTTAACTGTATAATAAATTTGTAGCACTTACAATATTACTGCTCTGATTTTTTTTCTCAAACGGTCATTTACCAGTTATAGGGCTGACAACCAATCAAATTCTGTTATGATTATCACTCGGTCAAAACCCACGTGTAAATTCAGACCACGTTGTAGATGCAAATGGACATCGTCTGCTCGAAACGTGTCAATTAAGTTGTTTGTCATTGGTCAATGGTCGTCTGCACTCGGACAGGGAGCGTGGGAAGTTTACTTTTTGTTCGCATGGTGGAATGAGTACTATTGACTTTGTGTTAACAAATAGAAACAATTTTGTAATTTTGAAATATTTGATTTCAATGAGCACTCTGATCACGATCAAATCCTATTTTCAATAAATTCAAATTTGAGTATGAAGAAAATTATTCAACAACAAATAAACCGACAAAAACATACGATAAACTAATAAAGGATAGCAGTAAGAGCGATCTATTTTTAGAACAACTCATGAATAATCATAGAGTGCTGCTAGATATAATCGATAGGTCAGAAACCAAAGATATAAATAGCATAGTTGGCGATTTCACGTGTTTCTTGCGGGAAAATGCATTTATAGTATTTGGGAAAACCCAATGTTTAAAATACAAACATGTTGGTTATCAAAATTGTAAATAGTTTAATGAAAAATGTTTTGTTGCCAAACATGCTTTTAAACTCTATAGAGAGATGAATAGTATTAACATACAAGCTTTTAGCTTGGCGCGTGCTTATTATAACAACGTAAAAAAAATTTGCTAAGAAATAATTTAGACTATCAGAGGGCTATCGACTCAGCAAACTTTCAAAAATCGGACCCACGAGGTTGGATGAGCTGGCGATGTCCTCGAAAAGATGGAGTGTTAAGACAAAAAACTCACAAATTTGGCAAATATTTTACCAACTTGTATTGTCCATATTTGAGCCCTTTTGATTGGCGAACTATTGCACTAACCCAGCCTCTCAATGATGTCCGATTTACAGTGCTGACAGCACTTTGATTCATTAAACATGTCACAGGAAATCTTTAGATACTGTAAAGCAATCGAAACGTAAGCGCACGACCTTTACACGGAGATCGTGAAATCGGCAAATAAGATCTTTTGCAGACCGTACGGCCGCCTGCCGGTCTCCGTAAGGTGACCATAAAATAAAGCGGGAAAGATTTTCAAACATAACCTCGCACGACGATGTCAGTGCGGCTTCCTTTTACAGCTTTTCTACGGGCTACGGCCTTTTGCGCTTTTAAATATATCTCTCTTGGGGTTCACGCAAAGAGTTTTTGAACCAAATTTAATGCTGCTCTTTTTTACCAAATGACGTACTAGTAGATGACATTCATATGTGTTTATGAAAAAGTATGAATAACTTGCTTGCATAACTACGTTTGGGCTCGAGTTTTATACCAACGGTTGTAGTAGTACCTTGGTAGTACTTTAGACTGTACTTTGTTAAAATATGAGCCAATTTTATCCAACAGTCATGAAGTTGCTTGTTCTGTACAAAATGGCCCTTTTCCACGATGATTTGGCTATATCGCTATAGCTTTGGCAGTCTTATGTTGCTTAACTGCTAGTGCTCATAAATAGCTTCGTTTTGACATATAATATACCTGGACATACTACCTGGACATTTTCTTGGCAAATGAAATGACCCCTAAAATTGGGTCTCAAACACTTTACATAAACCTTAAAATGAAATTGCAATGACCACGTCAATGTTAAATCGTGCGATCATCGATGGACATTCTAGGGCATTGTCCGAGCACTGCACGACGATTTTAGGGTGACGGCGCCGTATGGGCTTTACTGACTGACCGATTGTTTGGCTGATTCTTTGACTGGTCAGTTGATTTGGTATTACGCTACAATATTTCAGATCCTTTGTCACGTGAACATTACCATAGAAGTGTCAGATTTGAACGACAACCCTCCGGTTTTCCAAAACGTTAACGAGTATGTTTTCAACCTGCAATATACCCCAGAGCAGGAAATAGGTGAAGTTCAGGTATACATAGTTTAAGTAAAAAAATGAACCTGTGCGTGACATTTCCAACAATTTGACATATGCGTGAAGGTTTTAAAATTAACCAACCTTGACTGCCATATGGCATAATCAGAAGTTTGCCTGGCTTTGTAAAGACACTGTTGGACCCTTTCTTTCTAAAACAAAACGCAAAGTGAAGACCCTGGTCAGCCTGTGCAATTGCACGGGCAGGCCAGAGTCTTTGCTTTGTGCACTTTTAAAATTGATAGAAATGTCATGCACAGGTTCAATTAGTTTCAAGTTCAAGTTTTGTCTCGTCTTTGTAAAACAAATGGCGCTTGACTATACAGCTAAACTTGATAAACATTTAAGTTCGATTTAATTTTATTCAACTTTATAACTAGACCTACAGTGCAAAGTGAAATAATCGCGTTGAATATTGTGTTTTTAAATTCTTTCCGGCTATATGTTTCTCACCAATGGGTTGATAATCGTAGACCTGTGTGAGATAGCAGCTGGAGGCTAGGAAAGGATGTGATAGTTAGAGAAATACCAGGAATCCATTGTTAGGTGTCCAGCTGCCGCGATATAACTCAATTCAACCAACAATCAATTGTACTTTTAAAATATCATGTACGTTAATACACATTAATACACATTTCACCGTGCTTTCAAAATGAACTAATGTGCCTGTATGTTTTCTTTCAGGCAAATGACTCTGATGTTGGTCAAAATGCTGCATTGAGATACTCTCTGCAAAATAAAAAGTGAGATTCTACCGTAGTCTTCCAGTTATTTTTCGAATAAATAAATGGAGTATAACATCTAAGCGTTTATAAATCATTTCAGCTTTCTAACAAGTCGGTTAAAAGTTATTAAAAGGCAACATTTGTCGAGATTAAATCCTTTTTAGTCAAACGCGTAAAATTGGGTTATTAAAATTAAACAGTGTGATTTTGGCTATATTACATAATTTTTGTCATATGGTTTGTAGAAATGGAAATGATACATACCTTCAAGATTTAACGAAACGATTTTGTTTCTAAGTATTTTTCTTTTAAAAAGCGAGAAGCAGATACGTCATTTTAACATAACTTACATACAAGTCGTCATATTTTAAAGATTCATATTTCATGTCCTAGCTAAAAGTGTACATATGATACTTAATTTGTTTTAAAACTTGAATAACACATATAAATGTTTCTATGCACTTCGGAATTGTTGTTTTTGAATTTGTCGTTCTTTTCATTTTTTCTATCACACATTCTATTGAAACTGTTGTTTCTATGGTATATATTATGCAGGGAAGTATTCTTCATAAACGAGACAAATGGCAAAATATATGCTATACATTCTGAAAACTTGGTCATCGATATAGTAAGACTGGCTGTAGAAGCACGTGACCTCGGGACCCCATCTCTGAGAGCCATTGAATATATTTTCGTGAGTACTAATTTAAAAAAAAATTCAAACGCTTGAGTGAAGAAAAAATTCCAAGAAACAAAACGTGCCCATTTTTGTTTTTGTGGAAGTATTAATTTCTTAAATAAAAATGGCTAATTTAAATATTTTTCAAGTTTAATTTGTATGTGGCATATTTAGTATACACTTACATCGATTATGAGTTTAGCTCAGTCGGTAATTCATTAGGCCCTCAACCCTTTGGTCATGAGTTCAAGGGTCGTAAGATCGATACTTGTCTCAGTCAACTTTCAGCCATTTGCCAATTTATTTGGACATGCGTCATATCTTTTCTACCAGTTGGAGAATGAGTAGAATGCCAAAGTTGAAGGTGCAGCTAGTGGTTCGGATGAAAAGTTGTGTTTCCGCTGGTGTGAAACAAAAGGAATACATGACATGGTACATCAGCCGCCGCGATAAAACAGCAATTATTTTGAAAGAAAGGGTAGATTCAAAGCATATAATTAAACAAACAACTCGTAACTTATCTGCATTTCAATTTTCCATTTTATGTATTTTTATACAAGTGTACTCTTCTTTCATAGATTCTTCCGAAGAACCAACCGCCAGATCTTATTCCAATCATGTCGACAATGACAAAAAAAGAAATTCAGGAAAGACCTGGAGATTTGAAAAGGTAATTTTAACAACATCTACTATCCTGCTAATACTCAACCGTTATGGGTAAATAAATAAAGAAGACACATTGAAACCTACTTCTCTTATGCTTACAAGTAGATTATCGAAATTTCGTGTTGTATTTTCAATTTAAATTTTCATCAGTATCATCACATGCTTGATTTCGCTATTTTCATCCATTCAGTCCTTCCTGTGTTAATTCAGCGACAATGTGCTTCACCCAAGTAAGCCCATTATATATTAGAGATGAAGCAAGTATAGCCATAGCATGAACACCATGTTTACACATCTATTAACCTTTCCTGCGCTCAGGATGACAAAATGTGAAAACTGTTTGCAAATTATACCCCGCTTTTCACGCAAGTGCATGTACAAAGTAGGATATATTTGCTATCATTTTGCACCGTTTTGTCATCCTGAACTCAGTGCTAGAAAAATAACTTTGGTGTTTCTGCCTTTTTTGTTTTGTTTTTGCCCAGAAAAATTCAAATCGCTCGTACAAAATTCGAACCGAAATCCATTTACATTAGTTGCGTCTTACCGCTAGCCAACGGACTCTACGAAATGGGTTCTTTCTTTACATTTCACCTTTTTTTTCACTTTTTTTAATTTGAAGATAAATATAAAATCGTTTTTCTTTCTGAGAACGGTCAATTGATCTCTTATTTTGCTGTTTCATGGACCACTCCCATTTTTCTTCTCGAGAAAGATGTCCTCTGTCCAGGATGACAATACAGTGCAAACGGTTGCTTAATTATACCCCGCTTTGCACGTGCTTTTACGTCTTAAGCGGGATATAATTTGCAAACAGTTTTGCATTAGTTCTTCATCCATAAAGCAGGGCTGGTAGCATGAAAATAGAAACACACTAAACTCATTCAATTTTGCATTACATCATTTACATTTTTTATCACAAAAATTACATTTATGTATCATCTATATTTTCAAGTGACTTACAAACAATACTTCGAATGGAGATAGAGATTAAGCGAATAGACTCACTAGAATCTGGGTAAGTGTAGAAGTTTTATGTAAAATTTGAATCAAATTGGGGATCTCTTAGAAACAGTAAAAATCGAAAGCTCAGAAATATAGATATACATATAGACGTTTTATATTAAGATTTTGAATCATAAACTTTGAGTAATTACTTTGTAATATGTTCTGTCTTAACTGATCTAACAAATAATCGGACTATTATTAGATCGCAGTTTAATTCAAAAGAAAACTGCGAGTTTATCAGTTGTGTTTAAGTTTTGCCAAATGCACTCAGCAAGATACACTCTTTTCGGGTGCTTTCTCTCTTTTATACCTCGTTAAAATTTTCAAACGACTAATTTAATGTTGACTTTGAAATTGGAGAAAATGTCTAAATTTCAACAGCTTTTTTTGGCAACTAAATTTTTCTCGTTCTGTTACAGGGCGATGCTTCAACTTAAAGTGTTGAACCAGACAATCAGTCGGAGGACAATCTTGGCGTGAGTAATAAGTGATTATTTTTGCTCGAAAAGCTAAAAATATCCAATAGTTTGATTTGAGCAGGGAACTTAATTTCTCACGTTTTGCCGCCAAGTATACTTTGATCTTCGCTACCATTGTCTTACTTTTTGTTTAACTTACGATGTTGGTATTTTTTTCTGCTAATTAAATGTTCAATGAGATATTCGTTTAATGTTAAGGTTGACATCATTATCTAGCTCAAAATGTATAAACATAGTCCGAAAGCTTTCTGAACGCCCTCGCACTTGAAAACACTCACTATAAAAGTAATTAATGAATCATCATTAAGTTTCCTTACTTTTGCTTAAATGCAACTGTTGAAGGTCAATTTTAAGTCTTTTAAACGACCAATTTTATTAAGCGACCACTTTAAAAATGCCCTTCTTTAAATCAAAATATCCTTAAAAGAAGGTATTGTTGGTCTGAAAATTTTTGAAAATTAATCGCTTGTTGTTAAAACTCCACGGAATCGTCTAAATGAGTATGTTTCTTATTTGTAATCAAAATGTGTATTCAGCGGCCATTTGTTAATGGTCCCTGTAGTTGTCGCTTAAAACAAGTTTGACTATACTTTTTTTGTTTGTTTTTTGAAATGCTAATTCTCATTTTAGGGTCATCGTTGAAAACTATGACCGAATAAGGAGTTTATTTTATACAAGTGAAGCCAAACCGGTAGAGGATAAAAACGATAATGACAAGTTTGGTGCGGCTGAGATCGGTCTGATCGTCATGGCGGGGGTCGTTCTAATTGGTATCATATTGGCGATTGTTGTGGTCAGAAAACAATGTAGCAGGTAAACTTAACTGTTTTGTCCGGTTGTATAAAAGATAACAATTGGTTAAGCCCGGTTGTATAAAAGATTACCATTGGTTAAATTTTAACCGGAAGTTAATTTCAGCGAATCAGGATTGTTGTTTCAATTGGTACAATTGAAACAACAAACGTGATTGGTTGAAAATAACTTCCAGTCTATATCTGGTTATCTTTGATACATCTGGGGGCAAATATATGTTATTTTGCTTTTTCATTATGAGGAAAAAAATCGAACTGTGTGATTGCAAATGCACTTTTAATTTTCCCGACTGTGCTTTCTTAATTATTTATAATTACATATTTTAGCTTTCAAGATTGCGACAACTACGCCCTTCAATTTTTTTTCATTTCTTTTCTCAATGTTTTATTCTATAGCTGGTGATTTTGTACTGCAATAAGTAAAGAAAGTATCAATGTTGATTTGAACTACAAAGAAAAATAATTTCAGTCATTGCTCTTACCAAATTTTCTAATTGTCATTTCTTAATAAAATTCAAGAATTCTTGTAATTCATTTCCTACCTTAAACAAGAAAGCACAAGTTCATTTATAAGAGCCGAGCTCAGCTATCTCATCGAAGGAGTTTTCAATACTGGAATCGTGAGTTCGAATCCCGGCTTGGTCAATTCTTTCGACATTTGCGATTAGCGACTTATAAGTAATACGCCTGTGTGCGAAGGGCATCTAGTCGCTTGGATGAAAGGGAGTGACGGTACTCAGAGATGTGAGAAACAAACCACTAGTAGTGCATCAGCTGACGCGATATATACTTAGTTCCAAAAGAAAGTATGCACTTTTTAATTTTGCATATCTCTGAAATTACACAATCTATCGTAATGAAACGTCGTATGACTATCCCCAATAGTATGTGCAAACGATATTTGAAAACAAAAATAGCGCGATGAGCAAACATTTTCTGCTCTTTGAGTTATTTGATTTTGCATATTTTGCATGTACATCACGCGTTAGATGAATAATAGGTCTGAAAATGCATTCATTTGAATCTTTGCGTCTTTCCTAAGCATAAAGTCACATCTTCAATACAATTATGCATGATGCAATAGCATGGTTTGACTACCAATAAACGACGTTGAACAAAATCGAACCTTTTCAGATTTTGAACGTCATTAAAATTGATTGAGCATTCATGTTCCAATAGAAATCGAGGTCGTCATTTTGTAAGGTCTTTATTATCAAATCGAGATGTCATAGAACGCCATAGCACCATTCAACGACACGTTACTAGCCTAGCAACGTAGCAATTTCTAACGTTGACGTACACGTAACGTCTGCATGAAAATTAAAAAATTGTTTGGAAATGGCTTGGAACAGCTTCTAAAACTGTATAACGCAACATCAACACATAGCTTCACCAAAAAGAAGTAGTAAGAAGGTCAAATCTCAACAATTTAAGTTCTGCCTGCGCACATGCAGCATGCGATACTTTGGCCGATACTGATTTGACTTTTAACTTTAAAAAATCTTGTCTAAAGTATGATATCAAATTTACTCCATAATTTCCTCCAATTTTGTAAAAATTAAGAAAAATGCAAAACGTGGAAGTGCACACTTTCTTATGGAACTCGGTTTATAACTGTAATAATGTTTAAAGATTTGTTAATTCCCAATTAATAATCTTTCAGAGCGGAGAAGTATCAACATCTATATGAAAGTCTGACTAGAAACAGTTCTATCTATGAATCACAAGAGATTAAAGTTAAAATGGAAGACGATATTTCACAGCTGAATGGATTTGTAAACAATGAGGTATTAGCTATTCACACAAAACTGCCATTCTCTCTATCAAACATACAGAAGTTACTTTAAATAAGGCGTAATAATAAGCCAGTTTATGGCCACAACTATCAGCCTCCGAAAATGGTTATACAAGAAATGCCAAGAAATCATTTGTCGATGTTTTATTCTTAAAAATAGCAACGTATCCAAATACAAATGAGCCTGTGCATGACATTTCCAACAATTTCAAATATGCGCGAACCAAAGACTCTGACCAGTCTGTGTATCCGCACAGTCTGACCAGAGTCTTCACTATGTGTTAAAAAGATAGATGAGGTCTCAAAGTATCTTTTCTTCGGCCAACAGGTAATTCTATAACCTCGGTATGTGGCTGTCTATGCTACTCAATGATTGCACCTCACGAACATTTCAAGTTGTTGGAAATGTCAAGCACAGGCTCAAATGAAAGGTTCTGGTCCAATTGAATATTGAACATGTTCCTTTACATTAACACTTCTAAGAATAATAAGAGGAAAAGGTATTTACGCGTGTATGTATTCATATTTTAGTGATTTTTTGTAGGTATCAAGAAAAGGAAAACATTGTAGAAATATTCAAAAAGGAGAAATTTCCATCAGTGTCCCATCAGTGAATAAAAAAGTCCGGATCGTGGGGGATGATTATGTAAACGGGTACAAAGGAATAAATATTTTTTACATGTTTACTAATTCAAAGCCTATAATATGTTTTATTTTCATTTAGACAGGAATCCCTAGTTAACAGATCAAATGTTTTCATTCCCATAAGGCTAAGTAGTTATGGGCCTCAAAAAATCAAAAACATCTTATCTTATCTTCTTTACAGGAGATGAGTCCAGATAGTGAATTTGTGGCCAGTGCTACAGTAAACCAGGCATATCAAGAAGATGATACAGTAGAAGAAGGTCAGACTGAAAACGAAATTACTCCAGAGACGTCAGAACGACTCAAAAGTCTGAATTCGTCAGAGACGTCAGTTGAGGAAGCAATGGAGAGTCTGGATCAGTTATCTGATAGACTAGAACAAGAGGATGGTGAAAATGGCCCACCTGCGGTCTACGCTCATGTGGACGTTAGTAAGAAAGAAACAAATCATTCTGAGAATGCGAGTGTTAATAGTTTATTTTTAGATGAAAATGAAGGTGAATTCGGTGCAAATCTTCCAGAAAATGTTAAACAAAAGACTCATCATTATATAAATGTACCGGACAATCTTGCGATGAAAGTTATGCAAGCCAAAGCAAACAGTCCAATTTTAGCCAGAAAACATGAAGACTCTGACACTGAAGATGGCAATGATGAAGACATCGAAAAGGATAAAGCTGGCGATATGGATGAGCCAGATCCTGATTATGACAATAAACAAGTCAGATTTTCCACTGAAGTATTAGTGGCAGATGGTATAAAAGTCGAACCACCAAGTACTTCTACAAACGACGATGAGGCAGATACAAAAGGAGACGTTGTAGAAGACAATACAGCAACACAAGCAGCAATAACACGGTTAAGTCTAGAAGATATAAATGTGGATAACAATGGAAGAGATCCAGGTGACCTCATGTTAGAGGAAGAAATTAGTTCACCACTGAACGTTATAAATGACACAGAAGCAAACGATTTCTTCTTCGGTACCGACGAAGAGACAACTCATTTCTGATCCATCATCATTTTTTTTCTGAAGAATAAATCCAAAGTTTTTAAATTACCATCCAAAATAATTATTGTGCTACAGCCTTGGTATCACCATCGCGAAGCGTATACTGATTGTTTTAATATTAATAATATTTTTTAACATGTCTTACGTAAAAGGAATGACCTGGGCCCGTTTGTATAAAAGTTAAGCATATGTTAAATTAATCCCGAAGTATTTTCCATCGATTAAGGACTGTTGTTTCAATTGGTAAAATTGAAACAACAGACCTGATTCGCTGAAAATTCCTATGAAATTGACCAATGGTTAAGAAACGCCTGATGATAATGACACCGCCCCGTGTTCCATATGGAGACGATCGCTAAATGATTAGGAAACACTTAACTTTCTTTAATGCTTTTTGGTAGTTTATCGAGAAATAACGGTAGATTATCACTTAATAATCTCAACGCAAAAGCAGTGAAACTATCAAAAACGTATACCCTGCTTTTGTGCATTTCATCCTATCTGACGTCATCTATGAGGGGCGAAATAAGTGACGTCACATGAAACGTTGCAAAGCAATCACTTGTAAAATGACGCGCTTTACGAAAATATGTTACAATTACAAATTTTGTCTCATTTTTGCAACAAAGAAATAGAATTATCGTTTGTTTTGTAGTAAGATCGATTAATATTTCATTTCGTGAAGAACAAAAGCTATATTTTCTCGTGAAAATATAGCTTTTTTTGTTCACTCAATGAAATATATCTATCGATCTTACACTGAAACAAACGATTAACCTTTATGTATCTCGCCTTCAACGTGTAGTTACTTACAAAGCGGATACAAATCATAAACATTCTTCAACAGTGCATTTGTAGTACGAACTGAGAAAATTGGCGGTCATAAGAACAAATAAAAAAAAATGATTTAGATATTCTTTCTTACAAATTAAAAAGTCTGTAGGCTTATTCAATTATCATGGTTTATTACTATTTCTAACGCACATTGCCGAGCGTAGCATCCACACTAGATTCTTTTGCTTTCCTTTTAAATACCTTTGTTAAGAGTTTGTGTGTTCTGTTTTTGTCCAGATATATTTTTGTATATTGCACTCTTTTCTTCTGTTATATCTTTATATCCCCCACAAGTAATTTAGGGGGGTGTTTCTATACTGGAATCAGGCAGGTTGTCCGTATGTCCGTCGTCCGTAGACATAATTTTGTGTCTTAATCTCCTCAGAGACTATTATAGCTACAGCCTTGAAATTTATATGTAATGTGTATCTGCATATGAAGTTGTGCTCCTGGAATTTGTAAACCCCTACTTTCATTGGTTGCTGAATTATTTCCCCTTGAACATGTATTTTCACTAAATTTTGTTGTCCGGAGCATTTCACTTACACCATTTCATGTATTGACTTGAAATTTATACATGATGTACATCGTCTTATGAAGTTGTTCACCTGCAATTTTGAAGTCCCTACTATGAAGTGAAATTCATACACAATGCAGCTAGTAATGTAAGCTTGTGCTTTCTTAAATTTATAGGACCCTGCTGAAATTACTTGCTGAATTATCACCCATTGAGCTCGTAAATTATGATCTTTTGTTATTACCTGAAGCATTTTCCTACATTATTATAATGTAGTTTTTACTGTAAAATAATGTTAGTACAGTTTTTATGACCCTACTTATATTAGCCGCTTAATTATTTCCCCTTGACTTTGTACATTATTTTATTATCCATCTAGAGCATTTTACCTACAATATTGCACAAGTGGTTGCCAAATTATCTCCCTTGAACTTGTAAATTTTACTCAATTGTCGTTATCATGTTGCAAATGGATCATGTAATGAAAGCACTCATACTGGAAAATAGCCCTGGAAGGACAATGCATTGGTTGAAATATAAGTCCGTTTCGGACAGTTCAAGATAATCCTGGTGACCAACTGGTTTTGTTTCAGATGCCAAACTTATTTTCTATATGTGACCCGTCACGCGAATAGGGACCATCTGGGTAGTGCGTAAAGTGTCGACCCTAGTCAGACTGCGCGGGTTGCGCAGGCTGACTAGGATCGAAACTTTTTGCACTTTTCTTATTTTCTGAACCTAGACGGATTAATCTATCTTCCAGTGAAAGAATTTTTGAAATGCGACTTCTGGTTGACCTCTACTGGGTCAAATCTCTTTTTCGCAATTTAATTTTTTGGAAGTTCCGAGATGGTTACTTTTCGCGTTACATGGTCACAAATATATAAAGTTATGTAGGATTTAGACGGCTTGCGACGAAACTTTTAGAAAAAAAAACTTTACAGGTTCCGTTTATAATGTGTGTAATGCATAGACGTAACTAGGATTGTGAAATTTATTCGCACTCAGAAGGCGACCAACTTAGAATATATAGGATAAAGGCGATATGTGGACTGTGACAAAAGATGAATGTTTTCCGTCCGCTCCCCTTTCCTATGATTTGAGCGTTGGTGAATAATCAAAACATCGTAACTACAGCTTTTAAATACTGTACTTTCGATGTTATGATCATTCATAAACGACATACTTCGAAAGAGGAATCTTTTCTTTTACGCACTTGCGTAATGTGCGTAATTGGAGTTACGCCATTGAGTCATGTGTGATCCAGATGAGGTGTGGCTTGTTTCAGAAAAGGCATAGTCATACAGTTCGAGAAACACGTCTTCTTTAATGATTTCTAACAGATTATTGCGAAATATCGTTAGATTATTATTGGTTATTTCGCAACCAAACCAGTGAAAATGAAGAAAAATCATACCCGCTTTCATTCATTCTTCCTTATTTGATGTTTTCTAAGCTCGGCCCATTAAAGAATTTCATCATAACGTTACCGCGTAAAAAATGACTCGCTTTAACAGAGTTTATCCTAAAAGCTTCATAAAGTTTTGTCTCACTTTTGCATCACAGAAATAGAAAAGATTGATTGTTCATTCAGTTCATTTTGCTGTTAATTTAATATCCAGGACCATATGTTTTGCAGTTAAGGTAGTGGAACCGTGAGAGTTCCCCAACATTTCAGAAAAAAATGATCTTTCACAATTTTGACCGAGGTTTCCTGATGAAATCATATGGAAACATCGGTCAACACTGCTAAAGTTCGTCACTTCTAAAACTTTGCGGAATTTAACGGTTTCACTATCATAAATGACTTAAAAAATCTGAGGGATGAGAAGTGACGGGGGAGGACCAGTAATCCATCTATTTTTGACAGAAAAAAAGGTAATGTGTTTTATCTAGCGTGGATGAAACCTTGACTTCTGTTTTTAACAAGTATGGCCGGGCTCGCTGAGCTCTGTCCGTATCGTGTTTTACTTTGAATCATTGGATCGTTAGTTAGACCCCTGACTCTGGGGACGCCTTCATAGCGTAGTTAGTAGCTCGTCGGACTGTCAATCTAGAGGTTCCGGATACGATCCCGACGGCGGCAGTCATTCTTTCCGACTTTTTGTCTCCTAGCAATGGGTTGATAATCATAGACCTATGTGAGATAGCAGCTGTAGGCTAGGAAAGGATATGATGGTAGTACTGGTGAGAGAAATACCAGGAATCCATTGTTAGGTGCTCCAGCCGCCGAGATAAAACTGAAAATTTTGAAAGCGACGTAGAACTCATTCAATAAATCAATCGACCCCTGACTCGAACGTACACATAACACAAGGGCGTAACTCAAATTACCAACATCCAACATTTCTTTGCTGGGAGATCAAAACCTCGTAACTACAGCTTGAATAAGCTGGAGTAAACGAAGTTAGGGCTCCAACCGACGACTTGACAAAAATCATTTTGTCACGAAACAATTGTATTCCGCAACATAGCATATGATAAGTAGTACACATATATAAGACGAGACGAGATACTGGTGGCTTTATTGAAATGTTGTCTTTGTACTGGTGTTAGAAACGAAGGGATACCACTTGTAGGCGAACCAGCCGTCGTGATGAAACTGAATTTTTTTGTGGGTCAAGTTCATTTCGTTCTGGCCTGATAATTAGCATTCGAGGGTTCAGTTCAAGACTGTACTAAGTATATATACACTTAGCAGAGTCTTGCGCTTAACCTTCGCTTTGTAACTGGATCGTATCCTCCGTTATTTTGTTGAAAATGGTTTCGTTAGAAGGCGACGGTTGCGGTATCTTCGTAACTATAGCTTGAATAAGTTGATGTTAACGAGAGAAAGAAATTAGAACCTAAACATAAATGTTTCGATGTGTGATTGGTTGATTGATTGATTGATTGATTGATTGATTGATTGATTGATTGATTGATTGATTGATTCATTGAATAGAGTTTTAAGCCACTTTTTCAGTTATACCTGGAGCACCTTACAATGGTTTCCTGGTATTTCTTACACCAGTACTACCATCACATCTTTTCCTAGCCTCCAGCTGCTATCTCACATAGGTCTTTGATTATCAACCCATTGGTGAGAGACAAATAGTCGGAAAAAATGAGTGCCGCCGTCAAGGTTCGACCCCGGGACCTCTAGATTGACTGTTCGACGTGCTACCAACTGCGCTATGTTTCGACGCGTGACATTTCAAACAATTTCACATGTGAGCGACTTACAAAGAAGATAACCTTAGATAGCTTCCCAAGTGCAATTAGAATATTCGCCTCCCGTCTGATGATTTTTAAATCCTTTTCTATCAACATCTAATCGAAGACTCTGGTCAGACTGTGTGGATGCACATGCTCGCAAGACACTTTTCTTTGCGCATATTTTGATTTTTTTCTAAAAGACAACACTGGATTAAATTTAAGTAGAACCAAATTTTCCAACGATCGACCATTGATAAGCCTATAGTTTGCGCAATCTGAGCTGGATCGATACTCTCCACTTTTCAGATATACCCTTTTCACTATACAGAAAACGAATACACTTCATTTAACAACGTCGTGAAAATGACAAGATGAATGATTTTAAAATGAAATTGAATGAGTTTGTGGGGGCGATTTTTGAATGAATTTAATGGGAGGTAATCCAATATCGCAAATTATGTTCAGGATGAACAAAATTAGTGATATTAATTACCAACCTTTAAAAAAAATTGCATATATGTTCTATGAAAAATGCTTTTTTTGTTCAAGATCTAATCAGACCCTTACAATTTCAACGAATTAAGTGTAATCCCGATTTTTTCCCCGCATTTTTATTTTGAACGAGGTTGTTGTTATATGTTTTTCAGTGAGTATGGAGCGTTTTTGAATGGTTTGAATGAGTGTTTAGAATGAATGAATGGAGCACTGAGGGAATGATTTAGAATGGGTTTGGATGAGATGAAATTCTATTTCACGAAGTAACTAACTGTATGAAAGGTTAAACTTCAAATCAAGAGAGATTTAGCGGATTTGTTAGAGATTAGAAGTCCATCAAAATCACATCTTATCATTAAGATCGACGGATACCGAGCTATTTCAAGAGTTTGTGAAAATTTTGGAGAAAATTAAATCAATTTATTTACGGTCGATTTTTCATTAGTCCTAATGTACCCCAAACAACCCCATTTGGTTGATACCGAAATCTACATAACAAAATATAGAGATCGATTATTTAAATATTTAAATCTTCTCCACCCAAACGTATAATCAATGATTATTGCTCTGGCTGGACGGAGCCTAAATAATGGGTCGTTGTACTTAAGGTTAGGGTAAATCAGCTTCTATTTACAAATTGTTTACTTATATAGATAGTCGATATATATAAATAAGATTTTAAATTGTAGGTAAGTAACAAAGCCCTCGTAACTTCGGCTTGTCCAAGATGAAGTTATGAATTCCAGTATTTCATACCACACACAGAAAATGATTTTTTGATATACTTGGTTTTTGAAATATACTTATGAGTAATTTCATTATTTGTTTCGGATCTTAGTGAGTAAAACTGGTTCCTGTTTAGATAAAAAAGATTCGACATGTATGATGGAGTTAATCTGTTAAAAGTTTTATAGACCATCAAAACGGTGAAGTATACACGAGTCTTGAATGTTAACCATTTTAGAGAGACGAAATTGTCTTTGGAACTAGACCTTGTTGGCTTATTGAGAATCAATCGTGCTGCTCTTTTTTGAACTTTTGTTAATCTATTCATACAAGAAGAATTGCATTGACTCCATGTTATACAACCGTAATCAAAATATGGTGCTATATACGAACTACAAAAACTCTGCTGCATTTCCGGTGTCAAAAAATATTTTATTCGTTTGAGTAAAAGTATTTTAGATGTCAATTTCGCACAGATATTTTCTACATGAGTTTTCCAAGACAGTGTTTTATCTATATACACTCCTAACAATTTTTGCTTTGGAACATTTTCTATTACACTATCGGATGTTTGTAGATTGAGATTTTGAGTGTTTCTTAGTCTATTATTACTCCCTATCAACATACAGGTTGTCTTTTGGGGGTTCAGAACCATGTTATTTTTCACACACCATTTCTCCACTTTTAAAAGATCATTTTGTAAAACTTCGTTGATATGTTTGATACAAGAACTAGACTCGTGTAAAGTTGCGTCATCGGCATACATATCGAGTCTTGAAGACACATTAATTGGCAAGTCATTCATATAAAGTAAAAACAAGATAGGACCGAGAAAAGATCCCTGAGGGACCCCAGATAAAACTAGTCTTGCATCAGACGCGACCGTTCCATGTTTGACAGCTTGGAATCTACTTTTTAAATATGAATTGAATAGCTTGCAAGAATTTTCCAAGAAGTGATACAATTTCCACTTATGTAAAAGTATTTCAATATCAAAGAGATCGAACGCTTTTCTAAAGTTGAGAAAAACAGATCCAATTTCATTTCCTTTATCAATGTCTGTTAAACACGTATCTATCAAGTGGATAAGGGCTGTTTGGCATGAATGGTTTGCCCTGAAGCCTGACTGCCGTGAATATAATATATTTGTTTTCTCTATAAAATTATTAAGTTTTTTAGCAGTATGTCTTTCAAATATTTTTGACATGGTTGGTATTATTGGAATCGGTCTGTATTTATTAGGGTCCTCTTTATCATCGCCTTTGAAAATAGGTGTCACATTAGCTTTTTTTTCTATAGGAAATATGCCATTTGAAATACATTTATGTAAAATACAGGATATTTGTGTTGAAATGAAATCTTTACATAATTTCAATATGTGAGAACCGATATTGTCTCAACCAGATGACTTTTTAGAGTCTATAATTATAATAATATGTTTAACAATGAATGGTGATATGAATCCTATATCGAAATCCATATCCAAAAGTTTTTCGTTTAAATAAGATTCTAAGGTTTAAAAGTTTGAAATGTATAATAGACTTCTATCAATTATGTTTGAAATATTGGAAAAATGTTTATTCAGCTCATTAACGATTGACTCTGTACCTTCTACCAAAATGTGATTTACACGTAAACATGACGGCACTTTTTGAATAGGAGCAGTATTATCCGAAAAAGTTCTTAAGTTTTGCCATAAGATTTTTTGGTAAGTCCGATTCTTCACAGCATTGTTAAAATATTCTCGTTTACTTTTTCTTATCATCGAGTTAACTTTATTTCGCCAGATTTTATACATTTTCCAGTTGTTTGTGCGTTTAAATTTATCCCTTACATCTATAGCATTTTTAATTTCAATTTTATACTAATCTGGTTGTTTTGGTCGCTTAACTCGCTTTTTCTTTAATCGGTATTTGTTTGTTGAAAAGGGTATTCAGGCGATCATAAAAGTACACCAGTGCGTGATTTGGATCAACGATAATTTCCAGCACATCAAAATTGATGCATGACAGATCGTGTAAAAAGGGGTCAATTTCTAACCTTGAAAAACATCTGTAATTTATTGTTTGATTGGCTTTTGTATTTTTAAATGAATGATTACGTTTAAATGTAAATCCGATTGGATAATGATCACTTATACCTATTTTAGGAATAATCGTTTCGGAGATAAATTGGGGACATGTACTGTATGTATGATCAATTAAACTTTCTGAACACTTCGTTTTCCTTGTTAAGTTTTGATATGTTGATGAAGACCTAAGTCATTTACTAATTTCGACCATTTTGAATTATTATATGTACCACTTGATGAAAAATTTATGCCAAAGTCTCCTGCAATGATGAAATAATATTTTCTGCGTTGATTAATTGATTTTTATACATGTCAATCCAATATTGACCGCTACTTGGTGGTCTATGTATAAAACTTAATAAAATAGGTTTACTATGTGACAACTTTATTTCAATCAAAATCCATTCAATATCAACGAATTCTAAGTCCGATATTCTTCTTTATTGCACTTCATTTGATATGTATACTATTAATCCTCTACCAAGTTTACCTAATCTGTCTTTTCTTTTTTTCAATTTTTAAGCCATTGATATTTATACGCGAATCTTCAACATTACTATTTAAAAATGTTTCTGCGAAATAAAAGATATTGAGCAATTCAGACCCGTTTAAAATTAATTTAATTTCATCAATTGTAGGGAGTAAATGTTGAATACTCAAATAAGCTACACGCAAACCTTTCTGCTTAAAATCGAAAAGAAGAATTACTGTAGAATTACACTGACAATTGATTAAATAGCCATTACAAGTGATACATAAATCTGAGAGTACGTCAAATCTGTTGCCACAAATCAAAAAGTCATGTATGTCCGACCTGTCCTACCACGTATTGTCCCAACATTCATATGAGTAATGGTTCGATCTTCTACAATGCCAACAACGCTTTCTGTTTTGTGGACTGTTATTATGTCCATGACTGTTATCGTAAACCATTTGTTTTCTCTCGCCATTTTTCGACTCATCTCTGGATTTCTCAAGTTTTAAACACCGACTTTTTCCCAGGTAACTTGCACTTGACTATAGGAATATATTTTTCGATCACTTTTATCAATGTTCTTGTCACTCTTGGCAACAAAAGTATACAATCTCTATGGTAAAGCGCATCAGCCGTTTAGCCATTTCCATACACGAACGAAGTGTAACAGTCAATCAGTGAGGTGACTGATTGTTCGCATACTTGCTTTATTAAATCGTTCAAAGGTGTCACCTCGGTATCTTGGCGTGGATAGACTGTGCATAAGAAAACTTTGCACTGTGATGTTACTGTATTCATCAAACGTATCTCCTCATAAAGCGATTTCATCGGTGTACCATTCGCAGCGTCGTTTCCATCCGCATACACAATTATACTGTCATATCTATCCACATTCATGTTGTTTATTCTTGTACATATTATCCAATTGCTTCCCGCGTAATGTCATTACACGCACATTATTTCTAAGCCCTTGCAATTTTATTCCTATAAGTATAGAGTCCCCAATCAAAAGAATCTCCTTTTTAACCGAAATAGAATACTTCTTCGCACATTGTTTTAATCCAAAACCTGACTGGTCTTTGGAATTCTTAGATGGTTTCTGATACTGTAGAGAGTTATTGTGGCTATCTGGCTTCGTCCAAACTACGACTTCTGTAGGCGGTGTTTCGTCTTTATCTTGGTTCTGTTGCTTATTCTCCTTAATAGGCTCATGTATATTAGCCTGGTCTGTGGTTTACGCTGCAGTCATCGAGTCTAATTTAAGGTGTAACTTATGACTCATCTTTATTAATTCTTCTTTTATATCATCGTTTTCGTTTATCAGATGGGTTATTTTGCATGCGTTACCGGGCGCAGTTTCATGATGTTGTAAATAGAGGTTAAATCTTCCGTTATTTTCTGCAGTTTTTCGTTCGTTGAAGACAGGTACATTTTGAAGTTTTCCTTTAGATCTCCCATATCCTTCATTAAATGGTCAAGAATATTGACTATATGCCACATAGCATTTTCATTATCGAGAGTGTTGATTAAAGTATCTTGAACTTGTTCTACTGTGTTTACCTGATTTTTGTCACTTGGCTTGTCAACCATTTTGTTGGACATTTTTTGTGTTTGAGGCATTCATGGTTCCAATTTCAATTGATTGAATTTCATCATCTTTGGATATTATGGGAGTATTGCATTTACTAATACTGTTAATATGTTCATTCATTTCGCTGCGCTCACTTACATCTATAGTTGATTCCTTTTTTTCCTTCTCATTAGGTCTTTCATCTATCACAACAGATGTAGTCGGTATCTGTTTTGTTTCAGCTGTCTTAAGTTTTTCATCTCCGTTATCACCCCTGGAAATATGTCGAGCGCCAACTGTTGGTTCATTATGAATGGTTGCATAATACAGGAGGGGATTTGGGACAAAGTTTTGCCCTGAATCCCCAACTGGATTAAAAACATTCCAATATGGATTTTCCCGAAAAGAAGTCTGTCACATACAACTAATGACTGCCTAATGACTATACTCTCAAATTCCGATTGAAATGATCCTTATAAAATTTTGACTAATCATGTGTTCTTTAACATGTATTATTAATATTTGAATATTGTTAAAGCTTATGTAGGCATACTTTCTCATGTTGTACAATAATGTACCAAGAGAGAATAAATGATTTTGTATTGTATTGTATTGTATTATCCACCGGAGAGTCACGGGATATACTTTTAATGGACTTTCTATTCATTTTCGTTCACTTGTTTCTTTGTCTTTTTGAAAGAGACATATCTCGATCGCTTTCTTAATTTGATTATTCATGTCCTCAATTGAAAGATTCTGGTTTTCGACTTTGCCCTCTATTAAACGGAAAATCTTTTCGCAATGTTTATGTGTAATTAATCCTTCTTGTTTACCATTTACTAAACAGGAAGACTTTGTATGGTGAATGCTGATTGTATAAATGCATTTCCCAGACGAGCTTAATTTATATTTGGTTTCTACAAGATTTTCTGTTTTATCAAGCCTATAAATATATCTCTCAAGTACAATTCATCAGCACACAATTTGAAAAGCTCATACATGCCTGAACTAAACACTATTTTAAATCCTCCAGTTGTTTGTTGAAATTTGACCGGGCTTTTTGTCGGAATCTCTTAACTTCTTTAATAGTGATCTACATTTATTTAAGTCAAAGTTTCTTACTTCTGTAGTTGTATTTCTGTCCTCCTCTGATTTTCCGGATATCACTTTTTCCAATTCTGCACCTCCTGAAGGTAGAATCCCAATTATTTTGAGGTCAGGCTTTCTCTCATCCGTGATCATTTTCTCCATTTTGATTTTCGCTAAATGTTAAATTCGAAATAAGATATAAATTTGAGAGAAGATATCGTTGAAATTTATATCAAAATACTCCAAACAATATCCCCCAAAAGATTTTTAATCTAATTTACAATTTTGCGACGTCATTTTGAAGAATTAATTCATTTTGTATTTTTCTAACGGAACGTTTTCAAATGTTGTTGTGATGACGTCACATCCGGCGCGGGGATATAGGTAAGCCACGCTATTTGAATGTTAATAAACAAACGTCAGTAACGACAAAAAGCATTGTTTATCGATGGAAAGCTTGATTAGTTTCTTTACGCTATCAGTGTACAGGTAATTGCATTTGTAATTCAGTACTGTTATCCCATGCTTGTTAAATTTCACTTCAGTCCATCCCTACTCCTGGCTATACCTCATTTTCCCACGTTTTCGAATACCGAGGTTTGACTTTAGACTATGCATGTTAATCTTTTTGGTTTTAGGCTACGGTTATTTGCACGCGTTAACGATAATTACGGACTAACTTTCGAAAGAACCCAAATTATTTGAAAGTAAACCCTCCAAATTACATCATGGCTAAGCTACGCAATGCTAGTTAATTTTGAATAACGCAGAATAGTGACTATGAAACTGAGTGATGGTTTAAGTGAGAGCAAGCAACGATTTAATTCAGTAGCGCTCAGTTGGGCTTATCGCTAGTATTGTTCATCATGAACAAAATTTGCGATATTGGATTACCTCCCATTAAATTTACTCAACACTCGATCCACACACTCATTAAATTTCATTCCTAAATCATTCCAAAATCATTTACCTTGTCAATTTCGCGATGCTGTCAACTGTACACTATCGATGACGATCGTCTTATAGTTAAAACCGTTAGGTCGCTCATCAATGCCTTTACTTCTTGATTTCCGAGCGTGTGCAGTATGTCAATCAAAGAAATGAAACCCGTCAAGCGAAAATAACCATCATCTTGGTGTCAAAGCTGACCAGGGAAGAAAGTTTTCATACTTTATATAATATATATAGAATTCGTCATGACATTTTATTTGAGAAAAATTGAAATGTTATTAAGCGAGCCTTGGTGACCTTAATAATTTTTCCATTCTAGACGAGGATAAGATCAGCTTGTTGAGGAAGCCCATTGGGACCCTTTTGTCTTAGCTCTTATGTCTAGCGTCTTACGTCTTTGCTTTTACCTTTTATCTCTTAGCTCTAAGATGTAACCATTTTTTTTTATTTATTTATTTAATTTTTATTGGGGGGGGGGGGTAGGACCCGTCAGGCAAAAAGGACCATCTGGGAGTTAAGGCTGACCAGAGTCGAAACTTTTCATACTTTATATGATATATAAAGGATCTGTTATGAGATTTTATTTGAAACAACCTGATCTTAACCGAGTCTAAAATTGAAATGATATTAAGCGAGGCTTGGTGGGCTTAATAACTCTTCTATTCTAGATGATATTAAGATCAGCTTGTCTCAAATCAAATCGAGTAACAGATTCTTTTTCTCGCATAACCGACATTTTGTACGCTATCATCAAGTTTTGAAAAGCTCTGGTGACAGAAATACCGCGAAAATGTGCATAAGGTGACGTCTTCATGACGTAATTTAGAATGTGATCTTACATATGTGTAAGACGAGGGTATCTCTGATGGCTACTTGTTATATACAGGAAAAGGTCAGCTTTGTGAGAAAATAGCTTCAAATGAGACTTTTAGCTGACCTCTGCTGGACCAATCTTTTTTCCTTACAGAAAAAAATATTAATGGAATTCTTGCATCTAACAAATATTTCTATAACACGCATTTAAAAGACTTAATTTTCGAAAAATTCAAGACGGGGTGGAGTAGAAGAGACAATTCATAAAACACAGTTTGATTCGACATTTTAACAATTTCATATAAATTTGTTTAACAAGAAATAAGACGTAAAATTTAGAAAGAAACGGTTCGTATTATTGAACTTGCGTTCATTTATTTCATATTATTATTTACGAATGATAGCTTGTTGGTCGTCACGTGACAGTAGAAATCCTGAAAACATGGAGCTTGCAGTTCCAGCAATTGCTTTATCAACATCTATCTGTCTGAACGCTTATGTCATCATTCGTGTTGAGGCGAAGTAATATGAGCCAGTGCGTGACATTTCCAAAAATTTGAAATGTGCGTGAGGTGCAAACAATGAGAAGCGTAGACATCCACTTACTATAAATGAAATGTTACCTGATGGTATACAAGTACTTTGAGACCTTATCTATCTACTAAACGCAAAGCGAAGACTCTAGCCAGACTGTGCGAATGCACAGGCTTACCGGAGTCTTTGCTATGTACATATATGAAATCGTTGGAAATCTCACGCACAGGCTCATATAGTGTTGCTGGCACTGTCATGTGAGTTTTCGATTCCGTTCACCTATTAAGCAGTTAGTTGCTGTTCTCGAACATTCCAAAATGACTTGCGTGTCTGCCCTTTGTAGTTATACTTGTTGAGAAGACATAAACACCTGCGACAGGTGCTCGAAAGACGCCCTGGTGTTTGTCGTAAGCATTTCCGCATTCGCAACAATCATACCGAATTTTATTTTTTGATTTGAGCCAAGATGGAAAACATCGGCTCCGAGAGTTGCGAAAAAAGCAATGGTACCTTCCCCTTCTGATCAAAGAAAACGGAATTGGGGTTTCTTGTTTTCTGTATGAATTCAGGAAAAAACAAGATGTGTTTGTGAAACACGAATGCCCCCGTAACGGCATTTTTTTTCGAAGTTTGACCTTGACAGATGACCTTGACCTTGTCACATGACCTTGACTTTGGTACCAGCGGATGCGGATCATTGAGATCTATCTTCATGCCAAATATTAGCTTTGTATCTTGAATAGGCTTGAAGATATTGGCAAGGTTAAGTTTTCAGGTTAAGTTTTCGGACAGACGGACGGACAGACAGACAGACGGACGGACGGACAGACAGACAGACGGACATGAGTAAAACAATATGCCCCCGATCTATCCTTGTAAAATCAATCGTATGGAGATATCGTTATTCAAGGTACGAATAAATTTGGCATAATATTGAAGGCGGCCTAATTATAACCACTTTTTACCGAAATTGAATCTTTAAAAATCTTCCAAAGACAGGCAAAAAGCACATTATTGTGAAAAGGAATCAGCTTAGGTCACTGGACAAAGATTTGAGAAATTTGTCTTCTGTCTAAAGAGTCGAAATAAAAGTTTATGCTCCATGTTTAAACCAAAAAACCATCAGAGTTATGACCTGAGTATTTTGTTAACATCTGCCCAATATAATTATAATGAATAAAAGAGGTCTTCAAATTGCCGTTAAAAAGATAATCGTCCAATTATCGACCAATTACTTCAGGAAAAAAATTCATGCACTGCTTGTGGCGGGTCGAAAAGTGGCTTGTCTCTAAACTGATTAATGACGGCACCTGCACTTAGCAGTGTACTTTTTTTTATCAATTGGTCGTTATAAAGCACATTTTAAAAATGAATATATATAATAATTTCGAGATTCTAAAAAGCATAAAGTATTGGATTTGTTAGAAGTGTGGCCCTACTTTAAGTCACTAACCAACAAAATGTTTGGCAAAGGTATTTTTGGTCAATGTTGAACGTCTTCTTTATAGAAAAAAAAATGATAGAATGAATGAATAATGAATGAATGAATGAATGAATGAACGAATGAATGAATACATTTTATTTGCGCTATTTTACCCATTACTGGGTTAATGGCAAGTTAACATAATAAAGTTACATATATCATTACATGTACAATTTTGAACAAAAAGAAAAAAATAATAAATACACACACATCACACATTTAAGCTGACAATCAAAATTATTGAAAAGAAATGTAAATGTAAATGGTTTCGAGTACATGGCAAAACAGGAAATTTCTACGTTATGTCACATTTAATAATGAATTTTCCTATCGCTTTGTGAACCTTTATATCTGGATGCTTCATCAGAGTAACAAAATCATCTTTACTTTTAAAATGTGCTAAAACGTCAGCTTTCCTAATTTCATGTATCATGTTTTTTCGAAACTGCTCATATTTCAAACAATGAAACAAACAGTGTAATTCATTTTCAACTGTGAAACATTTTTCACATAATCTCTCCTCTTTATTAAGTTTAACATATCGACCGCTCTCGATCTTAAGATGATGAGCACTAATTCGAAAAGAACATAAAGCTTTTCTTATCTTTTTATCGCTAATTTCTTCGAGGAAATGTTCTATGCCAAAATCACACTTGAATGTTTTGTATGTTTGTAACTTTTTCATGCCAGTTTCTGAGTTCAAATGTTTTTTTCCGAACTGAATGTACCGAGTTTTCAATTTTTCTTTGATATGTCTAAATAACGAATTTTTATTAAAAGTGCACTGGTTTTTCCAAACATGTGCAAAACCAAGTTCATTTAGGACATTTTTCACAAACATTAACCATGTATGTTTCGGACTTTGATTTTGAAATTGGTCCAAGTAAGCATACGATAACAAAGTATCTGGGTTCACAGAAATTGAATGTATCCAGAAGTTAATACAATTCAATATTGCTTATATTGTTAATGGAAATTGTCCCAATTCACTTTACACACCAATATTACAAGCCTTTGAGTGAACACCTAGAATGCGTTTACAGAATCTCGTGAATACTTTGTCAAATTCGTTGTTACCTTTAAATGATATCTCGAAAATTTCATCGAGAGATCGTGTATTATTATTTGCTTTATATCCAAACCAAACTTCGCTTCCATATAATGCAATTGGTTTAACAAGAGAGTCAAATATACGTAGTACAATTGAGGGTTTAATATCATTGTCAAGCACACTTCTGTTAATTGAAAACATAGCCCTTCTGGCTTTCAAACTTAAGTTCATTTCTGCCAAATTAAATTTGCCCTTATTTGAAATTATAATTCCTAAATATCTGTATTGAGAAACAATATCAAGTTTTTTACCCTTTATTTCAAAGTTAATGTTATTTTTTGCACATTTTCCTGATTTGGAAAATATCATTATTTTTGACTTGTCAATGTTTATTTTTATGCCCCATCTTTTACAAAAATCTTCTACTGCATCAATGTTCTTTTTTAAAACCTCTGCTGACGTTGATAAAAGTAATAAGTCGTCAGCGTACAAAAGATGACTGACCTTGTAATCTTTTATTAACGGAACATTTGATGAATCTAAAGTATCACTTATGTCATTCATAAATATGTTGAATAAAACAGGACTCAATACACTTCCCTGGTGTACACCTTTAGTGATATTAATGGGGTTTGTTAGAGAATTACCACTTCTTACCCTAGAAACCGAATCTTTATACATTGATTTGATGAGGTCATATACCTGTCCATTTATTCCAGCTTTTTGTAATTTCAAAAACATCCCATGGTGCCAAACAGTATCAAATGCTTTATGAAGATCTATGAAACAACTGTAAATTTTATCATTTTTCTGCCCATTTAATACATATTTATCAATAATGGTTTTAAGTACAAATATATGATCAGAGGTCCTATAATTCCGCCTAAACCCCGCCTGTTCGGGTTTTAAGAATGATTTGTTTTCCAAATATTGGACTATTCTCTCATTTAAAATATGTCAAAATAATTTGCCAAAACAGCTACTGAGTGTTATCCCGCGATAATTATTAACGTCATATTTACACCCTTGCTTGTGAATAGGAACAATTATTCCACTTTTCCAAGTACTTGGAAATTCTCCCGAATTTAGGATCAAATTAAATGCTTTTACCACTTCTTTTATTACAAGTGGTAATGCTGATTTTATCATTTCGTTTTTCACCATATCATGGGAACTAGCTTTAGAATTTTTCAACTTTTGACAGGCTTTCAAAACTTCTTTTTCAGTTACAATGAAATCAAGGTTACCTAATCTATGACATTCGAAATGTTTAAGCTCTGATAAAACATCTTGCTTTCTAGCATTATTTATTTCTGTGACATCATTATTTAGAAGTTTATAGAAATGATCATACCACTCTTTGCGATTTATCGGGTCGGTCTTTTCATTATTGATAGAACTATTCTTCAGTTCATCAATAAGCTTCCAAGCAGTTTGAAGGTCATTTTCCATAGCATCAGTTAATAGTTCAGTCTGCCTTTTATTAAATTGTCTTCTTTTAAATTTGGTTAGTTTTTTATATTCTTTAAATTTCTGAAAATATTTAATCCTCAACGCAGAATTTGAAACGTTTCTTAAAAATGCATTTTTTGCACATTTAACATCTTTCAACAGTTTTCTACAATCTTGGTCAAACCACTTTTTATTAATTGTTTTGGGTCGGCTTTTAATTTTCCTTTTCACGGACATTTTAGGTAAAGATAAATTACCAGCTGATACCATTATATCAGTGATACTCTCAATCAAAGTCTGGCCATCATTCGCTATTTCATTTAAAGCTCTTATTTTCTTTTGTATTTCTACAGTATTTAAAGCTGCAGTATATTTATATCTAGATTCTGCTGACCAACGAAAAGTGTCAGGTATATAAAAAGCATTATCAGAATCCATTTTCGTTTGCGAATTGAAAGTTTGTACTAAATGACAACAAACTTTTAATTGCATTGTGAGCATGCAATGATCTGAATAGATACTTAGATCGTGAACTTTAAAGCTTTGAACAAAAGGTGATAAAGAAGAGCTTGCCAAAATATAGTCAACTACACTACTTCCTCTTAATGTGTGACAAGTAAATCTGCCTGTCAAGTCACCTAAAGTACGGCCATTTAAGACATAAATTTGATTATCTAAACAAAGATCAATGAGCCACCTTCCATGTTGATTCACCATTATGTTATCAGAAGAGATACGCGGAAGAACACATTCATAAGTGTTATCATTTGGCATTGATATAAATGTTTCATTTTCTATTTCTGATACTTCAATCTTGTTTCCCACTCGTGCATTTAAATCTCCACAAAGAATAACCATTCCCTTCTTTGTAAAGAATAGTGCTTCAACGTTATCTGGTCGAGATTGGGAGAATTCATCATGACTCGGCAAAAACCCGTCATGATGATTTCTCACAGCCGAGACCAGATTACTCCGATATTTTAAAACATAACACTGTTCTATTTATCTCCAATAATTTTTGAGAGCTTAAAAGTTTTACTTTATCCTAAAAAAATCAAAGATATTAATGTGAAACTTGTCCTGGTTAAGATCATGAATTAAAAGATCATAAAATATTCGCGAGTCGTTTTAGTAATGGTTGTCCGCTTTGCTCGTTTAGGTCAACAAACGACAAAATGTTTTGCAAAGCAATTTCTCCATATGTCATAGACAACTTTACCGTCAGTTAAGACTGAAAGGATTTTCATGTCAATCAAACCATCGATAAAAGAATCAATTCATACGTTTGACACGTTTAAGTGCGGTTTTTTTTTTGGAAAGAGGGGGGGGGGGGGTTCTTAAGCTGAATGTTCGTTTAGATGGGTTCCCTGATGGTCCTTTTTCGCGTGACGGGTCATATATTTAACTCAGAAGTGAAATGGTAATATTCGTCATTCCCACCAATACTACATTGTATATATAGATCTGTATTATCGGTGACGATCGTCTTAAAGTTAAAACCGTTAGGTCGCTCACCGATGCTTTTACTTCTTGCTTTCCGAGCGTATGTTCACCAAAGAAATTCAACCCGTCTAGCGAAAAGAACTATCTGGATGTCTAGGTATGTCAGGGTCGAAACTTTTCATACTTTATAAAATGTAAAAATGATGTCTTGAGCTTTTATATTGGCTTGTCTCAAATAGAATCGAGTAACAGATTCTTTTTCTCACATAACCGACATTTTGTACGTTATCATCAAGTTAAGAAACGCTCTGGTGACGGAAATACCGCGAAATGTGCATTAGATGACGTCATGAAGACGTCATTTAGAATGTGATCTTACACATGTGTAAGACAAGGGTATCCGATACAGAGGACAAGGTCAGCTATGTGAGAATTTTTTTAAATGAGACTTTTATTTGACCCCTGCTGGACCAATCTCTTTTTCTTATCGAGAGAATAATTATGGATTTCTTGCACCTAACTTATATATATCAATAACACGCCTTTAAATTTTTTTCGAAATATACAAGACGGTGTAGAAGAGGCAATAAATAACATACTCTTTGATTCGACATTTCAACAATTTGATATCAATTTGTTTCACAAGAAACGAGACGTAAATTTTAGAAAGAAACGGTTCGTATTATTGAACTTGCGTTCATTTATTTCATATTATTATTTACCAATGATAGCTTGTTGGTCGTCACGTGACAGTAGAAATCCTGAAAACATGGAACTTGCAGTTCCAGCAATTGCTTTATCAACATCTATCTGTCTGAACGCTTATGTCATCATTCGTGTTGAGGCGAAGTAATATGAGCCAGTGCGTGACATTTCCAAAAATTTGAAAATTGCGTGAGGTGCAAACAATGAGAAGCGTAGACATCCACTTACTATAAATGAAATGTTACCTGATGGTATACAAGTACTTTGAGACCTTATCTATCTACTAAACGCAAAGCGAAGACTCTGGCCAGACTGTGCGAATGCACAGGCTTACCGGAGTCTTTGCTATGTACATATATGAAATCGTTGGAAATATCACGCACAGGCTCATATAGTGTTGCTGGCACTGTCATGTGAGTTTTCGATTCCGTTCACCTATTAAGCAGTTAGTTGCTGTTCTCGAACATTCCAAAATGACTTGCGTGTCTGCCCTTTGTAGTTATACTTGTTGAGAAGACATAAACACCTGCGACAGGTGCTCGAAAGACGCCCTGGTGTTTGTCGTAAGCATTTCCAGCATTCGCAACAATCATACCGAATTTTATTTTTTGATTAGAGCCAAGATGGAAAACATCGGCTCCGAGAGTTGCGAAAAAAGCAATGGTACCTTCCCCTTCTGATCGAAGAAAACGGAATTGGGGTTTCTTGTTTTCTGTATGAATTCAGGAAGAAAAATAATAGATAGAGTGTTCTCGTCGACAGAATCTTCCCCTTCTGATAGATGGATACGGAATTGGATTTTCTCAACATCTTTTTCAAGAATGATAAATTGTATTGCCATCTCTCTCTCTCTCCCTCTCTTTCTCTTTCTTTTTCTCTCTCTCTCCCCCCCTCTCTCTCTCTCTCTCCCCCTCTCTCTCTCTCTCTCTCTGTCTCTCTCTCTATCTCTCTCTCTCTCTTATAAATTCATGTAATTTTGGGGTATTAATAGATGCTGAGAAATTTCTTTATACTGGCATTTCATTTATTTTCAACAAATTTTCGGTTTTCATCTTTCTCGGTGGGCGTTAGAAAGAGTGATTTTACGAAAATGATTTGATAAGTACATTTGAAAATAAAGGGTTTTTTTAACTGTGATTAAACACTTTTTAACGAGAAAGTAACCTTTACCTTTACCGGTAGTCTCCGCAGATTGGCTATTATCTTTATCATCTACGAGGTCTTTAACATTCACCGATATACCGGTACCATTGTCATGGTTTTCTTTTGCAACTTCTGCCTTGCCAAACCTGTCTTGTATACTCCGCTTGTAAAGTCGGCATTCCTCGCTTTCTCTTTTCAGTTCTGCAATCTCTATCTCAAAGTTTGTCTTCAAAATATCAATTTTTAGAGCATTCGACTTCTTAAGTGTCTCGATCTCCTGCGATCTACTAGGGCGTTGTATTCTGTTCTCGTTACCCATTCACTGTGTAATTCATCATCTCCGATATCCCTACATAAAACAAAGAGGCCGACAGAGAGCACAATGGCTTTAATGAGTCTGGCATATGCCATTATTACAAGATATATATGAACTAGGTCTTAAAACTTTATTGCGTTTATGGGAGAAAAAATATCGTTAATACAATTTCATTCAAATTGTAATCACGATATTTTGATCGCCAAACGAGAATTTTATCTTAATGCCCTTTTTAGATAAGTCCTGACGGGGAAAACAATAGAAAATTCAGTTTATGTCACTCGACCGGTCATGTCTATTAATTTGTTGTTGCTGAACTTCTTTGCCTTAGAATTTGAAAATAAATATATGATTTTTTTCCTTTTTCTATTTCCTTGTAAAATCAATCGTATGGAGATATCGTTATTCAAGGTACGAATAAATTTGGCATAATATTGAAGGCGGCCTAATTATAACCACTTTTTACCGAAATTGAATCTTTAAAAATCTTCCAAAGACAGGCATAAAGCACATTATTGTGAAAAGGAATCAGCTTAGGTCACTGGACAAAGATTTGAGAAATTTGTCTTCTGTCTAAAGAGTCGAAATAAAAGTTTATGCTCCATGTTTAAACAAAAAAACCATCAGAGTTATGACCTGAGTATTTTGTTAACATCTGCCCAATATAATTATAATGAATAAAAGAGGTCTTCAAATTGCCGTTAAAAAGATAATCGTCCAATTATCGACCAATTACTTCAGGAAAAAAATCATGCACTGCTTGTGGCGGGTCGAAAAGTGGCTTGCCTCTAAACTGATTAATGACGTCACCTGCACTTAGCAGTGTACTTTTTTTTAATCAATTGGTCGTTATAAAGCACATTTTAAAAATGAATATATATAATAATTTCGAGATTCTAAAAAGCATAAAGTATTGGATTTGTTAGAAGTGTGGCCCTACTTTAAGTCACTAACCAACAAAATGTTTGGCAAAGGTATTTTTGGTCAATGTTGAACGTCTTCTTTATAGAAAAAAAATGATAGTGCTTCAACGTTATCTGGTCGAGATTGGGAGAATTCATCATGACTCGGCAAAAACCCGTCATGATGATTTCTCACAGCCGAGACCAGATTACTCCGATATTTTAAAACATAACACTGTTCTATTTATCTCCAATAATTTTTGAGAGCTTAAAAGTTTTACTTTATCCTAAAAAAATCAAAGATATTAATGTGAAACTTGTCCTGGTTAAGATCATGAATTAAAAGATCATAAAATATTCGCGAGTCGTTTTAGTAATGGTTGTCCGCTTTGCTCGTTTAGGTCAACAAACGACAAAATGTTTTGCAAAGCAATTTCTCCATTTGTCATAGACAACTTTACCGTCAGTTAAGACTGAAAGGATTTTCATGTCAATCAAACCATCGATAAAAGAATCAATTCATACGTTTGACACGTTTAAGTGCGGTTTTTTGTTGGAAAGAGGGGGGGGGGGGGTTCTTAAGCTGAATGTTCGTTTAGATGGGTTCCCTGATGGTCCTTTTTCGCGTGACGGGTCATATATTTAACTCAGAAGTGAAATGGTAATATTCGTCATTCCCACCAATACTATATATAGATCTGTATTATCGGTGACGATCGTCTTAAAGTTAAAACCGTTAGGTCGCTCACCGATGCTTTTACTTCTTGCTTTCCGAGCGTATGTTCACCAAAGAAATTCAACCCGTCTAGCGAAAAGAACTATCTGGATGTCTAGGTATGTCAGGGTCGAAACTTTTCATACTTTATAAAATGTAAAAATGATGTCTTGAGCTTTTATATCGGCTTGTCTCAAATAGAATCGAGTAACAGATTCTTTTTCTCACATAACCGACATTTTGTACGTTATCATCAAGTTAAGAAACGCTCTGGTGACGGAAATACCGCGAAATGTGCATTAGATGACGTCATGAAGACGTCATTTAGAATGTGATCTTACACATGTGTAAGACAAGGGTATCCGATACAGAGGACAAGGTCAGCTATGTGAGAATTTTTTTAAATGAGACTTTTATTTGACCCCTGCTGGACCAATCTCTTTTTCTTATCGAGAGAATAATTATGGATTTCTTGCACCTAACTTATATATATCAATAACACGCCTTTAAATTTTTTTCGAAATATACAAGACGGTGTAGAAGAGGCAATAAATAACATACTCTTTGATTCGACATTTCAACAATTTGATATCAATTTGTTTCACAAGAAACGAGACGTAAATTTTAGAAAGAAACGGTTCGTATTATTGAACTTGCGTTCATTTATTTCATATTATTATTTACCAATGATAGCTTGTTGGTCGTCACGTGACAGTAGAAATCCTGAAAACATGGAACTTGCAGTTCCAGCAATTGCTTTATCAACGTCTATCTGTCTGAACGCTTATGTCATCATTCGTGTTGAGGCGAAGTAATATGAGCCAGTGCGTGACATTTCCAAAAATTTGAAATGTGCGTGAGGTGCAAACAATGAGAAGCGTAGACATCCACTTACTATAAATGAAATGTTACCTGATGGTATACAAGTACTTTGAGACCTTATCTATCTACTTAACGCATAGCGAACACTCTGGCCAGACTGTGCGAATGCACAGGCTTACCGGAGTCTTTGCTATGTACATATATGAAATCGTTGGAAATCTCACGCACAGGCTCATATAGTGTTGCTGGCACTGTCATGTGAGTTTTCGATTCCGTTCACCTATTAAGCAGTTAGTTGCTGTTCTCGAACATTCCAAAATGACTTGCGTGTCTGCCCTTTGTAGTTATACTTGTTGAGAAGACATAAACACCTGCGACAGGTGCTCGAAAGACGCCCTGGTGTTTGTCGTAAGCATTTCCGCATTCGCAACAATCATACCGAATTTTATTTTTTGATTTGAGCCAAGATGGAAAACATCGGCTCCGAGAGTTGCGAAAAAAGCAATGGTACCTTCCCCTTCTGATCGAAGAAAACGGAATTGGGGTTTCTTGTTTTCTGTATGAATTCAGGAAAAAAAAATAATAGATAGAGTGTTCTCGTCGACAGAATCTTCCCCTTCTGATAGATGGATACGGAATTGGATTTTCTCAACATCCTTTCAAGAATGATAAATTGTATTGCCATCTCTCTCTCTCTCTCTCTCTCTCTCTCTCTCTCTCTCTCTCTCTCTCTCTCTCTCTCTCTCTCTCTCTCTCTCTCTCACACACACATTCTCTCTCTCTCTCTCTCTTTCTCTCTCTCTCTCTCTCTCTCCCTCTCTCTCTCTTTCTTTTTCTCTCTCTCTCCCCCCCTCTCTCTCTCTCTCCCCCCTCTCTCTCACTCTCCCCCCTCTCTCTCTCTCTCTCCACCCCCTCTCTCTCTCTCTCTCTGTCTCTCTCTCTATCTCTCTCTCTCTTATAAATTCATGTAATTTTGGGGTATTAATAGATGCTGAGAAATTTCTTTATACTGGCATTTCATTTATTTTCAACAAATTTTCGGTTTTCATCTTTCTCGGTGGGCGTTAGAAAGAGTGATTTTACGAAAATGATTTGATAAGTACATTTGAAAATAAAGGGGTTTTTTTAACTGTGATTAAACACTTTTTAACGAGAAAGTAACCTTTACCTTTACCGGTAGTCTCCGCAGATTGGCTATTATCTTTATCATCTACGAGGTCTTTAACATTCACCGATATACCGGTACCATTGTCATGGTTTTCTTTTGCAACTTCTGCCTTGCCAAACCTGTCTTGTATACTCCGCTTGTAAAGTCGGCATTCCTCGCTTTCTCTTTTCAGTTCTGCAATCTCTATCTCAAAGTTTGTCTTCAAAATATCAATTTTTAGAGCATTCGACTTCTTAAGTGTCTCGATCTCCTGCGATCTACTAGGGCGTTGTATTCTGTTCTCGTTACCCATTCACTGTGTAATTCATCATCTCCGATATCCCTACATAAAACAAAGAGGCCGACAGAGAGCACAATGGCTTTAATGAGTCTGGCATATGCCATTATTACAAGATATATATGAACTAGGTCTTAAAACTTTATTGCGTTTATGGGAGAAAAAATATCGTTAATACAATTTCATTCAAATTGTAATCACGATATTTTGATCGCCAAACGAGAATTTTATCTTAATGCCCTTTTTAGATAAGTCCTGACGGGGAAAACAATAGAAAATTCAGTTTATGTCACTCGACCGGTCATGTCTATTAATTTGTTGTTGCTGAACTTCTTTGCCTTAGAATTTGAAAATATATAGATGTATTTTTTACATCTTTCTATTTCCTTGTAAAATCAATTGCAGTGTTTTTTCCTTCTTTGACCGGTACCCTAAAAAGGACCTGTTCCCAATGCCAAAAAGTGAGATTTTTTCCCAAAATCGCGAAAAAAAAAATCCCAATTTAACTAGGTCGAGGACCCATCCAAACTATTAAAGTGAAAATTAAGAATCAAACATGTTGTTTCTCAGTTTAATTTTAATTTGAATGTCTAATAGGCACAGAAAACTTTTTTCTAGTTGTATATTGTACACAATACTTAAGTTTTTTATAAAAACCCACTATGATTAAATTTTCCCCAATTTTTGTGAAAATTTTCCCAATATGCCTGGTTTCGGATCTGTTCCCAAAAGCCTCAGAAAAAACACTAATTTGTATGGAGATATAGTTATTCAAGGTACAGATAAATTTGGCATCAGTAATATTGAAGGCGGCCTAATTATAACAACTTTTTCCCGTAATTGAATCTTTAGGAATCTTCAGAAGAAACGGAACCAAACACGGGTCAAAAAGCACAATATTGTGAAAAGGAATCAGCCTTGGTCACTGGACAAAGATATGAGAAATTTGTCTTCTGTCTAAAAAGTCGAAATAAAAAGAATGCTCCATGTTTAAACCGAAAAATCATCAAAGATATGACCTGAGTGTTTTGTTTACATCTGCCCAATAGCATAAAAATTAACAAAGGTGGTCTTCCATTTGCCGTAAAAAAATCTTCGCCCAATTATCGACAATTACTTCAGGAAAAAGATTCATGCACTGCTTGTGGCGGGTCGAAAAGTGGTTTGCCTCTAAACTGATTAATGACGTCAACTGCATTTGGCAGTGTACTTTTTTTTATCAATTGGTCGTTATAAAGTACATTTCAAAAATGAATATATAAAATAATTTCGAGATTCTAAAAAGCATAAAGTATTGGATTTGTTAGAAGTGTGGTCCTACTTTAAGTCACTAGCCAACAAAAATGTTTGGCATAGGTATTTTAGGTCAATGTTGAACGTCTTCTTTATAGAAAAAAAATGATAGTGCTTCAACGTTATCTGGTCGAGGTTGGAAAATTTCATCCTGACTCGGCAAAACATCATAATGATAATTTCTCACAAACTTGACCAGATAACACTAATATCTTAAAACATAATACTATTCTATTCATCTCAAATAATTTTTGAGAGCTTAAAATTTTACCTTGTCCTTAAAAATCAAAGAAATTCATGTCAAACTTGCCCTGGTTAAGATCATGAATATTGATTTTTCTTCTAAAATTAGACTCCTGATAACTTTTCCTGTTATCGGGAAAGTGATATCAGGCGAATACCCGCTGAGTTGAAAGAGGAAAAATTGAAATAGTTGTTATTGTATTGTTGATTGACTATAGCAATCTCTCGATTGATTGCGATGTGTTTAGGGCTTATGCTGCGTTCAAGATTAAAATATTTGCGAGTCGTTTCAGTATTGGCTGCCCGCATTGCTTGTTAGTACACGTGTAAAGCGGGGAACCATTCATGAACGTCTAGGAACTTTTTCTCATCTTAAATCAGGACAGGAAGTTACGTTCGTGATTTCTTGATAGTTGTTTGACCTTACGTTGGTCATTATTCATTTTAACTCATAACACCTGAGTTTTGATACATCCAAACCCCATTATTTACATTTTGATTAAGAAATACACACATTCTACAGAGATTTGAACTTTTGACAAATAAATCAAAACTGACCCTTATCATTTTTCTTTGAAAACTGACTCTGGTGTTTAAGATTAATAAATTTGACTCGTCACGTGAAATGGGACCATCTGGGAAGTGCGTAAAGTGTCGAACCTAGTCAGTCTGCGCAGTCCGCGCAGACTGACTGGGGTCGAAAAATTTTGCACTGTGCTTATTTTCTGAATCTAGAATGATCAATCTTTATTCAAGCGAAAAGAATCGTTGAAATGCGACTTCTGGTTGACCTATGGTGGATCAAATCTCTTTTTCAATAATTCATTTAAACTGAATCCCGGATGGTCCCTTTTCGCGTGACGGGTCACAAATGTTTAAATCATGAAGCGTAAAAATATAGTTTTGAGTAGTTTGGATGTTTTAGCCATTCAAAGTAAAACCTCAAGTATGTGCCTTTATAAGAACATAAAATACATAAATGAATATGAAAAGGAGAAATAGGGAAATGCAGCATGGGATTAGAAAATATGGCGACATTTAGTTAGATCCCGACGGCGGCACTTCCGACTATTTGTCTCTTACCAATGGGTTAATAACCGTAGACCTATGTGAGATAGCAGCTGGAGGCTAGGAAAGGATGTGGTGGATGTACTGGTATGAGAAATACCAGGAAACTAGCCACCGCGATATAACTGTAAAAAATGTTGAAAGCGGCGTTAAACTCCATTCAATCAATCAATCAACGTTAAGTTGGAAAGTGAGTTTGACTATAGGGTTAATTCACGTTTTTGAGGGCGTCAGCCAATGTTAACGCCCGAAAAACGTGAATTGACGCTTTAATAGCATAAAGAAAGACTTTAGTATTCATTCAAACAGAGATTGCAAAATGATTCATAGGAACGCTTTAAAACTAGCTCCAAACCCTATACTATATACTATACTATATTTCCGAAAAAAAAAAACTTGCGCTATGCATTGCACCGCTACTTTTGTTGCTTGATAAATTTATGACGTCACAAAATTTTACCCGGGAGTAAGATCAGCGTCTTTATTCATGCGCTATGTTGATGCCAGGCACAGAAATTAATAAAGTTTATAGGCCTATATCGAGAATACTTAATTAAGAAAAGCCGGATTTTAACGGCACGTGAATTTGCTTATTAATCAACGCTTTCTGTCGTTAACGTCCGGGTTTTGTCCGTTAACGTATGCCTATAACGACCCGAATACATACATTTTAGGCGACAATCAGAGATAATATAGTTTTTAATGATTAACCTTTGGGTTTTTTTTACGAATATATAGATATAAAAACCAGTTTATCGTTTGTATTTGTAACATTCAATTTACTTTTACTATGGTAATTAAGTTTACTTTTATGTATTTATCAATTATTAACGTTACTTATTCTATATTCATTATTATATAATGTATTCAGCTTATATATTTATTTCCATTTTCTTTTTGTTTATTTGTTATCTTATGTTTTTCATTTATCTATATTGTTGAAAAAATGTCTTGTTCCATTTTCTCTAAATAAAGCAATGATTCCTTATTTTCTTATATATAACGGAAGCTTATAGAAACTCAAGGCGGAATAAGTTACTGATAAAAGGCGCTGAGCGTAGAATAACATAATATTTGATATTGTGGTCAATTTCGCCCTGTCAACGAAATGTTGAAAGGAGAATGTATAAACTTTCCTTGATGTGGAATTCGAAATTCGAGTGATTTGTATTATCAGAAGTTTGTCAACAACAAAGGAAAGAAATCCCCCATTTACGATTGGTGAATCACAGTAGGGGTCATTTTTAATATAGACGAAAAAATTAAATATAAGATTCGAACTACCCCGGAATATAATGTATACAGTTAAATATTTGGTTTTTGGAATAATTCTATTTTGTGGTATGAAGATTTTGCTAGCATTCATTTTCGTATTTTCCCCGTTTATACATGTTACTATATAAAATTACTCTCTATACTTATTAGAAAAAAAATCACCTAACTTTTTTTAAATACGCCTTTCACCAATGTTCTCCTGAACATGCCTTGCGTTCTGGATACGATAACGTTTTCAATATTGCAAATGAGCCTGTTCATGAGATTTCCAATAATTCCAAATGTGCGCAAAGCAAAGACTCTAACCAGTCTGCGCATCCGCACAGTCTGGCCAGAGTCTTCACTATGCGTTTAGTGGATAGATAAGATCTCAAAGTATCTGTAGACAATCAGGTAATTTTATATTTACAATATTTTTCTATCTGGGCCTCTCAATGTTTACACGTCTTGAACATTTCAAATTGTTGGAAATGTCACGCACAGGCTCAAATATTACCCCGCTTTGCACGCGGGCTCACATGCAAAACGACTCGCAAGGGTTTTCAATTAGTAACCTCGTTAACCCTTTGCTGTTTAATTCCTGCTTTTTACGTGCCTGGGATTTTATGATGGAGAAAACATTGTGAAAAAAGAAGAAATTGCTTTTGACAAGCAATTTCTTCTTTTTCCACACTTTTTTCTACCCTACTGAATAGTTATTTTTCAAATTAAATCCACTTTAACTTTTCGTCTGCAAAACCTTTTGATTTGGACAGGTCCAAAATTTTGTAAAACAGGAAAGGGTTAAATCGACAATGTGAACGATTTTTGTATGATTTTGGCATGGCATTCCGCATAGAAAATGTTAGATATGGTGAAATTAACGAAAGTAGGGCACATTTATTTGGTCATTTCACTGGTTAGGCGGTGAGATTATCAAATTCTAATCTACCGTTTTTTCCGATAATCTACCGAAAAGCATTCAAGAAATTGAGTCATTGTTTGTTTCAGTTGTTCGTCTAGACGGAATACAGTCCACCTGGCGGTACAGCACAGCTTGTTATGGCTCGGACCCAGCTTGCTCCGGCTACACCATAGAATGCGGCTTTGGGGAGAGAATTGTGATTGGATCGCTGAAATATGGCGGGAAGAGCAACCCGAACAGGTGTCAATTCGGGATCGCTGACTGTCAAGAAACACTTACCATACTAAACGTGACGAAGACTGTCGGCAAATGGTGTTGTACATACGATCCTAGAGACTATTTGAAGGATTTCACTGAACAGAATAGAACTACGGTGGTCACCAACTGTAATGGCCGACAGAAATGTAGTGGGAGAGTCCCGAGAATTTTCGACTTCTCGTATTCCTCGTATGTGAGGATGCAGTATGCTTGTATCAAAGGTAAGTAAACCAAGTACAGAAAATAAAATCAGTGGAATGAGGGATATTTGAATAAACATAAAGGAGGCAATATAATATCATCCCGAAACAAAATCTACGACGTGTGAACTTATATATCTTATTCGCGACAGACTTTTCAGAATCTTCTGGGTAGCCTACAAACCAATAAATTTGATCGGATTGAAATATTTAGGAACGATTTTGTGTACATGGTTGACTAGATAACCCGTTTCATACCTCTATGAAATCAATTGTGAACACGCTACTGTTTTTTTTTTTTGTTTTGTTTTTATTTTCTTTTTCTTGTTGTGCACAGAGTTCCTCTTCAAAAAACTGCAGAAACGATTACGTTGTTACCTTTTTTGTTAAAATCCTTGTTAAAATGTGGTAAAAATACAAAATTCTTATCGCATATTATTCATTCTCGCAGAAGGTAATTCGCGACACACATTCTTTCCGACTATTTGTCTCTCACCAATGGGTTGATAATCGTAAACCTATGTGAGATAGCAGCTGGAGGCTAGAAAAGGATGTGATGGTAGTAGCCGCCGTGGTGTAACTGGCAGATTGTTGAAAGAGGCGTAAAACCCAATCCAAAGTACAAACAAACAAAAGAATGTAATTCACTCATTGTAAAAACGTAAATGCTTTTTTTTCATTTATCAATCTTTCTCTGGAAAAGTTTGATTTCGAATAAAAAATTTGGCCTTCCACCACTGACAACTCAAAGTACAGATAACAACATCGTGAAATTGACAAGATGAATTATTTTAGAATGATTTCGAAATATATTAAACAGGCTGTGAAACAAGTTTAGATTGCATTTAATGGAAGGTAATCCAATATATTTATTATCTACCTTTAATAAAAATGTGCATACAGGTTCTTTAAATACCTTCCTATTTCTTCAAGAGCATATTAGACGCTTACAATTTGAATTATGTCAGTGAAATCGCGATTTTTTCTAGCTATATTTAATTTGAATGACGTTGTTGATTTTATCTTTTTCGGTGGGTTTGGAACGTTTTTAAATAATTTGAGTGAGTATTTGGAATAAATGAATGGAACGCTGAGCGAATAATTTGAAATGGTTTTGATCGATATTAATGTCAATTTCACAATTTTGTTAACTGTAATTGAACCACTTATGGCACTTTCGAGTATTTCGCAGTTCATAGAAATAGAGAAGTCTCGTCTCAGTCGTTTTTGTTTGCATTTTCAGAAAATATTTTCTTGTAGTTTTACTACATGCCTCTAAAATCCAAGTTCGTTATATAACAAGCGCTGAACAGGGGACTTAATTGTTAGATCTGTAATGATTTAATTCTTTTGAAAAATACTGTGATAAAGAGTCTGGCGGCCAGACTAATAAATAGAGTTTCACGGAAAAATGTTATCGAAATTTTATATTTCCATTTCAGTCTAAAACCAGTAATTTTTACTGAAAGGTTTTAGTTTTGAATGCAGACCAAAACAAGCGTGAACGAAATCTCTGTTTTACTCGGCTCAATCTGTGTCGAAATATTCAAAAGAGACATGTGAACTCATGTGTCCACTTCTCACACAAATCTAGCCCCCTACCAACCCATAGACCAATATTTTATACAGTTTATACAGTAGTCGAGACCAGATGCACATGAAAGTGCATAAGCTAAATTAAGCTTTTTACGGCCCGTTTCTTGGTTTCGCACAACACTTGCTTTTTTTCACTATGAAGACTTCCGGTTTATTTATTCATAATGTCCTAAGTCACTCACACTGATGACACATTACTTATCTTTAGCACATTAAACTATTTACACTCATTGACATATTATTGAATCAAATTGCACAATAGCACCATAGACCTGGCATTTATCTCAATAAATTGCTTTGCATGCTCATAAAGGAAAACTTAATAAACTATGATATCGTTGAAATATACCACACTTTTGTTAATACTCCCCGAAACTATGCAAACCCCCATTGAGTCCCGATAGTTCGATTGTGCTCTTGACAATTCAGTTCAACTAACATAGGTTACCAATTAATTATCATAGAATACAATATCAACCCACATTTATACACTATGTACATGTAGTAAAACAAGAAATGTGGATTACGGAATGAAAAATGGCAATCTGCACCAATTTACTTATGTTTAATAATTTTAATTCTTATTATTATTTCATTTCATGCAGAGTATTATATTGTTCTATGGGATGGAAAGGGTTTAGCGATCAAATAGAAGTTATTATTATACTGCAAAGAAAATTCTAGCATTTTCATTGGTAAATGCTGACCTGACAATTGACAAACATTGATATCTACGGCCGCTCCGGTATTACCTCTAATGTTTCCTTAAGGCGCCTCGCCGTGAAAATAGACAAAAAATCGAAACGGTAATGGTAGCCATGATTCCCTCGCTTCGCGGATAACACGACCCGAGTATACACATTATACTACATTTATAAAGCATGTCGGGTAATAATGTGCAAATAAAAAATGATAAAGATGTCAATAAATACCTTAAATTTTTACTAATCTGTACATTTTAAGTGCCAAATTTCTCGCAGGTTCAGCCAAGAACCGCTTTCATATCACAACATCGCAGAGTGTATCATTGTGACGTCACAGCCATATATGACGTCACTTTGTACATGTTTACTTTTCTTAGGGGCGCATTAAGGGATATTGGTGGTTTAAAAGAATTCGGTTTATACCAAGGCCTTTTAAAAATAGGCGAAAAATAGATATTTTGGCCTAAAACTTTGAAGTATAATAAATTCGTAATACGGTTTCTTGCCTGGGTATATATGACGATTTATTCCCGGCAGTAAAAAATGATGCCAACCCTCGCCTACGGCTCGGGTGACATCATTTTTTCCAGCCGGGAATAAATCTTCATATACCCCGGCAAGAATCCGTATCACTAATACTATACCTTTTCATCGTTTGTCTATTTTCTTTGAGGTCATGGGGGCCTGTTTTACTAAATATCTCGCTAGCATTTTTAGCGTAAGTCAAAAAATAAAGTTGCTTCTACAGAATATGGAATTCTGTCATGCAATATCTCATTGGAATCGTCTTCTTAAGACGATCCCAAATGAGATATTGCAAGGCAGAGTCTAACAATGAAGAAAAATACCAGGTACTATTTGTAAGATGATTAGGAAAAATAGGCCCTTGGTTATGATCAATTCCATTTCAGACAATTCCATCGAGATGTGCAGCAACGTTAACAAGTCAGGGCTAGACATGTTCATTACATTCAACCTATCTAACGGTTACAGCTTTCCAAGTTTGAATGGATCACGTGACTGCACGTGCCAGGTTCGCACACTGGACTGCTCCTCAAAACTTGAGCTTGAACTAGTGGCAATGAACCTTTCTCAGAAAGGACCGTCAATGAATTTAGAGTGTTCGAACGCGTATTTAGACTTGACCCCAACAGAAAAACTTGTATGTGATCCAAGGAATAAGTTAGCCTTTCCAGTAGTGTATACAAACGTATCATCGCCAAACACGATAGCCCTCAGACATTTGTTTGTGAATGGAAGTATGGACAAGCCAGGTTCAGTGGTCATCCGAGTCAGAGGTACTTGAGATTATCCGTATAATCTAACTTTGTCATTTTTAACGATGATTATTCATGTAATTTTTCACCTTAAAATCAGGGATCAACACTAACACTAGTCCTCGAGCCCGAGACCTGTGGATTTTAGGGAGGACGGGTAGATGTAACCATGCTGCAGGTCCTTCAGGCATGTCGTTAATGGCTATACTGTCAAATATGTTGTGTTTTGAAAAATAATTGCCTTTCCAATATTAATATTTGTATTACTAAATGGAAAACATTGTAGAAAAAGAAGAAATTGATTGTTGTAAGCAATTTCTTCTTTTCCAACAATGATTTCCTAGCAATTTATCCCCCAAATCAAACATGGTTTTCATGCAAGACCTGTTGATATTAGGGAGGACCTGTGTTTTTTTGTTGTTTTTTTTTGCTAACAGGTCCCTCAGGCTGGTGGCAAAAGTGGTTAGTGTCAAACCCTGAAAATGCATTCGAAAACAGTTTGTACGACTTTTTCGAAAGCTCAATGTAACATTTTTGTTTGTGCTTTATATGTTATACTATATTTACATAGGCGTTTACATCAGTGTTGCGTTGGTGCATAGGTCTTATTGTATAAAGAAGTGTTCGTCACATCTTAATTGTGGCTAGTTTCACACATTTAGACACTTTGTTTTATTGATCTTAATTTAAACGTACAGTTTAATTCATTTGTATAACCTTTACTGGTATTGCTCAGTTTTCTCTATGTAAGAAATATTCATTTACTCGTCATCTAAAAAAAAAATATGAACATTTTAAATGAACAGGAACATTATGTCTTTCAGCGGTACAAATGCGGTCCCCGGTCTATGTAGAATGCTATCAACCAGGAGTGGAGCCATTGCCTAGCGTAAGGTGTCTTGGAACTACGGAGTCAACATCATTTACATCTAACTTTCCCACAATACCATCACCAACCCAACAATCAGAGAATGTCACGGTGTCAACAAATAAAACATTACATCCGAGTCGAAGCTATACCACAGTCAGTATTCATTCATCCCAATCATCAGATGTTTCTTCTACAATACAACCTACAGCATCACAGAATTTGATTACAGACACAAGTCAAACTACAGAAACTGCATTTACAAGGAGCTCTACTGTATTGTCTAACGTCGGAGGTGCTACGGATAGTGCTACGTCATCCTTGACGTCACATTACATCACCAGTATAGAAAATAATAATTACAAAACTTCAACATTATCATCTTCTATTGACGAAACTTATTATCCATCCAATATTCAGTCTTATGTGGTAACAGAAACCACTTCTAACTTTCCTGATTCAAAAACAGATGAATCATTTGTTTCTACCACACATAGTTCAGAAAATGTTGGTGAAGTCACAACAGAGGCTAATGAAATCGTTACGCCAGATACAGGCGATAATTCCAATACCACGGCTTTGAATTCAGTAGAACAAAGTAACACGTTCACGTTTTCTGTCGTTGTGCCACATGAAGCTGCGAATTCGTCCAACAGAACTGGGAAGACAATAGTTGCCCCTGCAACAGACCATACTACAATGGTATACTTCACGACTAAAGTTGGTGAGTAAATATTTGAATGAAAAAATACTTCAGAGGTCCACTGATAACTTATTACCCATAGTATTTACGTGTATACGCATTTAAAAATAGCATCCGACACATCTATACGAGAAATATTAAACATTTTTTTAAAAAAAAGTTCTAGATTAAATAATTTAACTCTCAAACCTAAGTTTGAATGAAACAAGTATATGATCACTGAAAATAAGTTGTACTTTACCGTCTATCGATTTGTGAAAAACGGTAACCCAAACAGGTAAGAACAGTTTTTTTGTTTTGTTTTGGGGGAAAAAACAGACATTTTTTTATGAATAACAAACATAGCAGTATATCAGAATTGGATTTTAAGTCCATTGCAATTTTATTATCATCTAGGCAGTTTTTTCCTAGGATACTGATCAAATGTATCTTGTTCAATTTCAGTTGGGAATGATGTCGACAATAAAGGTTTAATCATTGGTCTAACTGTAGGAGCTGTTCTCGTGGTCATTCTTGTCGCTGCCGTTGTAGCTTTATGTTGTTTTATAAGGTACTCTTATAATTATTTAAATAGTTTTAAATGCTGCACTTCATCTTCAAGAGTCAAGGGGATCGATAGCTTCTTCTCGAATAAGATAAGTAAAACGTTCGTAACCCTTGGTTCGACAAGATGGTTGCACTTATAAGTCGATACAAATTTTAAAGTGCAAAACTTTAATATTTGAAAATTATATTATAGGGAGGAGTGTCTTTTTCACTGCGTTTATTGGGGTATAAAGTGCAATTGCCTTAGCACATGGCAAATAACGCCCGTAGGGCGTTATGTTTAAGCCATGTGCTAAGGCAATTGCACTTTATACCCCAATAAACGCAGTTAAAAAGACACTCGTCCCTTATAATTGCAATCCTAAAGATCGAAGAAACTATTAAAATACTCGGCCAAACATTAAAGCTTCAAGTCTACTTTCTCCGCGTAAAAAAATTACACGATCTATTTTCAGATCGTGTATTGTTTATCTCGCTATCGAAGTGAAATGTCATAAAACAAATTATACACAAATAAACGACAACATTAAAATTCGTAGAGGTACATATGACAAAAAAGCTTGTTTCTGCCAAGTAAGTCTATGTTTTTTAACCGAAAACGGCGTGGCCGGTCTTAGTTGAGAGGGTTGCTTGGCGGTCTTCGTCGACTTGCTGTTTTCGAAGTTTACGTCGGCACAGAATCAGAACTACATGCTTGTTATCGTAAATTCTTTCGAAAATATCTTAATTTATAATAGATTGGATAGAAATGTTGCGTTGATGATCGGAAACTAGGTTAATTCGAGTTCCTACAACACAGGACTTGCAGATCGAAGTTCGGGGGTTTCCCGAAAGACCTATTGCATTTTATACAGAAATAAAGTGCAATGGATTTCCCCACGTGATGCGATTTAAACCAATCAGAATTCTTTATTTTATTGGATTGCAATTATATTTTGATATATCCCGGTTTACCCTAAATTCGGTCACTTAGTACGCTTGGATGGAGGGTTTGTCAATAAGTGAATAAAAGTACTTCTTACCTCTTAAATCTCATTCAGTGATCCATTTCCTTCCAAAAATCAAGAATTATTACAAGAAACACTTCCCAAATGTCAAAATTTTCAAGAATCAAACATGTCCGCCAAAATACATCATTTCTATTTTTAGATCATAATTTCGGTCACTTTTTGTTTTCTATACTTTCAGAAATTGTTAAGGGTCTAAATGGTGTTAACATCAGGAAAACAATAAAAACAGTCTTAACTAGGGATTAAACAGTAAAAAATTGTCAAAACTATTAAAAAAAATGTTTGTGCAATTATTTTAGTGGAGTTTTAAGATTGTTAATTTGAACACTTTGGGCAAAGAAAATGATCGCCCCTTCTAAGAACCCTTATGCTGCTGCAGAATGAAAGATGCACCCATCCGTTACACTTATCACATCTGCCCCAATTTATAATGAAAAGATATGGTTTACTTGATGTGTCCGGCTCAACCCTTTTACAAACTATACACTTTTCAGAGTCTGGTATTTCCTCATCTGAGCTATCTGATATTGATTCTTCAACTACTAATGACTTTCTAGGTTTTTTGAAAGGATTAGATTTAGACATTCCACTTGTGCTTGGTTTTGGTGACAGGGATTTATTAACAGTTTTTGTTTTTGGCTTATATTTGTCTGTATGTTCTCTTATCTTGGAAATAATATCATCTTCTGTGATGGCTTTGCCCGCAACAACTTTACTTAGGGTGTTCCTTGATTTCTTGGCCACTGTGACATTTTCCAGAATTTTTCCTCCCTTCTCTTCTAAAAATTTTTCTGCATCTACTGTGGTTTGTTCTGTATTTGTAGTGCTAGAAGACACTGATGGTTTGGCAAACGATAAAGAAGGGGCAATTTGGTGATCCTGTATGATATCTGGGTTAAAAGGTATGAGTCCTGCCCTTCTGAATGCAGCCTGGATATTTTGAACTGTAAGGGTAGTTGAGTAGACTTTGCATGCTATTTTACAAGCTTCCTTACGTGTAACCATTTGTCCACCAGACTCTCTTATGTACCTGTGACAAGCTGAATTCCAAGATATCTCAAATGGTCCAAAACAGCTGACATCTAGCGGCTGCAACAGATGGGAACAGTGTGGAGGAAGGACAAAGAGGATGATGTGCTCTGTTTTAGCCCACTCTATTAATGATAATGACACATGACTTTTGTGTCCATCATATAAAACCAAGACTGGTGATTCAGGGCTCCTGGCAGGAAGAAATTGGATAATACTTTAATGAATCATGAATTCTAAAAACGCTGCACTTTAATGTGCCAGTAACTAATTCTTCCCTGTAAGCGTTACAGCCTTGCGTTTAAGATGACGATACGGTGCAAACTGTTGGCAAATTATACCCCGCTTTGCACGCGAGTGCGTGTGCAAAGCGGGGTAAAATTTGAGAACAGAATCCACATTTTTGTCATCCTGAATGCTGGGCCGACTCTATTACAGCTTACTCAAACACTTCAGGAAATACCTGCGTATACAAACAGCAAACCCGAAAATTTGTTTCTTAGTGCGAGGATATGAATCAAAATGGTGTAATAATAATAATAATAATAAAAATAATGATAATAATAATAAAGATAGGATTTCGTTTCAGCATACCAGCGATACTTTTTTTTTCAATTTTCGAAAAGACGCATTGATTGAATTATGACACATAATACCTCATTTTCATATTTGTATTTCAGACTTAAAAAGAAAGAGAAGGTCGAAAGGAATTACGTCAGAAATACAAACATATTTTATTCTTTTCCCGAAGAATACTACGTCACAGAAAATATGTCTTATGAACCAGCAGAATTGGACACAGACGAAATTGAGGACCTACGAACTACGTCACGTGTTAATCACTATGACACGGTAGATCGACGTTCGCTGTCATTAAAACGTCATCAAAACGGAACAACGCTGTACATGGACAATTATAAGATAAAACAGCCGGCTCTTTATCCAGCCGAATATCAGAAAGACGCTGAAAACAGCACGGTAGTATTCGTCAACGGAACGCAACCGGAAACGACATACAACGCTGAAAATGAGGACGTTATCAACGGTTTTCAAAATGGAACATCCGGTTTTGACAAGAGTGTTTCGTTTGATCCAAGTTCTTTGTACAGTAAAGTTAAAAAGGAAGGAAAAACAAAATTTTGAAACATTAAAGTAATATGCCTCTAAAAGAACCACGGATTTAACGCCTAACCTGATCTGTGTTCAGGAATACAAAACGGTCCGAAATGTTTGTAAATTATACCCCGCTTTTCACGCAAATGCACGTGAAAAGCTAGGTATAATTTGCAAACAGTAACGCATGCACCATTTGTCATCCTCACCGCAGGCAAGGTCAAAATTTTTAATGAAGGAAACAGTGTAACTAAAAAGATTGCCTTCTTTGAACTGTCTGAATCGACCTTCACTATAACAAGTTATTTAGAATGTTTGTCAGACTGACAGGAGCATCAGAAACATTACAAGAGTAATATGTAAGGGAATAAACGGTTCCATTGTCCCTGTGTTAGAGTCATTAAAAATAAGTTTTCTTTATCTTTAATTTATTTTCATTTTATTTAGCTCTACTGGATGAAAGCAAGCTGAATATTCTACACGTTATGGAGTTGTGTTCATTGAGCGTTAATTCATCCCTTTATCATTGTGATCATATATCTCTAATTTGCATATTTTCTCCCCAGAAGCCTCTAAATAGATTTCAACCTAATTACATAAGCACACAAAAATAAGAACGAATTCCCTAGTAGAATTGAACTTATTAGTAGAACATGAATTAATGAATGGTTGTTTAAGAGTGTTCACAAAATTAAATTTACATGCAAATTTTGAATTACGTGTACATTGAATTAAACCTACCAGTCCAAACATTTTTAAAAACAACAAACAAAGGTATTATCAATATTTCTGTTTCATAAGTGGTATTGCACGGTTTTATTGACTAAAATCAGACCCCTGCTATTTAGATGAAAAAAACATCTGATTATTCCTACTCAGCTTTGCACGTGCTTTAGGAATGAACAACAAACGGTATTGAATGTAATATTATATTTTGTTAATTGATAAAATATATATGTAATTCTTTTTTAAGATTTTGTTCCACAGAGGTCAAAGTCGGGTCAAATAAACCAAGGTATAAAGACAAATATCACCCTTCATTCATATATTGAAAAGTGAATTCACCGATTTATCTCATGAATTCACCAAATTATCTCATGGCTATGTCTTGCCGAGCTAGGTCAATAAAAATGCAGAATATGATTTGCATGAATTAATTGATCTTTTGCTGGTTGTTGGAATACAGTACCAAAAGCAAAGAAACAAATTGACATAAAATATTTATCTTTTTTATTCAAAAATCAACAACATAGAAAAATATTGCATTAAGTCAATACAAAAATAAAACAGAAAATATCACAAACAATAATCATTCTCAGTCAAAAAGAAAGGGAAAAAACCACCAGGCCACACATTGATCATAAAAGCCCCCTTTGGCATGTTGTACTTAAACTTCCTAAAAATGGATGTGAGGTAAAAAAAGAAAAAAAAAAACATGGTAAGCTCAAATCAATAATTATTGCAAAAAGATCCACCAGTTCTCAGAGTCAGTATTGCTTTACGTAATCTTTCAACATAAAAAGTAATACCTTATGGTTTAACAAGAGCTGTCGGAGGACAGCGAAGCTCGACTATTCCTAGTGCTGGATAGTAACAGCAAATCAATATCGACATTGGAAATTCAATAAAATGAAAGTCAAGAGAAAAGAATCTTTGTCTAGAGGCTGATATTATGGTCACAGAAGCATGTGAACAGTTCCAAAGCAATAGCTTTAGTAGTAACAGAGATACAACTAACATAAAACAGTTGCACATAACCACATAACCAAGATTTTTAAGGCCGAAAAGTGTTAAAATTCCACTAAATTACATATCAGAGTAATGAATCTTTTTCTGTGGGCTAATATTATGTTCAAAGAAGCATGTGTAAAGTTTCCAAGCAACAGCTATAGTAGATATAAAGATATGACAGAAATACAACATTTGCACGTAAAAACTTAACCAATAATTTCTAAGTCCAAAAAGGGTTAAAAATTCACTAAATTCTATACAAGAGAATTGAATCTTTATCAAGAGGCTGTTGTTATGATCATTGAAGCATTTGCAAAGTTTGAAAGCAAAAGCTTTCATAGAATTAGAGATATAACTGATGTACAACATTTGCACGTAAAAACTTAACCAAGAATTTCTGAGTCTGAAAAAGGTTAAATTCTACTAATTTCAAAAAATCTTTGTCAAGAGGCTGATATTATGGTAACAGAAGCATGTGTAGAGTTTCCAAGCAAAAGCCTAGGTAGAAATAAAAGGGTTAAAATTCCACTAAATTCAATATCAGAGTAATGAATCTTTGTCTAGATGCTGATGAAGCATGTGTAAAGTTTCAAAGCAATTGCTTTTATAGAAACAGAAATATCTCAGATAAACAACATTTGCACGTAAAAACTGAACAAAGATTTTTAAGTCCGAAAAGGGTTAAAATTCCACTACATTCAATATCAGAGTAATGAATCTTTGTCTAGATGCTGACATTATGGTCACAGAAGCATGTGTAAAGTTTCAGAGCAATTGCTTTAATAGAAACAGAGATTTTAAACACTTGCACCTAAAAACTTAACCAAAGCATTACACCAACGCTGACGCCCGAGTGACTGGAATAGCCCCCCTATTCTTCGAATAGTCGAGCTAAGAATTAATATTCCACAGGGAATCCATGTTATTCCATCTTATTCTATTTTCCCAACAAAAGAGGTTTCTGAAAATAAAATAAAAATAATAAGTTCTTCTGAAAATAATGAGATCATATAACATGAGTACTGTGATGGTCCTTTATCACTCATCTGGGTCTCCGTCTTTTTATTAATATAGTGGATCAGTAATAGTTCTGCAACATTTTGGAACTCATGAACTATCACAATGTTGACTGAGGATTCCTAATGAAAATAATTAGGAAACCTCAGTTAACACTATCAAAGTTCATAACTACCATAATGTTATGGAACTATTATGGGTCCACTGCCTTATTGTTAAATGGGATGCCCAAGGCAGAGCACAAATATGACCCAAGGAGTATGCGCCAGTGTGTGACATTTCCAACAATTTCACATGTGCACAAGCAAAGCTTTTGGCCAGCCTGTGTATCTGCACAGACTGACCAGAATCTTTGCTGCGCAATCTTTTAATAAACAAGGTCTCGATTGTATTTCAGACAGGCAGCAAATATTCATATTGAATTGTGTGCTAATCTATAACTAGGCTGTTCAATTCTAATGATTCATTCATTTGAAATTGTTGGAAATGTCACACACAGGCTCAATTATGATAGGAACAAATTTGATAGATTTCAACTAAATGATGACACATACCAAATATGACCACTGTCTATTTTTTAGTTTATCAGAAAAGACGATTTTTATAGAATTCTTCTCTCTGTTGCTATGTAAAATAGGATATAACAGGACAGAGCCCAAATATGACACAAAGAGAAAGAAATGAAAAGGTAGATAGAGGTCCATACGATGGTACTACTAAATGTAAAAACTTTGGGCTCTTTAGTTTTCAAAGACTTTGCTTTATTCACCTGTTTTGTTGCTGTTGCCACAAGATTTATGAGTGGATTTCAATTTTTTTTTAGAAATAAAATCAGCAGAGCTTCATCCAAGGAATATTCTTTAAAAGATTCACAAAGACAGTCCAACAGGGCAGTCAATTAAGTGACTTTTAGATAAATATGTTTAGAAAAAAATGTGGACAACAGTTCTGCGTTCTGGATGTAAATAAATTTTGCGAGAGTTTGAGACGAAATCCCACTTTGCACATGCTAATATGTGCAAAGCAAGGCATCATTTCGAGATCGTAGTCCTTCAAGTGCTTGTGTATCACTCATAAACCAGGGTTTTGACAATCAGAAATATGAAAATTATGTATTTTTACCACTAACCACTAAAATTTTCTGTAAGGGGGTTCATTTTGACAGCTTAAATGTTCATTCTAGCATCGTGATTGTGCTGCAAATTATAAATTTGATCTCATTCATATCTTTTTAAGTGATTAATATGAAATATGAACCACTTGAAAGAATGAAGGAGTTCATCAAAGAAGAAACCAAGCATAATCAAGAAATATATTGTTATTAACCACTTAATTTTATCATTTTGACCCATTTGACAACAGTTTTGACCCCTAGACATTTACATTTAAGGGATCTATGACTCCTGAATGTCAAAAGCTGGCATAAGCCCTGTCCCTCCATCAAAGGCAATTGTTAAATATCATTTGAGCCTGTGTGTGACATTTAAAACAACTTGGAAAGTGTGTGAGATGCAAACATAGAGCAGCATAGACAGCCACAAACTGTAAATATAGAGTTACCTGATTGTCTACAGATACTTTGAAACCACAACTATTCACTAAGCTCATAGTTAAGACTCTGGTCACACTGTGTGTAAGAACAGGCTGGTCAGTGTCTTTGCTTAGCACATATTTGAAATTGTTGGAAATCTCATGCACAGACTCATTTATGTAACACAGACCAATATTGATTCCTTATAATCTTAGAATAAAAGAATAAATAGAATCTGAATCATCAAAAAGGGATTACCTTATTAGTGGGTAAAGTGTTGACCCTTGTCAGATTGCATGCATTATGCAGGCTGGCTATGGTCAAAACTTTTCACGTTGGTCTTCTAAATCTAGATTAATCATTCTACCTTCCTGCAAAACAATATTTGAAATACGGCATCTAAGTGACCTGTACTTGAACCAATCTATTTTATCAAAATTTGTTTATCAGATTTTTCAGATGGTCCCGTTTTTTATTGGCTATCTTATCTTGATGACAAGTTACAAATCTATAGCTCAGTGAGAAACACATATATATGTATAAATATATAGGCAGTTACAACTGTTTCGCGTTGAGCCATCAAAATTTACTATGAATCCAAACTGTGCTACAAAATCACACAAGCTTTTGATTTACCACCTGAATTATTGGCCGCCTTTTCTCTATAAGTCTTAACCGCTTTTTGTATGAGATTTGCACTTCTAGCTTGAGTGACAACACCAAACATTTTAGGAACTTCTGAACCACTCGCCCCTTCTGAGGCCACACATTTACACCTCTCCTCTAAATCTGGCATAGTCTGTAACAGTTTTGATTTGTCAATTTCAAATTCATCAAGGTCTCTTCCGGTTTTGAGAAACGCTTGTTCAGCTGAATAAATCTCTTGAGCTTCTCTAAGAACTAGATCGATTATCTCGTCTGTGATTGGATGGTTGCTTATCTTTAATGCTGATGTGACCAACTTAACCCTTTTCTCTGAAAGAAAATCATAGAATAATAAATGAGTGGTCCTGAAACACTGGATTTATTCCCGAGTCATCTTTAAATAGTTGGTTGCTTATCTTTTATACTGATGTCAATAACCTCACCCTTTTCTCTGGAGAAAACAACAAACTCTCTGTATTGAACTTTAAGTATACAATTACCATGCCTCTGATGGGATGAATGACAAGTCTCATACTTTCAGAGTTCTTGTCTTTGACTTTAGAAATACACTTCTTGATGAATACTTTTGTATTACTGTATTTTGTTTTTATCTAAATCACTGAATCATTCTCTTTTTTGACCACAGAACTTGACAATGCTTAATTTTTTGGTTAAGTTTTGTCCAGATAGAGAGAGAGCAAACTATTGCAAGTGCTCTTTTTTTAAGAATTTCCATCATTTTTGAAAAGTAGTATAATGAGTTCCTAAATCATACATATTATGTCTTAAATATCCGAGTTCTTGACCTGTGATTAGCCATAACTTACCACTGTCAGGGGGAAGAACAATAACTGGAAACAGGCCACCAGGGGGCTCAAACATCACCCGTACCAGAGCTATATTACGATTGATAGTCATGTAGCATATCACCATTCTATCTTGAGCATCTCTCTGTGAGGGAGGATATAACACACCCCAACCTATCTGATCATGAACTGTCACTGCACTTTCAGCTGAAAACAAAATATAGAGCAATCAAAGAATATTGATGACTCAGAGTGAAACAGTTGTAACTGCCTATATGTTTATAGGCAGTTACAACTGTTTCAATCTGAGCCATCGATAGTGAAATATTTGTGACTGCCTATATGTTTATAGGCAGTTACAACTGTTTCACTGGAAGCCATTCATATGCAATAATGTCAGAGCCAGAATGGGTGATGAAAAATCAAATATTTGTTAGTTCATTTGTTTGAACAGAGCTACGGATAGAGGGCGTTTCATGGATTTCAAATTTAAATATTTCACTAGTCCTTGCTCAAACCCTATCTTGCATGTACTCATTGGAATTATTTTGACGAGACAATTCAAATGGTAGAGACAATTCAAATGAGTACCCACATCAAGGGTTTCATTGAGAAATAAAGATTTTAGACTGGAGTTATCCCCTCTTACCTGTACCTATCTTTTTCATGCAGTATAACACCACTCTACAGCAAATCATTCCATATAGGTTTACCATTATCCATCCATTGTTGGGAGACAAAATGGTAAAATTTTAAGGAGAGAAATGTTTTCTTTTACTTCAATTACAAATTAGAATCAAAAGATATTTTTAATTTCCCTTGTTCAATCAATGGTGAGTATAAATGAAGAAAAAACCCTCTCAACAATAAAATCAAATTATAGTATATTTACATTATTTGAGCTTGTGAATATTAATTACAACAATTAGACATGCACAACTTAGAGTAGCCTGTTTACAAGCATGGTCTGATCAGAGTCTAAAATCTCTACTTCACAGAAAGCTTCTGACTTATAGTGTCACGCAAAAAGGGACAACTGGGTAGTGCTTAAAGTGTTGACCCTAGTCAGACTGCGCAGAATGCACAGACTGACTAGGATAGAAACTTTTCCCACTTTGATGATTTTCTGATCTAGAATGATCAATCTACCTTCCAGTGAATTAAATTTTGAAATGTGACCTCTGGTTGACCAAGGCTAGGCCCAACCTCTTTTTCAAATAGTCATATTACAGTGTTCCCAGATGGTCCCTTTTTGCATGACGGGTCACATATATTTAAAACACTGTGTAGCAGTCTAGGCTGCTCAATGTCCCTCACACACACAGAGATATGATTTCTCGAAGTGTCTATTACAGGTTGCACTCTTAAAGCAGAAGTACATTGACTTGTCAGTTTGATTATTTGTTTGAATGGAGTTTTACACTGCTTTTAACAATCTTTCAGTAAAATCGGAGTAGCAAGAGCAACTTTCAATTGATTCCTAGTATTTTTGCTTCCAGCTGCTTTTCAACATAGGTCTATGATTATCAATCCATTGGTGAGAGATAAATAGTCTGAAAGGATGATTATTGCAACTCAACACAAAGGCTTCTAAGGTTTTCTCATGAATCAACTACACTAAAATTTGTATAAATAATCTAGCAAAATATCATATCATGTGCATTTTAAAGTCTTCATATGAAGTTCATGGCATATGCGAAGCTCTGGTAGACAAGAAAGACTAACAATGGATTCCTAGTATTACTCATTCTAGAAGTACCATTACATCCTGTCCTAGCCTGCTGCTACTATCTCACATAGTTTTTCAATTATCAGTCCATTGGAGGGAGAGAAAAAGTCCAAAAGAGTGGGTGCCGCTGTCTGGGGATTGAATCTTTGACACATTCGTAGGTCAGAGTTTTTTAAATGACATCAATGGAGTCAGCACCGAGACTATCTCAAATTTTCTCAGATGGTTAAAGTTTTCATAAACAAGAGTATTTATGCCCATCCATAAGAGAAGGTCAATTGCATATTCTATCTCGGTTAACAAAGGGCATTATCTGAAAAATTATGATGAGTAGAGTAAAAGTTCTTGTGCACTGCGCTTCTCCTCTATGAAATTTATCTACCTATGAAGTTTCATGATTCTAGCTAGCGCACTTTTTGAGAAATGCTCCAGACAAAAAAGGTCTAGGGACAGACATATGGAACAACAGACCAACCAAGACCACAAGTGCATAGTAATATACCCCCTCTTCTTCAAAAGGGGTGTAGTTATCTAGGAAAATATCATACTCATGTTCATTTAACCCTTCTCTTGCTGTTCAAATCATATGTAAAGCTTTGGTAGACAGTATGGACTAAGATCAGCCTGCACAGATGTGCAGACTGATCTTATCCTATTCTGCCTTCTTTTTTTTTAGAATTTTATATGTAAAACTTGATTCACGCTGCTTAAAACTAACAAAAATTTGACATTTGTCTGAAACAAACCTTAAATTTAGCAGGTAAAGGGTTAATTAGATGCTGAAAACACCAACAGATACTAGCATCATTATGATCTCACTACATTGCTTGATGATTTGAATCAATCATTAAAAATTACTTACAGACTTTTCAATTTTTCTGCAATTTCATTCAGTAGCAAACTTGTTATTTTTAGCATATGCAATTACCTTGAATTATTAGTTACCTAATCTTCAATTCAAATGTATAGTAACCACTTTGGACTGTTTCAAAAATAATTACAGGACTCGTCACGTAATCAGGCAATAGTGTGAACTGTTTAATCCATGTGCACTAAGCACTGAACAATTGTTTGTAAATTGTGTAAGCAAATGAATTATCACCTCATTATCACCACGAGCATAAAATGTTGCTATAGATTCCCTCCTCATTTGCATAATTATTCCACTAGTGAAATATCAAAACAATTTGCAATTTCAAAACTAAATTGCATATGAAAAATAATTTTTACTGAAAAACATCTATTCTTATCCCCCTTGATAGTATGTGATGCTCTTTAGAAAGTGAACATATATTCCGAGTTTCATATTATCCCTTCAGCTTTAACAGGGATATTTCAATATGCTGTCAAAGTTTTTACTTGATAAATACCAGAACAACAACATTGGTGAAGATGAGGCTAGAGCCATACCTTCACCAACAGCCAAGCCAAATTCTTTTTAGAGAATACCATGTAGGTGTCTTAAAATATCAATGTTATCTGGTGGACATTGGGAGAATTTAACATGACGAGGCTTTGCTGAGTCATTATTATTTCTCTCAGCTGAGACAAGATAACATTTATATTTTAGGGCACTTACATGATATTCCATTTCTAATGTAACCTTTTTCCGAGCTTAATTAAAGAAAGCCCTATTAAATCTAAAGAAATTCAGGTGAAAGTATATGCAAATTGTTTCTAGAAATAGAATGTCTGATAACATGTTATGTTATCAGACAGGTGATATCAGGTCAATACAGGCTTCATTGCATAATAAATCTTTTGGTTTCTTCTCAAATTGCACTAACTTTTCTTTTTGTCTGCAACCTCATTCATTTTGGACCAGTCCAAAGTTTTGAAAAAAAAGGAAAAAGGGTTAATGACAATAATGACCCACCTTCTCCTACAGCCCAGAACCTCAGAAAGTCCATTTTATAGTTGGAATGTTGTGAGGGGTTGTTCTGTGGACAGGCACTGGCCAAGGCTATCACTGGGGGAGCTACTCCGATACTTGATCCAAAATCGTCCAATATCTCAATCTCAAAATGATTCAAATTATCTGGAATAATGGTATTGAGAAAACACAGGTATAATATTGGCAACTAATCGACCTCAAAATCACAAAATTATTCCGAAGGAATTGAATAAAACATTTAATTAAAACACTTGATATTTAAATATTTAGCCAATTATTGCCTTTTTTAAAAAAAGAAAATTCAAACAAATCTTAACACAACAACATAATTACATAAATTGTACAGCTATTTCATTTCAACAAGTGGAGCTAAAAATAGGAATTGATGATGTGTCTGAATTCTTATTTAACCCTTTGCTGTTTAATCCCTGCTTTTCACGTGCCTGTGATTTTATGATTGAGAAAACATTGTGAAAAAGAAACTAGAAAGCCATGAATGGCTTGAGTCGCTCCACAGGCTTGAAATTCTTGTAAAAGCAAATAAATGTTTTGACTAGATTTTTAGATATTTGGGGTTCTACTGATGTTGAAAATGATTCCATCAGTTACATTCTGACAAAATGATTTTCATAGATTCCACTATTTAACATATTGAGGAATGACCTCCGCCCATAAAATACATATTTTTCATCTAATCAAAATAATTTTTGGTACACTGATAAAGAGTCACTCAAGGATCATACCAGTGAAATTTGGTTGATATTCAAAAATTAGATTCTGAGAAAATGATTTGCAAATTTTCCACTATATAATATATAGAGAAATGACCTCTGCCCATAAAATGCATATTTTTCATCAGATCACAATGATTTTTTGTCGACTGATACAGGATCACTCAAGGATTATTCCAGTGAAATTTGGTTGATATCCATCAGTTACATTCTGAGAAAATGATTTTCAAAGTTTCCACTATATAACATATAGAGAAATGACCTCCGCCCATAAAATGCATATTTTCCATCTGATTACAATAATTTTTTGTACACTGATAAAGGATCACTCAAGGATCATTCCAGTGAAATTTGGTTGATATCCATCAGTAACATTCTGAGAAAATGATTTTCAAAGTTTCCACTATATAACATATAGAGAAATGACCTCCGCCCATAAAATGCATATTTTCCATCGGATCACAATGATTTTTTGTAGACTGATAAAGGGTCACTAAAGGATCATTCCAGTGAAATTTGGTTGATATCCATCAGTAACATTGTAAGAAAATGATTTTCAAAGTTTCCACTATATAACATATAGAGAAATGACCTCCGCCCATAAAATGCATATTTTCCATCGGATTACAATGATTTTTTGTAGACTGATAAAGGGTCACACAAGGATTTTAATTGGTATCCATTGATTAGAATCTGAGAAAACTCACTTTTTACCATATTTGGAAATTAGCCACGCCCATAAAATCTATGTTTTTCATTGGATCAAAATTTCTTGAACAACTTTGAAAGAGGGTCACCCAAGGATCATTCCTGTGAAGTTTGGTTGAAATCCATCCAGTAGTTTCTGAGGAGAAGATTTTTAAAGAAAAGTTTACGACCGGACGCACGCACGGACGGACGGACGGACGGACGGACGCACGACGGACACAATGCCATGACAATAGCCCCAGTGGCTTTCAGCCAGTGGAGCTAAAAATTGCTTCTCACAAGCAATTTCTTCGTTTTCCACATTTTTTTTCTACCCTACTGCTTGTTTATTTTTCAAATTAAATCCACTTTAAATTTTCGTCTGCAAAACCTTTGAATTTGGACAGGTCAAAAATTTTGTATGACAGGAAAGTGTTAACTATTTTTTTGTGTGATCTTAGCATGGGCTGATTTAGTACCTACCTTCATTTATAGGACAAGGCCACTGTATACAGACAAGTTTAGAATGATCTTTGACATAAATAATCTGGTTTTCTTGATCAACCTCTGACCCCTCTGGTAAACACAGATCACACAAATTACCCTGTATGAAACAATACTAAAAATGTTGAAATTATCCTTAGTAATAATAGCAAACTTCTGATAAAACTATACTCTACAACAAACAAGAGGACCATGATGGTCCTAGATCGTTCACCTGAGTCTCTTTGACCACTGGGACATCACATTAATCAAATAGGCAGATGTCAACAAGGAGATAATTTCTACATAAGATCAATCAATACCATGGAATATTTTCAGCCAAGAGGAAGAAGGATTTGCCTTTTCACTCTTTGGTTCAATGTAAAAAGGGATGCACCTGGGTGGAGCCCAAATGTGACCCCAGGGTCTTGATATGAACGAACTTGGTAGAGGTCCACTAGATAATGCTACATACTAAATATGAAAGCTGTCTGCCTTCTGGTTCAGAGAAGAAAATTTTTAAAGATTTTCTATCTTTGATTCTATGTAGAATGGGTTGTGCCCGAACGGAGCCCAAATATGACCCAAGGGTCTTGAAATAAAGAAACTTGGTAGAGGTCCACTAGATCATGCTACATACTAAATATGAAAGCTATCTGCCTTCTGATTCAGAGTAGAAGATTTTTGAAGATTTCCTATTTTCCCCCTTTTAGTTTAGGGTAAAGGGAAAGATAAGGTTGGATTTCATTTATTTGAACAACTTTGGTAGAACTTGACCCAAGGAACATCCCTGCTAAGTTTAATCAAGATTGACCCACTGGTTTAGGAGGAGAAGATGTTTAAAAAAAAAGAAATTGTGGACGACGGAAGACACATGATGCAAGACAGATGACAGACAATGTACAATCACAATAGCTCACCTAGAACACTTTGTATTCAGGTGAGCTAAGAAGGCATTTCTATATCAAGATTTTTTCTTGTACTAGAAATGTATCACAGACACTGTTTGCCCAAAAATACTGATATTTACCTTTGACCCGTTAGACCTTCAGCCATGACCTTTGGCATAGCTGGACAAGCCAATGGCATGACACTAGTACTAACCAAGGGGCATAACTGTCAAGTTATTTTGAAATTCATTCATAAATGTAGAATCTTAACAAGAATGGAACACACACACTCACACTCAGACAGGGTTTACTCTATATGCCTGTCTCTATTTCATGGCTGGGGCATAAAAATGAGTCAGTTTTTACAATAAAATTGACTGGCCATGATTATAACAGTTTTTAAGTATACTAGATAAGTAACATTTTCAGGTAAGGGATACCATGATACCTAGGTACAGCTTCATTATAACTGTTCTTATGACACTATGGTCCCCCAAAGATGATAGATAGATTTAAACATATTGGAATGCCTAAGAAAATATTGAATAATTAAGCAGATATCGTTTCAATGCAAGTAAGAAATAATTTTAAACTAAGTATTCATTATTTTGTCATCAAGTACATACTAAAAGTTTTTTTTTTATCTCAACCAACATAATTAAAATGGGGACAAGACAATTTTATGTTGAAACCGTGAATGTTTGACCTTGTAATTTGACCTCTACTGTTAACCTGCAGCCATAACTTATTCAAATGACACCTCTACACAGTGAGTTGTACCAAGTATTTGTCAAAATGAAATGCAGCTGTGTGTTCAACATTACAAAATAGTGCAAGCCATTTGCAAATTATACCCTGCTTTGCATACTAGTGCATTATGCAAAGTGGGATATAATTTGCAAACAGTGTGCACAACTTTGTCATCCTGAATGCAGGGTAGGGTTGAAAAGGTCAAAACAGCTAGTAAAACATTTTGAAAAATCATTTGATTAGGCGTGAAGGTATAAAGTAGTTATCCTCTAAGAAATCTTGATTGTCCACAAGCAAGCATTAACTCTTTTCTGTTTTACAAAATTTTAGACCTGTCCAAATTCAAAGGTTTTGCAGACAAAATTTTAAAGTGGATTTAATTTGAACAAGATGTGTTTGTGAAACACAAATGCCCCCCGTAACGGCATTTTTTTCAAAGTTTGACCTTGAAAGAGACCTTGACCTTGTCAAATCAGCTTGACTTTGGTACCAGCTGATGTGGATCATTGAGATCTATCAACATGCCAAATATTAGCTTTCTAGCTTGAATAGGCTTGAAGATATTGGCAAGGTTAAGTTTTCGGATTAAGTTTTCGGACAGACAGACGGACAGACGGACAGACGGACATGAGTAAAACAATATGCCCCCGATCTCTCGATATGGGGGCATAAAAATAACCATTCAGTAGGGTAGAAAATAGTGTGGAAAAAGAAGAAATTGCTTGTCAGAAGCAATTTCTTCTTTTTTCAAAATGTTTTCTAAATCATAAAATCACAGGCATGTAAAAAGCAGGAATTAAACAGCAAAGGGTTAAACATTTTGAAAAAAATCATTAGTTTAGGTGTGAAGGTATAAAGTAGTTATCCTCTGAGAAATCTTGATTGTCCACAAGAAATCATTTAAGAAATCTGACTATCCCTTCAGGAGTTTCACTATAAAGGCATACTCACAGGAAAGAAAGACTGTGGTTCCCCAAGCCTATTTTGCCAGAATACACGGATATCAACATCATAGCCATTTCCGCATAGTGAGATCGTTGGGTAAAATTCGGTGATAGTCTGTAGCTTCACAAATCTCGTCCCTATTGGTCGATCGTTTTTTATAAATAATATCACAGATAGATCGTCTTCGCTGAATGATAGCATCTTTAATGAGACAGTGTCACCTGGTAATGATGAAAGAATGTAAGAGTGAGTGTGTGATATGTCCAACTGTGTGACAAGCAGACATCGAGAAGCCTGGTGAGCCGCAAAGTGCAATTGAATTATTCACTGCTTTTCTATAAAAACTTTGAGTCAATGTCTGTCTACAAAGCAAAGATTCAATGATACAAATTGAGACCTTATTTTAGATTTTTAAACGCTTCTCTAGTCCTTGCTTGGTTTGGTTTAAACCTATTCATTTTACATCGATTGGGAAACAAGTTCTTACAACTTAGATTAATTCCTCCCAATTCTGCTTCCCGGAAAAATTCACATGTACTCGCTCCGAAAGTGTGGGCCTATGAAGAACCAAGATCGATAGCCACTCCAGGGAATCGAACTCAGGACCTTTAGGTCAAGAGACCAACGCTGTACCTCTAGACCACCGACACCACCCTATCTTGAGGTCACTCATTGGAATTGTCTCCACAAGACATAGGCAAGGCAAGGGCTTAGCTACCATTTCGCACATTACACAAGTGTCTAATAGAAATAAATCTTCTTTCGAAAAATATCTTTGATGAATGATCATAACAATGAAACTACAGCTTATTTAAGCTGTAGTCAGATGTTTTGATTACTTACCAATGGTAAAATTATAAAAAGGGGAGTGGACGAAGGGAATTCATTTTTTGTCAAAGTTCTCATATGCTTTTATCCTATGTATTCTTTGGTGGTCGCCTTCTGAGTGCGTAAAAATTTCCAAATCCAAGTTACGCCTTTGAAATGGTTTTATTGAGGAATAAAGATTTTAGACTGGTATTACCTCCTCTTATCTGTGCCTCTGGTATATTGATGACTCTGATCAGACTGTGTGGCTGTCAATGCCGATCTAAGTCTCTAACTTGCACTTATGTGAAATTGTTTGAAATGACATGCACTGGCTCATATTAGAGCAAAGACAAAACAGAGCTACAGATGGAGGGGGTATTTTGGATTTTAGATCGAAGGATTTCAATAATCATAGAACAAACCCTATGTTGTGGGTACTCACTGGAATTGTCTTGTCAAGACAATTCAAATGAGTACCCAATACATAGGGCTTCATTGAGAAATAAAATTTAAACTGACTTTACCCCCTCTAACCTGTACTTGTGTAAATAAGTTTTTTCTTGTTGCCAATTTAAAATCATCTCACCACTTAATTTTTTTCTCCCCTTTTCTTTAATTGATGCCTTTCAAATTACCTTATGACAGAAAATACCTTTTATTTTGGAAATGATTTTTATTAAATGTTAAACAAAAATGTCTTCCTGTGTACAGATGAAATTTCAACTAAATTTATAAATCATAAAATAATTAAGATAGAAATTCATTAGGTAAGCATTCACTCAGCTTCAACTGTTTTCTATAAAGTAGATATGTTTGTTAAACATTTATGCCCTCCCCCATAAAAGCAGGTCAATGGCCTATTTGTTGTCAATCAACAAAGAGCAATAACTCGCCAATATGGCGAGTAGAATTATAGTTCTTATGCACTGCACTTCTCCTCAATGACCTCTTTCCACCTGTGATGTTTCATGATTCAAGCTTGCATACTCTTTGAGATATGCTCCAGACAAAAAAACAGTCTACAGACGGACCGACAAATGGACCAACAAGTGCAAAGCAATATAGCCCCTGTTCTTTGAGTGGGGGTACAACTATAATAAAAGAGTCATACATACCAACACCAAATCGTTCTCCCTCCATATTGCCATTGGAACTCTCGTTGAAATACATTTTTCCGTCTCTGGACACATAACCCGATGATGGTGTGTGTTTACCCAGATGTTTATTGAGGGGAAATGTAGAATCTGCCACCCCAAAACTGATCACAGAATCTTCATCTATAAACAAAACGAAATAGAGTTACCTTATACTTTGCATGATTATAATCTACGACAAAAAAGTTGTGCATGATTTGAGCCTGTGCGTGAGATTTCCAACAATTCCAACTATGCACAAAGCAAAGACTCTGACCAGCCTGTGCATCCGCACAGTCTAAACAGAATCTTCGTTATGCGTTAAGTAGATAGATAAGGTCTAAAAGTATCTGTAGACCATCAGGCAACTATATATCTACAGTATGTGGCTGTTTACGCTATCAATTGTTAGTATCTCACTAACATGTCAAATTGTTGGAAATGTCATGCACAGGCTCATTTGAAATACAAAATATGTTCATCCTGATCTTAGTGTCTTCTCCCTGTTAGTGTCTACTCCCTGTTTTAGTAACAATTGATGAAATCAAATTTGAACCTGTGTGTGACATTTCCAACAACTTGACATGTGGGTGAATGTCCCACATTTACCAGCCTCGACTACCACATAGTGTAATTACAAGATTGCCTGATTGTCTAAGGACACTTTGGGACCCTATCTATCCACAAAGTGCAAAGTGAAGATTCTGGCTAAACTGTGCAGATGCACAGGCTGGCCAGAATCCTTGATTGGCACATAATTGAAATTGTTGGAAATGTAACGCATAGGCTCATTTTTTGAAAGGAAGATGATGTTTGATCAAATTCTTTACTTCTCGTGTACCACCTTTTTTATTCATACAGTTCTGACAAGGAGATTCTTTTTACCATAATATCTATATGTATTCAATTTTGTGTACAATTAATATCTATTAACTTTCTTTTTAACAAGACCCACTGTTGACTTACTTAATTGCACAATTTCTACAGAATACAATGACTCCAGTGGTGTTAGAGGTTTTCTGTATTGTAGTGTGTGTATTTTCTTCACCTTATTTGACAGTCGTACATTACAAACTGTGTCTGTTACATCAATCTCAATATCATCAGACTTGCGGAACATCTCTTCATCTATCACTATAAGAAAATTATTTAAAGAAATGATTAATTTGTCTAAGTAATACCTTAAATGGTATTGTTTGCAATCCCAAAATTTGATATTACATGGTTCTTTCCAATAACACTTCAGTTACATAAGTGTAACAACTATGCATTGGTTAAGATTTATTGGCAATTAGGATTTGAATTACAATAAAACAGAATGCAGTTTTCCCAGTCTGACTTATGTAAAAGAAACTCACCCTTCCCTGATGGCCTTTTTTTGATTTATGAAATAATTTCATTTGTAATATGACCTACGTCGCAGGAGTGAAATAACTCAGTTGAATATTTTTCATATTACACGAGTGGACTAACTATGCAAATGAGCTCAAAGCAAATAGCAACGCTATTTTGTTACTGCGAAAATGACGACATAATGTATTTATTGTGACGTCAGTTTTAAACGGCATTTAAAGTTTTGCAGAAAATGAAAATGTTGAATTTTAAAAATTTTGTCGATTTTTTGCAAACAATCGGGATATATTTAAATAGAATATCAAATTTGTGCTCATTTAATACCGAATTTATTAAACTCGTCATCTACAACAGATAAAATTCGGGGTAGCCTTGTTTATAGATTTCTTGTTTAATAAATTCAGTATTCCATGACCACTCATTCAATATTCTCTATTTAAGTGTTGATGTGTCTATGAATAAAGTCTGATGGTGGAGGAGTTATATGCAAAAAGCAAAATCCAAGGACAGAGCCCAAGGATTTTGCTTTGCATAAAAAAGGACAGATAAATGGGAATACAAAAATGTATCCAATTGTTTCACAATTACGAAATTAGTTACCCTTTTCTAGGTGTAAAACGGGTTTAAAACATTTTACTGGGTGTAAGATTAATGAACAAATGATGATATTGACCTTGGGAGAATTTTACAGAAAGCAAAACGCGTCAATTAGCATGTGGGTTATATGATGTCAAAAGCATCAACGTTCCCCAGAAGTATGATGTTGTGTGTAATAAATGGATGGAGCTATCTGTGTACACAGTTAAACAAATGACATTGACATTTATTGTGAATATGTGTATGTAAATTCTTCTTATTTCATATATGAGCTTTATGCAGTAGTGTTTGATTGATGGATACCATGTGACTCACCCCTATTGCCTCTGTCTTCATCCAGCACTGCAACAGCTGGTGCTTCCTTCTCTCTATACAGATTGTCTAGAATATCTTCGGTAGAGTCATTACCTAGATCACTATTAGCCTCTCCATAAATCAATGGCTCAGCATGAAACAGTTGTAACTCCCTATAAACATATAGGGAGTTACAACTGTTTCACACTGAGTCATAGAAAAGGCAAGTTTTTGGGAAAATATGTCAATTTTTACATGATCTATACCATGTGACTCACCTCTGTTGCCTCTGTCATCATCCAGCACTGCAACAGCTGGAGCTTCCTTCTCTCTATACAGATTGTCTAATATATCTTTGTCAGAATCAATACCTAGATCACTATTAGCCTCTCCATAAATCAATGGCTCAGCATGAAACAGTTGTAACTCCCTATAAACATATAGGGAGTTACAACTGTTTCACACTGAGTCATCGAAATGGCAAGTTTTGAGGGAAAATATGTCAATTTTAACAAGATGGATACCATGTGACTCACCTCTATTGCCTCAGTCATCATCCAGCACTGCAACAGCTGGAGGTTCCTTCTCTCTATATAGATTTCTAATATATCTTTGCTGAAGTCATTACCTCAGCCACTTTTAGCCTCTACATAAATGGCATGATTTGTGGAAATTTAAAATTTCTACATGATGAATACCATTTGACTCACCTCTATTGCCTCTGTCATCATCCAGCGCTGCAACAGCTGGAGCTTCCTCCTCTCTATATAGATTTCTAATATATCTTTGCTGAAGTCATTACCTGGGTCACTTTTAGCCCCCTAATAAACGGCACTTTTTGGGAAAATTAAGTCAATTTTTACATGATGTACACCGTGTGACTCACCTCTATTGCCTCTGTCATCATCCAGTACTGCAACAGCTGAAGCTTCCTTCTCTCTATATAGATTGTCTAGAATATCTTTCTAATTTAATCATTACCTCGATCCCTATTAGCCTCTACATAAATGGTACATTTCGGAAAATTTAGTCAATTTTTACATTATCTATACCATGTGACTTACCTCTATTGCCTATGTCATCATCAAGAACTGCTACAGCTGGAGCTTCCATCTCTCTATATAGATTGTCTAATATATCTTTGCTGAAGTCATTACCTGGGTCACTATTGGTCTCTACATAAATGGCACATTTTGGGAAAATTTAGTTAATTTTTACATGATGGATACGATGTGACTCACCTCTATTGCCTCTGTCATCATCCAGCACTGCAACAGCTGGAGCTTCCTTCTCTCTATATAGATTGTCTAGAATATATTTGGTTGAGTCATTACCCAGATCTCTATTAGCCTCTTAGTCTACATAAATGGCATGTTTTAGGAAAATTTAGTCAATTTTTACATTATGGATACCAAGTGACTCACCCCTATTGCCTCTGTCATCATCCAGCACTTCAACAGCTGGAGCTTCCTTCTCTCTATATAGATTGTCTAAAATATCTTTGCTGAAGTCATAACCTGTATCCCAATTAGCCTCTCCATAAATCAATTGCTCAGTATGAAACAGTTGTAACTCCCTATAAACATATAGGGAGTTACAACTGTTTCACACTGAGTCATCAAAATGGCAAGTTTTGGGGAAAATATGTCAATTTTTTACATGACGGATACCATGTGACTCACCTCTATTTCCTCTGTCATCATCCAGCACTGCTATAGCTGGACTTTCCTTCTCTCTATATAGATTGTCTAGAATATCTTTGCTTTATTAATCATTACCTGGATCCCTATCAGCCTCTACATAAATGGCACATTTTGGGGAAAATTAGTCAATTTTTACAAGATGGATACCATATTGACTCACCTCTTTTGCCTCTGTCATCATCAAGCACTGCTATCCAGCACAGAGCTCTCTTCCTCTATATAGATTGTCTAAAATATCTTTGCTGAAGTCATTATCTGGATCCCAATTAGCCTCTCCATAAATCAATTGCTCAGTATGAAACAGTTGTAACTCCCTATAAACATATAGGGAGTTACAACTGTTTCACACTGGGTCATCAAAATGGCACGTTTTTTGGGGAAATTTAGTCAATTTTTACAAGATGGATACCATTTGACTCACCTCTATTGCCTCTGTCATCATCCAGCTCTTCTATCCAGCACAGAGCTCTCTTCCTCTATATAGATTTTCTAAAATATCTCAGCTGGAATCATTACCTGGGTCACTATTAGTCTCTACATAAATGGCACATTTTGTGGAAATTAATTCAATTTTTACAAGGCAGATACCATATTGACTCACCTCTATTGTCTAATATATCTTTGTTAGAGTCAATACCTAGATCCCTATTAGCCTCTATATAAATCAATTGCTCAGTATTAAACAGTTGTAACTCCCTATAAACATATAGGGAGATACAACTGTTTCACACTGAGTTATCGAAATGGCACGTTTTGAGGGAAAATATGTCAATTTTTACATGATGGATACCATTTGACTCACCTCTATTGCCTCTGTCATCGTCCAGCACTGCAACAGCTGGAGCTTCCTTCTCTCGATATAGATTGTCTAAAATATCTTTGGTTGAGTCATTACCCAGATCTCTATTGGTTTCTACATCTATTGTGATTTTGGAAGCTAGGAAAAATACAATGGAGACACCTCATAAATTGTTTTCTTCTATATGAGCCTGTGCGTGACATTTCCAACAATTTGAGATGTTCTTGAAGTGCAGACAAAGAGTAGTGTTGACAGCAACATACTGTTAATACAAAGTTACCTGATGGCCTACAGATTCTTTCAGACCTTATCTTTCTACTAAACGCAAAGTGAAGACTATAGTCACACTGTGCGGATGCACAGGCTGGTCAGAGTCTTTCTTTTGCACATATTTAAATTGTTGGAAAGCTCACACAAAGGCTAGTATTACTTAGTTTGAATGGAACAGAGCATTAAACCCTTATCCTTCAGCAGTTAAATTTTCCTTCAAAGAAATTATCCATCAAACTGAATTAAAGACTTATACAATGTACCCTTTCCTGTTTTTTTGTGTTTTTTTTAAATACTATCTCGACAATTTTGTCTGTCATATATTCTTCTTTTCAAAATTTCTGACTTTAAAAAAATAATTGATTCTTACCATTTCTGGTGAGCACAATTAATGGAAAAAATCCCCCTTCAGGCTGCATCATCATACGAAAGAACACGATTTGCATATTTAATGTCACAAAACACAGCACTAATTGTTCATCCTTATCATTAAATCTAGGCTCATTCACTCTTGACGGGCTGTAGTGGATACCAAAACCTATCCTCTGTCCAACTTTAGACTGTAGATCTGTAAATAAGGAGAGTAATTATCAGTTTTAGTGAACTATCATTTTTTTGTCACAAAGCTACCCTTTTTTTCTGTAACCTTGTTTAGGATAGTAAAATGAGACCCATCACGAAAAAAGGGACCATCTCGGATCTCTGTAAAATGAATATTTGAAAAAGAGATTTGGTCAAGCATTGGTCAACCAGAGGTTGAATTTCAAAAATTATTTCACTGGAAAAATAGATTGAACATTCAAGATTCAGAATATAAGCACATTGCAAAAAGTTACAAGCCTAGTCAGTCTGCTCAAACCATGCAGTCTGACTAGCTTGCCATGGCTAATTTATTACATTTCTATTCTAGACTCTGTTTAGATCAGCTTTTCTCAGAGAAAATATCTAGACAGATCCTATAAATCTTTCACTGAGAAATCAACAAGAGCTTTTTTTTCACTTGTAGCTTTTTCTTTTCAATAAATGAAAATTTTATAGACTTTACACATAAATGAACATCCAATTTAATTTCCTTAATGATAAGAGAAAGAAAAAATCTTGAAACTAATTCTCTAAAGCTCATTAACAAGTACTACATGACAAATTCTTTACAAAAAAAATATAGACTGACAGAAATCAAAGTCATTTTGTGACATACACATTTGCACATTTATAGATGTATTGGATTTAGAGTAATCTATGTAAAGGTTGTGTTCATTTTTTGTTCTTTTTAAATTTTTTTTAAACTCCTTCTATATTTTTGTATTGTTCACTACAATACAAAGAGCTTTTTAATATTCTTATTCATTAAATTGAAATGACATCATTTACTCTTAGTTATATCATTAATTGATTACAAAATATGACGTTTTGGAAATATGACAAAAATGCAAATAGTTTTCGGTAGCCTACAGCTTACAACATCAGTCATTAGAAGTTACACTCAGTAAGACACATTCTGGCCAACAAAATTTTGAAATGTATGTTAACAGTCAATATTTATCAGCTTGCACTATGCTGTTATTCCAAAAAAAATATCAACACTTCTCACAAACAAAGATTTAGTTTAAGCCACCAAATAGTGAACAATGCCAGTAGGAAAACCCTTTTCCTTTCTGTTCTTAAATTCTTACTTGCATTGATTTGTCTTTCAAATAAATACATTACACAAAAAAGAGGGCCAGAATGGCCCAAAACTGCTCACCTGAACTTTATTGGACGGATGGATCTCATTCAAGTAACTTTCTGGCAAAGTTTTATTCACATTTTCCTATTAGGAGATTTTGCAAAGGAAATGTTATTCCAAGAATTGAAAGTGATAATAGACCTTGCCTACCCATTCATTACTGAGGAGACTTGAAATAAGCCCCGCCATGCCACACCCATATTTATGGGCAAATCAAAATTTGAAAACAATTTTTGAAGAGGGTCATCAAAGGAACATTCTGGTAAAGTTACAATATAATCAGCCCAGTAAATCAGAAGATGTTGTTAAAAGATTTTGGGCTCAAAATAAGCCCCACCCTGCCACACCCATATTCATGGGCCAATCAAAATTTTACAAACAATTTTTGAAAAGGGTCACCAAAGGAATATTCTGGCTAAGTTTCATTGAAATTGGCCCTGTGGTTCAGGAGGGGATGTCGTTAAAAAATTTCGGGCTCAAAATAAGCCTCGCCATGCCACACACATATTTATAGGCCAATCAAAATTTTGCGAGCAATCTTTGAAAAGTGACACAAAAGGAACATTCTGATAAAGTTTCCTTGAAATTGCCCCAGTGGTTCAGGAGAAGAAGAACTTTTCTAGATTGTTGATTAAGGACGACGGATGATGCACAACAGACTCAGGAAGATCCTAAAAGCTCCAAGTTGTGCTCAGTTGAGCTAAAAAGGGCCAGCACAAAACTTTTGTAAGTGCCAATATATTAATAGGCACTCACAATAGTTATATGCTGACCCTACTGTGTAGACTTGTACAGAAAATTCAACACACCAATTCCATTAGCTTTCCATCTAAAGAAGTCCCTCAGTAAATTACACGTAGGGGGAGGTTTTAATGGACTACAAGTTGCTATACCAACTGCAGGACTCTCACACTCTTCTGCTTCCTGAACGACGACCTCAAAATGTACCATGTCTGAAACAAATTTGTGGGTAAATCTTCAAGTGGTCATTACAAAACTACTGTAAGTGCCTAAAAATTTTTATTATACTGCAAAGAAAATTCTAGCATTTTCATTGGTTAATGCTGACCTGACAAACATTAATATCTACTGCCGCTCCGGTATAACCTCTAATGTTTCCTTAAGGCGCCTTGCCGTGAACATAGACAAAAAGTCGTATGGTAATGGCAGCCATGATTCTTTCCCTTCACTGATAACACGACCCGAATATACACACTAGGATACAGTTGAAAAGCATGTCAGTTAATAATGTGCAAATAAAAAATGATATAGATGTCAATAAATACCTTAAATTTTTACAAATCCGTCCATTTAAAGTGCCAAGTTTCTCGCAGGTTCAGCCAACAAATACTTTCATATCACAACAGCGCAGAGTGTAGTAGTGTGACGTCACAACTGTATATGATGTCACTTTGTACATGTTTACTTTTCATAGGGGCGCATTAAGGGAAATCGGTGGTTTAAAAGAAATTGGTTTTTAGGCAAAAGACAGATATTTAGCCCTAAAACTTTGAAGTATAATAAATTCGTAATACGGTTTCTTGCCTGGGTATATGACGATTTATTCCTGGGAGTAAAAATGATGTCAACCCTCACCTACAGCTCGGGTGACATCATTTTTTCCAGCCGGGAATAAATCGTCATATACCCCGGCAAGAAACGGTATAACTTATAATGGGCACTTACAATACTTTTGCTTTTGCTCCTTGATAAATTACACCTAGTACACAATGATTGAACAAAACACTGCATGATGTAGGTATTTAAACAAAGCTGTAGATATTTGATTGTTAAAATATTTTAAGCAATGATTTTTCTGCCTTGATAAAGTCTACTTAGTTTATATCAATTTCTGACTAAAGCACACTTGGAAATGAAAAAGAAAAATTCCCGTAATCATAAAGAGACTGGGTCAGATTCTTTTGCATTTAATAGATTTTTTGTTTTGTTTTGTTTTATTATAATTTTCAAAATACTGAGTCTGGCAGGCCTATGTTGGATCCTATTTGACAGAACTGTTTTTTCCTCCTAACAACTGCTTCTATTTTCAAGTGCAAGGTTGATACAAATTATATATACATTTCTAAGAAGCACAAAAACAGTATTGTGATGACTATGCCGACTGATCAGCCTTTTTTTCAGTTGCTGCATGGGACTTGTTTCATTTCTTTAATTTTTCTACCAATCACATTTTACAAAAAAAATTGAAAAGAAAAGGCACAGGTGACTGTACAATATACAGTGACTTCATGACTGATTGTAGCTTTTTCTAAGACTCAGAATCATTTTATACATTTCATATTATGCTTTTTCATACTCCTAAACGGTGTACTTTGTACAGTGACATCAGTAGTGATTTAACAGACACACTTTTATACATGGTGTTTTATACCTTTAGGTGGAAAGGTAACGTTACAATGACTTCAAATAACCTCTTATTTGGCTCAAAAACATTTTTTATTCATGAAATTTTTAACTTCTTCTTACATCATGATAAAGGAACAGGTGACATAAGAGTAACTCTAGGTACTTTTCTATTAGACTCAACACACATTCTTATACATATCATATTACACTTCTTGCCTCTTGATAAAGGGACAGGTGACTGTACAGTAACTTCAGGTATCTTTTTGTCCGACTCAAACACATTCTTATACTTGCCATACTACACTTCTTCTAACCTCTAGCAAGTGGGACAGGTGACTGTACAGTAACTTCACATAGGTTTTTGTCAGATTCAAACACATTTTTATACATGTCATATTACACTTCTTCTTACCTCTAGCAAATGGGACAGGTGACTGTACAGTAACTTCTGGTAACTTTTTATCAGACTCAAATACATTTTTATACATGTCATATTACACTTCTTCTTACCTCTAGCAAATGGGACAGGTGACTGTACAGTAACTTCAGGTATCTTTTTGTCTGACTCAAACACATTCTTATACATGCCATATTACACTTCTTCTAACCCCTAGCAAGTGGGACAGGTGACTGTACAGTAACTTCACGTGGTTTTTTTGTCAGATTCAAACACATTTTTATACATGTCATATTACACTTCTCCTTACCTCTAGACAGTGGGACAGGTGACTGTACAGTAACTTCTGGTAACTTTTTATCAGACTCAAATACATTTTTATACATGTCATAATGCACACCAGTATCTTTGATCCAGTTTATCATGTTTGTCTGAAAATAAACACAAACAAAAGCTGTCAGAGATGGATTATGCTACCCGAATAAGGCATTGTCACAAAAAAAATGTATGCAATCAATGGAAAAAGTTTGCAGTTGATTGCTTCTATAGATTTTGGGATCTTTAGATTGTTGAGCATGCTTATTTTCTTCACTAATATTATTAATACTTACTTCAACATTATGGTGATACTTGTAAAGTGCTGTACTTCTACTCAGTCAGTTCTAACCCTCGACAAACTTTAAAATTCATAGCAATGAATCTTCACTGTTTTACCCTGAACACTTTTTGAGAGGCAGTTGTTATAGGGTAAAGGGTTGAACATTTTACAATGACATTCTACAGAAGAGTTTTGTCATTTTCTGCTCAGTACTGAAATATGAGACACAGAGAGCTGACATAAAGGTAACAAAAATTTAGCCGCCTTTCTCCATGATATATTTTTTGTACAAAAAAATTCAAATCGTTTATTGTAAAGGACATCTGATTTGCTACTCAAATATGAAATGTCATTAAATTCTGACCATTAGACTAGGAGAAATTTGAGAAAAACTTTATTTTACCCAAGTCCCCTTTTCCCGTGAGAAGACCTCAAATCCAAAAACCGAGACAGATGCATCAACACTATACCATAGGGAGTTCACATGGTAAGTTTCATTTGATTTGGCCCAAGGGTTTTGGAGAAATCGCTGGGGACGAACGGACAGACAGGCAGAATTACAGACAGACAGACAGACAAAGCAGCGGCTATATGCTCTCCAGAAGGGGAGCATAAAAAGCAGACCCATTTTATCGCAAAACTAGAATACATACTTATCAAATTTCTGTTCTCTGCTCCTGGTAGCCCAACAGTCATGATTAAAGCTAATTTCATAATGGTCTAGGGCTCCTTGTTCAAAAGAACAATTTTAAAATTTTCTTAAAAAAATCAACTTTGGTTGACATGGCATCCAGAGTTTTTAACCAATATTAAACCTTTTTGCTATTTGGAAGAGGACCGCCATAAGGCCATTCCTGTAAAATTTGATGTTAATCGACCTATAAGGTTATGAGGAGATGTCTTTAAAACAAATTGTTAACAGATGTTGGATGCCAGACAACAGACGGACGCTGTTGGAGGGTGATCACCAAAGCTCACAAGAGAACTTCAAGCTTGGATGAGCTAAAATACATAGAGACAAATTGTTTGTTTTAGAATAAGATCAATTTATATTCCATTGAGTACACAACAAAAGAAATATTTTAATGAGTCACAGAAGTTGGACGTCCCTCAAAGGTTTGCAGTTTTGCATGATGACTTTGTCTATATATCATGCAGGTAACTCTGTTTTAATAGGGATGAGTCTTAATGGAGGTTAAGGGGCAAGCCCAGCGTCCACCAATTGTTTACCTCTTATGTTGGGCAATCTGTTTCAAATCACAATCTATAATTTGTTTTTTAGTTGTTTTAGTATTTAGTATTTATTAAACTAGTATTTAGTTTTTAGAGTAAATCAATTAATCAATGATAAATTGAATAAGTGTTTTCTTAGTAATAAATACTGCACTCCTAGTATCATCCTTTGAAGAATAGAATTTTAAGTTTCTGTATATATTTTTACCAACTTCATGGCTCAGCGTGAAATATTTGTAAGTACCTAAACATAAAGGCAGTTATAACTGTTTCACGCTTAGCCATCAAACTGATATCAGTTATGAAAACAATGAATACTGGCTTTCATTTATGTGTTAGGAACTGATTGATTATGAAATTTCTTAGTTGATGATCAGAATCCGAAGCCCAAATTTAAACCAATTGATAATCAATTTTATCTTATAACTATACAAATATCCGTATGATAACATCCCGTATGATATTTTTTATGATATCACATTGTTATTTTTAGAACAAAGATATAATGCAGTTATTTTTAGAAACTTGCATTTCAGTAAGAAACATCGTTGAAACAAAGACAAATAGAGGTTATAAGATAAATATAATACATACTAAGTATATTATATGAAAAAATATCTAACTCGGTTGTGAGAATTGATAATTGTCTCGGCAGAGCCTCAACAATTTTCAATTCTCCCAACCTCATTAGATATTGTTTTTCATATTTTTCATATTATACACTAAGTACGTATTATATATATAATTGATTAATCTGCCAACCACTACTTACCTCCTCAAACTTAGGTGTTCCTAATGATGCCTGTGGCCACATGATCCCAAGATCAATTGGACCATTCTCTAAACACAGCGTGGGTAAGAACTTTGAATGATCTGACTCAAACAGGTATCTGAAAGATTAGAAAATATGTTTCACAGAGTTATTTTTCAGAAACATATACAAATAATAACCACAAAAGAATCCCTATTTGATGATGATTGTAAAGGAAAACCTATTAAATGTATTCTAATACAATATAGCTCAAGCTATTTTAACCAAATCTAGAATTGAATATCATAGTCTGATTTCAATGTTATCACTAAAACTAATTAGGGGTTGTTTTTTGTGGGTTTCCTTTTCTTCATATGCGTAATACCCTTATTGACATTGTTCAGTTGTTTCTCACACCTGCAGTTAAATCACAAATTTATACCCAAGCCTCAAGCTACTCCTCCCATTTAGGAGAACTACTTATCAATTGTACAATGGTGAAAAAAAGGAGTTAAGTATTGAGAATAAATAAATTGGAATCAATATATCAAGTGCACTATAATTCATAAGTTTAATAGCTTAGAGCATTTTCAATTTTCAACAGAGTTCATTCTTGTGACCTGGCAAACATTTTGATAAAGTTTCATGAAGATTGGACCATATTTGTGGTGTCTGGAGTTCTTTCGAGAAAATTGTCAATTAGGCCCCTTTTCCTGTGATATGGCAGGGATACTTCCCATTTTCAAAAGAGTTCATCCTCATGACCTAACAAACATTCTGACTAAGTTTCATGATGATTGGACCATATTTGTGGCTTCTAGAGTGTATAAAAAAAAGAGTCATTAAGGCCCCTTTTCCCGTGATATGGCATGAATCCTTCCCATTTTCAATAGACTTTATCCTCATGACCTAACACATATTTTGACCAAGTGTCATGAAGATTGGACAATATTTGTGGCTTCTAGAGTGTAAACAAGAAATTCGTCATTAAGGCCCCTTTTCCTGTGATATGGCATGGATCCTTCCCATTTTAGCAATTTTTACAAGATACCACCCAAGAAATATTTCTGCCAAATTTGGTTGATTTTGACTCATAAGTTAAGGAGGAGATGTCGTTTATAGAAATTGTTGACATAATTGTCATTAAGGCCCCTTTTCCTGTGATACAGCACGGATCCTTCCCATTTTCAAAAGAGTTCATCCTCATGACCTAACAAACATTCTGACCAAGTTTCATGAAGATTGCACTATATTTGTGGCTTCTAGAGTGTAAACAAAAAAATGTCATTAAGGCCCCTTTTCCTATGATATGGCACGGATCCTTCCCATGTGAGCAATTTTTACAAGGGACCACCCAAGGAATATTTCTGCCAAATTTGGTTGATTATGACTAATAAGTTTAGGAGGAGATGTTGTTTAAAGAAAAAGTTGACGCCGTGACAGACAGACGGACGCTGGACATTGATCGATCACAATGGCTCCCTTGAGCAATTCGTGCTCAGGTGAGCTAAAAACCTAATCACACCCATGTATGAATCTGGATATTCATAGAGTATGATTAGTTTTTTAACAAATAATCTCTTGAAGTCTTCATCTCTAAATAGAAAATCTGTTAAGCTTCACAATTTGTCCTAAACTTACTAACACTTTGTAGCGTGAAGACTTGATTGTCATAGCAACAGCTTATTCAAATGTTGGTACAGTTAAAAACTTCATACAATTGACACTCATTCCGATCAAAATCCCTCTAAATCATTCACTCCGTGATCCATTCATTCACCCAAACACTTACTCAAATCGATCAAAAGTGCTCCGAAATCATTGGAAATCGTTCAAGACAAATATTATTTTATTCAAATTGATCTTAATTATTATTCTATCATTTTATTTGCTAGTGTTGATATAGAAGTGTCTGATTGGTCCATGAAGACACACAAAAAGAAAAGTACATATTTTTTACTAAAGAGAGGTAATGAAAATCGCTAATTTTGTTCATTTTTACCTACCTTTAATTCCACTCAAAACTCTTTCCACCCACTCATTCACTTAGAAATATTGATAACCTACCTTTAATTCCACTCAAAACTCTTTCCACACACTCATTCAATTTCATTGCAAAATCATTCATCCTGTCAATCTCACAATGTTGTTGACCATAATTATGTTTAGGTCTCCTGCCATTTTGTTTGACAAGGTATTTCTACAACCATGTTTTTCACAGACTGACGACATTTTCATATCCTAGACATCAAGTTTTGTTAGATGTCAAGACATGAATAGTCAATCGATAACTGATGAACTTTACCTTGTCGCCACTGGTATTCCATTTTTCAAGAACAACACGGTTGACATCTTATTACCAAAATGTGTGATCAGTACACCGAACATGTCACCTAATAAAAATACAAATTAAACCAGTGGACTTGTAGAAACAACATTGATATATAATTTCAACCAAAAAAAAATGCCAACTATTTGGACATTAAAATTGTGACTTGCGTTTTCTCCTGTAAGTAAAGTAAGGAGAAGAAGAAGGCAGGCAGTGTTGTTTCATACAACAATGAATTTAACTAGAGCTGTTGCAAAGCGGACTAATACGCTCCACCAGCTATGTCCAAATATAAGTGCTATTAGTGCAGGATGTGTTTGTAACAAATATTGAGAATTCAAGTAATATGTCTGTGATTGATTGTAGGTCACTTGGGTCTAAAGTTAGAGTCTGGAAACAAAAAGGTCTAACAAAAATTTAACAAAAATTGACTGTGACCTTGACCTTTGACATATGTGACCCCAAAACAATATGGCACATAAGCAGCATTTGCATGAAGTTTCATGACCTAGAAGCATGAAGTTTCTTGATTCTAGGTCACTTGGTTCTCGAGTTACAGTCTGGAAACAAAACTTGAACAAAGACTGACTGTGACCCTGACCTTTGACCTATGTGACCCATAATCAAAAGGGTACTTTTGTGGGTCATAAGCAGCATTTGCATGAAGTTTCATGCTTCTAGGTCACTTGGTTCTTACATAAGAGTCTGAAAAAGAAAAGGTCTATGGTAGAAAGTTGAATTGACTGATAGACGGACTGATGGACAGACATATAGACTTGGTGAAACCAATTTACTCCCCTCTTCTTTGTAGGTGGGGTGTATAAAAACACTATTCTCTTTATCTACTAAAAACCTTGGTGCATGAAGCTGACATGTTAAGATTCAGGTAGCGTTCATCCATTTTACAGCAGTTTTTGTTGCAATATAGCAAAAGTTGCAAAGAAATAAACTAGGACCCAAGGTTTTACGGCTAAACCAAAGATTTTCTCAAACAAAAACCAAATAAATAAGTGAACTATATAATTAAATGTTATTCTTAACAATTTATTGATATTATCATTTTTGTTTAAATATTTATTTTAGTATTACAAAAGAATTAAAGACATTAATTTCAAATTGAAATTTTAGAAAAATTTGAGTTGAGAATTAGAAAATTTGTATTACCTCAGGCCCCGATGTTTGTACATAAATCCAGTTGCAATTGCAGCTGCAAATTACCATTATCAGGGTTGCTAAGCTTCACTTACCAACAGAAAAGGGTTCTCCCTTGGTATTAGCTATACATGAATGTGATGTGAAACACTGCCCTGTGTTACTATGGTAACCAACAGTATTGTTCCAATGTCCAGGATGTGCATCATTGTCTATATCAGGTCCAGCAATACCGATTGTTATGCGACTTTGTTGAGCTATAAATAGAAACAGCATCTCAGATTATAATTGTTATTTTAGTTCGATTGCAAGGAAAGCTTAAACTTATAGAATCACTCATCAAGACAATTCCAATGAGTACCCACAACATAGGGTTAGGATGACAATTAACAGATTTAGATTGCTACATGTCCTCTTATCTTGAGGCCTCGGAAAAACAATAAAACTATCAGCGTCTCAAATAGGCTGCAAGTTTTGGATAATGAAAAAAAAAAAAACACTGTATTTCCCCTAATAAAAGCGCCCTCCCTAATAGTAGCACCCATACATTTTTTACTAAGATAACCAACTTTAATTGCTAAATTTCAAGAACTTGTTGAGACTTCTTCTCTAATTTGATGTGAATTTTTTCTAAACAATCATTATATGATTAATCAGGAGAAATTTACCTCAAATTAAAGGGATAAGAGCCTAAAGACATAAGTTTAATGATATTTTTTTAATCAGAAAAGGCTCCCTGGCCATGCTCCTGGGAGTGGAAGCGCTTATTAGGAGATATACGGTAAATCAACAAGGTGGCCTAATTGTCACAAGATAGGCGTATTACACTGCTAGATGTCCAAGTATGAAAGGTTAACCAAAGATCATACCAATGAAGTTTGATTGATATCCAACAATTACATTCTGAGGAAATGATTTTCAAGGTTTCTACTATGTAACATATAGAGAAATGACCCCATAAAATACATATTTTTCATCCAATCACAAAGATTTTTGGTAGACTGATAAAGGGTCACTGAAGTATCATTCATGTGAAATTTGGTTGATACCCATCAGTTACATTCTGAGAAAAAGATTTTCAAATTTTCCACTAAATAACATATAGAAAAAGGACCTCTGTCGTAAAATACATATTTTTCGTCTGATCACAATTATTTTTTGTAGACTGATAAAGGGTCACCAAAGGATCATTCATGAAGAATTTAATTGGTATCCATCAATTAGAATCTGAGAAAACTCTCTTTATACCATATTTGGAAATTAGCCACGCTCATTAATTAAATTCATGTTTTTCATAGGATCAAAATTTCTTGAACAATTTTGAATGAGGGTCACCCAAGGATCATTCCTGTGAAGTTTGGTTGAAATTCATCCAGTAGTTTCTGAGGAGATGATTTTTTAAAGAAAAAGTTTATGACCGGACACACACCCGACGGACACAAGCTATGACAATAGCCCCAGTGGCCTTTTGCCAGTGGAGCTAAAAATTGTAGTTTTGACATGGATACTGACTCACAGTTAGTGCATCCAGTGCTTTCAGCACTTCTTTTTGGTTGCAATTTTTCTCAAGTTTTATATTCAACATGATAAAGGGTTAATCTAAGCACTGCTTGTAGCATCTTAATAGAATTTATGGCCATCCTGAAATTAATTCACTGAGAAAAAGGTCGCAAACTCACCTAGCCCTCTAATTTGAGCAAAGAAATAAGGCTGTTCCCTAGTCAAAGGTCGTTTGTACTGTAGAAAGTTGCTGGTTTCAGAATACTGTTTGAGCTGTACATTGTTGATGGTTCCTGGCAAAGGTTCATGATCATCAAATAGGACATCCCCTGTACATCTGAACAACCCGGACATCTTGGTCACACCCTAAGCAGAGATCTGTTAAACAAGAGATCTTCGTAAAATATTTATGCCCCCCCCCCATTAGAGCAGGTCGCTGGCAAATAAGCAAACTGCAATAACTAATAAACATATTATGAAGAGTTATGGTTCTTGTGTACTGCACTTCTCCTTAATGAGATCTATCCATCTGTGAAGTTTTATGATTCTAGCTAACATACCTTTTTAGATATATGCTACGGACAAAAAAGGGTCTACAGATGAACTCACCAACAAACTGACCAACCAAGAAGTGCAAAGCAGTACCCCCTCTTCTTCAAAGGGGGGGCATAATACCAATGCAAACAAGAACCGTCGGTGACAGGTAATGCTCCCCAAATAGTTGCTTGGTATTTTAGTATGCTTTAAATCAACATTCAAAGATTTCTTAAACAGTTTACCATGACATCTTTTGTATTTTGGTTAGTTATTGCTGAAGGGTTCCCAGGGTTGTGGAGAAAAAGTTTAGGACCGCTTACTGGGAGAAATGTTAAGATATCACATCAAGCGCCTTTTAAAAGCCATGTTTAATGGACATATATTTCAAACCAGTGTTTGTCACTAGTGAATCAGTATAACAGTAGCTCATGAATTTAATGCTTTTTGGTGGATAAACAAACAAGAGCACTGCCTTCAGAAAAAATGCTTGGTTGCTAAATGCTGGATGGTAAAAAGACCTAAGTCAAAAACAGGAAATTATTTGCACAAAATGCTTCTAGAGACCACTTTTCAACAGTTAGTATCTTTACCAATCAAAAGTTAAAGCAAATTGTGAAGTTTTTATGTTATAAATGAGTCCCAAGGAAAGCACTTGTGAAATTTCAAGGCGCTATGACTTACAATAGTTATGGCTTATTTAAGATTTAACTAAAAAAATTCAACCTTAAAAAATTACCTTGACCCTGAGTGATGACTGAACTTGGTACCAACAGAAAGGCCTTGTCCAAGGCAATCATCATGTGAAATTAAAAGACCAAATCACTTACCATTTAATGGTAATGACTAATGTTTTTTGTGTTTAATTTTTCACAAATTTGATGTTGAAATAAGACCATGACATTGACTGGCAACCTTGAACTTGGTACCAACAGAAAGGCCTTGTCCGAGGAAATCATCATGCGAAATAAAAAAACCGAATCACTTACCATTTAAAAGTTATGGCTAATGTTTTTTGTGTTTTGGTACCAAAAGAAAGGTCTTTTCACAAGCAAAGCACATGTGAAATATGAAGACCCTATCTCATTCCAATAAAAAGTAATGGCCAACTTCGTGTTTTAATGATGGAAATTATTGACCTTTACAATTTGACCTTGACATTGGGTGAGACCGTGTGTAGTGTATTAGCGTGGGCTAACTAAAGTATCAGGTTTCATGCCATGACTATATATGCATGACTGGCGCGCAGCGCGGAGTTCTCCACTGGCTACGTTAGTGTTAACATGTAATATAGTATTATGTAAATTAAGTTAGTAACCAAAGCTATAGTTTATCTTTCCATTGTTCCTGCGACACAACAAAGTTTGGCGACGAGGATAAGGATTATATTGTGGACAGATTTTAATGGATTAAATTCCGCCTGTATGAAGTCAGTTTATGGATTAAATTCCGAGTTTACATGTTTAGGACGTAGAACCGATTGGATTAAATTCCGTTGATTTTGAATTTGGGAGAATCCTTGTGTCGAGACAATGGCAAAAGCATTGAGCGTTCCAAGTGTGGAACCATTCACGACAAACAGTGACAACTCGAGTATATCCGGAAAGTGGGAAAGATGGTTGAAATCATTCCAGTATTTTGTCACGGGATCTGGGGTTACCGACAAGGCCCAGAAACGAGCGCTGCTTCTACATTTGGCCGGTCCAGAAATACAGCAAATCTTTGAGACTCTGGACAATACGGGAGCTGACAATGACTACGACAGAGCTGTGCAAAGTTTAGAGGAGTACTTTAAACCTAAGAAGAACATTAGTTTTGAGAGACATAAGTTCAATTCCGAGAGACAAGGTGAAAATGAAACAATTCAGGAATTCACAACGAGGCTTAAACACCTTGCCCTTACCTGCGAATTCGAGAACACAAACAATAGAATAAAGGACCAAATAGTTGAAAAATACTCTTCTTCAACACTACGGCGAAAATTCCTCTGTGAGAAAGATCTAACTTTGGACAAAGTGCTCGAACTTGCGTCCACCTACGAAAGAGCGCAGGACAGTGCAGCTAAAATTGAGAACGGTCATTTTGGTAGTGAAGCACGTAAGGACAGTGCTCTCAGACTAGAAGTGAAGCATAAACCACAATATAGGCGGATAAACGTGGAATGTTATAATTGTGGTAAATTGGGACATTATGCCAAGGATCAGACGTGTCCCGCAAAGAACGCGACTTGTAATAACTGTAAAAAGATAGGACACTTCAGCAAAAAGTGTAGGGCCGAGGCGAAGAGATTTCGTAAACGGGGGCAAAGAAATAAAGTGCGTTCTGTGGAGCATGAATTAGCGGACCATGGATCCGGATCGGACGACAACTTTACATTCACGGTGAGTGAAAAGTTTTCTGACTCAATCATAACTGTAAATGTCGGGAACGTTCCTCTGAAAATGCTGATTGACTTTGGGTCATCATGCAACGAAAAAGTTGACCCAATCGTACAATCGGTAAGACGTATACCTTACCATCTCAAGGAGAAAGTAGACAAAAAGCTGGACTCGCTCGAACAAATGGACATAATTGAGAAAGTAACAAGTCCAAGCCGATGGGTATCACCCGTCGTTATCGTACCAAAGGGCGATGACATTCGTCTTTGTCTGGACATGCGTTTACCAAATACGGCAGTCAAACGAGTATGTCATACAATACCCACTGTCGACGACGTACTTCAGGAGATGAACGGCTGTAGGGTATTCAGCAAGATCGACATCTGGAATGCTTACCACCAAATAGAGCTGGACGAATCATCGAGGGAAATAACAACGTTTGTCATCCACAAAGGACAATATGAGAAATATCATGGATGATATCATAGTGTACGCTCCTACGCAAGAGCAGCATGATAAGTGTTTAAGAATTGTGCTGAAAGTGCTAAGTGAAAAGGGTTTGACCCCTAATCGCGAAAAGTGCCAGTTTAATATGTCAGAGTTGGAATTTATGGGAAATGTAGTTTCTGAGCACGGGGTTGGTCCAAGTAAAGCGCATGTTCAAGATGTATTGGATTCCCGAGCCCCGCGAAATGCGTCCGAAGTACGCTCACTTTTAGGTCTTGTAAATTTCAATGCCAGATATATCAGAGATATAAGTACCGTGTCTGAGCATCTGAGGCAACTTACGCGTAAAGGCGCAACGTTTAAATGGGCTGATGCTGAGCATAGCCCGTTTGACGAATTAAAACGGAGACTAGCGAGTGCGAAAACCCTAGGTTATTTTGATAAAAAGGGTAAAACACAGGTAATTTGTGACGCTTCGCCTGTCGGGGTCTCAGCAATGCTTGTGCAAGAGCAGAGCGGTGAGAAAAGAGTAATCTGCTATGCAAGCAGAAGTCTCAATACGGTAGAACGAAAGTATAGTCAAGTAGAAAAAGAATGTATTAGTTTGATATTCGGAGTAGAGAGATTTCACATATATCTCTACGGTGCTGAGTTTGAGCTTCTGACCGACTGCAAAGCGTAGCAGTACTTGTTTGCACCGCGTTCAAAACCGTCAGCACCGATTGAACAATGGATTCTCAGAATCCAGTCGTACAAATTCAGAGTTGTACACATTAAAGGATCAGATAATGTAAGTGACTGTCTTAGCAGGCTGTGCAGGCAAGATGACATCACTGAAAATAGTAAATGCTCGTTTGTTGAAGATGACGAGTATGTGAAGTTTGTTGCTCGGAACGCAACACCTCATGCAATCACTACGCGTGAAATTGAATAGGCGTCCCGCTATGACGCAGAGTTGGTCGCAATACGACATTGCATCGCAAATAATGCATGGGACAAATTACCTTATACTGAATACCTTCCAGTTAGGCACGAACTTACGTGTATTGGATTTCTAGTACTTTGCGGAACTAGAATTGTTGTCCCGCAAGAATTACGGGAGCAAATTTTACAAATTGCCCATGAGTCACACCCTGGGATTGTCATGATGAAAAATAATTTAAGGCAAAATGTGTATTGGCCCGGTATAGATAAAGACGCAGAAAACCACTGTAGGACATGTTATGGGTGTCAGTTGGTTTCGAACCCAACACGACCAGAAGAAATGACGCGAACGGAACTTCCAAACGGACCATGGGAACACCTAGCCATCGCAGGTTAGGACAGTTGAATGCGAAAGATTTCATTTTGGAAGTCATGGATTATTACTCGCGTTTCATTGAAATCGGATACAGTAAAACACCTACGGCTGAGAGTACAATCAAAATATTGCAAAGTATTTTCAGTAGGCACGGTAATCCGATATCCATACAGACGGACGGTGCTAGTTACTTTACGAGTAATCTATTTGAAGAGTTTCTGCTAGAAAATGGTATAAAACATCGGCAAACAACGCCATTATGGCCTAGCACAAACGGCGAGGTAGAAAGGCAGAACAGGTCATTGCTTAAACGTATCAAAATCGCACAAGCCAAAGGGCACAGCTGGAAGAATGAAATCGACACATTCTTGCCTATGTATCGTAGCTCTGTTCATTCAACTACGGGTGTATCACCAGCTGAACTCTTGTTTGGTCGTAGAATTAGATCGAAATTGCCAAATTTACAAAATCATCGCGTAGAATCTGAAGCTAGAGACCGCGATTCGATCATCAAAGAGAAAGGCAAAATGTATAGCGATAAAAGGAGACACGCTTCGGAATCTTCCATTTATGTAGGCGATAAAGTATTGTTGAAACAGCAGAAAAACAATAAGCTTGACACAAACTTCGAGTCGAAGCCCTATGTTGTTCGCAAAAGATTCGGAAATAGGGTTACCATTGAGCGTGATGGGGTTAAGTATTATAGAAGCATTACCGCTGTAAAGAAATTGTTTGAAAAGGATAAAATGGCCCAAGAAAATCTGACACCGCCTCAGAAAACTGCAAGTCCCATAAAAGTAGGAAATCGTGGAAATTGTGTTAAAAGGCAGATGCGCATGCCATCGCGTTTCTCAGATTATGTTTGACAGTGATTGAAATTAATAGCTTTCAGTCCAGTTCTTCCCCGCAGTTTTATTGCTGCCACAGGTGATATGGCGATGTGAACTTTCCTTGGAAAGCGGACGCTGCAGTTAATTGCCATTACTAATTTAATGTTTAATGTTGATTTTCATGCTTTGTTTACAAATGATCATTGAAATGATTAGAATTGTGATTACAGACAGTTCATGACCGGCGTACTAAAGGTCACATAAACTTGAAGACAAACAGCAGATTGTTATTACATACACGTTGGGGAACTTGTAGACGATTAAGAAAAGGCTGTGGTTACGATATTTTTGATGTTTTAAGAAAACAAAACAAAACTTTTTCTCCCCTGGAAGAAGAAATTGCTTGATAGAAATATTTCAAAAGTAATTAAGCAGTTATTTGAAAAGTCTAAAATGCAGTGAAAAAAAATAAAATTAATAGAGAATGATTTCATTTTAAAAAACTTGGGGAGAGATGTAGTGTATAAGCGTGGGCTAACTAAAGTATCAGGTTTCATGCCATGACTATATATGCATGACTGGCGCGCAGCGCGGAGTTCTCCACTGGCTACGTTAGAGTTAACATGTAATATAGTATTATGTAAATAAAGTTAGTAACCAAAGCTATAGTTTATCTTTTCATTGTTCCTGCAACACAACACCTTGCCTCAGTTTTCTAATAAAAGGTCTTGTCACAAGTAATAAACATTGGAAATATGAAGGCTATATCACTTACCCGTGCCAAATTGGCTAAATTTAAAATTTGACTGATGACCCTGAACTTAGTAGCAACAAAAAGGGTTTGTCACATGCAATGTTTTTTACTTGCCTGGTCATTGAGTCAGATTGGTTCATATACTTTCAATTTTATTGGCAATGATATTAAATCACCATAAAGAATAATCTAGATATTTTGGAAATAGCCAATCAACTCAGTGAATCAATACTATTGGCAGTAATAATTACAGTTTTTGAGATGCTTTAATCAGGGGTGTGGAAATTTTCTCCTCGTCCAGGGACAAGTAAAAGGTGATTTCTCACTTGTCTTGGATCAAAATGAACTTGTCTACAAAAAAATAGAATGGTAAATATTGTTTTTAATTATGAAAATGCTGAAACTCTTCTTCAAAGACAACGTTTTTAACCCTTCTATAAAAACATTGGGATGACTTTTGTCCTAGATCTTCTAAGTACTGTTCCAAATTTTGCTCTGCTATTTACTTGTCCACGGACAAGTTGCCTTGGGAAATGTGCTTGCCCGCAAATGGAAAAGCTCGTGTGGGGCAAGTCGGGCTTGGGAATTCCACAACCCTGTTTTACTGACAGACCACTACTTAAACCAAATAAATAACATGCCAATAAAAAGTATTTTCTGTTTTATCTAAAGACAACAGAGTCGGACAATGTCAGATCAAGGATTTCTGTAAAGAAGGTTCGAACATATAAATTCAGACAGTGTTTGAAGTGATACAGGTTACTGTATTTTAACATGATTCTTCGGACACAACATTGTCTCAATTTTGAACGTTACATATTTCATGTGACCAGTCCAAAAATAGCATCGCATTCCGATGACAGTACTAGACACGACAAGGAACGAAACCGAAAGTAGAAAGAAACGGCCTTGAAATAAACGAATAGATCGTGGACTTATTGGTTTTCCTTGGCAGTGAAAAATAAACAAATAAGAAAAAAAAGCATTACCCAAATAAATATCTCTAACTAGTCACTTAAGCAGCCTTACAAAAAAAGTTGTTTACATAGTTGCTAAAACATTTTCAACCGGATGTTTATAAACGGAAATCATTTGGTCTAACAATACTTTGTTTTTATCGTGGTTTAATTAGACTGGTAACCTTCGGAGAAGAATAGGTGACAGATTGTCAATTTCTCAAAACAAATGAAAGGAAAAGGTTTCGTTCAAATCCTTTCGAATTATTTCCATATTGACTCAAATAAGTTACACAATAATGAAAGATTGACCGCGAAATTTCAATGACCGTAAGCTACGCCCACTACCGTTCGGTGTTTCATGTAGACAAGAATGCCGCGCGGGAATTTTTAAAACTTCATCCGATGAACTACTGATGGCCATTCTGCTTTTCCCTCTCCTGGGACAAGCAAGGTCGAATAGTGGGTTAAAGTGCAGAGAAGAGCCGCAAATTTTTTTAAAAAAAAAAAAAATTAAAAATACTAAAAATACTTATATCACAACCGATCAAGGGTAGACAGCGTGCTGGAAGACCTAAATTGGAAACCACTAGAGGAACGAGGACAAACTGCAAGATTAATAATGTGTTACAAAACAACAACAACCAGAGTAGCTATTGATACAAACCAATTCCTCCAAAGACCACCTAAACAATCAAGAAATACCGGACAAGACAGCTTCAGTATCCCATACTGTAAAACATTAACTATGAAAAACTAATTCATTCCCCGTACCACAAAAGACTGGAGCCAACTCCTTCCAGACGTATGGTGAGAAGGGTCAGTTAACGCCTTCAAGACTCAACCAGCCGCACACCCGTTCCTAATCTCTATCTTATTCTTTAAACTTTCTCTGTAAATACTTTCAATTTTTAGCTTTTCTTAAAATTTTCTTAGCGCAAACCGCAAAATAATCATCCGGTTGACCTTGGCCAGTATCTTGAAGGAGAAGGCGAATATCAGTGAACAACCAAATACATCTAAGTGCCTTTATACTGATGCATAAAGCATTGTGAATAAGCATTTTGAACTACAATCCTTAATTGATATTTTTAAACCCAAGATTTCTTCATGGGGGTTCAAACTACATGTATGTCAACACCTTCGTGAACAGACACTTATACCTACCACACCCCATAAGCTTACGGGGTTCATAAACCATTGGGCCGATGGAACTTGGCATGAATGTTTTTTGTGTTACCCTATTCCTAGATGTTCTAGAAATTTGATTGACCCCCAAATATGGGTGTGGCAGGGCGGGGCTTTCAGTTTCACTTTTTTAAATATTCCCCTCCCAAATCATTGTGCTGATTAAATGAAACTTGCTATAAATGTTCATTCGGTGACCCTCTTCATTAACTGTTTGCAAACATTCTCTTCCCAAACAAATGGGCCAGTTATATCCACATTTGTCATTAATATTCCACAGGTAACCGTTGGGTAAATTATTCATAAAATTTTGATTGGCCATAATTAAGTGCCTGACAGGGCGGGGCGAATTTTCACTTTGAAAACATAAAAATCTTCTCAAATTCCAACTTGAAAACTCAGTGCGGTTAATGAGGGTGATTATGTGAATTAGCTTTAGACTCTTTATCCCTTGATAGATGTTTTTTTTTTAGAATGGTGGGCTTATTGCAATCACCTGAAATTGGGTAATAAGATAGGTAACGGATAAGTGCGCTATCTAAGGGAGATTTTATACTGTTTTTTGTTAATTGGTCAGAGCAAGTGAGTCCAAACGAACGCTATTCTACACATTTGTGTAACGTCAAAACGACGTAGTTCTCGTGTATATTTTTGTACCTCGCGTAAGATAGGCCTACTGAAGAGCCAAATGATATCTAACTTCACTCAGGACTGTGTATAGTTTGTTTATAGTTTGAGTTCTATGCAATAGAGAAAGAAACCTTTACAAGGCAATCGTATTAAAATGTCATTTATTGTACTGATATTTATTCTTTTTAAGACCGCCTACTACAGATTTCGGACAAAATTATTTGTCTGATACAAAGTGTTTCATAAATGTGACCCGTTACTAGTAAAGGGAGCATCTGGGTAGTGCGTAAAGTGTCGACCATAGTCAGACTGCGCGTATTGCGCAGACTGACTAGGGTAGACACTTTTCGCAATGTGCTTATTTTCTGAATCTAGAATGTTCAATCTACCTTCCGGTGAAAGAATTTTTGAAATGCGACCTCTAGTTGACCAATGCTGGACCTAATCTCTGTTTCAAATATTTATCTTACAGAGTTCCCAGATGGTCCATTTTCGCGTGACGGGTCACAAATGGTTCTTGAATCTCCGAATGTTCTACTCAAATTATAAAATGCCGCATATCGCTGTTACGACTCTAAACGGTCGTTACATCCGATCCAAGCTGTAACGCGCATTTGTTTTAATATTTATAACTTCGAATAAAAAATGTTACCGATTGATTGCTTCCCGTTTATTTAAGACAGGAGATAATTTAAGCCGTAATAAGAAAATGTTCGCAATTACAATCGCCTAACTGCAAAGATAAATTTAACTATCCCATTTTCCCAATTTTAAAATATATCATGAATTTATCCTAATAGTGAAAAGGGATTTGACATCTCACCAAATATAAGGCGCGTGCAAGCTCCAAAAACTCTCGCATAAATAGCCATCGGTGGGTTGGATACCATTTCAAAATCTGTCCATGTACTTTTCACCACAGATTAAATTATTTTTTGGCTGATAAAGATAAAATCATTTCGAAATAAATTGTGAAGGCCTCCCTGTACAGGTTGTTTAGAAAATTAATGTCGGTAGAAATTTTTAATATTTCAAACTAAGGTATCTATAATTAAGATAACAATAGAGTATGATATTCTCTTTATAAATGAACTATTTGAAAAGGGTACTTTTACATAATATAAAAATTATAATCTTCGAGTAAAAATTTAAATAATGATGGACGTTTTTCTAACCAGATTCGCATTTTTTCTTCAAGCGTTACAGCACGAAACACTGCCGTTGTAAGCGATTGAAATCGCTCAGAAATTCCTTATCGTTTCATAGTAACAACTTCTCATAAAAGCATTATATGACAAATATTTTGTTGAAAAAAATGATTAGATTCGATGAGGAATTGTCATTTCTGTAGTATTTTGAAAAGATACCATGGCCTCTTTCTGTTACGCGTTACACGTGAAAATGTCGGCTAGCGGATAGATTGTATTGAAAATTTCAAAAGAAATTAATATATATTGCCAGATTCTTCATTGTACATGTTTGTGTTCTAAATTAATTTTCAACAATTAAGTAATAGTTGAACGCTAATAATTGAAAATTAAACGATTTAAACAGCCGAAAGGAGGGCTTACTGACTTTAGTGAACTAATCTGTTTAGCCATAGACAAAGACTTTTTATGAATGAAGCGAAAAGTTTCTCGATACATACAGAAGAAAATAAGTACAGAAAATGTTTAGTATCGAACCAACTATGGGTAGGTGCAAAAGCCATTGCGATATAACTGCAATGGTGTTGAAATCGGGGTTAAACCACATGCAAACAAATGGGCAGGACATGTTACGCTCAACCAGGTCGAAATCAGAGTGGAATATATGGAATGCAACATGTGCACGTGTATCATGATTTTCTCCTTTACTTTTCACTTGCTCGTTGCATATTCATGAGGGGGTAGAGTTTTGTATGTACGCATGTGTAGAAGAACAAATAAACCTTGACGTTTAAATGAAATAATGATCAAAATAAACCTCAGCTGGTTAGTTAATGGAAAATAAACCATCAAAAATTTTAGAAATCCAGCATTTTGATTGGATGATAAAGTAGGACAAAGACTAATATGTTAAAGAGTCTTAAATTAATTGAAGTTTAGTCAAAATAAACCATTTGATAGGAAAACGTCAAATATGCAGAATAGCGTGCTTTTGATGGTAAGTAATCACAAAATAGTTATGAAGAGACTTCAAAATGTTGTTTTGTGAAAGTAAGCTTTGTTTAGTGAAAAGATTACCATAATATCTGGCCCGTTAGCCGACTGTTTAGCGCGCTCGACTCGTAACCTGGTGGTTGCGGGTTCGAGCACCACCGGAGGCGGTAGTGTATTTAGGCTGGTCACTTTACAGACAGGGACCCAGTCAACCCAGATGTAAAAGTGGGGAGCGCTGGAAATAAACCATTTCCTTTCTCACTATGTGCAGGATAAGATCTGATATGAGTTAGGACCACGGTGGTAATAAGAGTCATTCGACCCTTTATCGTGTTATCCTCGAGTAAAAAAATATCATTTTTATTTGCAAGTAAATGCAAATTGAATTTGATTATTTTTACACACGAGTAGATGCTTTTCAAGAACTGCTAAAGGGAGATAAATCTGATAAAATTATACATGTATTAAAGTAGTTACTTGTTTTCATCCCTTACAAATCTGTAAGCACCTATCAACAAAGAAACCCCTTTCCTCAGTCAATTTGATATACTAGCACTACAATTTATTGGAATTATGATAAGTCAAAGCCAAAAATGTTTGGTTGTGGATGGAACAAAATATATACAACAATTTTGACGTAAATCAGCTTTATAGTTATAAGTGTGATATAAAAATGGTTGGACTAAAGATAAGTCTTGTAGGGTATTATTTTATATATGAATAACATCTACATTCAATGTCTCTACTGATAGCTCGCGAAAAATATTAATTCTCTTGTTTTTGAGAAAGATGGTAATAAAGACCTTTAAACAGCAAAAAAGACATTTTTTTTACAAAATGAATGCTTCAACTACAGCTTGTTCACAACATCTTGAACAATCTGTAGTTACAGCATTTAGGACGCCCTCCAACAATTTGCACTTTGTTTCAAGTCAATCACTTTAAAATATGCTGATGACTCACGTTAAAACATTTGAGGGGTGTGTCATGAAGTTGATGGAGCGAGGCCATTCGGCAATCGGGAACCCTCGGCGATTCTACGGAATAGACCTCGGGAATAATACGGGCGAAGCCATGAAAGCGCGTCATTTTTCACGTGGGTTTATATGACGTCAAAAACATCAACGATCCCGCTAAGGATGACGTTGCATAAAACAAATTCAACGTAAAAATAAAAGAGGGCATATTATAATTTAATGGCAAAACGTAGTGTATAACTGCGTTTTGTCATCAAATTATAATATATCAAAAAGATCTCTATGGACATTCGGAAAGAATTAACAAAATGTCATTTTCTTCAAGCGTATTAAATGACCGAAGCACCACCAGAAGCCATATTACCTAAAATACGACACAAACTTACTACACTTACGTCCGAGGTACTTTTCAGTTTACGGAAAAGTCCGAGCGGCGTTCCGAATGGCCATTCGGAACACTACTCGGCCAATCTCACGATCAACCTCGGATATACATAGACGGACTATTTTTAAAAAATACGGGAAAAATCGATGGCTTCAGTTAAAATGGCATAAGCCCGCGAAACTGTGAGTGAAAACATTCGACGTCGCCAAGGCTACTCGTTTAAGTCATTGAAATTCGGAAAGAATTAACAAAATGTCATTTTCTTCAAGCGTATTAAATGACCGAAGCACCACCAGAAGCCGAATTACCTAAAATACGAAAAAAAAAAAATTACTACACTTATGTCCGAGGTACTTTTCAATGTACGGAAAAGTCCGAGCGAGGTTCCGAATGGCCATTCGGAACACCACTCGGCCAATCTAACGATCAACCTCGGATGTACATAGACGGACTATTTTTAAAAATTACGGGAAAAACTCGATGACTTCAGTTAAAATGGCATAAGCCCGCGAAACTGTGAATTAAAACATTCGACGTCGCCAACGCTACTCGTTTAAGAAACTGACGTGAAACCATCCGATTCTAATATAAATATCTTTAGATTCTAAAATAACGGCTGAAAAAATCTTTAATTTTGAGAATGATTCGTCAATCTCAAAAGTTAATATTTTTCAGCCGTTATTTACTGTAAAAGATATAAATCTACAGTGCTAGTTTTTCTTACACAGTTACTGCCTAACAAAATACACGATTTTGTTACATACCCACCGCCTTACATACATCCGAGGTCTGTTGCTGTTTACGAATGGGAGCGAGGCAATTCCACCAGCTCCAACTAGTTAAACCTATTCTACCTTTCACCGCAACAAAAATTAACCCTGAATCTCATTTGCTTAGCATTAAGCACATGATCGTTGCAGGATTTTTTTTTTTTTTTTTTTTTTTTTAAATTTGGTGGCAAATGAAACCTACAAATTCTTAATGAACTCGGTCTAGATTGATCCAGAACATCTCTGTTTTCGTAAGCGATCCATTAATAGTGTCTCTGATAAATTTAACTAGTACAGTAAAGAAGAACAAACACCCTTTCAACACTTTCAAGCAACAGTTTTGCTAAAACAGTCCATCTTTTGTTTCAAAAATTAAAATGATACCTAGCCTACAGTACTTTTAGCTCTAAAGGCTCCAAGAAATACATTAACTTTTTTTTCTTTTTGCTTGTACCGTAGAGCGCATACACTACTGTCACTGGTAGATTTGAAGGACCAATGCTTACACAGCCAGACAAACCCACTCAATATATATCTTTCTTGATGAAAATGTAATTCACCATTTAAAAAGAGAATGATCCAAATGTTCCTTGACGCCCGAGCCGGGGTCCGAACCCCCATTCAAAGAAAATCGTTGGTAAATGACATTCTTTTTTTACATAAGGTGTGTGGTCTTCAATCTATTAATAGAGGTTATCACAGCACTCATTTTCCAATCTTTGGTAATTTTCATCTCGAAATTTTCTGTTGTTGTTGTTTTCTGAAAAAAAACCTACTTCCCCTTTTCAGCATAAAAAAGGGCTAAAGGGGAATTCGTCCGAACCCCCTGGATCCGCGAGTCCACACCATATATAGTTGGTATTACTGAAACCTAGCAGAACTGTAAAAATTCGAATAAAGAATGCAATATTGAGGGATACCACAAGCCCTTCACCAAGACAGACTTGATGCTAAGGTAGTGTTATGTTTATGAAATAAGGTTCTTCAAATTTTGTTCAAATAAACCAATAAAAACATCAATCACTTCATAAACTCTATTTGGACATCTTCGCTAGCCAAGGGTGATGCCCACTACGTGTTATATTCACGTCCTGGGCATCACCCTTGGCTAGCGAAGATGCTATTTGGATTGAAGCGAGCATTGACAGAAAAAGTGTAGTATTTGGTATTGTTTACAGATCCCAAAACTCTTCAGCTATCAATAACAAAAATCTTCATGGTTGTATTCAGGAAGTCCGTATAAAACATTGTAGTAATGGGAGATTTTAATTATCCAGGCATAGATTGAACCATCTTAACTGTTAGTGGTGACCATTCTATTTTCTCGAATACAGCTATGTAAAAATTCTATATCAACAAGTTAACTTTCCAACTGGAGAGGACAATATTATGAATATGTTAGAAGTAAACAGCAAGTTAAAGAAAGTATTGGTCCTCTGAAAGGGCAAAATGATGAATTTAGTGATGATGCGAAATTAATGGAAGAGGAGTTGAACTCGTTTTTGTCATTTCCCCGTAAGAATGTGTCAAACATTTTGGGCCAGTTTTTTTCATTTAACGGAAATGACAGAGTTACCGAAATTTATATTATCACAGAATTAATACAAAAGCAATTACAAAAATCGAAAAGACATAAATAGCCTGGACCTGACAATATTGAATCATCGTTACTTCTTAATATTTGTGGATTTGTGATGCAACTACTTAGCGTAGTTTTCAATCGTAGTCTCACAACCAGGGAAGTACCGTTGGTTTGGAAAGAAGCTTACGTTACACCAATATTTAAATAATACCCTTGAAACTACCAACCCATAAGTCTTGCATCACAAGTCTGCAAAGTTCTGAAGTCTATTATATGAGAAACTGTATCTCATTTAAACGAACATGCCTTGCTGCGAAACGGTTTAAAGGGGGGTAAGTTGCATTGGATATGCAAATGAGAGAGACCTGCCCTTAGTTGAATGGCCATTTATAGTCTATATAGACAGAGTCGACCCATTTAGGGTTGAGGATCCTTTTCTCTGAATGGATCACGTCTGTCTATTTGCTCGGTTCGTTACAGCTGCTACAGACTCAACATGGTTTCACCAAAAGAAAGATCTTATTAATTTACTCACATTACTTGAGGATATTACAAAAATGTTGAAGAGGGGAAACCAATGGATATTTTAGTAAGGCCTTTGATAAAAGTCTCATCAAAGAATTATCAATAAAAATTCTACGACATGGAATCTATGGCCATTTAAACTCCTGGATTGCCGAGTGGTTGAGGCGTCGAAACCAGCGAGACGTTTTGAATGGTGAAGAATCTTGCCTCGTGGAATTCTTATCTGGTGTAGATCAATGATTAGTCCTGGGACCTACTGCATTCCTGATTTTTGTGAATGACATTTATAACGTCATTAAAAGCTACATTCAGATGACTGCAAGGTGTATCGCTATGTACCATCTGACTGTGGAATCTCCATTTAACAAAATGATGTTGACCTCTGTGAATAGTCCGAGGACTTGCAAATGGTTTTTAATGACAAATACAAGACTTTACACATAGGTCACAATAATAATAACCACGTGTATACCATAAACAATCAACCACTAGAAAATGTAACAGAAGAAACCAATTTAGAAATAATACTTTCAAACGCCTTAAGTCATCAAAGCAATATGTAGGGGCAGCTAAAATGTAAATATGACTCCGAATAATTAAACGCCACATAGTATCAAGAGAAATGGACCTTGTAAGGGACTTGAGCGACAAAAGCTCGAATAAAGCGACAAAAGCTCGAATAATGTTTACAAGCCTGGAATCCTTTCTTGATTAAATATATAAAGATATAGCTGGTGCATATTAACTTGAACCTGACCTTTATGCAGAATAAATAATTAGACACATGAATAAATTCCGAAGATACTTCGCCGATCAAGCATAGACATTCCGTTATACTGCAAAAATTACAGGTATGCGTGGAGTTAGTAGTTTACCTAAATACGGGGCGCCTAGTCATGTAGCAGACGATTCGATTTCAAAAACAATTGTTGCGACTGAGAGAGGGTATTTCATTTCATTTCCATTCAAAACACATAAATTGCATTTAAAGAAATTTGAAAATTTATATTTTTCTCACCCGTATCTAAAGATTTTAAATAAGGAACTCAATTTATGTATTGATTCACTGGCTCATGAGGGTGACCAAATATCGCCGTTACAGTGAACAGCATGTGCGATAACAGGTTAACAAAGCTAACACATGCACTCCAACTTTACGTTTTGATTCCGCAGATAAGTCGTGTTTTGCCGAGGAGAAACGACCGGTATTACAAATGAACCACCCAACATTGCAAGTGACGTCAGTTTTTGTTTTCTTTTCAAAGCAAAGTTCAAAATAAATTGTTATTCAACTCACATTAATATAACTGTCGTAATTAGCGCAATCGGTAACGCACCATAGCCTAAAATAAAGTGGTTCAAGGGTTCGAATCGGCGCAAAGAATGATTTTTTCTTTTTCATAAGTTCAAGATTCCAACATGGATGCATTGTATAAGTGTTAGCAATTTTACACAAAACTTTGAAATGAAATCGTTTTCCATTTTTGAGATATTTATGTATACATGTTTATGAGTTGATAACAGAAAAATATGGAAATACTGACACATCAGTAGAGATAAGAAAACAATTATTAAAAAATGAAAAGTTTTTTAACAAATGTAATGAATAAACGAGTCAATTTAGGATTAATGGAATTGATTATTTTCTAGATTGAAAATTAATAGAAAAATATCATAACATTACAAAAAAAATGTAAGTTGAGAGAGATTCGAACCTGAATCACTTTTTTTTTGAGGGGCAGACACGTATGTCCGAACTCACTAACTACCTGAGCTATTTTCTACTTATCATGTTTTAGTGTTTTTACTCTTTATTAAAACTAACATATTTCACACAGCAACAAAATAAACAAATCATGACGTCACTTGCAAAGTTGGGCGGTCGGACTGTACATTTATTTAAATCATAAAGGCCCGGTTTAGGTCAATATGCTTCCACTATACACATGTACATGTGTTGAACATTTGGAACAAGTACAACAATCGGGCAACATATAACATGATATGGTTCATTTAAATAAGCGTAATATCTAATAACCCTTTGGCAAGTCATCACCTCTCCAGAATGCAAAACAACGTTTGTGAACGTTTAGAAATAATACCCCGCTTAACACACGAGTATACTCATAGATCTGGACATTTCTCAAATGTTTCGCTAACGTTTTGTATCTTGAACGTAGTGCAGGTTGCATCACTGCACATCATTTCACAACGTTTCGTCGTTTCTCTACATTTTGACTCGCTAAATTAAAAAAAAGCCTCGCTGTCTGCCAAGTATTATCACATTTCTTTTCAAATGGACATCCTTTTCCACATAAATATTCGGTATATATCGTTCTACAATATTTATGTTTAAATTGATTTACTGATTTAATTTATTGACTAAAGGGCGTTTTCATTAAGTTATGGGAAAAAACTCTTACGCAAACAGTTTTATTTTGTTTCTTATTTTGCGTCAAATTCAATGGCGAGTACAAAAACGAAAAGAAAAAATATGTCTAGGCGCTAGTTTTCTTATGTGAAATAGAAGTTTTCATGGTAACCGTATTAATAAAAATCACTCAAATGATTTATCTCTTCAAAGAACGATAATATGGTTTCGGATATGTGAAAGACATCATGACATCACACATGTAAACTATGAAACTAAATTTTGATTAAATCATGAAAAAATATTATATTTTTAAGAAATCTTAAAAATAAAACTGAAGGTTATATCCCTGGCTAAGCAATTAATAGCGATTATTTGGTTCTTGGACTAGATTTCTCTGAATAAAATTCTTTACATTTATTTATTTTTTTATTTATTTTTTTGGATATATTATATAAAATTGCCTACGAGTTATCGATATCTTTATGAAGTGCACATATTTAAAACGAATTACTCGGACGTCTTGTCTCTGACTAAATGAAACGCTCTTTTGTATCATCTCCATAAATATTTGCAAAAACTGATTTTGAAGGGATAAATCTCAGACATTATTGCGAAATTTTAAGAAACTTGATAATTCGATTTAACAATGCAAAAACTATTACCGAAAACGTCCATATTCCTACATCTTCACGAGTCAAGGTGTATCGAATCGATAGCTTCTTCTAGATAAGTAAAACGTTAAAAGTAACCCTTGGTTCGACAAGATGATAATCGTATGGAAGATGTATTTTAGCTCCCCGGGGCGAATTGTCTGTTGTGCGTCCATGCGTCCCTACGTAAACTTTTTCTTTGATCATCTTCTTCTCTGAAACTACTGGTCAGAATTAAAACCAAATTTCACAGGAATTATGCTTATGACATGCTCTTTCAGATTGCTTCTTTTAATCCTGATCGGGCTGATAACTTTGCAGCTACGGACTGTCTATTCACCAAACTATGCACACCTTTTAACCTCTTTGAAATGTAAAATTCTGTGTCATGGAAAAGGGACTTTTGTGGAAGATTGTTTTCATTCGATTCATAGGCCTTAGATGATTATCTACTAACACTGAATAGATTATTGATTAGCTTAATATTTATAATGTAAATTACTTACGAATTTTCATAAACCTGTTTGGCATTAAGTGTCAGTGGAGCGATACCTGTCCTCTATGGCCTCTTGTTTTCCTTTTCTCTGATATAAATATTTAACCCCTTTCTTAATGGTACATGCAATGTAGGCAAAGAAGACACTAGAAAATGAACAGTTTAACCTTATATCGGGGGATCGACGGACCACTCTTGTAATTGCGTATATTGATATTAGAACTAACAACAGCATTTTTTTAGCCCTCGCGTGGGTTATTTTTTACTGAATTGAAAGTGCCGCCGAATCACGTCATTAGAGAGCATACTCTTTTTGGTCAAACATAGGCGTAGTCGACTTTAAGATAAATGCATTGGTATGGACATTTCGCCATTCACCATGCTTGTCAATCAGGGCAATCTGTAAATTTGTTATACATTGGAAATCTATCGCTTCTCTCCCTGCAGACATTCTTTTACGAGAATTTTGATCTATAACATAATATTTCGAAACCGCACAAATCGTGCATTAGGCTACTATAAACAAAATCTTAAAGCATCACTTCGATACTGGTCCCTTGCTAACTAAAAGTTTGCGTCTAGATGCAAATATGCTTACCACTGTATCAAAGAAGATCTTCTTTGTCTCAGTGGTAAAGCGCATGGACTTGTAAACCATGGGATATTGTTCGTAAGAGGGGACAACTTCTTCTAAATTTGAACTCCAAGTTAACGCGTAGCCACCCTTATGTTCTAATTGTTTAGTTTATAGTAATTTATTTTAGTTCGATTGCGACGAAAGCTTAAACTTATAGAATCGCTCTCGAACACTCAATCCTGATGTTTTCACGTCCCCGAGAGAGAGAGGCAGTGGTTTAAACCCACTGCTACCCATTTTTACAGCTGGGTGAACTGGGGCTGGCTATTAAGTGTTTTGCCCATAAACACACCTCGTCGACAGTGGGGCTCGAACCACGGACCTTCAGGTCACGGGTCGAGTACATTTACCACTAGGCCACCGAGGCAGTCTAATTGTTTCGCTTGATTGTGTTAATGGATTGCACAGAGCAGTACCTTACTATATATGCACGAATAGTTTGAAGGAATTCGAAGGTTAAATTTCCTGAAATTTGCAAAGATTGTTCCTTGGGTAACGCTTTTGAAAAATTGATAGCGACATTCTAATTGGGTCATAGATATTGCCGTGGCAGCCACTGGCAGGGCGGGACCCTTTATTTACTATGGAATCTTTGACCGACACCCCCTTCTTAACCAAGAGGCCAATTTCAATAAAACTTTGCCAGAAATACAGAATTGGATGACCTATTTCATAAATTGTTGGCGAAGATCTTATTCAGCCATATATATGGACGTGGCAGGGTGGGGGTCCTTTCCCAAATAAGATTTTAAAACGTCATATGTGAAAGCAAAGTACTAATTTCAGTGTTCCTTTGGTGTGTCTTGTCGAAATTATGGGCAATGATCTGGTGATGTTGTCTGAAATACGGGTATGACAGGGCTAGGCTTATGGTCCCTATTTCTATGTAACTTTGCCAGAATGTAACTAAGGCGACATCCACTGGATCATTTAAATTTAGTTGAGAGATTCGGGGTCATTATGTCCCTCTATATTCATTGGCAGCATCGACCTGTTTAAAACTCAATCAATTCCCGTGAAAATATCCAGCTGATTTCCATAATTGTACAAGAAAATACATAAAAAGAATACATAAGGAGCGGCACTGACTGATAGTTTCAAACCCTGATATCTTCACGAGACAAAATTAGTTTTTACAAGTCTGCTTTGTTGTTAAACAAGGCACTGCTGAATGCACTGATTGAAAAAATTGGACATGTGCGTGACATTTCCATCAAATTCACTTGTGTACAAAAGCGAAGTCTTTGGCCCCGCCTGTGCAGCAGCACAGTCTGACCAGAGACTTCACTGTGCACTTTATAGATAGATAAGGTTTTAATTTCTTTTCCGGTGGTCAGCATTTCGAAGGTTCAGTGCAAGACTGTACTAAGTGTATATACATTGACATATGTATAGTTTGAGCGTTTTTGAATGGTTTGACCTAGTGCTTGTAGTGAATGAATGGAGGGCAGAGCGAGTGTTTTAGAGGTTTTGATCGAGATGAATGTCAATTTCACGATGTTGTTAACTGTTCAAGTGATTGGACAGGGAACAAGTGCATCAAGATTTTTACTCACTAAATTTCGATTACCTACATGTAACATTGGGATTTCTCGTCATTGTATCATTTTCGCAAATTTTTCCACTCTTGCTAGACAGCGAATACATATTACCTATTAACATTTACTTGCCATATTCACTCTTATAACTGTCTATGAGATGTGAATGTCAATTATCGTGACGGATACAATTTCGATTCATCTCGTCATTGTATCATGTTCGCCAATCATCTTGATTGATGAAAACCGACAAAAATGCAAAAATGCAAAAATGGGCTTTAACAATCGTTCGGGAAAAACGTTATTTGAGTAAAATGGGACTGTTTGAATGTAAACAAGAGGGCCGATGGCCCTTGGTCGCTCACCTGAGCAAAAAGCTTCATTACCTAGGTATGTCCATGCAACCACAGAAAAAGAGATTTTCACTTATTCAATCAGATAACATTTGAAATAATCCTTTCCCCCCCTCTGCTCCTCCCCTGGTCATTATTTATTTAAGCTTTTTTCATAAAAGGTCTGTAATCAGCTAATCTATGCCAGATATACAGGCTGAGTCTGAGACTTTTAAAGTTTTCTTTAATGAGTTGATCAATCCATGTCAATTATAAAGGCTGTAGGGATTCAAAATTCTCAACAAAGCCCTCCCCCTCCCCCAAGATGCTCTGTTCCTGGTGAAACTACAGTCATAATTTTTGCTAATTCAATTAATGTCCATATGCTGATCATCCATACCAATTTTCAAGTCTGTAGGACCCCTGGTTTATTAGAAGAAGTTTAAAGATTTCAAAAATGATCCAAAGTACTACCCCCTCCTCAAGACACTCAGCACCTGGTGACCCTACAGTCATGATTTTAGCTAATTTCATTAATGTTAATATATTGATTACCCATGACAATTTTCAAGTCTGTGGGGTTCCTGATCCAGGAGAAGAATAAGGTTAAAGGTTTTAAAATTGATCCAAAGTACTAACCCCTGCCCCCTAATGCTCCGCATCTGGTGGCCCTACATTAATGATTTTAGCTAATTTATTTTAGATCCATATGCTTATCATCCATGCCAATATTGAAGTCTCTATGGCTCCTGGTTCATAAGAAGATGAAGATTAAAGTTACAAAATTTTCACAAAAGTACTACCCCCTCCCCCTGATGCTCCGCGTCTGGTGGCATTACAGTCATGAATTTAGCTTTTTTTTTAAGGTCTATGAGCAGATCCTCCATGCCCATTTTCAAGTCTGTAGGGCTTGTGGTTCAGAAGAAGAAGAAGAAGGTTAAAGATTACACAATTTTCACAAGAGTACTACCCTTTCCTCCTTGGTGCTCCGCACCTGGTGAATCTACAGTCATGATTTTAGCTATTTTCTAAAATGGTCCATATGCTGATCAACCATGCCAATATTCAAATCTGTAGGACTCCTGGTTCAGAAGAAGAAAAAGGTTAAAGATTACAAAATTTTCATCAAAGTACTACCCCCTCCCCCTGGTGCTCCGCAGATATGATTTTAGCTATTTTTTAAGGTCTATGAGCTGATCCTCCATGCCAATTTTCAAGTCTGTAGGGCTTGTGGGTCAGAAGAAGAAGAAGGTTAAAGATTAAAAATTTACCAAAATTACAACCCCCTCCCCCCTGGTGTTCCGCACCTGGTGGCCCAACAGATATGATTTTAGCTATTTTTTTAAGGTCTATGAGCTGATCCTCCATGCCAATTTTCAAGTCTGTGGGGCTTGTGGGTCAGAAGAAGAAGAAGGTTAAAGATTACAAAATATACCAAAATTACTACCCCCTACCCTCTGGTGCTCCGAAACCTGGTGGCCCTACAGATATGATTTTAGCTATTTTTATTCAGGCCTATGAGCGGATCCTCCATACCAATTTTCAAGTCTGTAGGGCTTGTGGTTCAGAAGTAGAAGAAGGTTAAAGATTACAAAATTGTCACAAAAGCACTAACCCCCCCCCCCCTGGTGCTACGCACCTGGTGAATCTACAGTCATGATTTTAGCTATTTTTAAAAAGGTCCATATGCTGATCATCCATGCCAATGTTCAAATCTGTAGGACTCCTGGTTCAGAAGAAGAAAAAGGTGAAAGATTACAAAATTTTCATCAAGTACTACCCCCTCCCCCTGGTGCTCCGCACCTAGTGGCCCTACAGATAAGATTTCAGCTATTTCATTAAGGTCTATGAGGTGATCATCCATGCAAAATTTTAAGGCTTCATGTTCAGGAGAAGAAGAAGGTTATAGATTACAAAATTTACCCAAAGTACTATCCCCCCCCCCCCTGGTGCTCCGCACCTGGTGGCCCAACAGATATGATTTTGGCTTTTTTTTTTATTAAGGTCTATGAGCTGATCATCCATGCCAAATTTCAAGGCTGTAGGACTGCTTGTTCAGAAGAAGAAGAATTTTAAAGATTTTTAAAGTTTTAACTTTGGTTGCTAAAGCAACCAGAGTTTTTCACCGATTTCAATTCTTTTAGCAATTCTTAAAGGGGACCACCTGAGGAACATTTCTGCCAAGTTTGGTTAAAATTGGCCAAGTAGTTTAGGAGGAGATGTCGTTTAAAGAAATTGTTGACTGACGACTGACGACGGACGTCGGACGACGCATGGACGCCGGACAAAAGGTGATCACAATAGCTCACTTGAGCACGTTGTGCTCAGGTGAGCTAAAAACAGAAAAAAACATGTATTTTGAATATATAGGCCCAATTAATCATTCGTTTTGAGATGCTTATATGGAACCAATGTTTGCTCAACAGAAAATTGACTGCGGTTTTTTTTTTATCCTTTTTTATATCATTATTATTAAAATTATTATTATTATTATTATTATTATTATTAGTAGTAGTATTTATATTTGTTTATTTTTAAGTTGGAATGCGAAGCAATTCCAACTTAGATTTAACAAAACCGCAAAATGAACACAAGATAATTTTATTTCGGGTTTTTTGATAGCACATATCACGTGATCAGGATGTGAATACACCCCGGACTATTTTGTATATTTCAACTTGACATAAACATACAGTTTATTTCATCAAGAAGTTATTATGTTGAACAATTACACAACTATCACGTCATGTAAATTATTAACACACTAATTTATGCTTTATAAAGTAAGCTTTTGACTTTAGCACTAGCCAATCACGTTATCTGCTTATTTGGTAATAAGCGACCCGTTTTTCGTAGAATTGTGGCAATAGCACAAGCCAATCACGTGATCTGCTTATTTGGTAATGTCGCGACCTGATTTTCGTAGAATTATGCTATAGCGTCTTTTAGAGGTCTAGTTTCTCTTTCTGAACGAACTTTTTACACACTTCAACAAAATACTGTCGTTCAAATGTTTTATATCTAATTGTTCCGTAAACCATCATTAGAAACGCGCAAAATCTGCATATTATTTATCTGTATTAACAACCCGATCCAGCAAATATTCTCTTTTTATTACTTCCCTAAAAAACGGAATTCCATTTCCAAATAGAGCGACAATTTCATTTGATGTTGGACGCAGCAAGGATCGATTGTCCATTTTCTTTAAAATTGATAAGACATAAATTCACTAAATAAAAAAAGGTCCTACGACCGAAATGATCGTATCGCAATCGTACGATTGAAATTGACTTTCAAGAAGCATGTCGTGTCGTTTAATTTACCCATACATTTGCGTTTCCTAAAGGCTAGTCTTGAATTTTGCGATTTAGACTGTGCAAGCATAGTATTTTCTCGGATTTTAATTTTATACGCAGCTGGAGGCGGTCGTATATTGGCGTCATCTTCTCCGTCTGTCCGCCCGTCCGTCCGTCAACCAGACCTTCCGTACGTGCGTCCACTTTCCTTGTGAGCACAACCCCTCCAAAATTTCTAGTCGGATTTGGATGAAACTTTCACAGAATGTTCCTAGTCACTTGACCTTATGCATAAAGTCAGGGTTTGGTGAATTTCATCCGCGTCATAGAAAAGGGTCTTCATGTAAAAATATCTTGCGAACGCAACTCCCCCCTTATTTATGGACCGATTTGGATGAAACTTTCACAGAATAATCCTAGTCACTTTACCTTGCGCATAAAGTCACGGTTTGTTGAGTTTCACTCGCGTCATGGAAAAAGGGGCCTTCACGTAGAAAAAACTCCTCCCTCATTTATGGACCGATTTGGATGAAACTTTTACAGAAAGTTCCTAGTCACCTGACCTAGTGCATATTGTCACGGTTTGGTGAATATTAGCCTTTTCATGGAAAAAGAGGCCTTCATTTGAACAAGCTCGTAAACACAACTCCTCCGCCAATTACGACCCGATTTGGATGAAACTTTTACAAAACGTTCCTGGTCACCTGACCTAGCGTATATTTTAACGCGGTTTGGTGAATTCTTTTTGTTAAAAGTCGAGACGTATTATGTGATCACCTGGGCGGTGGGCGGGAGGCGTTAGCTTCGTTAGTGGCTTGATGTCACCGTCTCTTGAACGCATTCCAACTTATCAGTACTTTCAGTGCTTTGATTTATTCAATGGCGGTGTGGATATATTTCTTCCCCAATCAAAATGCTCATTGGGTTTCATAGGCGAAACTATCATCAAATGTGAGTTGTATAATCTTGATTTATAATATGACCTACGTCGCGGGAATGAATAAACCCCATTGAATATTTTGACACGGGTGTTATTGCACTATTTGAATAATCTTACAAATAAAGTAAATTCGTATAGCAACGCTATCGTGAAATCATCCTCATAAATGAAGTTATATCGTATTTTTTCAAGGATATTAAGGGGAAGGTGGGTTAAGTTGAGATTATTAAAATTCAAATTGTTTCTAAAAATAGACTGTCTGGTATTATTTCATGTTATCAGGCAGATGATATTAGGACAATACAGGCTCAGTGCGTGATAAAAAGCTTCACTCACAATAGCATATTTATTTTCGTCGTTATAATTAATACATTTTATTTTCATACCTCCATGAAAGCAATAATATTTATACCTTATTATACTTGTACAAGTATCTTATTAGTTTAGGAAATTTTCATGCGACCATTTCTTTATCTATTTATTATTATACCCCCCACCTACGAAGTAGAGGGGGGTTTATTGGTTTCACCATGTCTGTCTGTCCATCCGTCCGTCAATCCGTCCGTCCGTAGTCCTTTACGTTTCCGGACTCTAACTCGAGAACCAAATGACCTATAATTGTGAAACTTTATACAAATGTTCCTTATGACCAAAGGAAGTGCCCTATTGTTTTTGGGTGACATAGGTCAAAGGTCAAGGTCACAGTCAGACTTTGTTTAATTTTCGTTTCCGGACTCTAACTCGAGAACCAAGTGACCTACAATCATAAAACTTTATGCAAATGTTGCTTATAATCCAAGAAAGTGCCATATTGTATTTGGGTCACATAGGTCAAAGGTCAAGGTCACAGTCAATTTTGTTCAATTTTCATTTCTGGACTCTAACTCAAAAACCAAGCGACCTAGAATCATGAAACTTCATGAAAATACTGCATAATTTCAAAAGTCATGGTCAAGGTCACAAATTTAAGGGACTTTATCACAGGAAAAAGCCTACCTCACCTGTTGGGTAAGGGTATTAAGTATAATGGGTATAGATATAAGCCTTTTACTTTACCTAACCTTTAACATGTACTGTAAACAAAAATATTTTGTGTATTTCTTTCTAACTTCTATATTAGATCATGGACTTCAACATAGAAAAATTGACCTTGAACTTTGATCGTTGGGCAAGTGCTATTAGTGACAAGCAGCAGCTTGGGCGAGCTAGGTAGTCTACAGACAACTCTTGTTAAACTATAGGTTTGTCTGTTCACATCCTAAAATATAAATGAAACACATTTCTTTATTACATTGGGTTGCAATATATTTCTATATATGTTATATGAGAAAATTAATTGTTTGTAGACGCAATCAGATGCCATGGTAACTTGAAATGTCAGTTTAGCCATTCAAGATACATTTCAAGTGTACAAGGGTTGATCGGAAATTTTTGAGGCAACACGGATTCTTTGAAAATGAGTTCAGTTCCTTAAAAATGAATCGGTGCAAAGAGGATATTACATGAGTGGTCATGGAATGCCAAATGTATTAAACGAGTCATCTATAAACAGATAAAAACGAGCCTGTGTCGAGTTTTTATCTGTTTTAGAAAAAATATTTTAGAAAAAATATTAAGATTTGACAGGATCAACGCATTTTACAAAAATATTTTAATTCTGTTTTTTCATTTGCTCCCATATTCTAAGGGGCGCTCTATAATTTGTTAAGTTGCACACTTCTACGATTCGAGTAGATTTCAGTGTTATCTCTTGGCTTCCACTAGTCTTGGTGGAAAGATGGGTCCATCTTTTAAATGAAATCTCATAGACAATTTATAGGTTGGTTTTTGCATACAGTTTCAAATCCGGAAGCAATAATCCTTATTACAACAATATTTAACATGTTCATTTATACCCATTTCAACTGTCACTTTTCACGCACGTTCACGTTCATCCCACCTTTGCGTGCAGTAATTAATGATTTAGAATTTTCATTTGTATAGGGAGTTTTTCATTAAAGTGTCTCAAAACTTTACGAACAACCCTCGCTTATTTATATTTTAACAATACCAAGATTTATATTGTAAGAATAGTTTTTTAAGTAGTGTTTATAAAACGTTGAAGATGGGGGATTTTGAAATAATACCAGAAAACGAAACGTTTTCCCCGAATATTAGCTCTGTTGGATTGGAAGGACGAATCTCGATATATATGAGAGTGCCTCTTTTGGGGAGAAACATTATAAGGGTGTATATTTGTTTAATTGCTTTGATCGGAGTTTCGGGGAACATACTGGTTACAACGGTTTTGGGCAGACAAAAGAAAATGTCATCTACGGATATATATGTACTTTCTTTAGCGATTTCTGACTTAGTTTCGCTATGTTTTGGATGTCCAATCTTATTTGTGCTTTACTCGAACAATGCGTGGGACGAACTTTCATCAGCCTGGATGTGCAAACTGCAGTTATATACACAGTATTGTGCCTTTGTTGTGTCATTGTTTCTGATCACGGGCATTGCTGTTGACCGATTTCTGAAAGTATTCAAACCCCATATTCCCGATTATCGACAACGTAAGGCAGCGAAAGTAGCATGTGTAACTGTATATGGAGTTACAGTCATCCTCATGATGCCTTTCATATATACTGTCGGGACAAATTCGGACGGCAGGTGTATTAATTACACTGACCCTACATTCAAACCGGTACTTACAGTCTCACAATTCTATGTAATTTGTGTTGGAATACTGTCTTTAATCGTTACTGTCTTTGCGTACACCAAAGTCTGTTTATATTTGAGAAAACGATCGAAAGTCGGAATAATGAGACCAACTCAGGGTACAGAACCGAAGCCAACAACTACGCCGGTACAAGGGACAAGTAAACAGTTGACTACGACAACAATCGCAGGAACTGGCACTTTCAAAAGTGACAAGGATGTTGCGTCGAAGACAAGTGGAGATAAAAAGCCAGAGCCAAAGAAGGTACTAAAGAAAACTCTTCAAGTTCCACGACCAACTTTAAATAAACCGAGCTCTCGTACAACATTCATTATGGTCGCATTAACGATTCTGCACTTTATGACAAGAGTGTTCCCAGCATTCATCCCCTTAATGAGCTTCGACAATGATTCAAACTTTGTTGACTTATATGTTGCACTCATTGTCATGTTTGGAAAAACCACAAATCCAGTTCTCTTTATCGCATCAAGCTCTGTTTTTCGTAAACGATTGAAGGACATATTTAAGCGGAACTAGTGAAGCCTTGTGTTTTGTTAGTAGGACCTTAACAGTTTACATGTAAATTGACAACCTGTAAAGTATTTTAGTCTTTGTCCTACATTAGCATCCAATCAGAAGGCAGGATTTTCAAATTTTTTGAAGGTTTATTTTCCATAAACTTTCCAGCCCAGGTTTATTTTGATCATTATTTCATTTAAACGTCGAGGTTTATTTGTGATTCCACGCATGCGTACAGACTAGAACCATCCCTTCATAAATATACAATGACCACGTGATTAGTACACGTGAAAATCGTATAACTCGTGCACATGTTGTATAACGAATATCCTACGAGATTTTTATCTGGCATGGCATGGATTACCATGTCGAATCTCTTATGGAACGACGACTTTTCTACTTGCCTGTACATTCATTCAAGAAAAGTAACCCTAACTAATGGGATCTAATTGAACAGTGCGATATATTCTATACTTATTTCTTGGCTTTAATTCCAATTAACTTCTAGTTTAATTACTTTTGGTCCCTTTCTAAATTTGGCAAAATCACGTTTCATGATCGGCTATAGATGAGGCGTATTATAGTCCTCAAAAATAACAAACAATAATTAATTCTGTTGATGACACAAGAAAACGTCCACGAAGAGGGGGTCATTGCATGTGTATATATCCAAGTTGTGGTGGACTGTATGACATCTTTTTTCTCAACAGAATAGTATAATCTGCTTAGTTGTTTATGTCTTTAGATTGCCCTTCATACATAAGTTCGTAAACAATTACTGGCACATTTATTCAATAAAGGGACATTTTTTTACATACGATAAAACGATTCCGTTAAGTATTTTATTCTTTCAAAGAAACATGCTAAACGGAGTGAAAAGTATTAGATTTTCGTTCATCTATGTTGCCGGGTAAATAAAACCAAATTATACTTCATATTTATCTTCTGTAATTGCTCTTTATAAATACTCATTATTTGCGTGCATATTTCAACAACTCCATATTTGGAAAGAGTGGGGCGTTTACTTGTAACAAATGTATCCGTCTTATTCCGTTTAAATCGTGCAATGTCATGCCAATAATATAAAAGGCGGGAAAAAGACTAAGTCAGTTAAACGCTAATAATTGAAAATTTTACGATTTAAACAGCCTCAGTCGGTCACTACGCTCCCTCCTTTCGACTGTTTAAATCGTTTAATTTTCAATTATTAGCGTTTAACTATTACGTATGTGCATATATTTTTTTCTTTCTTATTATTCATCTAATTCATCTAAGTTCATAGTACTCAATTGTGCTTTTGTGGCCATACTGAGTCTGTTGACCTTTCGAAATTGTTGACAAAAATGAAGCCTTGAATCTTCTTTGCTCAAACGAAATGGCCATTCCCTCTCAAACTTTGTAGGATTGTTGTTTGTGTAACCACTGTTCATAGAGAAATTCTGATTGCCCCAAAATATTGACATGGCTAGGCGAATCTTATTTTGTGTTTTAAATCTTTCAACATTTGCTTCTCAAACGCGACTGAAAAGTCCCTTTGGTGTCCCTTTTTGCAATTTGCTATTGAATTTTTTGACCGTATATATAAGCGTGACATGGCTTGTCTAATTTCACCTTAAAAACCCTTCACCAAAAGCACTAAGCAAATTTCAACCAAAACTTGCAGGACTGTTTCTTGTGACACCCTTCTTGAAACTTGTCCGTGAAAGAATGTTTGACACCCCAATACGGGCTTTGCTGCTTTTCCAATTATGCTTTAGACATTGTTTAGAAAATGTTTGGTCAATTATACTCTACGAGAGGAAGTAATCGACATCCCATACTGCCCTGTGTTCTTGGTAAAAAAAACCTACGCAGGACGTTTAAGAAACGGTACTATGCTTTACACGTAAATGCACATGTGCGCTTGCTAAGCGGGGAGCAATTTTCAAACGATGACAAATATTTTGTCTTTCTATATGCAGAGCTGATTTACTGTTTCTTGCTTAGGTAAACGAAGGCAAACCAAAACTTAATGACAAAATTTAATCTTTTCGATTTCAAAATAAAAAAAGAACCAACCTTTACTGTAACATACGTCCAAATTGTTTCTAATAAATAAATGAATAAATAAAAAACCCTTCCTTGATAGAGCTTGTTATAGTGTCTGAAATTGCCGAGTTGTTGTCTTCTATACTTTGGGCGTAAAAACTACTTTTAAAGGGGTCAAAATAACAATGAGCAAATAATGGGTAGGATTTGCAGGTTTAAGTATTCATTAACATTTTCTTGTAAGTATATTAAGTAAGCAATTTACTTGTTAAATTTAGAAAGAGCTTAACTTGAATATGTAATAAAAAAAGGTGACTTATTTATCTCAAGCGGGTCAAGAAAGCGGGAGGAAATTTATATAAGTCATTTTTAAACTTTAGGGGTTTAAACCCTGGTTTACAAGTCGAACATAAGCCCTACATATCACAGAAACATAATTCCAGTGAAAGAAATTTCTAAGGGTCGAATAAGACGTTCTCGAAATATTTAGCCTTAAAAACTCTGGTTAACGAATCAAACACGAGCTCTGTCATTGTATAATAACCTCCAAGAACAAACTTCTAAGGGTCAAATAAGACATTTTAGAATATTATTGTTTTAAACTGTGGTTTACGAGTCAACCAAGAGCCTTTCTTGTCATTGATTCATAGCCCAATGGAAGAAAATTTCAAATAAAAATACATTTTATGATATTTAGTAGGTTAAAACTCTGGTTTAAGAGTCAAACATGACCCCTTTACTTACAAATGAATCATTATCCATTGAAAGATTTTTTCTTTTGGTTAAATAAAACGTTTTGAATATTTAGGAATTTATACCGATTGAACCGGACGTGATGGAACAGCTGTTTGTAACATGTCTAAAGCATTTATAGCGGGGGATTTAGCTGGCCATTCTATACGGACGATTGTTGGCTTGCTCGAGCAATTGGTTGGAGATGTTGGCTCTACGTGTACGCGCATTGTCATCCATTAGAATGAAATTTCCATCAACTGCACCTGCATACGGTCAAACGTAAATATTTGAGACCCCATTTACGTACATTAGTGCTGCCAATGTGCCGTTTTAAATGACGAGGAGATCTGTTTTCCCTGAGCACTATTTCCTTCCAAAATCATGACTTAGCCCCACGCCAAACCGATCATGATCTGATAGATAGCATCCCCCAGACCCTCTAGCGTCTATCGGTAAAGTCTACACTAGGCCTGGACTCGTCCGTAAAAAGACGGGGCAAAGTCATTTCGGGTCCAGTTCACATGACCCCGTGCCCATGCTAAACGCATTTGCAAGTGAAATCAGGTTAATATAATACGGAATGCAGGCCGTCTTGACCTCAGGCCAGCATCATGCAACTGATTTCTGATGGTTTGGGTACTTACTCGAACACCAGTAGCATTCTGGAAGTCATAACGTGACGTTGTTGCATTGTCAAATCGATGAAGCCGTACCTGAACCACCAAAAATTGGCCTTGAACCTTCTGGTTGAGCGGTCTCGACCCCCAGCATGCAAATGCCTAACATACCCAGATGTAAAAAAACGATTTCACATTCGGGAAACAACGCTTTTGGACACACCTATGACATTAGTAACGTACCTTTGAGAAAATCCAGAAATAAGGATGCCAATACCACTATGCATCTCATCTTGCCTAAGATGTAGTATTGAACGCAAATTGATAGTGGTTGACTTAAAAGCCAAGACTACAGCTCATTTATGCTGTGTTCATGATGTTTAAGTCGCCGATCAGTTAAGAATGTTTTAAACGAAATGGCTGAAAATGATGGAGGTACACAGTTATTCAAATTAAGTGGTTTGATTGGTCAACTTATTTTCATTGACGACACCGATCTGTTTATTGTCACTTCATTAATTATTTTCTTCACGTGACAAATATAAAGCTGAATTTCCTAATTGTAAACTAGCGAATCGAAATTAAGATATTTAAGGAGCGGCACGGATTGTATGCTGTAAAACCTAATTTCTTCACAAGACGAAATTAGTTTTTTTACAAGTCTGCTTGGATGTGGCAACCGTTAATTAAAACATCTTATAATAAGGTATGGGAGTTGCATGAGTTATTAATCTCTTTTTGGTTGATTCCATCATATTTCGTGCAGTGTGATTGGCTGAAAAATAAGTTTCATTCCCAGATGAAATTAATTTTTAGTACGCTGTTATTTTCTAAGCTTTCGCACATAGTAGTCCTTAAAGAAGTATGTCCCATTTGAAGAACTATTTACATTTTTGCTTCATGATATTAAACTATAAGATATGGAAAAAGCATTTGTTGATTTCATAGAGGTATGAAACTAAAAACCTTGTCACACTCAAGTATGAATCCGCTTCTCGTATTCATACTTTGTGATTAGGTTTTAAGTTTCAAACCTCTATGAAATCAACAAATACTCTCTTCGTGTCTCAAGTTATTCCGCTGAATATTTTATTATATTACAAGGTTGACACTAGTGTCATAAGAATAACAAGAGGTCCATGAGGGCCTTAGACCGCTCTACTGTCTCTTCAAAAAGCCTATGTCTTGATAGTGTTGTTTATGATACATATATAATACGTACTTAGTGTTTTGTATGAGAAAAAAATATCTAACGAGGTTGGGAGAATTGAAAATTGTCGAGGCTATGCCGAGACAATTATCAATTCTCACAACCGAGTTAGATACTTTTTTCATACAATACACTAAGTATGTATTATTTTTATCTTATAACCTCTATTTGTCTTGGTTTCGTCGATGTTTTGAACAGAAATGCAAGTTTCTAAAAATAACCGCATTATTTCATTGTTCTAAAAATAACTATGTGATATCATAAAAAATATTATATGGGATGTTATCACACGGATATTTGTATAGTTATAAGATAAAACAAGATATATGTAATCAATAGGTACTACTCACTGAGGTTACCCCGCTTTCAAAAACAAAGGATTTTACCTCCATGAGGATTTCATATGAAAATGAATTAAAAGTATAAGCAACTTATCTAATATATAAGCAAGAAAAGATATGGACATCTGCTATCTGATATACTTAGTTACTGAGACTCATTATTCCTGGAAAAAAATACGCAGAAAATATTTCTTGTTTTACTATAGAAAGTAAAAATATAAACTTAATTGTAAAACAGGAACTATATCTGACCTGAATTCAGTAAGCAAATACTTATAAACTAATTACTATCTTTAATGTCCTAGTGTAGATTTTAGTAACATCTTGAACGACCTAACAAATCGGCCAGATTGAAGGATTTTCTAACTCAGAAATATTTACCTTGAACAGCGTAGCCCTATTCCAAAAGTACCCTTTAGGTTAAGACCAATAAAATGTCTTAAACTTTCTACGTAGACATTCATAACGGGCTTAATGGCGTTTGATCCCTCGAATCTCAAGGCGGAGTCACTCTTCAGAACAAGAAAATAACACCGTATCGAAAAACATGCGATGCTCACATGATGAAGAACAATCTGTTTAAGTTTCTGAACATAAATGAAGGAGCACTTGTGCTATTTAGGAAATTTAGATTAAGGTCCCCTTTTTCGTACTGAGGCAAAATATCACACAACACTGAAATTAAGCGCATTGCCATATGTTAAGGACCATTCTGTGAAATGTTCTTGAAAACATATCCATAAATGTAGAAGGGTTTCATTTAACAAGGAAATTTATCTAAGACCGCTTTTCCAGTGATGTCGCATAATTGCACCAAATACCAAAAATGTAACTATGGTAAATCGAAAGTTTTAGGACTTTTGGTAACCTTATATAAAACCTTCTTGGAGAGTTTTATACAAATGTAACTATAGAACAAAAGAAGAGTAGAATTAGCAATTAAGTTAATATGAAGGCTCCTTTTGTCGTGACTTGGCATACCACCAAATTACAAAAGATTGGCCATGTTCACATAGTGAAATATTTTCTGTTAATTTTTTTTATTAAAATCCGTGCATATATGTGAAGTTGTGTTAACTATGAGTATACATGAAGGTCACTTTTACCATGACGCGGCATATACATGTAACTTAACCACCACAAATGCACATACAAATGTAGTCACTTGCAATATTCTGTGAAACGTTCAGATGAATGTATCCACTAATAAAAGAGGAGTTCTGTTAATACCGAGGTTTACATTAAGGCTCCTTTTTCTATGAAGTAGTACTCAAGCACTAGACCATATACATATGCACATCGTCACATGATGAAGAACACTAAGTAAAGTTTTTGATTAACCTCAATGCATATATGAAGAAGTGTAAACGAGAATTCTTAAAAATAAAGATGATAATGCCCCTTTACTGGCGACGCTCAATCGTAAAGACACATTTTTGAAGGGTACAATAATTGTTATGATACAATCATTTTGCACAAGTTTGAAGACGATCCGGTGAAAACTACGGGCTCTAGAGTGTTTAAGAAGATTTTCCATTTAAATTGATATTATGCCCCTTATCCTGTGACGATTCATGGACCGGGCCCTATTTCGAAAAGGAATCATCTTTGTGATGGTACAATTATTCTGAAGAAGTTTAATAACAATTAAGTGAAAACTGTAGATTTAACAGTGTAAGCAAGGATTTTCTAAAATTTCATTTGGTCCCTTTCTCATGACGCTTGACGGATTGGGCCCATTCCCAAAAGGAACCTTTCTTGGTTTGATACAATCATTCTAGGCACGTTTGAAGACAATCAGATGAACACCGTTTTAACCAGAATTCGTCAATCAAATTTTAATGTGGCTTTTTTTCCCGTGACGCCTGACAGATCGATCCCATTTTGAGAAAGAACTATCCTTGGTATGGACCAATTATTCTGAACAAGTTTGAAGACAATCGAATGAAAACTGGACTCTAGAGTGATAACGAAGATTTTCAAATTAATTTTGTATTTAGCCCCTTTTCTCGTGACGCTTGGTGGAACAAGCCCATTTTCACAAGGAGTCTTTCTTTTGATATTATAATCATTTTGAGCAAGTTTGAAGACAATCAGATTAAAACTGTGGACTAATGAGCGTTAACGAGGGTTTCCCATTAAATTTCATTTTTGCCCATTTTCCCGTCATTCGGAACATCAGGCGGTCATTTCCGTAAACTGCAACAGACCTCGGATGTATATAAGGCGGATGGGTATGTAACAAAATCGTACATTTGTTAAGCGGAACGAGTATAAGAAAATCTAGCGCGGAAACATCCGGCGCTATCTTTAGATTTATATCTTTTACAGTAAATAACGGATCATTCCCAAAAATTAAGAGTTTTCAGGTGTTATTTAAGAATCTAAAGCTAATTACCTTTATATAATGATACGATGATTTCACGATGATTAAACGAGTAGCGTTGGCGACTTCGATTGCTTTCACACAAGGATTTGAGGGCTACCCCCTGGTGGTTGCGGGTTCGAGCCCCATCGGAGGCGGGTAGTGTATTTGGGCAGGTCACTTTACAGACAGGGCCCCAGTGCACCCAGCTGTAAAAGTGGGTAGCGGTGGTTAGAAACCATTGCCTCTCTCTATATGTGCAGGATAAGATCTGGTATGAGTTAGGACCACGATGGAAATAAGAGTCATTCGACCCTTTATCGTGTTATCCTCGAGTAAAAAATAATAATAATCATAAATAATAGTTCTCCCGTAATTTTTGAAAAAAGTCCGTCTATGTACATCCGAGGTTGATCGTGAGATTGGCGGTGTGATGTTCCGAATGCGTTTCCCGTGTGACGCTCGGAAGGTATGGCCCATTTTCTGAAGGAAACATCATTGTGATGATAAAATCGTTCTGAGCAAGTTTGAAGACAATCGTATGAAAACTTCGGACTCTACAGCTTTAACGAGATTTTTCCGATTTTCCGATTAAATTAAAAATGGTGCTTATAGAATCGGCTTTATTTTCAAAAGGAACCACCGACGGCGTCACTCATTCTTTCCGACTACTAGTATTTGTCTTTCACAAATGGGATGAATATCGTTTACCTAGATTGGATAGCAGCTTGAGGCTAAAAAGGAATGTGACGGTAGTATTGTCATGAAAAATACCAGGAATCTATTGTTAGGTGCTCCAACCACCTGGATAGATTGTTGAAAGCGGTGTAAAACCGTCTTCAAACAAACAAATCAAAGGATACATCCTTGTGATAATACAATTATTATTAACATATTTAAAGGCAATCGGAGGGAAACTGTTGACTTTAGAGCTTTTACAAATATTTTCAAAATAAATTAGCATTACGGTCCTTTTTCCATGACTCATGACGGATGAGATTCATTTTCAAAAGAAACAATCCTTGTGATTGAACAATTATTCTGAGCAAGTTTGAAAACAATCGGATAAAAACTGTGGACTAAACTAGAGCGATACACATATTCACTGGATATGGAATATTCTGTGAAATTTTCACATGTATGTATCAATTTTTTAAAAGAGGAGTTTAGTTATCAAGAAAGTTTACATTTAGGCCCCTTTTCTATGGCGCAATATAAAATAACGAGACCACATTAATATGCACTTAACTTCTATGCATAAATGAAGATGAAAATTTCTTAAAATTCAAATATAGGCCCCTTTTTCTCGTGACCCTCATTCGCTCAGAAATATTTTCAAATGGTAGCAATCATTGTGATGATAAATTAATCTTAGCAAGTCTGAAGACAATCTGATGAAAACTGTGGTCTATAGAGCATAACCAAGGATTTCCTAATTAGAACATTCATTTGGCCCCTATTACTGTGACACTTGACAGATCGGGTCCATTTTCGAAAAGACAGTTAAGCCATTTGTAAAACCAAAGTCTTTTTTAAATGTCATTATTCTTTGAAATGCTGATACACAACTACTGTTTTTTTGTATTTTTTTTTAAATTTTGTTAAGGATTGTATTTGTAATATGACAGACTGCAGGCATAACTGTAGTATTGGCAGAATCACATTGAGATCTCCAATGAAGAAGTATAGACAAGGGTGTTTGAGAGTGAAAAAGTGCCATATATTTTTACAAATATATTTTCTAGGTTTTTGGAATGGTGGCTATGTTATTATAAAGCAACCTGACAACTCAGCACAGTCAGAAACCACCAATTTTAGGTGCCAAAATATGCTAATAACAGCCTGCAACTGATAGAAAGTTTTTAACTGTACAAGAAATTATGCTTATTTTGATGCATTTTTGTGACTGATTAAAATATCAGCTTATATGACATTATACTTTGATCCCATATTGTTTTTAAAACTGGAAGATACCAGTACATTGCACTGACATAGATTTTATCAAGAGGCACACTTTTTTACTTTCTGATTTGAGGTCTTACACCAGTATTACTCTATTGATTTTTTTCTCCAGAGCATTTTCTATAACCTTTCACACTGAAAATCCAATGGTGAAAAGTATTTCAATTATTTATTTGAATTATTTTAATTAACTATCTTATTTATATTTATCCATTCTGCTTTAATACTTTATTGTAAAGAATTGTGAAAATTATTTCTTTTCACAAAAAGGACATTTATTTATTTTTGAAACAATCTTACTAAGACTCTTTCCTACTCTTAAGGTAGTGGACCAATGATATTTCCACAACATTTCGGAACTTTCATAATGTTGACCGACGTTTCCTTACGAAATCTGGGTTTACACTGTTTTAGTTATTAATTCCCAAACGCCACGGAACTATCACGGGTCCAATGCCTTTAATCAAAGCAACAAAACTAAATAGTATTCTTTTCTGGAACTTATAGCCATTTTAATTCATCAGAGGTTCATTGTTAAAGCTTTTTATCTTCTACCTATACCCATTCTTTTCAAAATATTGTTAAAAGAGAATATGATGCTTTGCATCAACACATCAAAAAATATTGAAATGATATTTTGGTATTTGTAACAACAAATAATTACCACATTATAGATTTTTCTATGCCTTTGCTATCTCAGTTATTTAAAAGACCCATTAACTTATATTTCTATGTTCTTCTGTCCCTATCTGTCTGTCTTCTCTGTCTGGAAGTCTATTTCTCTTTCTATTCACATTTTCTGACATATTTTGTCTTTCTTTCATAATATTTTTTTTCAGTAATTCATCATTCTTCATTTTGTTCCGAGTCACCACAAATCTTCTCGACATTAAAATTTCATTTTTTTATAAGTGTCCACTGTTTTTCCTGTAAAAGTCAACCATTCAATTGAATTTGTACCCCATGAACTTGGTAGGAAATGCCGGACACCTTTTCTATTTCCATGCCTTACCATCTTCCACACAACCCCAAGTTTTTATGCACAGTTTGATATAACATGAATGAAGTATGGAAATATTTTTATCTTATAACTATACAAGTATCCGTATGATAACAACCCGTATGATATTTTTTATGATATCACATAGTTATTTTTAGAACAATAATATCATACAGTTATTTTTAGAAACTAGCATTTAAGTTAGAAACATCGACTAAAACAAGACAAAAAGAGGTTATAAGATAAATATAATACGTACTAAGTGTATTGTATGAAAAAGTATCTAACTCGGTTGTGAGAATTGGTAATTGTCTCGGCAGAGCCTCGACAATGATCAATTCTCCCAACCTCGTTAGATATTTTTTTCCATACAAAACACTAAGTACGTATTATATATATCAGCAATCTCTTTTTTTCTGTGTCAATGTTTTTACCATTATGTTACTTTCTTTTAAAAATGAGATTGGCATAAAAAAGTTTATCTTATAACTATACAAATATCCGTATGATAACATCCCGTATGATATTGTTTATGATATCACATAGTTATTTTTAGAACATGATATAATTTGGTTATTTTTAGAAACTTGCATTTCATTTAGAAACGCCGACGAAAACAAGACAAATATAGATTATAAGATAAATATAATACGTACTAAGTGTATTATATGAAAAAATATCAAACTCGGTTGTGAGAATTGATAATTGTCTCGGCAGAGCCTCGACAATTTTCAATTCTCCCAACCTCGTTAGATATTTTTTTCCATACAAAACACTAAGTACGTATTATATATATCAGCAATCTCTTTTTTTCTGTGTCAATGTTTTTACCATTATGTTACTTTCTTTTAAAAATGAGATTGGCATAAAAAAGTTTATCTTATAACTATACAAATATCCGTATGATAACATCCCGTATGATATTGTTTATGATATCACATAGTTATTTTTAGAACATGATATAATTTGGTTATTTTTAGAAACTTGCATTTCATTTAGAAACGCCGACGAAAACAAGACAAATATAGATTATAAGATAAATATAATACGTACTAAGTGTATTATATGAAAAAATATCAAACTCGGTTGTGAGAATTGATAATTGTCTCGGCAGAGCCTCGACAATTTTCAATTCTCCCAACCTCGTTAGATATTTTTTTCCATACAAAACACTAAGTACGTACTATATATATCAGCAATCTCTTTTTTTCTGTGTCAATGTTTTTACCATTATGTTACTTTCTTTTAAAAATGAGATTGGCATAAAAAAGTTTATCTTATAACTATACAAATATCCGTATGATAACATCCCGTATGATATTGTTTATGATATCACATAGTTATTTTTAGAACATGATATAATTTGGTTATTTTTAGAAACTTGCATTTCATTTAGAAACGCCGACGAAAACAAGACAAATATAGATTATAAGATAAATATAATACGTACTAAGTGTATTATATGAAAAAATATCAAACTCGGTTGTGAGAATTGATAATTGTCTCGGCAGAGCCTCGACAATTTTCAATTCTCCCAACCTCGTTAGATATTTTTTTCCATACAAAACACTAAGTACGTATTATATATATCAGCAATCTCTTTTTTTCTGTGTCAATGTTTTTACCATTATGTTACTTTCTTTTAAAAATGAGATTGGCATAAAAAAGTGTAGTCTTCAACTTATTACCAGGTGGCAAAATTGGTAGAGTGATCCAATTATTATAGGGATGAGTGTCTTTTTCACTGCGTTTATTGGGGTATAAAGTGCAATTGCCTTAGCACATGGCAAATAACGCCCGTAGGGCGTTATGTTTAAGCCATGTGCTAAGGCAATTGCACTTTATACCCCTATAAACGCTGTGAAAAAGACACTCTGCCCTTATAATTGCAATCCCCTTGGTCTAAGAAACTATTAAAATACTCGGCTAAACATTGAAGTTTCGAGTCTACTTTCTGCGTGTATTACACAATCTATTTTTAGATCGTGTATTTTTTCTCGCTATCGAAGTTAAACGGCATGAAGTTAAACAAATGGTACACAAACAAAAGACAATTTGACATTCTTTATTTCATTAGATTGCAATTATAAAGAAGTAAGAGGCAATAGTTTTAAGTTCATGAATTATTTAATTTTTTTTATCTTTATGTACAAACAATGTTGGCAATAAAAAAAGTTTATTTTTATTTCTTCATTTTCACCAGTGTTTTGCTCGGCCTTTTTTCAAACAAAAGAGAGAAAGTGTGGAAATGGATTAAGTCTATTGTATCATTGAAATTTTAAAGTTGGTTATGGCTAAGGTGTCCATTTCAGGGTTCTATTAGTATGTGAGTGTGTTTGTGTGTGTGTGTGGCTGTGCAATCAAGCCACCCTCTAAGCAGTTAGTGTGTCCTTGTTTCTCGTGTGGGTTTTTTTTGTAGAAATTTTCCTTCTTCTTCCATTTCTCTGTTGTTCTTGCACTGTACATTTGTCCTATATTGTCCTGTGTGTTCATCACTATACTCTCTCTCTCCATTAATCTCTTTATCCATCTATCCTTCTCTTCATCCATCCATTCATTGGTCCATCCATGGACCATAAATACTTAACTCTGTCATACTGAACCCGGATTATTCCTGCCTTGGCAGGAGCTATAGACAAACATCAGCTTGAACACATGTGCAGTCTCATCTTTGTCCGTACCACCTATTTATCTATCTATTTATCTATTTATCTATCTATCTATCTATCTACCTATCTATCTATCTATCTATCTATCTATCTATCTATCTATCTATCTATCTATCTATCTATCTATCTATCTATCTATCTATCTATCTATCTATCTATCTATCTATCTATCTATCTATCTATCTATCTATCTATCTATCTATCTATCTATCTATCTATCTATCTATCTGTCTGTCTGTCTGTCTGTCTGTCTGTCTGTCTGTCCATCTCTCTCACTCTCTCTCTCCATCTATCCATCCATCCATCCTTCTCTCCCTTTTCCACCCATCAAATCGTGAACGATACCAGTTTTTAAGACATGTCTTTCTTACTCTTTCCTTTAATTTCACCCCATTGTGAAACCTGTAACTGAAAGCTCTTTTCATACACACTAGGGTATTTTGACTCAAATTGATTTATTTTTGAGCCCATCATCTACCTAGATAAAGATCTACGCTGTGTATTGAAACAAATATTTCCATGCATTTCAGGGGTTAACAAATAATGCCGTGTGTCATACAGCATAGATTTAAGTGTGATGACACCTTGTTCAGACGATTGTTGACAGGTGCTAATGAAATCGATGTTATTCGAAATATTTCTACTTCTGAAAGTTTTGTTTACTTTAAAAACTGATCTGAGATTCTAAGTAATTAAGGCGGAGATGCCATTCAAAGATTTTTAATGAAAAATGCCATATCCTGCCACGCCAATATTTGAGGGCCAATCAGAATTTCGCGACAATTTTAGGGGGAGGTTTAACCAAGGAACATTCTGACAAAATTTCATTGAAATAAGCAAAGTAATTTAGGAGAAGATGTCGTTCAAAAGCTCGTGTTACAGCTTATTTTGAGTGTTTTTATTACTCAGCCATACTCATCCCGTAGCATTGTCACGAAATAGTAATATTGTTAGTACATTTTTATTTAAACGGGCATGCCATAGCAATCGAAAAAATGCAGAAATCAGACTACAGGTATGAAAAGAGCTTGCATGTCTGTTGACAACGCCACTCCTAAGTATGGCTACCCGGGACAGGCAACTCTCATTTTAATATCTTGGTTTAAAACTGCCAAGCCCGGTTAGGGCAGTCGGTAACGCGTCTGGTTTTCAATCATGGGGTCGTGGGTTCGATCTACGGCACTACCATCTTGCATTATATTTTGAGAAAAAGTCATTGTGAATAGTGGCATTTGTCTCCCACAGAATTGGCGGGTAATACGCCTACGATAGGAGGGCGAGTGTTGGCTCAAATGAAATGAGCCTGTGCGTCACATTTCCAACAAAATTCACAAGGGCGCAACGTTAATACTATGACCAGCCAATACATCTTCAAAGGCTGGTCAGAGTCTTCACTGTGTGCCAAATAGACAGCTACGGACCTTATCTGACTGAGCATGATTGTAGAACATTTTTGATGCAGTGTGGTGATGTCCAAGTAGCTAAATGTCTGTCCATCACGCGTTCGTCAAATTGCTGGAAATGTCACGCACTGACTCAAATTGTTCTATCCGTGCCGTGAGAACGACAAGAAACTGTGTAAAGGTGCACCAGTCGTCGAGTTTTAAATGTAAAACTCTTGAAAGCGACGTATATACACTATAGGTGTCGCTCGATTTCAGATAGGCCCCTAGTGACGTCATATGGAGGTGTTGTTACAATCGCATATTTTCCAATCCATTTCATTATAAGAAGGATAACTGCAAAACAAGTATAGGTGTCTAGCTAAGACATTTTCCACTCATGATATTGAAATGCCTTTAAGAACAAAAACTTAAAGGAATGATACTCAAAACATCGCTAATACACTTTCTTTAATTTCTGTGATTATTGAAATCGACCCCTTTGTCCTTTGACCACCAATAAAAGTCTCATTTTACAGACATCCGGTGCTGAACCTTCCATAAAACAACGGAAATTACTTTCAGGTTAAACGTAATAGTAAATTTTTCATTCTATATGGTTTCATAGCGACACTGCAGCCTTCAGTAAGTCATGTAAAGTTTCTTATTTTGTTAAGTATATATTACACGGGTGTTATTTCACTTGTTCTAGAAAATATGAAAATGAGCTTAGGGCGTACAGCATCGCTATTTCGATGCAGTACAAATAACGGCATCATGAATGTAATTAAGTCGTTTGACATACGGAGTTTATTCAAAGGCCTTTACAATTTAACACGATGAATTCCAAGAGTTTTGTGGATTTATCCAAAAAGAAGGGACAAATTATAAATAGAATGTGAAATTTGCGTTGAATAAGACCGATTATATCAAATTCGTCTCAATGTCTCGTTATTTCCTGTTTATAGCTGACTAATTAGATCAAATCGATATTTCATGATCTCTCACAGTACATCATATATTTAAGGTTCATGTAAAGTGTTTGAGGCCCAATTTTAAAACGGTTCATTTGCCAAGAAAAAGCAGTATGTCCAGGTATATATCAAAATGAAGCTATTCATGAGCATAAGCAATTAAGCAACACAAGACTACCATAGCTTTAGCGCTATGGCCAGAACATTGTGGAAAAGGGCCATTTTGTACTGAACAAGCAACCGCAAGACTGTTGGATAAAATTGGCTAATATTTGAACAAAGTACAGACTAAAGTACTACCCAGGTACTACTACAAACGTTGGTATAAAACTCGGGCCCAAAACGTGTAGTAGTTTGTTTTTACTTATTTTATAAACACATCATATATGTCATTCTAATTTTGTTAACGTGCAGATCTTTGTAAGGAATGATGTATCATCACAACATAAATTGACAAATTAATAGTTTATATACCTGTAAGGTTGTTTAGCAATAAATCAATTTCTATTTCACTGAATGATAAATATATAGTAATTTGGTATAGATCATTGAACTGAAAAACTATAATCTGATATAAATTACCGAAAATATTTCACAATATTATGGTGTGCTGATGCACCACACCTAACATCTATTTTGAAAACGGACCAAACCGGTTTGACAATTATGTTGACAAAATAAATGGAAATTGTTTCAACAATGATTTGACTTTACCGCTATAGCTATGGCGGTCTGGTGTTGCCCAACTGCTTGTGCTTAAATAATAGCTTCATTTTGATATACAATATACCTGGACATACTGCTTTTTCTTGCCTAATGAAGCGCCCTTAAAATTGGGTCTCAAACACTTTACATGAACCTTAAGGGCAAATGTTCTGTCCGCTTTCGTTTTAGTCGATAACGCTTTTAATTTGAAAGATATTGCTTTGAAAATATTGCTTAAATATATCGGCCCTATCTTCAAAACATAGGGTTAAATAACATTTTTACGCTGCATTTGATATAGCAAAGTAAAATTTTGCATGAATACCTTTCTTGACAATCCAATAGGAAAAAAATGGTAGAAAATCGGCTGCCTTTTAGAAACGTTATTATACCCCAACCTACGAAGTAGAGGGGGTATATTGGTTTCACCATGTCTGTCTGTCTGTCCATCCGTCCGTCCATCCATCCATTCGTCCGTCCGTAGACCTTTTCGTTTCCGGACTCTAACTCAAGAACCAAGTGACCTAGAATCATGAAACTTTATACACATACTGCTTATAACCCAAGGAAGTGCCCTATTGTTTAGGGGTCACAAAGGTCAAAGGTCAAGGTCACAGTCAAATTTCGGTCAATGTTCGTTTCCGGACTCAAACTCGAGAACCAAGCGACCTACAATCATGAATCTTTATGCAAATGTTGCTTATGACCTCAATTTCTGTTAAAAACACATCCTACACTAATAGCACTTACATTTTGTCAAAGTGTTGGTGGGGGGTATAAGTCTGCTCTGCGACAATTCTAGTTTACACTAAGTCTTTAGCATACGTTTAGTTTTTTATGGGTTTGTTGTTGGATTATGAAAAAAGTCGTTTTTCTGCAATTTTTGGATTAACGAACCACGCATTTTTGGCCTGGTTTAGCAGGTCATACGAAACAACCCTGTATCCTAGAAATTACCCAAGAAAAAGATAATCGAGTAAAAAAACCGAACAAAGTGTGTTCTACGTAGTTTTTTTATGCTCATGCGCGCGAAAAGAAATAGACCTAGTATACGTCATCAACTTTTGTGCGACACGAAGTGCTTTTATGTGTTCAACGCAGTGCTTGCATATCACTACGCTGTGCTAAAATCAAAGTACTGATAATACTGAAGGCGAGGGAACTTAAAAGACGAAACAACGCACTCGAGGTCAATTTTCTGGAATATAACCTTGATTATTCACCTTGTCCTTATCATGTTTACCAGATATTTTCTCCCTTATCTCTGCCAAAATCACTGCTGTGTTAAAGATTCATAGCTTTCATATTTGATCTTGACGGGCGACCTTGCTAATAGGGAAAAGAAGAAAATGCTGATTACTAACACTTTCTCCTTTCTTCCATGTGCTATCTACCCTTTCTGCTACAAATTTTAACTAATTTTCCCACATATTGTATGTTATCTGCAACCCTTTACAATTTGGACCAGTCGAAACATTTGTTGTCTTGTAATGGTTTTATCTAAACAAGAAAAAAAACAAAGCCTTGTCCCATCCTTAAGCTCTTAAACAGACGGCAAACTTTTAGACTGGGCCAACTTGGAACAGGTTGCAGACAATAAATCAACATGAGTGTAATTTGATATATATCTAGGGTAGAAATTAAAAAAAATAATGGGGTATGAGTATAGGGTGGACAATATTATGAGAAAGGGAGAAATTGACCCTTTCAATTTCTTGTGTTCCCACAGGAAAATGCAACTTCTTTACGGATTTCAATTCAATGTAAAGGAAAGAGCCGACGAGCTTGTGCCCCTAGAAAAACAGCATTGCTACGAATGTTAGACGGAATGATCGAATGGATAAATTGACTGACTAGAAGAAAACCAATCAAGTCAACTAAAATTATAAAAACGCAAATTGCGCCTGTCTGCAAAGCGGTATCGGGCGTAGTAATGTATATCTTTGGAATTAGTTGTTTTGGGCGGAATCATCGCTAAATGGTGAGCATACAGTTCGACATTTTTCCTTTGAAGTGAGCTCGATACGAGGCTTACGATCCTTTTAGGTAAATGGAACCCTTGGTTTCCCTCGCCTTAAAAAGCCTTGCTAAAAAGATTAAAAAAGTTAGAGTGCATGCACGTCACATTGCCTATTTAAGGCATTGTATATGAAGCAAGTCATCTTTTTTTCTCAGTTTTAGGGTTCATCGGATCGTGTTTTTAACGACTTTAGTCAGAGCAGTTGAAAAAAAACACGCCATGTTGAACCCCTTTCATTTTTTTAAAAAAAGCTATGCGTGATGTCATTAAGATGGATACAGCGTACAAGTATGCATGATCTTAGGTTATTAAATTTTGCCCTCGCTTGGATAAGACCAATTCGTAATTAGGCAACCTAACGTGATTGTTATCACATTATTTGATTCTTAGACCGTAGACCAAGGTTTTTCAAACCAACGTAGATTCGAATGTTTAGAAATAATGCTATATTCATTCATGCACTATTTTTCTTAAAAATGCCTTATTTTCATATTCGCGAAACTGGGCAAGACTTTTTTTCCATTAGTATATATTGAGAATTACACTAGGTTTTGTGTACGAACACGCCTGCTTACCTGACCGTAGTATGTTTTATCCGTATTACACTTAAAACAAAAAAGTAGGAATTTCTTTAAAATATGAGTTGGACCATTTTTAATCTTTTTTGTGCATTTCTTCTTCTCTGTCTCACCCTTGCCAATGTTTGCATAACAATTTAGCGCAATTTGTTATTTCTTGTCGCAGTCATTTCAGTATGAATGAAGTGACACGGAGCCAGTGCGTCAAGATTTCGATTCTTTAAATTTTGAATATAGTCATTTGTCAGTATCAAGGCACATATTGATTGTTGAAAACCGGCGAAAACGCAAGGAAATTTGGCTTTAATCGACGTTTAGGAATAACATTTTTGAGTAAAATGGGACTGCTTGAATTAAACAAAAATGACAGACGCATTAGTCATTGGTTGATTTAACCACATTACTAGAGTAATAAGTCATATTTGGGTTCAATACAAGTGACTTTGGCAGAAAATGAAACTAACATGAGATGAAAAGTGCGTCATAAGGCAAACTCTTCGACGTCGTGTTTAACGATGTAATCGATGATAAGAAGTATCGTCAGTCGTAAGTAGACGGAAAAGGAGATGAAAGATCATGACTTATCTTTTTATCACCGGATCTGCCCCATGATGCCCGGTGTTAATTCATCTATATGGTCGCGAACAACTCGAAGGGTCAGTGCAAAACTATTGTAAGTGCCTATACAATTATAGGCACTTACAATAGTATTGCACTGACCCCTCGAACTGTATGGTCATTCATTTTACGTTTCGTAGGCGTTTATCTTCGGTTCTTTCAAATCGACATCAAAAAATTAATGATAACAGAAATATTTTTAATCAGAAAAATCTAGATCTAGATTGTTTTAGGGTTGATGTATTGTTGGGGTTTTATTGTCAATAAGAGATTAACACTTAGCAAGACGCTGGACCAGACCTTTAGATTAGGAGACGCCACAGAGATTCATTTTCAAAGGCTTTGTGGAGTATAGGGCGATATACTGTGAAGCGCCAATCACAAGTGTGCCATGTAAAACTACACTCAAGTTTAAGTGATTCGTACTTTTAAGTACACGATGAAATACACTGCCACCGTGGTGTTTATATATATATATATATATATATATATATATATATATATATATATATATATATATATATATATATATATATATATATATATATTTATTTATTTTTTTCATTATAAGCCTTCGGTTCTTTTAATTATCTCTATTTTTTAAATCACAAAATGAGAAAGCTTTTTTTAACAACAATCTCATATGAAAAGTATTCATGAGCTGATTCCATGAAATAGAAATAATCTTGATATTTGATTATGATTTGAATAGACGAAGGTCAAAATCAAATTTGAAAACTTTTTGTGCTCAGTATAGTATGATGAGATCAAGAGAATTTCTTTAATATCATTTAGGTACGAGGAAAAAAATTGACTTCACACTGTTTGTATACGCAAATTTATGTGATAAGATTTTTTATGTCAGGGCAGGGCGTGGCTTAGCTGAGACGTAATTTGGCGAATTTACTTTTCATTTTTTAGGTTCCTTCGAGAGGCGGTAGGAATTTACCGCTAAGGTATGTAAATAACTTTGTCTTGAAGTCAAAATGTTTAACGTGCTTAACTAATATCAATACATTTCATTGTTGGGTAACCAAAACCTCGGAATTACAATTTGTCGACGCTGAAGTTACGAGAGCTGGTTACCCTCAAACGGTTTAACGCTTATTGTTGACCATCTATAAAAGGGCGAGATTATGAAAAAGCTGATTTACGCTAACCTTAAATGCAACGATCCGTTACTTAGGCTCCGCCTAAATCATGTGTTATACCTGGAAAAACATCTCCATTTCTTATAATTTAAGCAAACTACATGTATTTCGACTATATAGGCATGATAAATTATTGATTTAGAGACTTTTTAAACAAATATTTGAATGAAAGCACACAAAAATATACTGCGTGATATATATATATATCATTTAATGGCCGTGTGAACATTATTCTGACCCAATCAGACTACTGCATGGGTATCAAAGACGGAATTATTGATAGGCCTACTTGGATTTTAAAATATATACGCACTCAGAAGGCGACCAACATAGATGGCGATATATGGACAGTGTCCTCCGTCTGCCTCATTTTCTATGATTTCGAACGTTGGTGAATAATCAAAACATCGTGACTACAGTTTGAACAAGTTTTAGTTTCGATGGTATGACCATTTATCAACGACATTTTTCGAAAGAGGATTTATTTCTTATTCGCACTTGCGAAAATGAGCGCAATGGTTGTTACGCAAGTTACGCCCTTTCTTTCATAACATGTGACTTGTATCATCTTGATCTAGAATATGACCTTCGTCGCGGGAGTGAATTAATCCCGTTGAATATTTTAACCCGAGTGCTATTGCACTATAGGAATTATTGCCATCATAGCGTATAGCAGCGCTATTCTATATTCTTGAAAATGACGTCATACTGGAAATAATGACGTCTTTTTACAAGGATATTAAGGGGTAAAGTGGTTTTGGTTGTGATCATTAATATTCAAATTGTTTCTAAAAATAGACTATCTAATATCATTTCATGTTTCAGGCAGATGATATCAGGTACAGTTTAAATACAGACTCAGCGCATGATTTAAAGCTTCACTTACAATAGCCTATTTTATTTCGTCGTTATCATTAATGCATTTTACCTTTCATATATTCATGAAAGCAAAAGAAGATATATATTTAACCTTATGAATTTTGATACTTATATCTTATTAGTTTTTATTACATTTCATTTGGCTATTTCTTTATTCATTTATCACTGAATCATATGTAATGAAACAAGTTGTGTTTTCAAAACTTTGTTCGAGGGGTTTGAACTATTTTTGGCCAATCAGTGCGTTCGCTTTTGAGTGATGATTTGAAAATTAATCTTCATGAATGTTTAATGAAATAACAACGTCTTAAGCAAAATTCAAATGCAGTAGAGTAATCGTTAGATTTTGTATTGAGGTTGTTCTTAATTTTGTATTCAGAATGTTTTCAGAACTCAGGCATTTTTAGCTCACCTGAGCACGAAGTGCTCCAGGTGAGCCTTTTGGGTTGTGTAATGTCCGTCGTGTGTCTTCGACATTTACCTTGTGGACACTTTAGGAGCCAAGTTTTTTTAGCCCAATCAACCTGAAAATTGGTCAGACTGAGTATCTTGACGAAATCTCGGACAAGTTCGAAATTGCGTACAGTTGGGTCAAAAACTAGGTCACGGGGTCAAATCCTAGAAAAAGCGTGTGGACACTGTAAAAGCCATATGTTAGGCCCAATCAACCTGAAAAATGGTCAGACTTATAGTCTTGGTAAAATCTGGGACTAGTCTGAAATTTGAGTCAATTCATGTCAAAAACTAGGCCACTTGGTCTAATCATAGAAAACCCTTGTGGACACTCTAGAGACAACATGTTAAGTTTGAAATTTGGTCAAGTGGTTTTTTGAATATGTCCAATCTTAGAAAAAAATACCTAAGACAAATTTTAGTTTATTAACCCAGGTGATCGATAAAGGGACACTGTGGTCCTCTTGTTTAAACCATAGGTTTGTCTATTCACACCTTAAAGGTTAAATGAACTCACGTTTCCTTATTACATTGGGTGGCAAAATATTTCTCTATACAATTTTTGTGTGAAAATTGTTTGTAGACGCAATAAGATGCCATGGTTACGTGAAATTAATTATAACATAGTGTACGAGGGTTGATCGGAAATTTTTGAGACAGCGCGGATATTTTCAAAATGGGACCAGTTCTGTTACAAAAAAGATATAGAGGATAATCGTTTGTTTAAGTGTAAGATCGATTTATATTTCATTGAGTGAACAACAAAAGCTATATTTTCACGAGTGGCAGAGCCACGAGTGAAAATATAGCCTTTCTTTTTCACGAAATGAAATATCAATCGATCTTACTGGAAAAACGAACGATTATTCTATTTCTAGATGCAAAAACGAGACAAAATGTGAAATTTCTAGGACATATTTTCATAAAGCGCGTCATTTTGCACGTGATTGCTATGCAACGTTCATTGTGACGTCACTTATTTCGTCCCGCATAGATGACGTCAGATAGGCTGAAATGCACAAAAGAAGGGTATAAGTTTTTTATAATTTCACTGCTTTTGCGGTGAGTTTATCAAGTGATAATCTACCGTTATTTCTCGATAAACCACCGAAATGCATTAAAGAAAAATTGTTACATACTGCTATTATTTATTATCTTCATGTAGATAAACTTCAGGTTCTCTGCCCAGCTAGATTAATGTCGGGTAAAATTTAACCCTTGTCATGCTGAATAAATTTTGGCTAAAAATTTTCATCAAAAACAAAGGGAAAAAGAACTAAAAGTTACCAACTGCAGGTCAATTTTTATTTGAAAGACTAAATCTATTGACAATTCTGGTTTGAAAGTGAGAAACAGGTGGTGTATACTAACATCAGACTGCACATATGTGCAGGCTGATGTTTGTCTATAGCTACTGCCAAAGCAAGAATATTCCGGGTTCAGCATGACAAGGTTAAAATCATATTCTATACAACCTCGTGGCTTTAGGCTATGTGCATGAGAACGTTACTTTATGGCAAAGATCTTTTTTGAGTTCTAGACAAAAACAGACTTGCTTTAAAAAGTAAAAATACCAAAACTAGTGAATGTGGACGTTTCTGATAGTATTATGGTGAAAATAACGATACGAAAAAGGGAAAATATACATTTGAAAATATAACGAACATGTTTTTTCCCACCCTTTTTTTTCAAAAGAAACTATTTACATCATATAGCTTTATTGTCTTAACTATTTTGGTTATCTTTTCGTTTAACGTTGGTCATTGAATTTCTAGACCTCATCAGGTATAAGTAAGCATTCGTGATAACTTCTCTTGCATTGCTCTGACTGACAGGCAAAGAAATGTCAGTGTAAGGCTTCTAAAACGTCAAAATTACATTTGATGTATGAAGGCTCGTGATGGGCATTTGAAGATTTTCAATTTAAATGTGGCTTTTAGCATAATTTTGTTTGAATTGCGGGGCTACCGGTCTCCCTTAGACCACAGAAAACACAATAGGCGAATCATCAGATTGCCGTTATTTTGCTGGCGCCAAGTCTTAATACGCGTGCTTTACAGTTGGCAACTATTTATGTGTTTAAAAGGAATCTTTAAACTATCTACACTTAGTATAGAATCCTTGTTCCACGCCATTTTCAAAATACACAGCTGTCTGGCGGACACAAGTTTTGAAAAAAAGTAAATCAACTTCTTTTTCGAAAAGCTATTCTGACTGGATTTTTCACGACTACACACAATGGAAGACGAAGAAAAGTCCACCCAAATGTACACGTCTTTTATACCAAATATATAGAGGATATTGAATGAGTGGTCATGGAATACCGAATTTATTGAACGACTCATCTATAAACGGATAAAAACGAGGATGCGCCGAGTTTTTATCTGTTTTGGATGACGAGTTTAATAAATTCTGTATTTTATGAGCACAAATTTTATATTCTCTTTACATTATGACCCGAATTTTGCTTATAAACCGTCAAAATTATTGGAATTCAATATTTCATTTTTCCGCGAAACTTATAACGACGTTTAAAACCGACCTCACAATATATACATTATGGCGTAATATTAGCGGTTACAAAATAGCGTCGCTTTTCGTTCTGAGCTCATTTGAATAGTTATTCCACTAGTGTAATAACACCCGTGTTATATCAAAAATATTCAACGGGTTTAATTCACTCCCGCGACGTAGGTCATATTATAAAACATGATCGGGGTAGTTAACCAATGTTCAATAGTGTGGGGTAAACATCTATATTTTTAATGAAAAACTCTCTTTGAAAAGATGTAACGTTAATATAGTGTTTGATTCACGCGTCAAAGTTTTGGAAGCTAATTTTTGAGAAATGTGAAATCAAATATTTAAGAAAAAATCAAGATTTGAAAAGATCTGCGCACTCTTCAAAAATAGTTTAATTCTGCTATCTTAGGTTCTCTCAAATTCGGAAAGCGTTCTTCAATTTGTTTAGTCAAACACTTTGCCATTTAACCGATTCCAGTGTACTCGCTTGGCTCGCATTAATCTTGGTGGAAAGGTGGATCTATCTATTAAGTGAAAATTCATCGAAAATTTAAAGTTTAGTTATACAGTGTCAAGTTTGGTAGCGATAAGCTTTATCATAACAACATGTATAATGCTCATTTGTAGCAAAACACGTTTCACCTGTGATTTTTTACGACGTTCGTTCAACCTGTACTGGGTTACCGCACCATTTGTTAATTATATAAAGTTTTTTTTATTAAAGCAGAGTGGCCGCAAGAGGGTCTACGAGAAAAGTTATTAATAATAACAATTTTCAGATGTATATGTTTTTCAATTTAATGTCTCAAAACTTTCAGAACAACCCTCGCCTAAATGTTATTGAACAGGGCCGATGTTATAGATTGTTAAAATAGTTGTTTAAGTACAGTTTATAAAACGTTGAAAATGGCAATTTTTGAAATACTACCAGAAAATGGAACTTTTTCTTCGAATATTAGCTCTGTTGGTTTGGGAGGACGCATCTCGATTTATATGCAGGTGCCTCTTTTGGGAAGAAACATTATAAGGGTGTATATTTGTTTAATTGCTTTGATTGGAGTTTCGGGGAACATACTGATAACAACGGTTTTGGCAAGTCAAAAGAAAATGTCATCTACGGATATATATGTACTCGCTTTAGCGATTTCTGACTTAGTGTCGCTAAGCTTTGGATGTCCTATCTTATTTGTGCTTTACTCGAAAGATGCGTGGGACGAACTTTCATCAGCCTGGATGTGCAAACTGCAGTTATATACACAGGCTGTTGCCTTCGTGGTGTCCTTGTTTCTGATCACGACCATTGCCGCTGACCGATTTCTAAAAGTGTTCAAACCCCATATTTCTGATTATAAACAACGTAAGGCATCGAAGGTAACATGTATAACTGTATATTGTGTTTCGGCCACGCTCTTGATGCCGTTCATATTCACTGTTGGGAGAAATTCGGAAGGTATGTGTATCAATAATACTGACCCTGCATTCAAACCTTTGCTGACGGTCTCACAATTCTATGTGATTTGTGTTGGGATATTGTCTTTGATCGTTACTGTCATTGCGTACTTCAAAATTGGATTGTTTTTGAGAAGAAGATCAAAAGTAGGAATAGTGAGGACCACTCAGGGAACAGAACGGAAACCAACAACTTCGCAGATACTTGGGTCAAGTAAACAGATGACTACAAACTACAATTGCATCAACTGGTGCATTCAAGAGAGACACGGATATAGTGTCTAAGACAAGTGGAAATAAAAAGACAGAGCAAAAGAAGGTACTAAATCAAACTCTTCAAGGTCCACCATCGACTTCAAATCAACAAAACTCTCGTACAACAGCAATTATGGCCGCTTTAACGATTCTCCACTTTATAACAAGAGTGTTTCCAGCATTCATCCCCTTATTGGGATCTAACGATGAATCGAACTTTGTTGACTTATACGTTGCACTCGTCGTCATGTTTGGAAAAACCACAAACCCAGTTCTCTTTATTGCATCAAGCTCTGTTTTTCGGAAACGATTGAATGACATTTTTAATCGGAACGAGTGAAGCTTTATATTTTGCTAGTAGGACCTTTTAGCTAACGTGTAAATTGTAAGCTGCTTATGTCGTTGCGGGTTGTCCGTCGTTAATCCGTGCGCCAGTGCGTACGTGCGTAAACTTTTCATGTAAACATCTTCTACTCTGAAACAGCTGGTATCTCGGGCGCTTTTTCTCTGAAACCATTGGCCAGAGTTCAACCAATCCTTGGGACATGCTATTTCAGATTCGGAAGTTGAATTCTGATCGGACTGATTAAATGGGCTTTTTGGGCTGACGTGTTACCAAAAAGTAGGCCCTAAATGGCGAAGTATAAAAAAATCTTCTCTGAAACTACTGGTAAGAATTCAAACGTACTTTACAGATATGATTCCCAGGACATGATCTTCCGAGTTCCTCGTGAAATTATGATCGGGTTAATAACATGGGCGATGCGGCTTTGTATGTCATCAGAAAATGGGCCCCCAAAGATGAAATGTTAAAAAAAAATCTTCTTCAAAAACAAGTGTACAGAATTTAATCTTACTTTACCAGTAATGTTGTATTTATTCATTAGCTTTTAGCGGCACAGCCGCCTTCATCAGGTGAATCCTATGAATATTGTTAAGTTATGTAAAAAAAATTAATGAAAATGCACTTGTCAAGCTGATTTTGTGCTTATTTTGACCTTGATTTGGTACCTTGAGCCTAGATATATCGCACTTTTTAGTCCCCTACCGGTGTTCACACCGGAGGGGATTATAGGTTTGCCCTCCGTCTGTCCGTCCGTCTGTCCGTCCGTCTGTCCGCTCAAATCTGGATTCCGCGATAACTTAATAACTAAGCAAGCGTTTTTGATGAAAGTTGGTATATGACTAGATGGCAATGTGTAGATTATGCACATCATTTTATATTTGTTTTTCGACTTAAATTGAGGTTGCTATGGTTACAGAAATAGTGAAAATATGGCCAAAAATGGGATCCTGCGATAAGATAATAACTAAGCAAGCTAGTTTGATGAGACTTGGTATATGACTACATGGCAATGTGTAGATAATGCACATCATTTTATTTTTGTTTTTAGACTAAAATTGTTGTTGCTATGGTTACGGAAATAATGAAAATATGGCAAAAAATAGATCCTGCGATAAGTTTATAAGTAAGCAAGCTAATTTGATGAGACTTGGTATATGACTAGTTGGCAATGTGTAGATTATGCACATCATTTTATCTTTGTTATTTGACAAAAAGTGCGGTTGCTATGGTAACGGAAATAGTGAAAATATGGCAAAAAATGGATCCTGCAATAACTTAATAACTAAGCAAGCTAACTTGATGAAACCTGTTTTAAAATGTAAAAAAAAAATTATAAGCCATGTTAGTCAGGGTGGTGATGCAGCAGTATTAATCACCTCCAGTGAAAGTTCTCATTTCTTACCAACAAGACTGAAGAAAAACATCTTGGATCAGACAAGGTAACTGTTATTGATACTATTTCTTGCATCTGTCTATTGCTTGCATGAATTGTTTAGTGGGCACAGCAGAGACAACAACTCATGTAAGTCTTGTTTAACCCTTTCCAAAACAAGACCTGGTTTTGACGTCCCTGATAGAATTGGCGTGGGAAAACATTGAGACAAACGAAGCCGGTAGGGGACTTTATGTGTTGCATACAACACCAGATACTTGTTTTTCTTGTATTACACTATTGATAATGATTGGAAGCACATACGTCAAACTATTTTAGGATATATACATTTTTTTGTACTTTTAAAGATGGTAGATGTACAACAGTTGGCGAATACTACACTTATTTTGACATTTGACCTTGAAATTTGACCTTGAACTTTTACGAATTACAAATTTCATTTCAAAATATGTTTTAGCTTGTCAAGGGTAACAACTAAGGATGGGAACGAATAGCAAAATTTATATTCAAATATTCGTTTTGAATATTCGAATATATTCGAATATTCGTTTTGGTTCTATTCAAAATTGACTATCCGAGTTTTCTTTATATCCGATAACTATTCTATTTATTGTTCGAGGTTACTTTAACTGTAGGCCAACAAATTATGAATATAAGAAAAGAGATTCAATTAAACTTAAATCGGATAATTTGACCTTTATTTGCAGAAAAATATTACGTTAACATATGCTTAATAGAAATGAAATTAAAATTACTAAATTCCGAAGGCGCAACCCGATACGCCGTTGAATCTCCAAGTAGGCTTGCCTCGCAATCCTCATCCTGTGGAATGGAAAAGTTATTTTTAGAATCCAATCACATCCAATAGATTTGAATGATTTGTCTTAATTTTACTTTATATTTCCTTTTCATGTGACAATATAAATTAGTTCAGTGTAAAATGTGCGATCAAAAGTCACGCTCGTAAACTATAGTGATTCAAGCTTTAATTGCGATGATTTTGGCGTCGACAGACAAGAATATTTATTTTGGAATTCGTCTTCCGAGACTTTACAACTTTTTACACACTTTTGTGTTGTTTTCTAAATCTAAATTATTGTACGATAGACCAGACGCACTAGAACCAAAATATTAGCTTAACCCGAATCCGAAAAATACGTCGAATACTCGATGGACAATCAAAGCGTCATAACTATGACGTGACTTTTGTGAACATATTATGAGTAGAAAAGACAAATCGGTCGCTCATCGACGAATATTGCAAATAAATCATGGTTGTGCACTCGACTTTTTGCCGATGAAAAGACAATAATTTACTTTTCTTTTAAATCGAGTCAAGAGATAAAATATTAGAAGAAACACCGCGCGACCGTCGGTTTTCAAATAAATTTCGTTCAGGCGTAACGTCAATTGTTTCGACGTATTCTAAAATTTGCAAATATGTTTCAACTCTCCAAAGGTGTTAGATTAACACATTTATACATCGGTCAATGTTTCACCGACACACTGCTGATAAAACATTACAACCTGTCATAATTATTGATTTTCCTTGTACCTTCTTGAGAAATTATTTTCCACTTCTTTTTCTTCCCTTTCAAGAAATCAAAGGCAAATGCTCAAATTCAGTCATATGATTACGAATATTCGTATTCGAAAATGGTATTTGAATATTCGCGGTAAAAACGAATATTCGAATATTCGTTCCCATATTCGAATATTCGTTCCCATCCCTACAATATATGTATAGGCGCATACAACAGTGTTGCCTTGAACCATCGCAATGAGTACTTTTACATTTTAAGTTACTAACAACTTTGCCAAATGTCTTTGAAAACTGATAATAAACAAATAAGTAATGCGCCTGACAAGCTGAATATGAGCTGATTTTGACCTTTGACCTTGGTGTGTGACCTTGACAAAAATTAGTTACAAATAAGTTCATGTGTTGGAACAAATATGCCAAATACTAATTGAAATCCGTCAGATTCAGGGGCTGAAAACTCTAAAATAAATTAAACTGTTTTCTGCGAAAAAAACTTGGGGCAATTGTTTGGTATTTTCTCTGCAAACAATAAAAGAAATTTGATATTCAAAGCTATTTGTTAACGTGTTGTGCAAACCCGCAAAGTTTGTAGGAATTTAAACAAAGAAATTCCCTAAAGACAAAAAAGGGGAGATAATCACAATGGACAATATGCTAAGTCAAAATAAATTCCAGATATAGACTAAGGAATAGTTCATAGATGAATTGTGTGGCAGCCTTAGGCTCAAAAGGAATTAGTTTGGGTGATATAAAGATTTAAAAATGAAACTCAAGTTCGTAGTAAATTACCAGGCACAGCTAGAACCAATAAGTTTGCGATGCCAATATTTTGTCAATAGACGCAGATTATTTCATAGTATGCATGGCAAAAGTTTAAAAGAAATCTGTTCTAGCCACGAAAATGCCCTAATGAAGACCCGGCCTTTGAAGCCTTTATTCAAAATAGGTAAACAGGTAGCGAGTCGAAGATGAAATGTATTAAAAACATTATTGCCTTTGTCGATAGACGGAATTTCAAAGGGGTTGCTGTAACGGCAAGTCAGAATTATATGTGGTTGCGGACGTCGACAGACCTATATTCAGGTATTTGCAGCAAAAAATGTATTTTTTAATGTTGGATTTTCAATAGTAAATCAAAACAATTAAGATCGGCATACGTGCTGGCATTTGCATCCAATATTTTTTAAAATGATCTGTTAAATATATTTCAATGGATTTTATAATTTGTGACAAAGAAATTCGATTTTACAAAATGCAGCGGAATATGGAAAAGTAGCCATAAAGGCTTTTGAGTCTGCAATGAATTCAGACCAATTTTTTCCAGTACATATTGATCCTTTTCCGACTTAAATCGCATGAAGTCTCTTGAAACAAAATGAGTGAACATCGGAGTTTTTTTTCAAATACTAACAAATCAAGTAAATCAGTTGTGAACAGACTGTATTCTGAAACATTATTAACCTGTCCCTCATGTAAATTTCCTGTTTCCTGCATAAATGGCGTCACTTTGTAATTTCAAATGTCTTACCTGGATACAACAAAATAAACATATTTAGACGAATCCGATTTCAAAGACGTTGAGAAGGCGTTTATTTAAAAAGCTGTTGAAAATTTAAAAAATAACCTGTATTAACTAAGGTTTCTTGTACAAATTGTTTTGTTATTTTATTTTATTTTTTTTTTTTTTTTTTTTGCTAGTGTAATAACACCTAAGTATTATCAAAAATATTGAACATGGTTATTTCATTCCTGTGACGTGGGTCATGTTACAAATGTAGATCTTCAACGCATTCATAAATCCCAAGATACCCCGGAGTCTCCCATAATTGCTACGATAGGCCGATATAGCGTGGCAAACAGAGATACCTCGGGGTATCCGAGGATGGCATTCAAGACTCAGCCCTGTGCTCAGGATGTAAAAGCGTTTCGCGGAAGCTTTGAGATGATACCCCGCTTTGCACGCCAACATACGTGCAAAGCGAGGTATCATTTCGAAAGCGCTTCGCTAACGTTTTCATCCTGAACGCAGGGCTGGTAAGACTTTGATGTTGCATAGGCTGATCAAAGTTTTTGATTAGTTGTCGCTCTTTCATTTATAAGAAAACTGCCTAACAAATTAAAACATCATTGGTCTGAAGATCACGGACATGAAACTAAATTCAAAATGATAAGGGCGATCTAAACGTCTTAACATATTTAGGTCTTTTAATTGTTCGGTCGATTGTTTATCTCACACGAGAACAACGTGCTACAGCGGAGCTTTTAGGATCACGTCGAGTCCGTCGTCAACTGGCTTTTGAGCGAGGCATTTTATCACTATGAAACTTTTGAACGACATATACTAATCCACTGGACCTATTTCAATGATTTTTTTTTTTCAAGAATGTTCTTAAGATGGCCCTTTTCGAACATTGTTGATGGGAATCTTATTGGCCCCTGCATATCGGTGTGGCAGGGTGCGGCATTTATCACTTTGAAATCTTTTAACGGCATCTCTTCTAAAACACTGGGCCTATTTCAATAAAAAAGATTGCCAGAATCCTCCGTGTGCGATCCTTTTCAAATATTTTTGCAACAATTAAATTAGTCCATAGATATGGGCTTGACAGGACGGGGCTTTTTTCATGACGAAATCTTGGAACGACATACCCTCCTTCATCACTGGACCAATTTCAATGAAGCTTTGCCAGCATGTTGCTTGGGCGAAGCTTTGAAATATAGTTAGTGAAATTCTGATTGACCCATAAATATGGGCCAAGCAATCTTTGAACGACATCTGTTTAATCGCTGGGTCACCTTAAATGGAACTTTATTAGTTATACGGTTTTTTTGCCGGGGTATATGACGATTTATTCCCGGCTGTAAAAAATGATGTCACCCGAGGCGTAAGCGAGGGTTGACATCATTTCTACTGCCAGGAATGAATCTTCATATACCCAGGCAAGAAACCGTATTACGAATTTAAAATACTTCAAAGTTTTAGGGCCAAATCTCTGTCTTTTGCCTATTTAAGGCGTTGGTATAAACCGATTTCTTTTAACCCACCAATATCACTTAATGCGCCCCTATGAAAAGTAAACATGTAAAAAGTGAAGTCATATATAGTTGTGACGTCACGCTACTACACTCTGCGCTGTCGTGATTAGAAAGCGTTTGTTGGCTGAACCTGTGAGAAACTTTGCACTTTAAATGAACAGATTTGTAAAATTATAAAGTATTTATTGACATCTATATCATTTTTTATTTGCACATTATTAACTGACATACTTTTCAACCGTATCCTGGTATGTATATTCGGGTCATGTTATCAGCGAAGCGAGAGAATCATGGCTGTCATTACCGTTTCTATTTTTTGTCTTTGTTCATGGCGAGGCGCCTTAAGAAAACATTAGAAGTTATACCGGTGCGGCCGTAGATATCAATGTTTGTCAGGTAAGCATTAACCAATGAAAATGCTAGAATTTTCTTAGCAGTATAATAAAATCATAGGTTCTTTTCTTATGTCAAGATTCTTAAATCATCATTTTTTTTTATTTAAGATTATTAAGCGGCTGAATAAGATCTTTAGATACCTTAAGAGAGGCAGAATGGAAAATCTGGGCGTAAGAATTTCCATATTTAAGTTATTTTGAAATTATTATTAAAATTATTTTATTTATACAAGTAAGAAAGAACTGATCAGACGATTAAATGATTTGCAAAACTCATTTTCATAGCCCATACTGCTATTAGTTTTCGTTCTTGTGTTTAATGAAGAGAGGAAAGTCTGTACGATATCTGTATTTGTACGTTTTAGAAACCCTAAGAGATTTTTATACAGTGGAAGTCTGTGTTGCCATATTTTTTACTTTTGATTTTTTGGGCCGTCTTAAAAGGCACGAACGGCCGCACGAGTCTGCATGACTGTTGGATTTGGCAGGTAATTCCACTGGATAGTGGTGATCTATCCATCCATCCATCTATCCACCCATGCATATGTATTGCCTTAATCCCCTTTCGGTTATTACTGGCAGGTGACTCAATCTAGATGTTATCAATTTCGCGTTAGAAATTCGAGAGGCAGTTGAATCCTTTTTGTGAGGGTTTTCATCCACTGCTACCCATTTACAGATTGGTGAACTGAGGATGTGACTATTCAGTTTCTTGCCCAAGGAAACATCTCGCTGTCTCCAGGACTCGAATCCCTGACCTTTGGATCAGGAGGTCGAAGTTCTAACCACTGAGCCATCGAGGCAGTGTTTACTAAGAATGAATGTCTGTATCATAGACATTCAGTCAAAGCTTTGCACAGCATATGTATGATTCTGACTTGTATTCTAGGGAAAAATAGAAGTTTGAGGACACAGTGGAGAGCACACTATCAAGTGAAAGTTTTAATTGCAGTGTTATTGACATGAAAGTTCCTTTGGTAATATTGAGGGTTTGGGTAAGTTTACCAGGTCAGGTTAAGCTAGTGTACTTTTATAAAAGAACGCAAGATTTAAAATAACCAGACTGTCTACAAATGCTTGTCAACAATAAAAAGCCTCTTCCCATCAAAGAGCCATAACCATGTCAAAAGATAACGGATCATAACCAAATATCACCTACCAAGTAACCGACCAGCAAGCTGACTCCTATTTACCCCAAAACATAGTATCCACTTCTTTCTCTCACATAGTTAAAACCAAATATGCCAAGCGCACCATACCAGACCTGAGCTTTTGTACTAACGGACAAGTACATATTTCTAAGCCACTTGCCCGAGGTCAAGTAAATACCAGGACAAATCTTGGAATGTTACTAATAAGAATTAAGAGATTTTTTTTCATAGGGAAGAAAGCATTGTTGTTATTGAACGAAATGCTTGGAGCCAGCATTTTCTTCATCAAAAAGCAATGATTTCTCAATTTATTCTGTTCAATCTTTTTTAGCTCACCTGAGCACCAAGTGCTCAGATAAGCTATTGTGATTGTCCAATGTCAGTCATGCGTCGTTCAACGTCCACAATTTCTTTAACATCTTCTCCTCCTAAACCGATAGGCCAATCTTGATGAAACTTGGCAGGGATGTTCCTTGGGTCAAGCTCTACAAATGTTGTTCAAATAAATGAAATACACCTTTAACTTTTCCTTTACCCTTAACAAAATGGTGATAATAGGAAAGTACGAATTTAAAAAAAGACAACTTGCGTCGTGGAATGACAAGAAAACAGCGCCCCATGGAACAAATAGAAGCTTCATATTGAAGGCTGTGAGGGCATATGGAAGAAGATGAAGACACTCCACAACTTCAGAGCCAGGGTACATAATCGGAGCCAATCCACATAATCGGAACCAAACAATTTTCTTTGATCTATATCATATTGTTGAAAGGTACATTGTGGTTGTATTCTTACACTAGTGCACACTGAAACAATGGTCTGCGTAATTAATTCTGTACAGAATATTGCATTTTGGAGGTAAAATAACGTGTTTTTCCCGGCTCAAGACTGCTCCCAGAAGAAATCATTTTTAACAAAAACCAACGAGCGTTATTACATTTTTTAAGTATGTTTATGTTGCAAAATGTATAACTGGTCGAATAGCATTCGACTTTTTAATGATTAATTAATAAAATATGATATAAATGAGGAAATTCCGACTCCCTACCCCATTTTTAATCCAAAAAATGAAATGTTTACATCTACATAATCGGAGCCACACGTGGAGCGGAACACGTGATTTTGAAAGCGGAGCCGGTGGCTCCGATTATGGACATCACACCCCCCGTGTTATCAGCGAGGTTCGTAATAGTGTATCAGACGGCTTTTGTACTGAAATGAGTGGTCGTAATACGGAATAGCGGGGTGCTCGCTCTAGAGGGGTTTGCGACCATTGAAATCAAGAACAAAGAAATTCCGTTCTGTCAAAAATCGTTCGTAATAGCGGGTGCCCTTTTTTCCGGGGTAGGCGGAAGGGAGGGGGGGGGGTTACTGTAAATGTAAATTATATTATTTTGAAAGTTGAGTAAGAGGTCAAAGTTTGAGCATGTTTTACCGTCTATCTAATATAAATAAGGGTTCCAGTTTAAGTTCATCAATGCTTAATCTCTAATTAAAATATTAGTTAATGTTTAATGATCTTTTTTCCTCAGATTGTTAGAACAAACAAGGCTTTTTTTTAGAATTTCAGAAAAAGAATAAAGTTGTAAAAATGTTAATACACAGCAATGAACCAAAAATACATTGCGAAAACTATCTTACAAGAGATAATTGTTGACCTAAGGTCTATGTGAAGTAATTCATTTTCCGTAGGCGGCCATTATAACGTTTTTGGTCATAGCTCGGTCCAAGAGTTTGCGAAATTGGTCAAACCTGCATTAAATTGAGGACGATTCAATCGCGCATAAAATGAAATAAAAATTAGTATGGCATGACCCCTTTTCTCTACGACTTTTTGGCCATTTTTGAGATGACCCTTACCACGCAGCTGTTTTTAGCGGCCCCTCAAAGCTATATACCCCTGTATAAAAAAAGCTATTGGACTTGAAAATGGTTTAAAATATTCAATTTTTCAATAGTATTTCAGCAACAGATTATAAACAAAGAAAAATATTCAAATAATTTTGAATAATATTGACCAATCAGAGATCACCTTGAACGATTGTTTATATGGACCGGAGTTTCCCTAAAGATTTGTGACAGATCGCGGGAAATGAATTACTTCACTTAAACCAATGGGAACAGAACTAGAATAAACTAATTCATTTTCCGTGGGCGGCCATTATAACATTTCCGGTCATAGCTCAGTCCAAGAGTATGCGAAAGTGATCAAACTTGTCTTAAATTGAAGCCCGTTCATTTACGCATGAAATGAATAGAAAATTAGTATGACATGATCCCTTTTCTCTACGACTTTTTGGGCCATTTTTGAGACCCTAACCGCAAGGCTGTTTTTACCGGCCCTAAAAGAAATATATCCACGTTTAAAAAAAGCTATTGGTCAATGAAAATAGTTTAAAATCTTTAATTTTTCGATTGTATTTCAACAACAGATTATAATCCGTGAAAAATATTCAAACAATTTTGAATTTCAATAATATTGGCCAATCAGAGATCACCTTCAACATTTGAGTATATGGACTGGACAGATCGTCGGAAATTGAATTGGTTCCCCTAGACCAACATCGTGTTCAGAAAAGTCAACAGAAATTAGATAAGAAAAAAATATGCTTGATTTTATTAATGTCTTAATTCTTTTCACTAAATATCATGCATGTTTGATGATCATTAGTTAATAAATGTTTCTGCAAGAGTTTATTTTGATTGATGTTTTGTAGAATGCTAATTTAAGTAATCAAAATAATGAATGTATAGGTCGACATGGTTGAATGAACAATGAATAAGCTTCATTACTTGCACGGATCTTGCCCAATTCTGCTTCTGAGAATTATTTTGAGTACTGGATGTATTCAAATTTAGTCTTATCTCAAAGGTAATGATTTTTTTTGCTATTGTAATATATTATATTTATTTAATCGGTAAGGTAAGATTCGATATTTTACTCGGATAAATTGAATCCCCTTTTCTTCCAAGAAATAGGGAAAATGCTCTGTTATTCATTAATCTGAACAAGATTCTTTGTGTTATCTAATTATATCTTCAGGCTAACAGATCCATTTTTGGGGAATAATTGAAAGGTGTGAAAGAATTCGGTTTACACAGGAAATCCTAAATAGGTATGAGATATTGGCAGTTCAAGTTGTTCTGATTTTAATAGAAAATGATAAATGTAAATAGCCAGCAGTCTAATTTTTGTCTCATTAGTTTGTTTCATCAAGTTATATACGTTTTGATCATTCCTTCCCCCCTTGTACCATGTATAAAGATATTTTACACTAATTTCATTATATTTTTGATATTAGAAAAACACATGCTCTCCGTTTTCTATAATTGAGGTTTGAGTTTGTTCATTACAATATTGGCATATTCGATTTCCTTTGGTATATTTTGGTGTCTTCATGTTTTTACTTTCAGTTTGTGACCGGAACATGTAAATCTAGCAAGTGATTTTCTAAAAGATAATTTTATAGTCATATTTACATACTTCTCAGGTGTTATTTAGGATTTAAATTGTTTGTAGAATTGACAAAGATTAGAATCATTTATCTAAGCTGCCAATGTTTGGATTGCACTGTCTTTTAAACGTTCCTGGAATTTTGAAAGAAAGTGATTTGTGTCTCCTATATTTTAAGTAATCAAAACGATCCCAAATCCACTTTCAAATAGCAGATTTTTAACTTTGCTTGCCCAATTCATTCGCCAAATATCATCTAAGCATTTATTTTTTATGACTTTTAAATTGTAGGTAACATTCAATGGTAGTCTACCACCTTCCCCTAAAACCATGCAATTGTTTACAGAACTATTTAGACCTAGGCGTTTTCTAGCATACCCCCCAGATTTAAGAACCATAAAAGAGAATAGGTTAAACTTTCGAGTCAAACAATTCGAAGATTTCTGTGTGCAACAGATAACCATTTTTGTATTCAATTCTTTTTTAGACTTCGTATAGCCTTCTCTGCTTGCCATGCTAATTTAATTTTGGCTGACGTCCATGATAGCATATGGGTGAATAATAAACCCATATATTTATAGAGAGAAGTCGTTTGGGTTTTTTATCATTAAATAACCTTTTCTCATAATTTCTTAGATATCCCCCTTTTCTGAAGACTGTGATCTCTGTTTTATCAAGGTTTATTTCCATCCCAGTTTTTGAACAAAAGGTTGACAGTACAATAATTTGTGTTTGTAAGTTGCCAGCTGTATCAGCACAGCATGCTACATTATCAGCAAACATTAAGCTAAGAATTTCTAGTATTTTTCTATTGATGAATATACCTTGACAACATGTCTCTTTTAAAAGCTCGCTCAGGTCATTTATGAAAAGTGAAAAGATAATGGGACTGCATATCACCCTGATTAGTTCCAATGTTACAATTAAAGAAATTTGTGATACCCAGATTTGATTTTACTGCTGAGATATAATTTGAATAACTTAGTTATGAAAAAACTGTAGAGTTTGCCTCTAGTTCCTAAATTTCTCAAGAATTTAAAGAGTATTTCATGCTTTTTTTGTCAAATGCTTTACTGAAATCAATATAAATACAATATAGCCTACCCCCAGATTTTGACAAATATTTTTGAATAATAGATTGTAATGTAAAAATGTAATCAATAGTGGAATATCCTCTGTGGAATGCGGCTTGACCTTCATCTATCATGTTATTTTTCTCTGCCCATATATAGAGCCTATCACTTATGATACTGGACATATGAGACTCTCGCCACGTTTCTTTGGGGATACACCTGTATCAAATTTTAGATTAAATAGTTTACAAAGTATCGGAGTAACCTCTATAATTGTGTTTGTTTAGAATTCTGCACTTATTCCTTCAGAACCGGGACTTTAGCCTATATTTAGTTTCATAATGCTATTTACTATTTCATCCTCACTTATAGGTCTGTTTAGGTTATCTTCTACATTATTACTCAGGGTAATATCTTCACTCTGTGTGTAGGTTGCATCATACAACAATGATGAAAAGTAGTTTTCCAAAGAGTTTGGTGTTCAATCTTCAATATTAAAGTAGCTACATTAGGAAAAAAATCTGAGCTTCCAACTGCATAGTCAACTGTACTGACTCCACTGTTGGCAACATAGGTGAAAATCCCCTCTTAGTCATTGTGTAGTCCTCCATTAAATATATGTTTATCATTCGTTCTGCAAAGTTCAACAAGGGATTTGCCATGTTGATTGAATTTGCCATATCTTTGTTTTTTCTTGCTCGGTTAAAGGTATCGCCCTCATACATTGTGTCGCCAAAAATAAAACTTAGGTCATCTGATGGTGTATAATCCAAAAAACCTTTAGTTCGTGCATTGAAATCACCACTCAAAAAGAAATATGCATTTGGATAGTCGTTTTTTATTTGTTTCAAATTTTCATTTATCATTTAAATTCCATCTTTTTATGCCCCCGATAGGGAGGCATAATAAATTTGACTTGTCCGTCCGTCCGTCTGTCCGTCCGTCTGTCCGTCCGTCCGTCCGTCATTCCGTCCAAAAACTTTAACATTGGCCATAACTTCTAAATCAAAGCGGTGTCGGGGGCATTGTCATCTTACAGTGACAGCTCTTGTTCCTCAATGTTTTCATATATTTTGGACCCTTCAGGAGATATTTTGTGATATGTGAATATACAAAATGATGTCTTGAATTTTGCTTTGACTTTGAGAGTGTAAGAGAATAACAACACTGTCTTTAAATGTTTTATATATCTGCTCTACTAGGTTCATTTGTACTAGACTGTTCTTAATAAATAAGCTAACACCATCCACAGTTTCTAATCTGGTTCTTAACTGGATGCCTTACATTACCAAAATTAGTGTATCCTGGCAGAAAATCAGTGAAATCATTGTTACTTTTACTCCAAGTTTCAGATAGGCTTATAAAATCAAAGTAGATAAATATGCCTTTGAATCATCATTGTAAAGGTGCTTGTAGAGACCACAAATGTTCAACACAAGAATATCATATACTTTGTAATCAATAATTTCATTAGTTTCATTTAGCCTTGGCCTTTCTCCTATTTATCAGTCATTGACATATGATCTTCTTACCCTTTCTGTATAGTTCTGTTGAACACCATAACCACTGTCTTTAGCTTTTCTGTAGAACTTTCTCTGCATCTTTGTGCTTAGAAAACTTAGCGATAATAGTTTTAGAATCTTTTCGTCCACTTAGCCTATGAGCTCTTTCAATATCAATATAATCTCCTTCTGGCATTTCTAACTCGTTCTTGAATTCTCCTACTTTTTTCTCACTTTCTTCCCAATTTTCGTTGCCAATGCCAGGTATTCCTTTAAAGAGTAAATTGTTTATACGATTATGTGCTTCCAAATTGTCCAGTCTTCGGGTTAGGCTTAAACTTGATTGTCTCAGTTTTTTATTACTCTCCTTAAGTTGGCCGTTTTCTTTTTGCAGTTCATTTATAGTTTCATTAATTTTGTCTATTTTATCAATTACTCCAGATAGATTATTTTGTATTTTGGTATTTTGAGTACTCATGATTCATTTGTTTGAGGTATTAAAACATATCGTTACCTGAGCTTAATGGCGCGGTAGGATTTCCTGTATTACTTGCGTTAGTAGCATTACAAGCATTTTGACTATCGAAGAGCTGAAAAGTAAAGTATAACTCCGCTGCATAAATCTTAATCGCTCCACCTTACTGCTTTACTTTACCTGTTCGCGTTGTATCGGTATCAAGTATGTTCCGGTATTTCCATTATTTGGCCATTTTTATGTGCAGTAGGGGAGGTCATATTCCAGTAATTTCATTCACAAATTTTTTATGTGTGACCTCCCATAGACCATTTGGCAACAAAGGGCAAATTACCCACTCGGCAACCACGCAAACAAAACGTTCGCCCAATCTAAGGATTGCATATGATTTCGCATTTAAAAGATGTCTTTGCAGTATCAACAACTTATGCAGAAACATTGTTTCACGCTATTTTAAAATGTTTTGTTGTCAGACGGATACAATTCTTGTGAAAGAGTAATTTGAATCTTAGTAAGCACTATTTTTTTGAAAACCTATTAACATCTTACTTGATTGTTTTTACGTGGTAACACTGGTGAACGTTAACGTCCACCAAAAATAACTTCTGTCTTTATAATATCTTAACAGTTTTGGAACATTTTGTTTTTGTTATTTAATCATAAATCTATTTATTTATCTAATTATTGCGCAATCAAACTTCTGTTTATGGAGGTAAGAATAATTTCTGGTTTGTCAGAAAGCTCTTTTTTGACAGACAAATTCAAAATAACTTTTAATTTCAAAGCTCGTATTAAGGTAGTGGACAAGTAATAGTTCCGCAACATTTTGGACCTTATGATCTTTCACAGTGTTAACCGAGGTTTCCTAATGAAAATCATTAGGAAACCTCGGTTTACACTGTTAAAGGTCATGACTTCATAAACGCTGCGGAAATATGACGGGTCCACTACCTTAAATGAGCAATCGCGTCTATAATTTCGCAGATTAACTCCAAAAATGATGCCCGCAACATTTTTCTGCCCTACATAAGACTTCCATAGACAGTATAGATTAAGACCAGCCCTTTGTTCAGAATGACAAAACAATGCAAACAGTTGGCCAGATATATTCCGCTTGTGCATGTGCAAAGCGGGATGTAATTGGAAAACTGTTTTGCGATCCTGAACGCAGGGCAGCTTGCACAGACATGGGATCTGCCTTGCGTTCAGGATGAAAACGTTAGCGAAGCGCTTCCGAAATGATACCTCGCTTTGCACGTATGTGCACGTGCAAAACGGGATATCATCTAAAAGCGCTTGCGAAGCGCTTTTACATCCTGAACACAGGGCTGATCCTTGTACACACTCCCTGCTTTCTACATAATGGTTGAGGGAAAGACTGGTTGAAATTAAACTTGAACAAAAAATTGATGTCAACAGGACAATGATCAAGTTATCAATGTCGTCCCTATAGCTGAACTGGCCGAAGGCTAGCGGCCTGTTGTCATTGCGATGTGTCCGTCGTGCGTCCGTCCGTGCGTTAACTTTTCTTTAAACATCTTCTCCTCCTCTGACGTAACTCGACAGAAATATTTCTTGGGTGACCCTCTTCTCTTGTGGTTCTAGAAATTTTGATTGACCCCAAAAAGGGGCCAGGCGTAATAGGGCTTATTTTCACCTCATATCTTTTCTCCGAAATCATTGGACCAATTGCAGCCAAACTTTGCAAGAAAATGTTCCTTCGGAAAATTTCCTCCTATCAGAATTTTGATTTAGCAATACATGGATGTGGCCTGACGGGGCTAATGTTCACAAAAATGATTGTCACTTTTCCATGCTAAATATAGTATTATTTCATTGTTTAAGATCCTTCAAGACATAGCTATATCTAAAAGAATTTCTTTCATAACTGACGGAGTTCTCATTGATAGATATTTGAAAGCCAGTGGAGAGATAAAGGCCCTTTTGAGCATCTTGTTTTAATTAAAATTCAGACATTTCAGAACTATATGTTTGTCTATTCACACCATGAAAGATTAAATGGATTCTTGTTTTCTTATATTCGTTTGTGGGACAATATTTTTGTACTATGCGTGAATATCAACGGTTTATATACGCAATCAAATGCCATGGTTACCTGAAGTGTCATTACAAGCATTCGAGGCACATCTGCAATGTACAAGGGTTTGAGACAATGAGGATAAATTCCAAATGCAACAATAGATTACATAATGTCTTTAATATTTTTTCGGATGTTTATCGAGAAGTAATGATAGACTATCACTTGATAAACTCACCTCCCTACCAGAAATAATAACAAAACGTAAAAAACCGCTTTCATTCATCTGACGTCACCTAAGCGGAGCCCAAAAAGTGATGTCACTATGAACGTTGCATAGCAAGATTTGCCCTAAAATTTTCAAATTCTATCTTATTTTACCCTTAAAAAACTAAAATTCAAGTAAGATCTATCACGAGTGGAAATATAGCTTTTGTCGTTCACGAGATTAAATATAAATCTATCTTACCCTGAAACTCTTTTCTATATATGATATAATATTGATTTTTTCCCTCTTCGCACTGGCAAACTTTTATTAAGTGTTTTCTCACCTCGATAAGTTTGAGGTAAATTTTGTAATTATATTTTATACAATGGCATTACTTCAGCGCATGGCAACGATTTTTAGGGCATTTTCTAGCAAGAAAATGTTGTGAGTATAATTCAAATATAAACTTGCTTCAAACAAGAGCCCAGGAGACGGATTATCCTCCCCGAATAAAGCATTGTCAAAAAAAAAGTATACAGTCAATTGAAAAAGTTTACTGTTGACTGCTTCTATAGGTTTTTGGATTTGCTACTTCTTGTCATTTTCTGCATAGTACTGAAATACGAGATACAGAGATCTGACATAAAGGTAACAAATATTAAGCCCCCTTTTTCCATGACATTTTTGTATGAAATAGTTAATGGTCAAGGGCATCTGACTATACTCAAATATGAAATTTCACCAAATTCTGAACATAAGACCAGTACAAATGAAAAAAAAGATAACAAATATTTAGCGCCCCCCCTTTCCATGATATATTTTTTTACGGAAATTTCAAATTGTTAATTGTAAAGGGCATTTAATTTGCTACTCAAATATGAAATTTCAGTAAATTCTGACCATTAGACTAGGAGAAACAAGATAAAATTTGCATTTTACCATAAGTCCCCTTTTCCCGTGACGATGTCACAAAACTAAAAACCGGGAAAGACACATCAGCATTGTATCATAGGCAGTTCACATGGCAAGTTTCATTTGATAAGGCCATTGCGGACGGACGGACATACGGACAGACGAAGTCCCGACTTGACGCTCTCCCTCCGGGGAGCATAATAAAAATTTCACAGCTCTTTTTTACCGAATATAAAGCACGATTCGGGTTTGTACAAATCGAAACCAATTACCATAAAAGTTGAATTTAAACTTCGCGCAACACTCTCTGCGACAAGAATTGACGTCGATATGGTTTTTGAGATACGCTAACTTGTTAGAAACTCAAAATCAACTTTCAAGAATTCAATTGTACTTTTATAGCTTCTGTATTAAAGGATAGCGTTCTCAAAGTACAATTTACGATATGAATTCATTATGTCATTTGATTAATTTTAGCGTTATCTCTTTGCCTTTTCTAGAATTGTTGGAAAGTTGGATTTATTTTTAATGCGTTGTAGATAAAATTAAATCGGCAGATTTAAAGATAAGTTTTTTGCATTCCATTTATAGCAATTATAATTTCAATTCCTACTTCTGACGATGTTCGTTCCAGCTGCACCGGGTTACCGTGTCATATGTTTGTCATATATCGTGTTTGTTTTATGAAAGAAGAGTGGACATAAGATGGTATACATAAAAAGAAATTGTTGCTTTCATTAAAATATGTCTCAAAAATTTCCGAACAATTCTTGCCTATATATTTCCGAGCAATATCTGGGTTTTAGATTGAAAAAAATGGTACTTAAACAGACTTCATACAACGTTCAAAATGGACGATTTTGAAATACTATCACAAAATGAAAGTTTTTCCTCCGAATATTAGGTCTGTTGGTTTTGAAAGGACGACACCTAAATATGGGCTTTGTTGGGCTCTGTTTTACATAATTATTATCCTGTCGATTCTCCAAAGGTTCTACGTAAAGAACCAATTGATATTCCATACTGCCAAACGTTCAAGATTTAACCGTTCGCAAAACATTTAGGAAACGGTACCCATCTTGGCACGTACATGCACATGCACGCTTACAAAGCAAAGAATATTTTACGAATATTTTACAACATACATTCGTTTACGCTTGGCAACTACTATTTCTTGTACCGTACCCTCAACCATTATGTAGCAATCGATAGTCCATACTGTCATACATTCTAGATTAAACCGTTCGCATAACGTTAAGGAAACTGTACATTTGCACGTACATAAACATACACGTTTACAAAACGGGAAATATCATACAAAATGCTTTGAAACATTTTATCTTCGTTTACGTTTGGCCAATTTACTGTTTCTTGCATAGGTAAACGGTGGCTGATCAAACCTTAACGACAAAATTAGATCTATTTGGCTTCAATAATGAATTTACTGAAACATCTCAGCATATCCTAGAATCAACCTAAACTGTAAAAAATCATAGTGTTAAGACTTGGCTATTAATAAATGTATTCGATGAAGTCTGTTCTGACGTTTTTTTGACACTTTTATTAGATAAAACCCGAAAAAAAAAGGTTTCAGTGTACGCCATAACCGACTCATTAGTCATATAATGAGGCTAACCTTTGAATGCAAGCTTTTCAGCTCGTAATTAATATAATTCAGATCCATCAAAACTTACTAGTCCATCTCGTACCTGAAACCTTCCAACGGTAGTTAAACCTCAGTTCAAGTGCAATAATTCGATTGATTTTCAACTACCTCGGCACAATCTTAAAAAGTGGTTGACACAAGTGAGAAATGGGAACTGTTACAATCAGTTGGGACGGCCGATGTCTTTACAGCAAAATCGCTGTTACTGGTCGTTTTTCCATACATCTTGACGGCAAAAATACATTTATTTGTCATAAGCTAACCACGTAAATTCAAGGATGTAATCTGGCTTAACAAAACAGTTGCTGGTCGTTTTCCGTACATCTTGGCGGCAAAAATACATGCCATTAATTGACCACATAAATTCACAGTTAAACAAAACAGGATCCAATGGACTGAGTCATTACAACCTTATGAACTTTTTATTAAAGCTTTGGAGTTTGCTTTAGGTATAGACTATTTCTTCCAATACAAAACTTATTTTACATGAATTAAGAGCTATTCCATGGTCAAAGATAAGGAAATTATTGGCTTTAATTTACTCTTTGGATCTCAACTTCTCAACTTCAGGAAAGAATTGAAGACTGTTTTATTTTCTGAAGTTGATCAAAAGAAGGCCCTTAGGACTCTTATCAGATGGTTTTAAGGGTCACAGCTACTTATTTGTGAGTCACAGACTAGCAAAACCTGCGTCCCTTAAACACCGTGAATAATATATACAGATGTATAGTGTAACATAATCGAGGTGTTAAATAATTTCGTCACATATTCCGATTGAAATTGCGACTATCCAATAGCCTGCTGCTAATTGACGTAAGTTGTCACCCTTATGCTTAGTTTGAGTGAGTGTTCGAAATAGAGCTCTGGGTGAATGTTTTAATCGGAATAAATGCCAATTCCACGATGTTCTTAACTGTATACCCTCATCGCAATATCAACATTGATAATGGAACTATGCGCGTCGTAATTTAGAAAAAATGAATACAGCTAACAACACCGTGAAATTGACAATGTGAATGATTTTGGAATGAAATTGAAAGAGTGCGATGAGTGTGTTTTGATTTGAAATATATGGAGGTAACCCAATATTGCTATTTTATTACCTCCCTTTAATAAATATTCTTGCAAATTCTATAAATAACTTAATATATCTTTATGAAATAAATCAGAAATTTACAATTTCAATTACGTAAGCGAAGTCGCGATTGTTTCCTATCTATATTTTTTATGAATGTACACATGTAGTTGTTGATCTGATCTTTTTTGGTGAATTTGGAGCGTTTTCAAATGGTCTGAGTGAGTGATTGGAATGAATAAAAGCAGTGCTGAGTGAGTGATTTGGTATGGTTTTGATTGCGATGATTGACAATATTACCCTGTTATTAACTGGATTACTGTTTGGCCTTAAAAGTGTGCTTAATTGTGTTCCCGTATGTCTTGAAGACTGTCCCATTGAATCATCCGCTATTTGACATGGTTTAATCAGAACAGGAAGAGTATTCATTACATCGAATCATAAAATCCATTTTGTTTATATGCGAGTATATTGTTTGAGTCTAAATGTTTCTTTATTCGTTTATTCAAAAGTCCTGTGTATAATTTATTCACTAATGAAAGCCGGCTGATACCTCGGTAGTTGCGCGGTGTACGATGATCGGATTGGCGATCCTTAAGATCGGGCAAATGGTTGCTTAACGCCATATAGAAGGGAGAAATCAGGTGTCTAGCAGCAGCTGGAAGAGATCCTTTAATCACCGAATGGAATTTTAGGAAAGTATGATATATTGTCAATACCGGGTGCTGACTTTGATTTTACGCTCATCACCAGCTGTTGTATTTTGACATCATATAGGGGGTCTAACATGTTTAACTCTAACATCAGTTTGTCCCTTTTACATTGTTCATAGTGTATTTCTTCAAAATCATTCTCATTCACTGTTTTGTATAGATTATGCAAGTCATAATTCCACTTATCAAATACAATATTTTCATCCGATAAGGTCTTGCCATTTTCATTTATAACTTCCATTGGTATATTTTGTATTTCGCGTTTCGGAACAAGGGTCTTGATCTCATTCCAAAATTCAGTAGGGTAATTTGTTGATATGGTTTTGCTTTCATTTGCTTACGAGAGTCTATATGCTAGTTCTGTTTGACGCAGATATGTGTCAAACTTTTGCCGCTTGTCTATCAAAACGTACCTTTTGACCGTACGGGCTCTCGTAGGCCCTTAAACCGTTAGAACTCGCGCTCTGCTATGCACATTTCCTACCATAGATTTGATAAAGTTTTAATTCCAATATGGTTTGGATGATCGGTTCTGCTTTCTACTACGATTCGAACCAACGTTATAAGGCAAACAGTTGTTTAGTTCATTGTCTATAATGGTATAAAACTCGGTGTTGAGACTGTCGATCCTATCCTGTGTTTCCATGGACCCTTCGATTTTAGTGATTAACTTAGAAATAGCAGCGCGTGATAAATCACTGGAAATAAAATCTGCTGGTTATATTTGCGGGTTGGAGGGGCATAATCAGTATTACTACTCGCGTTGGTATCTGTCGAGTTGCCTTCCTTAACATTATACTAATACGCTCTTGTCAGACACGCGTGATCGTTCACCAAGTAGACCGTGAAGATCAGATTACTCAATAATAGACGATGCCGTTTCACTTTAAATGAGCTACATTGTTTGAAAAAACCATGGGGGACACATATATAGTTTACAACAGACGATCCCTTATTTGAGATGCACGTATAATTGTCGTTCTCGTTTCGGCCATTTAAAGCTGCTCTTTCACAGATTGGGAAAATGTATTTTTTCTTAATTTTTCGTACAATCAATCGGAAGTAACGACCTCATCATGTTGAATCCTTTAAAATAACAATATTCAATCTGGTAATGCATAGAAAGAAAGACCAATATTCCTGAATTAAGCGAAAATCATTCTGAAAAAATAAAGTTACTACTAACGCTTAAAAAAATATTCTTCAATTTCGATTTAGGCAAGTGCATTCCGCATGTTTGTCTTATTCAATCAAAGACTTAGGTAAAAGTATTTGACAGCTGTAATCATCATATCAATACAAGCAAAAATGAAAGATAATTCACGGAAATAACGATTTTGTAATTTATAGAATAGAAATAAATGGACTGGGTCCCTTACTGATCTTGCCGCTTCGAAAAAATAAGTTAGAAATTATTGAAATATGTTGCTTTAGTGCCAACGCCCTGGGACCATCCTTAATAGTCTAAAAATACACACATTTTCAAATCTTAGAACAAGTTTTGTATTGTTCTATTAAAACCTGTGAAAGAGCAGCTTAGTTTATTCTAATTTATTTTAGTTCGATTGCGACGAAAGCTCAAGCCTATAGAATCGCTCTCGAACACTCAATCCTGATGTTTTCACGTCCCCGAGAGAGAGGCAGTGGTTTGTACCAACTGCTACCTATTTTTGACAGCTGGGTGAACTGGGGCTGGCTATTAAGTGTTTTGCCCATAGACACACACCGTCGACAGTGGGGCTCGAACCACGGACCTCCAGGTCACGGGTCGAGTACACTTACCACTAGGCCACCGAGGCAGCTTTAAAACGCAGAATTTGATATCTAAAAGAAATTCTTTAAAATCTCTCCCATGCCTATTGCTGGTAGTTTCGAGCGGTATCCTTGAAGGGATGGTGTCAATATCACATTCTCTAGAAACAAGAATACAGTCGACTTCGAAAAAGTACAAACAATATCAGTGTGAAATAAGCCAGTGTCTATTACTTATTATTTTTCAGGTGTTTTCGATATAAAATGTCAAATTAATGATTCGTCACTTATCACAATTGTGTCAAACACCGACATAATTGCATTATGTATTGTGCTTTGTTTATGACGATGAGCATTTCTTTTCAAGTCTAAATCAATAAAAGTAAGGTTCATGTAAAGTGTTTTAGAACCATTTTAAGGGAACATCATTTGCCACAGAACAGCAGTATATCCAGGTATACAATATATAATATAACACAATGAAGCTATTTATGAGCACAAGCAGTTATGAAACGTAAGACTGCCATACCTCTAGAGGTATAGCCAAAATATTGTGGAAAAAGATCATTTTGAACAGAACAAGCAACTGCATGACTGTTGTATAAAGTTGGCTCATATTTTAACAAAGTACAGTCTAAGTACCAACCAGGTACTACTAAAACTGTTGGTTTAAAACTCGGGCAATAAACGTACATGTAGTTATGCAAGCAATTTATTTTGACTTATTTTATAGAAAATATATATGTAAGGTATGGTGTGTTATTACAACATAAATGGACATTAATAGTTTATTTTAGTTTATTTTTATTTACCTGTAAGGTTGATAAGCAATATACATATATATATACTCTTGTTGAAATAGAAATTGACATATATATATATATTCAACAAGAGTGCCATCGTCACAAAATACGCATTATTGAACTATAAAATCCTTACTTCATGCTCATCTTCCAATTTCGGTTATAACATCCACAAATTTTCATTTAGATCCAGCCAGAAACTTAAGAAGAGTTGCATTCAAAAGGCTGCAATTTCAATAAGCCCCAGAGACTAAATTTTAAGGGGGCATAACTGAGGCAATAAGCCCCAGAGACTAAGTTTTTAAGGGGCATAACTCAGGCAAAAATCAACGAACCATAAAATCATTCCTTCATGCACATCTTCCCATTGAGGTGATAACATTGACCAAGTTTCAAGAAGATCCAGCCAGAAACTTAGGAGGAGTTGCTTTGACAAGAAAAGTGGACCCAGAGACTAAGTTTTTAAGGGGCATAACTCAGGCAAAAATCAACGAACCATAAAATCATTCCTTCATGCACATCTACCAATTGAGGTGATTACATTGACCAAGATTCAAGAAGATCCAGCCAGAAACTTAGGAGGAGTTGCGTTGACAAGAAAAGTGAACCTAGAGACTAAGTTATCAAGGGGCATAACTCAGGCAAAAATCAACGAACCGTAAAATCCTTCCTTCATGCACATCTACCAATTCAGGTGATAACATTGACCAAGTTTCAAGAAGATCCAGCCAGTTGCGTTGACAAGAAAAGTGGACGGACGTACGGACGGACGGATGGACGGACAGACGGAGAAGATGACGCCAATATACGTCCGCCTCCGGCGGCGTTTAAAAAGGATAAATATATTATACATGTAATCTATGTTCATTGTTTATGTTCAATTAGTGTTATCCTGTGACAAAACAGAGTTTTCTCCAGATTACTCGTAAACTGTTTTTTTTTTTTTTTTTTTCACTATAAAATGCAAACGCATACATGCTTTTTTGTTTCGTTTTTTGTCGCGCAAATAAAACGACGCGTAATGTCTAGAATTACAAACACACATTTGTTTCTACAAATAGACTGCCTGATATAAATATATGTTATAAGGTAGGTGATGTTAGCTTAACACTTGTTTCATTGCACGATAAAAAGCATAACCTGTACTCACACTCGCCTATTTCCCTTCGTCATTATCATTTATGGTATATTTCTTTGAATTCCATCAATAAAAACAAAATATATCATTATTCTTTATATCATAGTAATTATTGATCATTTTTAACGGCTATTTGATTATTTATGTTAATTGCGCAATCTAAATTCTGTTTTGGAGGTAGGAATAATTTCTGACCAATCAGAAAGCTCGTTTACGACAGACGAATTCAAAATTGCTTTTCGTATAAAGCTCGTATTAGATGAGCAATTGCGTTTATACTTTCGCAAATTAATTCATATAATGCTGCCCACAACATCTACACAAAACTTTGGCAGTGAGTATAGATAAAGATCATCCCTGCGTTTTGGATGACAAAACGGTGCTCTTGCAAATCAGCTATACCCCGCTTTACATGTGTACTTGCGTGCAAAGCAGGATATATTTGGAAAACTGTTTGCACCGTTTTGTCATCTTGAACGAAGGACAGCTTGCACAGATGTGAAATCTGATATTTGTTTACACTGCCTGCTAGCTACAGAATGGTTGAGGGTAAGGCTCGTTGAAATAAAACTTAAACATTATTTGATGTCAACAGGATGATGGTGAAAAAATGCTTAGTGAAGTTCTCAGTGTCGTCCTTTTAGCTCTAACGGCCTTTAAGGCGATCAAGCTTTTGTCATGGCGGTGTGTCCGTCGTGCGCAAACTTTTCTTTAAACATCTTCTCCTCTTAAACCGATTGATGGATATTTTCGAAATTTGGCAGAAATGTTTCTTGGGCAACCCTCTTCTCAAGTTTTTCCAGATATTTGGATTGACCCCCGAAAAACGAGTGGCGTAGTAGGGCTTATTTGCACATAAAAAATGTTTTCCTCCCAAAACATTGGACAAATTTCAACCAAACTTGGCAGGGTAAATCTCCTCCTAACAGAAATTTGATTGACCGATATATGGGTGTTGCCAGAGGGGGTTAATGTTCACAAAAATTATTGTCACATTCTCATGCTATGTATAGTCTTGTTTCGATGTAAATAACATATCTTTATCTAAAAAAAGGAGCTTTTCCTATTTAGAATCAATACTAATATATATTTTTTTGGAAAACGGCTTTCCATATAAGGGTTGGACTACACTAAAATCGTTTTTCCTCTCTGTCTTCTGGCCTCTTCACAAATTCCGTAGCAAACTTTCATAACAGACAGAGTTTCTCATTGATAGATATTTGAAAGCCAGTGGAGAGATAAAGGCCCTTTAGAGCATCTTGCTTTAATTAGTATTCATACATTTCAGAACTATAGGTTTGTCTATTTACACTATAAAACATTTAATGGATTCCTGTTTTCTTCTAATAGAATGAGGGACAATATTTGTGTACTACGTGTGAATATCAACTGTTATCAACTCAATGCGGGGAATCACGTGACCACCATTGATGTTGAACATGAAAAAATGGCGACATTTTCACCGCTTCGCCGGCAAATTTCTGACTTCAACGAGGTATGTTATCACTATACGTAATTTGTCAGCCAAGACACATATCCTATCATATGCGGAACTGTCAAAGGTTTCAATAGATACCCAATACTTCCCTGTGTGTTCGCTGTATTAGGAGAACACTTAAAGAACATTTTCGAATTTACGAAAATTTTGGCCTTGTGTTAAGCACGTCGCATCATAATTACAGCTGTATCTCTTACACAGAAAACTTTATGACATGTGGCAAATATCTAGAACCTTTTAGATCGACCTAGTTTTATCAAAGTCTGTTTAAAATGCCCGTGTTGTCTTTATTCAGTGTTTTCGTGAAAACGATGTTAAACACGCGTGGTGTCAGACACGCCGAATACGCTTCATGTGATGTTAAACACTCAATTTAACAATAGAAATGAAACAGAAATTTCTCTGGATTTTGCTTTTGAGCGTTTAAACGATAGTTTAAGGTGTCCACTTCAGCTTTCATAATTTGCAACACCATGAGATTTATTTACTAGCCAATGAGTGAGTTCTTTTATTACACTAAGGAGAAAAGTACCTCTTCGAAGATATTTTCTCAGACACCACATGCTGTCATTTTTCCGATGTTCATAGTTCCCTTTCATTGAGAGTCTTACTCTTGTTACTTACTTATCTTAACACTTTTCTGAAAAAAGTACTATAAAAAGGACCGCAAGATTTTGTTTTGGTTTGTTTATAGGTATAAAAATCGTCGAGCTTTATTGCTATGGCGTTGTGCCTGTTTATTCTTTTGAACTTAATCAAGTAGAATCTCTTCTTAAACCGTCGCTCCAATTTAATTTGTGGGCATAGCAAATAAGAGCGAATATTCTCTTTGAATAAAGACATTGAAATCCGCTGAACCTTTCCTAATCAATATTAACACGAATGGTAATTAGATGGCTTTATGATAATAAACAAATAATATATATTTTTTTATTTAAAAAAACAAAGAAAAAAACTTAGCATCTCGCTCAAAACCACTCGGCAAGTTTCAACAAATGTTGACCTTTTTCAATACTATGTTTTGTTTAACTTTCACCATTTTTCAATTAAAAGAAAAAAATGTAATCATTGGATCTATTCATTTTTGAGGGAGATAGATACACAAAACCAAGAAGAGCGATAGTGCCCATTTTAGGTCTTTTATTGATTTGCCTCTAATATCAGTCCCATTTATTTCAGAATATCACACAAGGTCCAGATGACGTCTGTGGAGTAATGTGAATGGTCATGTCGGGACGTTTCGTTATTGAAACCAAAGATGTTTTCCCAGTATTGAAAGTCTGACCCTCAACAGGTAAAATAATTCTGTCCGTTGCGATTTAAGGATTATACGGACATTTTTTCACACGGATTTCCTCAGGATAGGAAGTTGAGGAATACCACTGTAATAATTTTTTTGTTGGTTACAATTTCGGTAATCCGCATGCTGAACAGCCAAAGCCCTAAAAAATATTAAAGCGCTACGGGGCATAGTACATGGTTTCAATGAAATCTGTACCGTTCTCGTCGGTTTTTACTGTCAAAAGTTGTTTTTATTTTTTATCCATTACTATATTTAACGGCTATATATTTACATTATATTTACATCATATTTACAAGAAATATATTTGAGAAATTATTTCAAGCACATACTAAGTTACTTTTTTAATTCACCAAGTCCACGTCATTTAACGTTGAATTTCAGTGGCCTTAAAACTAGAGTGATAGGATTATAGAACGTCATGTGAACCATAATTTCCAATCTTTTACATTCCAATTGCTATTCCAAAGCCAAAATATCTTTAACATTCCAGATGCAGTTAACATGAAGCAAAAAAGCGTTTCAAGAATACAGCTTCGAACAAGAGTTTGCGATTAGGCTGTGGTCCATGTACACACCGGAAAAGCCACAGATACGGGTCAATGTCCATTGTGATTTTTTAGATTAAAATAGACGCATATCATATTAGACCAGGTGTCATCTCACCAAAGAACGCGAGTCTACGTATTACAGGTGTTACACCACATGAAACAAGCAGATAGGATAAAATTGATTTCGGAAAAAAACAAATATACTCAAAAGAAAAAGTTTAGTCAGTATTTTCGAAAACGCCATAAACTTTTACACCCCAAAATATCAGCTTTAATTTGTTTTTCTTTGATATTTTAATCGATGACCTTCATGTTTTCATTAAAATTGCTACACACAAACTACGTGTTTTGCGTAAACATGTGCATTTCCGGTTTTATGTGGTGCACGTGCCTTGGTTTATCCATATGTTTATTTTACCATATGATTTCATAAATCGGAAGGGTTTTGTACAGAATAGAGAATTCAGCAATAAAAATCAAGGTAGCTGCCATGGGCATGTCGACGTCCAGGGATGACGTTAAAGGACAGAAATATAGCGCCTGGTCTACTCGAAGCTGATGTACGTGTTGCTGTCGTACCATGTTTTGATAATTGTGAACGAACAATTTATCGTCTGCAAGCACGCTTCAGGCAGACAAGGAATGAAAGTGACAGACCAAGGTCAGGTAGAACAAGGAAAACGACGCCAAGGGAGGACAGGTTCATAGTGACGTTCTCACGACGTCACCACTTTATGCCGGCTCCAAGAATCGCTGAAGGCGTGCGACATGCAACAGGGACCAGGATTTCTATGGACACTGTGAGAAATCGGCTACATTCTGCCAGACTTCATTTTCGAAGCCCCTTCAAAGGTATCGTATTAACGCACCGTCATCACACGGCGTGACTACACTGGGCACGTCAACATATTCGTTGGCCAAGACAGCGATTGAACAGAATTGTTTTTACTGAAGAATCCAAGTTCAACTTTTGTGGAGCTGATGGACGAGTTCGGGTTTGGCGTCGAAGAGGCGAACAGTTCGACCCTGCAAACGTTATGGAGTATGATTGTTATGGGGGTGGATCTGTTATGCTGTGGGGTGGTATGAGTTACAGAGGTCTAACAGAACTTTAAACAATTCGTGGAAATCTGAATGCAGTCAGATACTGTCATGAGATCATCCTCCCTGCAATTGTTCCATATGTTAGGAACGGCAATGCTGACGTATTACAACAGGATAATGCTCACTGTCACGCTGCTGGGTACACACGAACCTTTTGACAACTCACAATATCCCTTTTCTAGAATGGCTATCAAAATCCCAAGACATTTCCCCGATTTAGCACTTGTGGGACTACATCGGGTGTAAGGTACGCCAACGTGCTAACGTCACTGATGTTAACGACTTGGAACGTGCTTTACTTCATGAAAGGACAAGACTTCCCCTACAGTTCATCAGACGGCTTATTAACAGCATGAGGTGTCGTTGTTTGGCCGTGGTTCGATCCAGAGGGGGGCATACAAGATACTGATAAGTCTGTTAAATTTGAGAAATACATCTCTTGTATTTAATTAGTCTTAGAAGTTTTTTTTTTATTTTTGAATATGTACGATTACAAAAATGTTTGAAATTAAATGAATTTAAAGGTTAGTCTACTTTGTTGTAATTGGCCGCTGAATAAATAACTCCATCTTTGAAAATTACTGACTTAACTTTTTCATCTCAGTATATATTGAAGAAAAACTATATATACTTACTTTCTCTATATTACTTTATGCAGTTTCGGTATAAAAAATCAACTTTGTCCGTTTTCTTTTTAGTTTTTTATTAGTCATCATTTCCATGTACATGCAATCATATAGAATAAATATAAAATATATCAATGTAAAAGGACTCATATTTTTATTCGCGTCACCATCAAAGGTCTTGCATAAAATAACCCTAATCAGCTTAGGACAACAAAAGTTTCTTAACAGATCTTTATTTGATAATCTTAGATATCAGTTCAGAACCAGGTATATTTAGCCAAGATGGCCCAAATATGGAATAACCCATATTTTGCACCAAAAGAGTAATTATCCCATTATGTTCAAACCTTGGTAATTGTAACCGCGGGAAAAAGTGGTATGGCCAGAGGAAAGGAAGTACTGAACTAAAAACTTTAAAAAAGTGTGAAATAACGGTCCTTTGATTCACACTTGATTGCCTTTGTACTGATATGGTGTGATACACTTCACTAGAACAATTTTTCTACCTATCTATTGTTATTGATTTTTACATTATTATGATAGGTTTTTTTCGGTTTCGAATGCACTTTACTTCGCACGATGAAATGTAAGGATGATATAAATGACAGTAATTTGCGTATCTTTATTCCTTTAGTATTGCCAAAGTGACAACAATAAATTCATTTATGTTAAACCGGTCTAAAGTCTGCTTACAAACATGAAAATATCGTGCTTTAACTCTACAGTTTATATTGCTCGGGCGACCATGTCTATTAAGCCACCAATCTTATTAAACGACCATTATGAAAACCCTTCACCGTTAACCAAAACTCTGAAAAGGGATATTTTATTCGAAACATTGTTTATCATTGAATCTTATGTTGTTTGAACCCATTAGAATCGTCTCATTAAGACGATTCTAATTGGTTCGAACATCATAGAATTCATTAAGACTTAGGCGGTAATCTATATGTTATGTCAGGAATACTTGTCTTTTTCTGTAACGAAATATTGTATTAAGCAACCATTCCCATAGGCGATCGCTTTTTGATGGTCCCCTTAGTAGTCGCTTAACACAAGTTTTACTGTAATTGGATACCTTTTCATAAATTTGATGACTTGTTTAATTATCGTTAATTATGTTTATATTTGTCATGTTTGAATATAACTAAAAAATAATGTTGGAAATGCGAACAAAATTTGTCTTTGAGGACTGTGCAGTCTGCCAGGATTCCACAAAGTATTTTTAATTGATAAGAAAAAATACCAAAGTAATTAGTTGGTAAGCAACTGCACATAAAAAAGCAATCAATAACATTTAAAAAAAGTATATGTTCGCTTCCTGATAATTTGTTTGGCAACACTGAATTTACCTACGAGACAACCTTTCCCATTCACAGTCCCTTAAATTTAAGTTTCTGTGTTTAAATACATTAAAACCTTTAAATCATTTCGTGAAAAAAAGAAGAAAATGCATGACTAAAATCTGAATTTTTCACATTACGAATAAACACATACGATGGTTTCACTTTACATTATACTCACGTTTCATTGTTGTCCACAACCTCTTTCAATTTGATCAAGTATAAAGAAGTTGTAAAAAGAATAAGGTTGAAACCTAAGGCAACTTCATGTTGTGAATAAAACATAATGCATAGGAAAATCAAAAGACCAATCTTATCACCAATTTTGCACAGAAGGCAACATTGATGTTAAAGTTATACCAAAGGTTGACATAAAGTTATAAGGTTATTTGTATGACTTCCATTCTAATATGCTGCAGTTTCTCCCCCCATCATACGTGCACAAACTTTGTCACATGGCACTTTGTCTTGGGATTGAATTTGATAAGCAGCACCCTCTGATTCGTCGATGAACGATGAAAGCGTCTTAACTTAGTCTGGAGGAAGGTGTTGTTTTGAGTTTTAGTTGCTTACCAACAGCAGGATTAAACTTGTATATCGTGTTTCACGTTTGCAGAATTAGACTCCTCTTCATAACGAAACTTCAATTCAGATTCTGAAGAGAACTGAAATGGTCAGCAACGAGTTTTAATATTTGATGAAGAAAACTTAGCATGTAGAGTCTTTGCATCTTTGACATAGCCTATTTCTTATCAATTGAAAAAATGATTGAAATAAATCATCACTTTTGTGTATACCGAAAGGTAGCACAGTACAACAGTATCGATGAATTTGTCTATCCAAAAAAAAAAAAAAATAAATAAATAAAAAACACGTCTTTATCACCGCGTTGATGTGTCTATGAATGAAGCCTGATATGGAGAGTTATATGTTAAAGGGAAAATCAGAGGCCGGAGCTCGAGGAAGTTGATCTCTTTTTCCCTTCTTGTTGATATCAAAATTTGTTAGAGTGACCCAGCTGAAGATACTTTGATATGTGTTTGTATCCGTTGAAGCTGTTCTTTTGCGTCAAAGAATTTCTGAAATTAAAAAATGGCAAGTATTTATCGTGCTTACATATTCATTGACAAAAGTACAATTTTTGGAAATTTCTGAGAATTGGTTGAAATTAAAATACCCATAATCGGCCCTGAAATACAATTTCTTATTTATGAAAGGCTAGTTCTAGTCTTTCATGATGTTTTTTTTTGTGATCTAGCTGTGTCCGACTTCTGTTGTCAGTCGTGCGTAGAGTATCAACAAATTGTGTGCAATCGAAAGACACCATTTTTACCCAAATGTCTTGAAACTTGTTCAGAGCCTTTGCCTCTATCAAATATCGGTCGAATTTGAATTTGGGTAAATTGGCGTCAAAAATAAGGCCAAGGGGTTAAATCTTAGACAAACCTTATGTGCACTCTAGAGGCCGCGTTTTTTGCTCAAATGTCTTGAAACTTGGTCAGAATGTACTTTTTATATGACATCTTGGGTGAGTTTGAAATTGGGTCGAGTTGGGTCAACGGGTCAAATCAATGTAAATATTGTTTGTACTGTACAGGCCTCATTCTTGGCTCCAATATCTTGAAACTTGGTCAGGATGTATTTCTACATGACACCTTGGGTGAGTTTGAAATTGGGTCGAGTGAGCAAAATAACCAGGTCATGCAAGGGGATCTTGGAAAAATTTTGTGTGCACGGTAGAGGCCACATTTTTGGCTCAAATGACTTTAAATCAAATTCTGACAAAACGTTTCCTGCATTACATCTTGGCTCAATAAAAAAACGTTTGAAGGAAGGTAAAAACTAAAAAAAAATATGTTAATTTTCGAATAGGGAGAACAATCAAGGTGATTGGATTGTCGAAATTGTCTGTAGGATAAGTGACATTTTGCAACCTAAGTAAAATATGCCTCAGGTGAGCACTTTAGGACTTAATGCCCTCTTGTTTATAAATTGCAATATTTGTGTAAATTTGTTGATTGAATAGTAAATAAATCCGATACCTTATAATTCTTTGGGGCGATTGTCCTTCCCCTCTGAGATGCCATCGTCGTCCTCATCTACATGATTGTAGACACTGTCTGTTTTTGTTTTAATGGGAGCATCCTTTGAAATAGAAAAATAACTATTCTATCAAAAAGACCAAGGAGGAGGGTAATAATTTAATTATTAGTATTTTAATGGTTTCGATTATTTAGGAGATAGCGTTAAGAAAAGCTTTTGATGATTCCTGAATAAAAACTCTTTGTCTGTCAAAACCCAAAGATCTCAGTGTTCCTCGGGAACTATCAACTTACCCGTGTTTAACATCATGCACACGGACATTAAGCGTGTCTGACACCTCGTGTGTTTAAAATCATTTTCGTGAACACCTTTAAACAAGATATAACCGGCCTTCTAGATAGGCTATAATGGAATGTTATCGACACAACTTGTTCAAGAAGTATAAGAAATGAACATAAAGATCGATGTTGGCGAAATAACGCTGCATTTATGATGCGACGTGCTTAACACACAACCAGAATTTTCCTAAATGCGAAAATATTCTTTAAGTGTTCTCCTAATACACCGAAGACACAGGGGAGAATGGGGTATCTAATGAAACCTTAGACAGTTCCGCATATGATAGGATATGTGTCTTGGCTGACAAATAACGTATAGTGATAACATACCTCGTTGAAGTCAGAAATTTGCCGGCGAAGCGGTGAAAATGTCGCCATTTTTTCATGTTCAACATCAATGGTGGTCACGTGATTCCCCGCATTGCAACTAAAGACGCAATCAGGGCCCGATGTTATAAACATTTAGAGAACGTCTCTAATAGAGAATGATTCTTATTCTCTAATCGGTGAGAATCCGCTCCTGGGAGAATTTTGACAAAAGGAAGATTATAAACGTCCTTAATCGCGTTCTCAACAAAGTAAAATTTTTACGCGAATAAACCAGTCTAAACTTATAATTAATTTATTTTTATACTGCACGTAAGCGGCATTTTCTGTTACCACTATAAACAATATGGCGGTTATCGGTCGCTTCGAGACATTTTCCCGTCGAACCACGGCTGATAAAGCTGTATCTGGGATAAAAATGGTTTTATCTTGATATAAACTTTGGGCAGATTGCATAAAAAATCTTCTACTGCGTCTATAGAACGTCAAACGCTCGAAAAAGATGACCGTGTTTTGGGTAGGTTTTCCGACACATTTCGGTTATCGTAAGTCGCGCACCTAGCTCATTCTATACCCGAATTGATAATGGCAGTTATGTAGCAGGTTTTCGTAAAGTATATCACGAATTAAGTAATCTTTAAATCACTGTTTCTTTCTGAAAATGGAATAGTATGGCTACAGAAGTTGATTCACTTGACCCCTAATTAACCCCCCACCCATCTCGATCCGCTAATGGGCCTGACGACTAGGAGCTTGTTGGGAGTTAGATCGAGCAGTCAGTTACCTTTTCTATATCCTAGGACTATCCTAAGCTCATCTAAATATTTCATTTTTCCTTTCTTCTGTGAAGTGGCAGATCTAGTCACTTTTGTGGGGAAGGGGGGGGGGGGTCCTATATCTTTATTTTTGTCTTTATTGGTCACAATGGTGCCCAAAAAAAAAAGATAAGAAATAGAAAAACATTGCTGGAGACCAATTGTTGCTGTGTACCAGTTCTTGCCAACTGACCATTTTCTCAGTAAAGTCGCAATATTCATTTAAACAAAATAATTTCTGAATAGAAGAAGTTGGAATTTTTTAAGATAGATGGATGAAACTTTATGAAATCATCAATATTGTGTTTTCCTATCAGAAAAACATAAAATGTCACCTAGACATATCCCCTAGACACTTTTGTTAAACCTGTGGGGTGTACTTTTGTACCTAATGGGGATAGGCGGGGCATATTTTCTCCGTAGGGTAATGTTCAGTATGACTGTTTCCTTTCCGTCTTAACTGTGAACCAGGATGGTTGGCGAGGAACTGGCTCTCAGCAAGAATAGGTATCTAAACAGTAGTAAGTTTGAGCCCCCTTTACAGAAATCATGAAACTGGGAAGGTTTATAAATGACATAAATAAATATTTAAGAGAAAATAAGTTTGTAAATTGGTCATCCAGCCCATGATAATTGAGTTTTTAAGTCAATTTTAAAGACTGTATCGACTGAGCTAATCAGTCTGAGAGCATTGTAAATCCATAAAAAATATGTAATAACATATTTCACAAGAAAAGGGGCCTTATGGATTTTTGCTTAGAATAAAACTGTTGAAGCAATAAAGTCCACAAATATTATTGGATTTCCTTGAAAGACTCACAGGATGATTATTGGGTCATAAGGAAGGGTTCCTATTGTAAATGGGGACTGATCTGTTGGAAAACAAGTGAAAATGTACCTTAAAGATTTTGCTCTGAATATTCTTCTCGATGTGAAAATATAAAGTCCATAATATCCGATTTCCTTGAAACTTTCAGGGGATGATAAAAGGGTCATAAAAAGAAGAACAATAGCTGAAATGAGCTAAAATGGTTAAATTGCTGAAGGAAATTTATTAAATAGTCTGCATGTGACATCCAGTTAAATTGAATTGGTATTTGTTTGGTCAATTGATATTTTCATTTTGATCTTTTACAGCCTCAACTGGAAAGATGACAGATGTCGATTGACATACAAATTGATAGCCAAGGGTATGGAGTCTAACCAAGGATTGTAGTTGTGACTGTGAGTATAATTAAATATCACTTCAAACTGTAAGCCAATATTGAACAAAGAGATGAAAAAGATAGGAATGATAAGTATTTGTTAATATGCAAAAAATAGGGTGATTCCAAAATACATTTGTATGTCATATTTTTTTTAATAATTTCATTGTTTTTCAAAGAAAAACCAATAATACTTACTAAGATGTGTATTTCATGAGATGAAATTGCATTTTCCTTTTGCATATATGCTATGATTTTCAAAAATCTGTTTTTAAGAGGTCAAGATGAGATATATGTTTTCATTTATATACAAAATGAAAATCAAAGATTGAGGAAATCTTAGTGAAGAAATTGTTATCAATCTGGAAAGGGTTAACTTGAAATGCTGCTTTTCTAATTGCCTTGTGAAAAGAAAACTTCCACAGTGGTTGAATCAAATTTATGTTCATTGAGTCTTAATTATTTCAGACTGTCAAAATTACTCAGAAAAATTTGTGAAAATAACCTGACTATTGATCATGGTTCCTTATTCATTCAAGGCTTAAGGTAGTGGAACCGTAACAAGAGGACCATGGTGGTCCTAGATCACTCACCTGAGTCTCTTTGACCCTTGAGACATCAATTAAATAGGCAGATGTCATAAAGGAGACAATTTCTACATAAAACCAACTTTCATGAAGTTTGGGCCAAAATTGTGGCCCCTAGAGTGTAAACAAGAAAATAATCAGTGAGACCCCTTTTCCCGTGATATGGCATGGATCCTTCCCACTTTCAATACAGTTCATCCTTGTGACCTGGCCAACATTCTGACCAAGTTTCATGAAGATTGGGCCAAAATTGTGGCCCCTAGAGTGTAAACAAGAAAATAATCAGTGAGACCCCTTTTCCCGTGATAAGGCATTGATCCCTCCCATTTTCAATAGTGATCATCCTTGTGACCTTGCCAACATTCTAACCATGTTTCATGAAGATTGGGCCATATTTGTGGCCTCTAGAGTGTGAACAAGAAAATTGTCAATAAGGCCCTTTTCCCATGATATGGCATGGATCCTTCCCATTTTCAATAGGGCTCATCCTTTTGACCTGGCCAACATTCTGACCCAGTTTCATGAAGATTGGATGATATTTGTAGCCTCTAGAGTGTAAACACTTAAATTGTTGACGCCGGACGACAAACAACGCACGACAGACATTCAATGATCACAAAAGCTCACGATGTGCTCAGGTGAGCTAAAAAACTAATAGATCCGCAACATTTCGGCACTCTGGAGCTTTCACAATGTTGACCAAGGTTTCCTTATGAGAATCGTTAGGAAAATTCGGTGACAATTCCTGACAAGTGATTAAAAATTATTTTTCACCATCCTGGTAGACAATTCATGTATACAGTGTCTGATTAAACCTTTTTTTGCTGTTTACAGTATGTTCCTTTAGTACACAAAGCTTTGGTAGACAGAGTAGACTTGAATAAGTATGATCTAAGCCAAAACTGCCTGCTGTCTGCTCAGTAATTAAGGCTAAAACTTGAACCAGACTGTTTTAATACCTATAGAAAGGACATTCTGTTGGAATTAAATTCATTTCAGCAGGATAAGGGTTAAGATTGACTTTTACAATTTAAGTTAATTTCACAAACTGTGGACATTCCTTTTTTTTCAAAATATATTAACTCTTCATCATAATGTGATCACCTTCAAATAATGATTCAATGAGTGCATACAGTGAAAGTTGTCAAGACTGTTTTTAGATCCTAAATTTTGATAAGGAGGATAAGCATTTTTTTCTGATTAAAGTTTGATTTAAGATTTATTACTGTCATACCAAACAGGATCATATGATAAAAGTCAATCTGCATTAATTAAGTTGAAACTTTTCAATTTTAAGAGGATATTTGATATGCTGGCTGTTCTAACTTCTACAATAAGTAGCCAACAGTGATAAACCTCTGCTGCATAAAATTGTTTTCAAATTGATGACTCGGAATAAAACAGTTCCTACTGCCCATGTGAATGTTTTTTTCTTGGTTGAAGTGTCACATAGAAATTCATATATCAGTTTGATTATGAAGAGTAATAATAGATTGAGTTCTGACAAAATACATGCTAGTTAATTAGCTCTGCAGAATGAAAACCTTCACGAACCATTTGAGTACTGCCTACCCCTCAGCATGTGTGATACCGGTAACATACAGAGCAGGGTACCATTTTTGTTGAGCCCACGAATGTTTGTGGTGAGCAAGACATAGTTTTTACCATAAAAATCTGTGTGTGAAGTTAAGAGTGTTCATCCCCCAGTCTGTCAGAATTTGTTCGGGCAATACTCTATCAATTAAGGATAGATTTTAAAATTACTAGGCACAATTATTCACCATCATGAGCTATTGTGCTATTTGAAAGAAATTTTCAGATAGCTCTGAGGTTAAGTTCACAGCACAATGTCAAATGCAAAAATGAGGGTTGACTACAACCACCTAATTTAATGATAGCCAAGATTTTTGCATTCTGAACTCTGGGCTGATTTTGAATCAAGTTGCCTTTAAAAATGTTAATGTTGCATCTGTGTCTTTGTCAGAGGACAAACATGCCTCCCTTTGGCACTTGTTCTTGTTAGCACTAACTGCAGGGAAAAATTTACAGTATTTTTTAGCTGCAGAAAGTAACAAATTTAATGATTTTAATGTGTGATGATGAAAAAATATTTGAATTGTCATAATTTATTTTTAACTTTTTTCAAATCAATTAATGAAATAATGATGACCAATAAAAGTCAATGTCATGTGTAGAATATAAAGGGTGATTGACCCCCTAGGGTGATTCAGAGAGATAAACAATTAGCTTATCAGTAGGGGTCCTGAATAAACAACATTCCTTAAACCAGGTCTTTAAAATAAATTGACTGGTGTAAAAAAAATAAATGGTGTCTAATAGATAACAATTTGTTTTGAGTCAAAAATCAACTTACTACAGTATTCAGGGCTCATGTTTGACCCTTAAACCAGGGTATTGACCCTCAAAAATCTGATAATATGTGTATCTTATTTTGACTCTTAGAAATTTCTCCAAAGGGGTCATTGTGACCCCATTGAGAGATCTTTCCTAGAGTCAAAACTTTTTGATGCATCCTATAGACTATTTAAAATTTAACAAGGCAATGCTTCCTATCTTTACAAGAAAAGGCCAATTGACTCTTAAACCTACAAAATTCGACTGATAATTTGCTCATTATGCTCTTTTGAACCCTTTAGAATCTGTTATGATCCCCAGAGTTTAATGGGTAAGGGGTCAAATACTCCCTAATTTCAGACACTAGCATGAGCCCTGGTATTTCAGTTTTATGGTATTTAAGTAATATGAAGCTTGTGCATCAGACCATGACTTCCTGTCAATTTGCTTGTTCACCTAGATTTCACTGGGTAGTTGTTTGCTTATCCTACCTAAGGTCAAAATAATCATTGGCTGAAAATAAGTGGTACAATCATCTGTGGATAAAAAAGTGTCGAAATTTGCATGACTTTTACCAAATATTGAGGGAAACTTACCCAAGCTGTGTTTGAACTCTACTTCTACCTTAGGTCTGATAATTTATCATCTTACCATAAAACAGAGATAACCATTCTCAGTTCTTGTTTAAGTATAGAATATTATGAGAAAGGAGGAGCCAAATGTGTATTAAAGAGCCAACAGAGGTATTACCGGTGAGAGAAATACCAAGAATCCCTTGTAGGTTCTCCAGTCGCCACAATATAGCTGGAAGATCCTTGAAAACAAAAAAAATCTTTTTCCTATGCTATAATATTGTTTCATTGTAAAAAAATCCATCAAGACATATCTATCTAATAAAAACAGAACTTTTCCTATTTAGAGTCAATACTTTTACATGAGCCATCACGCAAAAAGGGACCATCCAGGCACTTAGTTAGATAAATATTTGAGAAAGAGATTGATTCAAGAACAGGCCGCATTTCAAAACTTCTTTCACCTGAAGGTAGATTGATTAATACAGATTCAGAAAATAAGTAAAGTGCAAGAGGTTACGACCATTGACAGTCTGCACATTCCACGCAGACTGATGAGGATCGACTTTTTATGCACTTCCCAGATGGTCCCTTTTTGTATGACGGATAACATATATATATATTGAAAAGTGGCTTTCCATTTAAGGTTTAGCCTACACTTTCTGTCCAGCTTTTGGCCTCCTCCCAAATTTTCTTGTTAACTTCCATATCTGACTGAATTTCTCAGTGACAAATATTTGAAAGCAAGTGGAGAGATACAAGCCCATTTGGGCCTCTTGTTTTAATCATTAGCTCGGCTGTTTTTGGCGGAAACCTGAGGTATAAGGATCACCTTGGCATAACAAACTTTAACCTTGGTGATATCTCTGTTTTATTGACGATATCTTTATGAAACTTGGCATGTGTGTTCACAATCACAAGAGCTTTTCAAACTATCAGAGGGGATAACTCTTGAAGCATTTTTCTTAGAGTTATGCTCCTTTTTTACTTAGATTTTTGCATAGTGAATAAAGAAAAAGTTCATTTATCCATAGCTTTCATCTTTATGTTATGCATGAACGGTTCATAGGTAGGGAATTGCAGCCAAGACCATGCAGAATAATGTAAAAAATATGGTTATCTAATCGAAAAATCTGGAATACAAAGTGAATTTTAAAAAAAAATTGCTCAGTGGGCAAGGAAAATGTTGGAACAAATCTCGGATTAAGCTATTTTGATAGCTCACCGAGGAATATCATGAGAAAATTAGGTTTCCAGTTGTACAATCCCAAGTAGAAAATCTTCATTTGCACATGGATCAAGGTTGGATTATTGTGAAACAGTTGTAACCGCCTATATATCTATAGGCAGTTGCAACTGTTTAAAATTGAACCATCAAATTAGTTTTGATGGTCGTCAATGGATCATTCTTGTAGAATTTGATATTGGCTCTCAAGATGCTGAGGATATTGTCATCGAAGTCTCCACTGTATACCATACACAGAAAGTAGCCCCTTATATTAAACCTTGACATGCTCAACCTGCAGGTAGTAAAGGCAAAGATCAGTGCTCTTATGTGTAGCCTTATCCTTGTCAACACCACCTGTTATCCCTTTAATGTTATTCTACACAGATTTAAATTAATTATAACATTTCTAACAAGCGTTGGAACTATCATCTTCAGCCAATTTAAATGTTTTGAAAGAACATGTTAAAATTGCTTAAAATTGACCATGTATTTTTTTAGGAAGATTTCAAAGTTTAGACTTTTTTCCGGTATTATTTACCATATCAAATTTAAGCCTACCCACGAAGCAGATTATTATTTCTTTGATTTGTTTGTACTTAGGGTAAAGTGATGATGAGCCTCAGTAGCTCAAACTAGAGCTGTCACAAAGCAGACTAATATCCCCCCCACCAGCTTTGTCAAAATATAAGTGCTCTCAGTGCAGAATGTGTTTGTAACAAATATTGAAAATTCAAGTTATATGCCTGTGATTGATTGTAGGTCACTTGTTTCTTAAGTTAGAAAATTGACTGTGACCTTGACCTATGCGACTCATAAACGAAAGGGCACTTCCTTGGGTCATAAGCAGCATTTGTATGAAGTTTCATGATTCTAGGTCCATTAGTTCTTCAGTTAGAGTCCAAAAAGGTCTATGGATTGACGGATTGACAGACAGATGGACATGGTGAAATCAATATACCCCCTCTACTTCATAGGTGGGGGATATAACAAATCAAAGTACTGAAAGTACTGATAAGTTGGAATGCGTTCAAGAGCCGGTGACCTCAAGCCACTTACGAAGCTGACGCCTCCCGCCCACCACAGGTGATCATATAATACGTCTCGTCTTTTCACTCAATGTATTTCAACAACGAGAGACTCTTAAACCCCTGAATCGCTATACAGGCCTGAAACTGATTGTAGAAAATGATTACAAGAGGGCCAGAATGGCCCTAAACCGCTTACTTGAATTCGATTGGTCCAGTGGATCTCATCCAAAAAACTGTCTGGCAAAGTTTCATTCAAATTTGCCTAATTGTTGAAGAGAAAATATTTTTCGAAGACATAAAAAGTGATAGTAGACCCTGTCCGTCCATTCATTACAGAGGAGAATCAAAATGAGCCCTGCCCTGCCAAGCCCATAATTATGGACCAATAAAAAATTCGTGAACTAGTTTTGGAAAGGGTCACTCAAGGAACATTCTGGAAAGTTTTATTGAAATCTACCCTTTGGTTCAGAAGGGGGTGTCGTTCAAAGATTTTGGGCTCAAAATATACCCCGCCTTGCGGACCAATCGTTATTCCGTGAACAATTTTTCAAAAACGTCACCCAAGGAAGATTCTCGAAAAGCTTCACAGAAATTGGCCCAGTGGTGCAGGAGGAGATTTCATTCAAAGATTTCTGGCTAAAAGTTTTTAGACATTTAGACATTGGCTGAAAGGCCCGCACTGCCTCGCTCATATCTATGGGCTATTCAAAATATTGCAAACAATTTTTAAAAAGGGTCAACCCGGAAACATTCTGGCAAAGTTTCATTGAAATGGGCACAGTGGTTCAGGAGGAGATGTCCTTAAAAAATTTAGGGCTCAAAATAAGCCCCGCCCCGCCACATCCATATTTATGGGCCAATTAATATTTGGCGAACAATATTTGAAAAGGGTCACCTAAGTTCAATTGTGACCCTCAAAATTGGGCACTTTCTTGGGTCATTGACAACGTTTGTGTCAAGTTTTATGAATTTGGTCAATTCGTTGTTCAGTTAGAGTGGAAACTGTTAACAGTTAAAGTTTACCTATGACCATGACATGTATGACCCCGAAACAGTAGGGCATTTCTTTGGGTCATAGGCAATATTTGTGTTAAGTTTCGTTATTGCAAGTCAATTGCTTCTCCGTTTAGCTAGCGGAAAGCAAAATGTCAATGCACTGACAGGAAGACATGGTGAAATCAATATATGCTCCTCTACTTCTGAGTCGGGGGGTACAGATAATAACATCGTGAAATTGACAAGGTGAACGATTTTGGAATGATTTAGGAATGATGTTGAATGAGGGAGCGGAGCGAGTTTAGAGTGAAATTGAATGGAATCCAATGTCGCTTATTTTTTTCAGGATGAACAAAACTAGCGATGTGTAAAACCTCCCTTTAATAAATATGCACAAAAGTTCTATCATTAGCTTTCTATGTCGTCAAGAACCAATCAGACGCTATAAATTTCAATCATGTCAGTGAAATCGCGATTTGGTTCTTGCTTTATTCATTTTGAATGTATTTGTTGATCTTATTTTTTTAGTAATTTTGAGCGTTTTTGAATGGTTAGAGTGAAATATTCATGAAGATAACTGCAATATGACGGAAACAAACGTCAATATGTTTAACAAGATGTGTTTGTGAAACACTAATGCCCCCGTAACAGCATTTTTTTTCAAAGTTTGACCTTGACAGATGACCTTGACCTTGTCACATGACCTTGGCATCAGCAGATGCGGATCATTGAGATCTATCATCATGCCAGATATGAGCCTTGTATCTTGAATAGGCTTGAAGATATTGGCAATGTTAAGATTTTTGGTTAAGTTTTGCAGACAGACAGACGGACGGACGGACAGACAGATGGACAACGGTAAAACAATATGCCCCCGATCTCTCGATGCGGGGGCATAAAAATATAAATTAACTTAAAAAGTGTATCATCACTTTAACAAAAAATGATTTTTTTATTTCGTAAATGTAGACAGAAATGTACAATATAACAATATGTCAAAAGTTAAATTTGTAATAAGGTCGTTCAGAAAGAGAAACTATACATCTAATTGAAGCTAAAGTATAATTCTACGAAAAACAGGTCGCGACATTACACGTCATTGTCCTGTGCTATTGCCTAAATACTGAGAAAACAGACCGCAACACTACCGAATAAGCAGATCACGTGATTGGCTAGTGCTATTGTCAATAGACAAATGACCTTATTGGACTTGACTTATCACATGATTTCCAAATAAAGTAATGCAAACATGTGATACTATTGAATTCGTACGCAACTTGCAATAAATATCGTTTAAAACATAAATTAGCTTGTTAATAATATACATCAAGTGATAGTTGTGTAATTGTACAGCATTGTTACTTTTCGATTAAATAAACTGTGTGTCTGTGTCAAGTCAAGATATACAAAATAGGTCGAAGTGTATTCACATCCTGTTCACGTGATATGTGTTCTCAAAAAACCCGAAATGAAATTATCTTGTGTTCATTTTGCGGTTTTGTTAAATCTAAGTTGGAATTGCTCCGCATTCCAACTTAAAAAGTATGGTTGAACAAACAGACAAAACATCATGACAATATTTGTTAGCATTTTGCCATTTGGATCAAAACTTAATTTTCATAGAAAATAAAGATTATGAGAATTTCAGGCTCTACTTAGATTCAATTGTCTCTATTCATAAACATATACAGAAAAATTTAAATTCGAAATGTGAACGGGTTAATAGTGTCCATGGGTGCGTGGTTGAGCATCTCTTGATCAAGAGGTCCTGAGTTTGTTTCCTGGAAGCTGCTGTCAACCTTGGTTCTTGCGTTGTCTTGAACTTGGTACATCTGAATTTTCCTGGAGACACAATCAAATTTATCATAGCAGTCATACTGACACAAAATTAAACTAGCTATCTAGATTATTCCCTTGCTCTCTCCTCTTCTATTCAATACATAGCTGTTTCTATGAAAACAACAGAGATACAAATGTCAGGGCATTTCGCACTTTCAGAGGTCCATAATAAGGTTACAGGATGTAACCATATCATTTGACATTAAGGCTTGAATGCCACTTTTACTGTAATTTGGCCAAATTGCAGTATTCATTCAAATCCATTCAGTCGAGTTTTCCACCCAGCAGTTTCCTCTATACTGTAATGTTCTGTAAGTAGTTTGTTTTGCGGAGATCACAACTGAAATAAAGAAAATACTGAAATAATTAAGTTTTATTTCTTGCCACACACGAGTTCTCGCCAACTGACCATTTTCACAGTAAGGACGCAATGTTCATTTACAACAAATTATTGGCGTGAACCTGGGTGGTTGGCGAGAAGTGGTGCACAGGGAGAATTGGTCTCAAACTAGTAAATGTACATACACTCACGTCAAGTAATTTTGTGCGTCGTCATAAGCTGCTCAGCTATATGACGTCATGTAAAATAAGAAAATGCCCGCTAAACATAAAAGCAGAACGACCTACTCTTCATATTCAAAAATCCTATCATTTAATCAATTTTAGCAAAAAAGTGCATGTGTGTATTAAAGTAAAAAGATTTCCGTTTTTGTGTCAATGTTTTTTATGTTAATTCTAACAGATTTACGGGCATTAAATATAGTTCTTTCCTGGACTGCGCGGGTTTAGACGAACACTGAGTTGATAAAACACGACGGTGCCTCTGTTCATCACCGGATTACGTAATTTAAGTTACATTTTGTTCTAAATAAAATGCCTTTTAGTTTTACATAGCAAAAATGGTAAATGAGTTCAGTCGTGTATTGATTTTTTGTGTACATACGATATCTTTACACAATTTTGTACTTGACTTTCTTAAGTGTGCAGGATTAGCCGGCAGCACTGTATATGTAATGAGGGTCCTCATCTTATACTCCATGCTTTATAAACATGCCAAAGAATTTTGACAGACAACAAAGTTTTAAGTTTTATGTATCAATCAAATAGTTTTAAGTTTTATGTTTCAATCAAAGAGTAAACTAGACATATTCATTCATCGAGGCTGTACTACCAATATAATTGTGCATGAAAATGAATATTTTTTTTCAAATTGATACATAATCACTTAGAGAAGGGTTGTCAAAAATCCACTGTCTTACCCCACCTCCTTAATAACCTAATAACCGGAGCGTCATAATCTGTTCAGAGCTAAAAGATTAACATGCTTCGGGCACGATAGCATATAAATTAAATCAAAGATAAAAACTACAAGTAGTTATATTAAAATAATGGGATACGAACACTCATTTCCTTTAAATATTCGAGCGCAGAAAAACTTCCGGGTTTAGAGCTAATGGAGGGCTTGTTTTCATGATAATTTAGGGACGTTTTGCAAATAATCTACAGGTAATTTGTTGATTAAACAACTTTTTGGGAATAAATTTTCCTTTTTATGGAATAGAAATAGGACAATACTTGATAATTGGGAAAAATAAAAACGTTTCGTTGGGAATATCTACCGATTTACTAATTTTCTTCTTCCGCCTGAAATTACTAATCAAAGCGCTCCTTTACCTCGTTTAGACTGGAAGACGTCGATTTCAATCTAAAAACAGCCCAAAACGAACCATTTTCTTCCCTATTTCTCTTATTGAAATACTGAATCATGATCAAAGTGAGTGTCGGCCATCTTGAATCCACTTTGAGAATGGTTAGAGCATGCCCCTACCCAGACTTAAATTTTCGTTCTCAAACGGCGATTTTGTTCTCAAATAGAGAACGTTCTCAGTCTCTAATTTTTTATTATCACCATTTTTTCTGAGAATCCCCCGTTTGAGTGAAATTCTCAAATTGAGCCTGAGAATGCAATAGAGAATGGTTTATAACCTCGGGCCCAGATGCCATGGTTACGTAAAATGTCATTATAAGCATTCGAGGTACATCTACAATGTACATGAACAAGGGTTGATCGTTAAGTTTTGAGACAATGAGGATAAATTCCAAATGAGACCATTGATTATACAAAATGTCTTTAGTGTTTTTTGAGGTTTATCGAGAAATAATGATAGACTATCACTTGAAAAACTCACCTCCTTACCGGTAAAAATAACAAAAACGTGAAAAAATCGATTTCATTCATTTTGCCCTATCTGACTTCACCTAAACAGAGCACAAAAAGTGACGTCACTTTGAACGTTGCATGGCAAGATTTCACGCGCAAATTGGCAGGCTTTCAGATATTTTGTCCATAAATTTTTACGTTTTGTCTCAATTTTACATTTAAGAACTTATTTTCAAATAAGATCTATCACGAGTGGAAATATAACTTTTGTTGTTCACGAAATAAAATATAATTCGATCTTACACTGAACCAAATGATTATTCTGTATATGATATCATATAGACGTTTTCCTCTTCGTACTGGCAAACGTTCATGTGTTTTCCCATCGCGATAAGTGTAAGGTAAAATTTGAAATTATATTTTATGCATTCGCATTACCTCAGCGCATGTCAACGTTATTTGGGGGCATTTTTAAGCAGAAAATGTTGTGAGTGCTATTCAAATTCAGACTTGATTCAAAAAAAGCACGATTCGGGGTTTTTACAAACCAAAACCAATTACCATTACACCTGACTCAGAAATTCTCTCTGCGACAAGAAATAACTGTGGTATGGTTCGTGTCTTACGATAACTTGTTACAGCTATGAACATCGTGAAATTGAAAAAAATGAATGATTTTGGAATGCTTTTAATGAAATTGAATGAGTATGTGGAGCGAGCTTTGACAGAAATTTCAAGGGATGTAAACCAATATCATTTATTTTGTTCAAGATGAACAAAATCAGCTATGTTTATTACCTCCCTTTAAATGAAATATACGTACTTTTCCGTTTGTGTGTTTTCAAGGACCAATGAGAAATTCTTAATCTACATCGGCCAATAAAACCGTAAAATAATTTGATCGATATGAATTAAATGATGTTCGTCTTGAACGAGTTCTAGATGTTTTCTAATTATTTCGGAGCGTTTTTGATCGATTTGAGTAAATGGTTTGGAATGATTTTGAATAAGAGTCAATATCATGATGTTTTTAACTGTAGAAACGTGTAATCAAATTCATTAAAACAAAATTAAGACTGCACCATACTAAAACATTTCAATTTTACTTTTCAACTGGTCTCATACACAAGGAAAGCATTCTCAAAGTATGATATGAATGCATTTCGTCATTTTGTCGATTTAAGCATGATTGATCTCTTTAGCTATATTATTCGTGGTGGAAAGATTATTTCATCCTTTTGGTACGTTCTAGATAGAATTTCATATACACATTTAAAGATAAGTTTTTAATACAATATCATTTCTGGAACGATTACATAAAACAATGTCAATAATAGCAATTCTCATTTCAATTGTTACTTCTCACGTTTTTGTTTCAGCTGCACCGGCTAACCGTGTCTTTTTTATAGTGTTAATTCACATTTTTGAGGGCGTTAACATTAACAGAGACCCGAAAATGGTCAAAAGGGCGTTTAAGTATTTTTCGGGTCTCTGCAAATGTTAACGCTCAAAAAAACGTGAAATGAAGCTTTTATTGCATATAAAGATAGGCTATTGTATATATTCAAAGATTGGTGATAATTGAATCATTGAAAAGCTTTAAAACTAGCTCCAAACACACGAAAATTGCGTGTAATAATAAAAAAAGTAGTAAAACATGTTTGTTGTCAAATAATAAAATGCCAAGTTTAAACTTCTGTAGATTTTGTTTTTCGTAAAGTCATGTTCAGTTATGTTTGTGACGTCATATAAACCTACGCGTGTCATGACGCGCTTAATGGCTGCGCCCTTATTATTCCTGAGTTCTATTCCCTAGAATCGGTTCCAAACATGGACCAAAACCGGTTACAATATATAATGTTGCAACTGAACTACGAAAAGGGCTATGGGTTTATTGATTGATTGAATGGGGTTTTACGCCGCTATCAACATTATTTCAGTTATATCGCGGCGGCTGGAGCACCTAACAATGGATTCCTGGTATTTCTCACGCCAGTACTACCATTACATCATTTCCTAGCCTCCAGCTGCTATCTCACATAGATCTACGATTATCGACCCATTGGTGAGAGACAAATAGTCGGAAAGAATGAGTGCCGCCGTAGGGGATCGAACCTGTGACCTCTGGTTTGACAGTCCGACGCGCTACCAACTGCGCTATGACGGCGGCGAAAAGGGCTATGGGGGCTATCTGTACGTTAGAGCGGATAATCGACCTAAGACGGATCCGTGCAGTTGAAATTTCTAGATGACTTATAAGATCTCGACATGAAAATTGTTTTTGAAAACGAAATGACACTCTACGTTCTGTTTAACTGTGACATCCTTAGACCTTTCGAAACACCCATCTTATCATATTTTCATCTGAATATATTTTCTTCCTTCGTTCGAAGAGTAACATTCTTTGAAAGGTTTGAAAGGTTGAATCTCATTCGCTTGTACTGGTAATGATCTCTATTCTGAACAATTGCTTCAGAAAATATCAGAATATTATTTAGAGTATAGTTGTTTGTTAAAGTGTAAAAATGATATATCTGGCATTGGGTGAAAAACGTAGTAAAGCTTAAGTTTCACGAGTAGCGAGGCAACAAGTGAATCTGTAGCTTTGGTCGTTCATAAATTATAATATGTTCGGTCCTACTAAAAAATAATCCTTTTTTTTTTTCAATATTAAATGTAAAACTTAAGAAGTGAACATTTTAAAGCCTAATTACTAACCAACGCCATGACATCATGTGTTAATTTAGTCCCGATTAGATAAAGTTGAAATAGGAGCAATGAACTAACGCTGTGCAAAATCGATCGATAAGGTAAATGGTTTGCAAAATTGAAATTTTTCGGATTTTCTATATGATCAAACGAAAAGCAACAAATTCTTTTTTTTTTTCAATTTTAATTCAAGACTCAAAATAACAAGTAATGCAAACTACTATAGATAATCTAACAATGTTGCTCACACACGCTCGAAAGCTGTCCCATTCTTACTAGCATTCCTACCAATCGCAGTCACAGGTCGTTCAACACGCTCAAATTATTAAAAAATGGTCACATCATTAAAAAACGTCCTAATCATTAAAAAATGCCCATTCATTCAAATACGTCCAAATAATTCAAAACCGCCCAAATAAATCAGAAACGCTCTAATCAATTAAAACTGCCAAATCATTCCAAACACCCTAATCATTCAAAACGATCCACAACTTCTTTCAAATCAATCAATGATTTTATTGAATAGCGTTGATAGGGAAACGCACGATCGTTCCGAGATGATACCCACAACTATTTAAAGAACAAAAGGCTGATATATATTCAAGGGCGGTGGGGTTATTAAATATAATAAATTTCGTTCATCTAAAACGAAATTAGAGAGAAAGTGAAAGAAATTAGCAAAAAATTTTAACCTTTTTTATTTTTTTTAAAAAATCGCTCGCCCCATTTATTCCAATCCATTTAGAAATCATTCCAATCATTCCCCTTATCAATTTAAGTACGTTCTTAAATGCTTGTACAATTTCAGATGTTTTTACTTATGCCACTGAGCATATCTCTAATCGTTACTTACTAAAACTTTTTAACAAAAAAGTAAATCCCCAACAATAGCTCTAGGAAACAAAGTTGATCTCTAAAAACATCTTTAAAATTTGCTTTGCATGATACTTATTCATAAATCAACATTTAAAGCAAAAAGTAAACCTATTATACAATCCTGCAAGGATTGTGCTTAATCAAAAGAAAGATATCAGAGCAACTGAAGAAAGAGAGATAACCCCTGCAATTTTATTCATATACAAAAGTCTAACTGAACTTTCAATACAGGACGGGATATTTACACAGGAACCTTTCTGCTCTCCCATTGGTATAGAATATGAGCTTCTTATTTTTCTTAAAACAAAACTTTAATATAATATGCTCTATTTCGATATTTCGGCTAATTTCCTTTTTTAAGAAATATTTCATGGAAATGTCTCAACTTCATATTTGCATTCTTACTGTTCGGCCATATTGGATGTTTGTATTTGACGTCGCCGCTGGAATCATGTTTTAAAATAAAATACCCCACCAGATTTTGACACTGCATAGTAACAAATGAGAAAACACGAGTCACATCGAAATCAACATTTTTGGTGAACGAAATTTTCGTTCACCAGTGTTATATACTGTGTGTGGAAAATCCTTTAGGATCTTAATTGGTTTTAAATAAAGCAGTACCTCTTTAGATTCAATTTAGTATCTCTAAATACTTGTGTCTACAAAATCACTGTTTATTTCGCTAATGGGGTGATACTAGCATTCTTCATCAAGTGAAGCTAATGAAAATTGCCATTTAAAAACACAATGTGAGGTTGCAATGTTTAATGAAGCATTTTGATTATCCGCGTAAGTTTTTCGAGGGTCTAGAGCAAAAACAAAGTTTGTGTCTATATTTTTTATAGACAGATACTATGCTTTTGATCTAAGCCTTCGCTGTTGCAACTTGTGTTAATTTGCCAGAAATATGTGTTTATTTAGGTCGTGAACTATTGAACTTCTACACACCCCTGATTGGCCATACCACAAGTGATGACCTACTAAGATTCTACCTGCCTTCTTATGAATGAAGTCTTTGCTTATAAGTTACATAATACGCTTTCCTATTTATCTATTAAGGCTATAAATTTAAAAAATAAAATATCATGTTAGCTAATGAATTGTAATTCTGTCATTTAAAGTCATCCATCGAAATACGGTCACCTTCGACCATTAATTGCAGCTTTCAAAAGCAAGTGATTGTGTTAGCAGAAGCCGAGATTATTATTATAGTTATTATTTCGGTCTTATAAATCATTTCCTATTAACGAATGAAATAAATAATCCTGTATTAAATCCTAAAATTTTGTGATGTGTAAACGCACCCGGTACATGAAATGAAAGTGTTTCGTAGTGAAAACACAACACGTCTGAGGCTAGCTGGGTCACCGCGTGTCGGCACCCTTTGAAGTCCCCAGATTCCTGCAAGCGGCGACGTCGCTTTTGATTTAAGTCACACACGAGATTTTACGGGGGTTTTCCTATTTTAACAGTATGAATTGTGACTAGGATCTAATCATTTGACTCTGATTATTTGTATATTTGCAGAAGGTAAAATGATTTCAGAAATATTTTCGTAACAACTTGAAGAAAGGGGATTTTGTTCGCATGTGACTTATGAAGAATGACGAGAAATAGTTTTAATTTTGTGTTAAATTTTAACCTTTCGCGCTTCCGGAAAACTGCGCGATTTAGGACGCGCTAGTTTTTCGAAATGTTGAACGATCTTTTAATGACGCAACCAGCCTTTTCCTGAGAGGAATTTAAGATAGTTAACCCACATTATATTGAACATTACGTCGTGGAGCAACTTAACGAGTCAAGGGGTATCAAATCGATAGCTTATTCTCGAATTTGGTATTTCTCGCACCAGAACTATAATAAGCATAAATCCGTACGTAGCTGCCATATTCTACCTTCTTAGATTTACAATTATCCGCCGTTTTGGTAGGAGAAATAAAATTTAAACAACGACTCTATTTGGAATATTCATTAGCTTTAACAAATACCTTCCTACATAGATTTAATCGAAATGTTTGGAAGTCAAAATGCAGAAAGACTGCTGTTTAATCTGCTAAAATATGTGTTCCGCATGTGGAAATTGAATTACATTCTGGCTGCTACTTTTTGAGTTAAGAAACGAATCATTAGTCTAGACACTATTGTTGCCTGTTTTCTTTTCTCTAGGCTTATCGCTCTCTGTCTATCGGACTGTCTGTATCTGTCACTCTCTCTACATTTCTTTTCCTCTCTTTCTCTTTCTTTGAATTTAGAAATTTGACGAGACAATTTCCCTTGATTATTTTTTTACATTTATAATTTCTCTTTACTCAACGAATTCAATATATCACTTTAGAACGCCAACAGATTCGTTCACCATCAGTACTTTCAGTGCTTTTATTCATAAAGGATGGACATCCTAAAAGTTATATAGTGCTCTCTAGTGAGGAGAAGATTATCGAAACCATACTTTCAAGTAATTCCAGGCATCTGGGGACCGTTTTACTATGCTTCTTACGAAAAAAATAATAGTAAGTCAAAATCACAAATCGTACATTCATTGTTAGGTTCTGCCTTGCTATATATCATTAGAATATTCTTCTAAAGACTGTTCCAATGAGATGACACATGGCAGAATTCCTTTGAGAGTCAATACTGTAGAAGCAGTTTTTTTGCAAAAAAACGATCGTAAGATGTTAATAGCCATTCTCTGTAAGGACTTACACTTTTTTGGCACGCGTAAGAACAGATTTTGTTCAAACTTGCACTAGTTGATCCTCATATAAGATCATTACAAAATATATCACTCATTCGGAAATGGGTGCTATGTTGCCATAGAAACATGCCATAGAAAGTTAGAATTTTGCAAAAATGCCAAATTTCAGATCCAAATTTCAGATTTTTGCAGCGTATATGGGGGAAGAAATTGTTTAAAACAAATAGATTAGGTGTTCTAGTTATCAAAACATTAAAAATCCCATGGGGTACATATCCTAAATTTTTCACAATTCTCGATTGAAAATTGCATACTCTTAAAAATGGCCATAATATACAATGAACTATCCCTGTTTTCAAGAGGTTACAATAATTCAATGCAGAAGATTTTATAGTACATGTCCATATTTATTGAAAGATAAATTTATAAATATTCCTTTAATAATCAGAATACATTGTTTTCATGTGGTTAAATTTTAGAATTATAATTTGAAAAAATGGTGTAATTTCTTAAATTTAGTCTTGTAGTCTATTTTAGAGTTACTTCCCTTTGATCCCATAGCAACAATCCAAAATGGCGGATAGAAATAACAAAATGTGCAACATTATTTGCAATTATTAATTCATTTTGTTAACAATTTAGCTAACTTAAAAATGTAAACTTATCATTGTTATTTATTTAAGAAAAAAATATATTTTTCTTTTATATAAGCTATTTTAAACTGAAACTACAAGAAAAGGGACATTCCTTGATTTTGTTGTTTACATACATTCAAAATTAAATAAGAAAAGAATTGGGTACCATAAAAAAATTTGTCAACCATATGCTGTATGAAAAAGCTCACTGTGTTAATTCAAGACTTTTACAAGGCTCAAACCAAGTTCAAAGTATTTATGGAGGGCCAAAGAGTCAATATACATAAGAATAGGATTTATTTATGTGGTTTCATATGCAGGGGATTTCCATCGGATGGGATTGTTTCCTAACTCAACACTTGAAATACATCTAGGTAGTGGGAATTACAAATTCATATAGTATCCAAAACACTATATTAGTTATTTTGTCACAAAAATATGACAATAATCTGTTTCTCTGATGCCTATCTTCCTTTTTGACAGGTGAAAAAAGTTTATCTTGACTGGTTTTTTATCTCTTTTTTGAAAAAATGTGCAAAAATGGTTAACAAATGACCTTGACCTTAAGTGAAAGACTTCTGGCTGATTATCATTGATGACATCTTTATACCTACCAAACATGAATATAAAAAGATATAGTTATATTGAGCATATAATGTGTTTTTACGAAGAAAATACATTGAAAAATACTAAAATTTTAACTTGACGGTGCATGTCTGGTAACCATAGTAACCACCTTTACACACAAAATCCCAATATTTTTTTTCTTTTTTATGATAGAGGGATGGTTGATTTATTCTTTAGTAGGTACACATAATTTCAAACTTGCTGCATTTTTTCAAAAATGCTTCAAGAAATTGTCAAAATATGACATTTTCAAAAAATGTCTTACCCCACCCACCTAAATATGGTCAAGCATTGAAAATAACAAATAATTGAAATAAATTAAAAAAGTGCAAATGATTGAGTAAGGATAAAACAATTTATAAGAGATAGATTATTTTTTGTAAACCTTTTAGTAAGCAAGATAACAATGCTCGAAAAATGCCTATTTTCATGCTTATATTTGCCATTTTTTATCAAAAAACTTTTAGATTGGTTTCCATGGCAACCTAAAAACAAATTGACAAAAAAACTTTTATTTACTCATAAGGGCAATAAGGTCTGATAATCAAACAAGTTTCAAGTAAATCCGAGACATGGCGTGCCACACTCACTATGTAAAAGTGTAAATGCTTACAGAGAATGGCTATTAAGTTTTAATAAAACAGGCCCCTGAAGACAAAGTTCAAAAACACCTGATACTATTTAACATTTCTCTTGTACGTTTCCTAAATACAGAACTTGAGGCTGCAAACAGAATTGGATTGGTTATTTTACCAAACATCACGGCTACACGAATGTACACATCTATCACATCTGGATCGCTACCTGTGGCGATAAACGGTATCGCCGCAGGAATAACAATAGTTGTAAAGTGAATGACCGTCAGAGCGACCATTATTGCGTTTGTGCGAGAACTTGACTGTGCAGTTTGACCTCCTTTTGGTGGACGTCGTCCAATTCGCGGTTCATTTGATGCTGTCTTGGATTCAAACATTCCCGCAGTCGTTGTCGAATTCTTCGATTCGATGGCGTTGTCAGCTTTTCCTTTTACAGTTGAAGCAATAGTTGTTGTGGTCATTTGTTTACTGGTTCCTGGTAGAGGAGATGCAGATTTATTCTGCGCTGATCCATGAGTTGTTGTTATCACCCCTATGAGTGCCCGTTTCCTTAAAAACCAAGCAATTTTCATGTATGCAACGAAAGTTATAATTAAGGTCACAACACCTACAAAAGCAACAGACATTCTTGAGCCTGCTATCAAAGGTTGGAGTGAGGGGTTGCTGAATTTGACACATTTGCCCTCAGAATTTCTTCCCACAGAAAATAAGAATGGGGACAGCAAGAACGCAGAAACGACATAAGCAGTGACACATGCTATCGTCGCTACCTTGCAATGTACTCGGCTAGGAGTGTGTGGTTTGAATATAAGCAAGTATCGGTCTATCGCAATGCCGACTATTAGTAACAAGGACAACACGAATGATACGTACATCGTATATGATGAAAATTTACAGATCCAGTCTGATGAGAATCGGTCCCATAAATTGGTCGTGTAGCGCACAAATATGATCGAACATCCTATAATGAGCGACACTAAGTCAGAGACAGCTAAGGCCAGAACATATATATCAGTAGATGACATCTTTTTAGATTTACTCAACACAGTTGCTACCAAAATGTTTCCAGAAATGCCGATCACTGCAATAACACAAATATACATCCCTATAACGATCTTTACAGAAAGCGGTAGCTGTTTGTAGAACGACACATCTCCTCCCCAAGACCCAGCACTAATGTTCTGCAAATAAGTCTCATTTTCAAAGTTATTTTGCATCGGATTCATGTTATCAATTTAAAAGTTAAAATTGTAATCTTTAGATTGAAACAAAGTGAATTGGTCCCAATAAATAAGAAATTCTTTTCACAACAATTGAAGCGCCCTGAACTAAGATAACGCTATCTTTATTAATCTAGAAGGATTGAAACGCCATTCCAATCTCCATGACAATTTCATTACGTCTAAAGTTAATTAGGTTTCACATATATTTGAATTTGACGGTTAGTGTAGACTTGGAGACCATCAATTTCAAAAACATTGATTAGAAACGATAGCAGTATGTGAAAACTCGTGCTGATAATATGCCATAAATAAAAAACAACGGCGACAGGTTACTTATGAATATTTGCGTGTATGTTCGTGCTGTTGGAAAATCGCTAATTTGATATAGATACGTGATAACACAGAAATTTATAATATGACGTACGTCGCCGGAGTGAAATAACACCGTTGAATATTTTTGATATTGCACGGGTGTTATTACACTAGTGGAATAACTATGCAAATGAGCTCAGAGCGAATAGCATCGCTATTTTGTAACCGCAAAAATGACGTCATAATCTATGTTTTGTGACGTCATTTTTAAACGGCGTTATAAGTTTCGCGGCAAATTGAAATTTTGAATTTCTAGAATTTTGACCATTTTTTTGCAAAATTTCGGGTCAAATTATAAATAGTATATAAAATTTGTGGTCATAAAATACAGAATTTATTAAGCTCATCATCTTAAAAAGATAAAAACTCGGCGCAGCCTCGTTTTTATCTGTTTATAGATGACTCGTTTAATCAGTTCGGTTTTCCATGACCACTCATTCAATATCCTCTATATATATTTTAAAATATACAAAGAGTATACTCCACCTTGCAATGTCAAAAGTATTTGTTTTTAGTCCGGGTTGACACCTGTGGATTCCTTACGGAAACAACCTTTGTCTTTCATAATCTTCCATATTTAGCCCCTTTTGGGTTCGTTTGTTGAGCATCTCAAATCACAGTCACTTTTGAGGACCATATGTTTTGAATTATATCTTATAACTTAACAAATATCTGTGTGATAACATCCCGTATGATATTTTTTATGATATCAAATAGTTATATTTAGCCTGATATAATGCGGATATTTTTAGAAACACGCATTTCTGTTAGAAACATCGACGAAAACAAGACAATTAGAGGTTATAAGATAAATATAATACGTACTTAGTATATTGTATGGAAGAAAAATCTAACTCGGTTGTGAGAATTGATAAATGTCTCGGCACAGCCTCGACAAATATCAATTCTCCCAACCTCGTTAGATATTTTTTATCATACAAATCACTAAATACGTATTATATATTTCTCACTTTCTGAAGACGTTCGACAAATAGTTGAATTAGAATAAGACGGGGCACGTATGAAACTGAATTTGACCCTGAGTTTTCGTTTTGTTAAGGTAAACATATTGCAAAACGCGCTTTAGTAATTGAAAGCCCTTAAAAACGCATAATTTATTTCTAATGAGAAGCTCTTAAAACAATCTAAAGTACCCTTGTTTTTCGGGAACGACCAGGGAACAATCGACGATATAAATCGTGAATACACCGAAGGAATCTATTACGATCAGTTCAGCGCTGGTAAATCGTAAAAGCAACCATATCCTATGGATCCGGCGACTTCAACAAATGTTGTGTTCCCTAGTTGTCTCAAAGTAGCATTCTGTAAATATTAGACATTGTTAACCGTATACAGTCAAAATGTTAATTTACTGAAAACCTATAAACACTTAACACATTATTTCTTAAGCTCGGCCCGCTTGCACTTACGGATACATTGAGGATGTACAACTTATGAAATTATTCATATCCCCTGAAAAGACGATATGCATATGTTGTTTACCTCGTACAATATATATTTATGCAAATATAAAAAAATATTTTTTACTAAACAAAAAAAATCAGTTATTCTATAAAAGATATTTATTTGTTTGGAAAGAAAAATAAAAAGAAATATTTATTATGTAAAAAGACACCTTATGTGTGGTAAAAAATTATATATATTTTTTTAAGAAAAAATATTTGTGGAATAAAAAAATATATATTTTGTGTCAAACAAAATATATATGGACTATAATTAGGATTGCGGGAAAGCTTATTGAGTAAATAAGAGCAATTCTGATTGGATAGCGTGTTTCAATGCGTAAACCTAAAAATCCAAAGCTTTTTGGTCATTAAAATGCTGAAGAGTTTGTGCTAAAGTAGTTCCGGCCGAAAATGTACCGATCCATGTCATCTTCATATGGCTTCATATGCCCCGTATCTCTGTCGATCGCTAGGCAGGTTACCGACCCTCGAACGGCGATCTTGGACGGCTCAGTAGCCGTCGCTAGGCCGACAGTAGGCCGATTGCGCCGAGGCGAAATGTTCACGGATGTTAGACACCCGATGCTGGGCTGGAACTAATGCACCGACACCTATGTTTTAGGTACTCTAATGTTGCTCCACCGAAGCACTACAATCATGGCGAGTTTGTTTGGGCTGTGGTTATAAGCGGTCGCTCTAGAATCATACCATTTAACCACATCTGGTATGGTGATCAGTTTCTTTCAGATCTAACTCCATGATAATTATAAGCATTCTTGAACTCTTCTAATGCAACATTTATTCTTGGCAGGAAGACAAAATGCAAGCATATCATATCTGTTGTGCAATTAACATTAAGAATTTTGTTGGCTTCTAAGTAGTAAAACAGACTTTAAAATGTCTGTATAACACTGTTATATACATCTCTCAACAATCGCCCAATTCTGGTGTTGTGAAAAGATTTCCCAGCAACGAAACTTCCACGAACAATACCTCGTTTCTCCTCCATGTAACTCACTACCTGGACATTTTCACTTCCTTGGTCACCTCGACAGCGTGATGGCAAGCCATAAAGCTCTACAGCATCTTTGTACAACTGTAGGACAGTTTCTGATTTATTGTTATTTGAGCACATCAAATGAACTATGAACCTACTGTATCCGTCTATGCCACCGTGTGTCCCCAGTTTCCACCTAATCAGTGCACGGAGACCATCAATGTGCCATAAACTATTTGGAAATGGTACAAAGTATGATCTTCTTTTTGCAACTAGTCCCCGTCTTAACACAGAACTTGCTGGATTAAGATATCGTAACACTTCTCGTACACGTTGCTCCTCTGATTTCAATCTGCGCCACAAGGTTGTTCTGTGCACAAGAAACATTCTTGAAACCTCTGACAGGCTAAAGCCAGCATCAATCAATTCGATCACTTGGTCCAAATTGATGTGTTTACTAGGGCGACCAGGTCCTGAGTAGCTTTCTATGCAAACATAAGGTAACACTGCTACATCATGTGCACTTCTCCTCTGCAAAGCAGAATATTTATCTCCCAAATAAACTTGTAGGCTGGAAAATGATGAAAGAAGTTGTGAAATTTAAATTATTTAACTTTCATCTTCATTGTCTAATAAAGCTGCAATGCTATTCAATGTACACACAACTATTTTAATTTCTTCGAGACCAAAATCAACTATGCCTGCATCCCATGATGATTCATAATGTTCACAAAAGTCTAGAAGATGTTCCATGTAGCTGAAGAAATCAATACAGTTTTCCTCAACACCACCAACAACACGTGTATCTGTAGCCATTTACCGACCCAAAAATATGAAGAAATTAAAGGTTTAATGTATCTTGTTGTTTAATATCTACAATGATTAATTAAAGGTATAAAGTTTTAACGTACATAATTAATCTGTCGCAAAGCGAACTAATACACCCCACAAGTGGGTGTCAATAATGAAAATTCAGTTTCCATCAAGTTGTCATAACTATTGTCAAAAGTCATATTTCTTGCAAATCTATGGCTGATATCTATCATATCTGTAAGGTTTAAATGAAATCTAGGTGCTGAGAAAATGAGTGAACAAGAAATTGCTACAGACCAAAGGACTGACAGACAGACCAACTCCAATATACAAATGTATCCCTAAACACTGATTTTGGAATATGAAATTTTGATGTCATTTTGAACTTGAAGGCCATGTTGAATAAAATATGTGTTAACGAAACACATACGCACCAAAAAAGAGCTATTTTCTCAGAAATTTTGCCTTGACATGTGATATTTGTCAAATCACCTTACCAATTTATATCTGCAAACGTTTTTTGATACTAGATTATTTTGTTCTTCAGTTAGAGTCCAGAAATAAACAAAAAAAAACAAATAAAGAGGCCAAAGAGGCCAGTATCGCTTAACTGGCAATTAAAGGTTGAATTCATACCAGTAGTGTCAGAGAAGATGTTTAAAGAAAAAAGTTACACGACCTACAGACGGACAGATGCAATCACGACAGACACCAGGCTATGACAATAGCCCCACTGGACTTCTTCCAGCTAAAAACAAACTACTATATCACAAAAGGAACTACTACCACTCTACATTGCTTGTCAAAAATGAAAAGCCTCTTTTTCAACAAAGGGCCCTTACTCTGCCGTAAGTCAATGAATCGCAACCAAAATTTCACAAGCACATCTCTGCATGAAAAATATCACATATGTAAATTTGATGAGAAATAAAGCGGACAGGAAAAAGCTACAGACGGAACAACCGACTGATGGATCAACCGACAAGCTAACACCTATATGGGCCTTTCCGAAAATACAGAAAAAAAGTAAGAAGAATTTACTACTTTCCAATGTATTTGAACAAGGAGACTGTCATAATCTACTTTCAGATAGCAAATTGTACCTCGTATGTTATGGCGTGTGATGTGTTGCAAAATTGTATAGAAAAATATCTGTTCAAAAAAAATAATTATGGTGTAAAAGTTATATATATGGACCAAAATAAAATAATCATATTCTAAAAAAATATTTATGTGGTAAAAATATTTATTTTTGCAATAAAAAAATATATTAAGTTCAAAAAAGAAAATATATTCATTCAATAAGAAAGTATATTTATGAGGTAAAACTAAAATATATATTGTAAAAAAAATAATATTTATGTAGCAAAAAAAATATTAATATGGACAATAATTAGAATTTTGGGATAGCAAGATTAGTTTGTAACAACGAATTTCATTGGTTCCCTCATTCAAATATGACAGCCCACTTAGGTTGAGTAATAAAATACGTCTTCCCTTACGTCATCGGGAATCCTTTACCGTTGTTTCAGCCAAAACCGCAATCACAGGAAATACTGGTTTAACGTCGCTTTTAACAAAGCTTATGTGTTATTGCGTCGACTGGAGAACCATGGAATCCCGGAATCTCACACACTAGATGAACCACTATACCTTTCCCGAGCTGCCAACTACTCACCCACTTAGGTCTATGAATACCAAGTCGTAAAAGATATATGCCGTGATCGGGGATCGAACCTTAGTTCCAAATCACAAAGGTTATGAATGATCTTAAGATTATAGGTCAGAGCGTTTCTTCTTTTTCCATAATATTCTTATTTACATTATTTATAGCATCGTGTACATTCAATACCGGTTTTTTAAAGCACGAGTTTTTCAAGTACGCGATTTCCTTCCGTTGCATTTATCCAAATAGGCGGCGAGTTTATACGAGGGAAAGTGCAAGGATGTACGAAAACTTCGACTGCTCGAAGGTAAGAATCGACACACTGGGCTTCTTTGTAACGTTTCACCCTAAGGCAAATAGTTAGTTTGTGTGCCAACCTGGGGATTCTTTCAAAAAGGGATCCGCTTTCGGATAATTTAACCTAGGCTCTTGAGGGCTGTCCAGTTTGTAACCGAGCTATCCCACAATTCTAATTGTTAAATAAAATATTTTTTTATCAAATATATATATATTTTTACCATATACATATAAATATTTTTTATTGAACCAATATATCTTTTTATACAAATATATGTATATTTATTTTTTTCTCGTGTTTTTTTATTGAGTGAATATATATATATATATATATATATATATATTTTTTTTTTTTTTTTTACCAAACAAATATATGTTATTTACCTCATATCATAAATATTTTTATTGAACAAATATATATTTTATACCAATTTTTTTTCAATATCAATAATATTTATTTTTTGAATATAATTAATTTATTTGTTTAAGCTCATTTATATAACTTTTACACCATAATTATTTTTATTGAACAAAATATATTGTCTGGGTAACACATGTCTCAGCGATCGTAATCAGTCAGTTAATATAAACGGTGTTATTTCGGATACGGTGCTCATGATAATAGTACAACTGTAGGACAGTTTCTGATTTATTGTTATTTGAGCACATCAAATGAACTATGAACCTACTGTATCCGTCTATGCCACCGTGTGTCCCCAGTTTCCACCTAATCAGTGCTTGATGACCATCAATGTGTCATAAACTGTTTGGAAAAGATACAAAATATGATCTTCTTTTTGCCACAAGTCCCCATCTGAACACAGAACTTGCTGGATTAAGATATCGTAACACTTCTCTTACACGGTGATCCTCTGATTTCAATCTGCGCCACAATGTTGTTCTGTGCATAAGAAACATTCTTGAAACCTCTGACATGCTAAAGCCAGCATCAATCAAATAAATCACTTGGTCCAAATTGATGTGTTTACTAGGGCGACCAGGTCCTGAGTAGCTTTCTATGCAAACATAAGGTAACATTGCTACATCGTGTGCACTTCTCCTCTGCAAAGCAGAATTTTTGTCTCCCCAATAAACTTGTAGGCTGGAGAATGATGAAAGAAGTTGTGAAATTTGAATTATTAAACTTTCATCTTCATTGTCTAATAAAGCTGCAATGCTATTCAATGTACACACAACTATTTTAATTTTTTCGAGCCAAAAGTTAACCATGCCTGCATCCCTTGATGATTCATAATGTTCACAAAATTCTAGAAGAGTTTCCATGTAGCTGAAGAAATCAATAGTTTTGCTCAACAACACTGTAGCCATTTACCGACCTAAATATAAAGAAATTAAAGGTTTAATGTGTCTTGCTGTTTAATATACACAATGATTAAGTAACGGTATAAAGTTTTAACGTACATAACTAATCTGTCGCAAAGCGAACTAATACACCCAACAACTGGGTGTCAATAATGAAAATCCAGTTTCCATCAAATTGTCTTAACTTAACTTTACTTTTGTAAAAAGTCATATTTCTTGCAAATCTATGGCTGATATTTATCATATCTGTCAGGTTTAAATGAAATCTATCGATTAGTTGCTGAGAAATTGAGGGAACAAGAAATTGCTACAGACCAAAGGACTGACGGACAGACCAACTCCAATATACAAATGTATCCCCAAACACAGATTTTGGAATATGAAATTTTGATGTCATTTTGAACTTGGTGGCCATGTTGAATGAAAATATGTGTTAACGAAACACATACGCACCAAAAAAGAGCTATTTTCTCAGAAATTTTGCCTTGACATATGACATTTTTCAAATCACCTTACCAATTGATATGTGCAAAAGTTTTTTGATACTAGATTATTTTGTTCTTCAGTTAGAGTCCAGAAACAAACAAAAAAACAAAATAAAGAGGCCAAAGAGGCCAGTATCGCTTCACTGGCAATAAAAGGTTGTATTCATACCAGAAGTGTCAGAGAAGATGTTTAAAGAAAAAAGTTACAGGACCTATAGACGGACAGATGCAATCACGACAGACACCAGGCTATGACAATAGCCCCACTGGACTTCTTCCAGCTAAAAACAAACTTCTATATCACAAAAGGAACTACTACCACTCTACATTGCTTGTCAAAAATGAAAAGCCTCTTTTTCAACAAGGCCCCCAGCTGGGCGGGGGGATAGAAATAGTCGGCTGCTGTCCATGTAGTACATGGTAAGACCCCAAACAAATGGACCTGCCCGTTTGCCGTGGGCTGCGACCCGTAATGCCTGATGACGGGATCCTGGTGGTTGAGTGACCTCAGGGATTGGCTAGGCCCTGTTTTTGCAACACACCACTTTGGCCCTGAGTTGGGATAAACGGGAGGTCGGGCGGGCCCGACCCGATCAATCGGCTGGTCATGCCTTGCCCTAGGGCGTTTTTATCAAAAGACTTGTCTGTTCAATTGTCTTTTTCCTAAACCACCGTTTTCAATAAATGATGTTTTCACTCACGCCTTAGAAGGCGGTGGCTCATGGGCCAATCGGGTAAACGTGGTGTTTGATCTACAATTTTACTGTCTGATGTCTATTTCATGCTTGGTTGAATTATTCATCAGCGTATTTTTGCTTGATCTAGCCCATTTGCACCGAGTATATCGGCGATGTATCCCCGGCACCTCTCCTGAGATGGAATTCCCAAGGTTAGGTGTCCCCTTGTAGGACTCCGAGGGCGGGTGGTTTGGAGCATCGCCGATGAAATTTCAACATACACATTAGCTCAACAAAAGAAAACCAAGCGATACCTATCGGATTCGGAAGATGAAAATATCAACATGCCTTCTTTTCCAAAGTTTATTATTATTGAAAGCGATGATGAAGACAATCCCGTCGCAGAACTCTCTCCCTTTGTAATAGAGAAGCAAATAAGAGCAATTATTGGCACTCCGAAGTCTGTTAAAAACCTGAAAAACGGAACAATCCTTGTCGAAGTTAGTAAAAGAGCACAGTCGGATAACTTACTTAAAACATCAAAATTCTTTAATCAGAGTGTTCAGGTCTATCCTCATGAAAAATTGAATCAGTCAAAAGGTGTCATCAGATGCAGAGAATTGAATAATTGCTTGATACATGGAATTGAAAAGAATTTAAGACCCCAAGGTGTAAAACAAGTTAGAAGAGTGGAGTTCAAGAAAGATGGCAAAACGACTAGAATAAATACTTATATTTTGACCTTTGACGAACCAACTTTGCCAAAAGAAATTAAAATTGGATTTCAAATAGTTAATGTGGATGTTTATGTCCCAAACCCTTTGCGCTGTTTTCATTGCCAGAGATTTGGACATCATGAGGATAACTGCAGGACTACTAAAGTGTGTAGAAAATGCTCTTTCACTGGTGATATAGATGAACATGATGAAGCTACCTGTGAAAATGATTTCAAATGTTTTAACTGTGGACAAGCCCATCCGTCAAGCTCAAGATTATGCCCAAAGTTTAAAAAAGAAAAAGAAATTTTAAGCATTAAGTACAGACAATCACTTTCTTTCTTTGAGGCAAGGAAAATTGTAGAGTCCAGAGAGGAGATGCTGAAAAGTGGTACTAGTTATGCTAGTAAAGCTAAACCTAATTCTGATCAGGCGCCAAAGGAATGCAGTTCATGTGATCGCATGTTGAAAATTCTTTCGGAATCGTTCCCAGATGTAAAAGATAAAATCAACCAAATCATGTCTGGTGAAGAGCCTAAGGTGAATGTATCAAGTGATAAAAGTTTAGAAAATAATACAAACAATCCTGAAAAGAACAAACCAGTTACTCGTCCTTCTCAAGCCAATGTTAATAAAGATAAACCGTCTGCAAAAGAAAAATCTTCAAGTAAAAACCCTTCAGAGTCTGTTCAACAGAGACGGACTCGCATTAATCTGGAGAAGGTCTCTCCTCCTCCAGTTACAACAGGTAATCGCTTCCAACAGTTAAGCGATTCAGATGACGAGGAGGATATGGACGTACACCAGGTTTCGGATTCGAAACCTGCTCCTCCTCCTTCAACCTCCCTTAATTCAAACCAAAAGCAAACAGATGCAATAAGGCAAGGTGCAAACAAAATCAAACTAACAGCAGTTAAATAATGGGTAGTTTCTCACTTCCATTTTTAAGTGGTATTATTTTTACTTTAACCTCCATAATGGCGAATAACATTATACAATGGAATTGTCGTAGCATCAAGGCTAATTTTGAAGAACTTAATCTCTAGTAAACAAACAAAAACCAGCTGCAGTATGTGTACAAGAAACGTTTCTTAAAGACACAGATAAGTTTTCTCTGAAATATCACTCTTGCTATTTTACTAACTTTACAGATCGCGAGAAAGCGTCTGGTGGTGTGGGAATTATTGTAAATAATAATATTCCTCACCGTCATGTTAGTTTAAACACTTCTCTACAAGCAGTGGCTGTGAGTGTATCCCTCAATAAAACTATTACACTGTGTTCTGTCTATCTTCCTCCTAGCTCCCCCGTTGATGGTGTAAAACTGGATCATATTGTTGACCAGCTGCCACGACCTTTTGTTCTTATGGGAGATTTCAATTCTCACCATAAATTATGGGGCTGCTCCAATACAGACGACAAAGGTCGTTCTGTTGAGGATTTTGTAACTAGACATGATCTTGTTTTATTGAATGATAAATCTAAAACTTATCTTCATCCTGCAACAGGAAATTATTCTTCATTGGATTTAACTATTTGCAGTCCTGATATTTTTCCTGATTTTTCATGGAAAGTTCTTTCCGACCTTCATGGTAGTGACCATTTCCCTATTCAGATCTCCGAATTAGGACCATCTGTTCAGGAGCGCCCTAGGCGTTGGAAACTCCATAAGGCTAATTGGGAACTTTTTAAAATCACGTGTGAACAGTCGATAAATCCAGAAGCCTTTGATGACTGTGAAAACTCTGCAGATCTGTTCACAACTTTACTTTATTCTGCTGCAGAAAAAAGTAATCCACAAACATCGCCTGACCCAAAAAATCCAAACAAGCCATGGTTCAATGACGATTGCAAAAAGGCTGTCGCTGAAAGAAAACGTGCTCTTAGAGCATTTGGCTTAAGGCCTTCAAAGGAGAATCTTTAGAAATTTAAAATTGAACGTGCGAAAGCACGTCGTACTATTAAACAAAGTAAGCGTTCGTCTTGGAGACAGTATGTATCAAGATTAAATTCATCAGATCATCTGTCAAAAAGACTTGGGACATGATACGTAAAATTAGTGGGAAGAATACATCACTTAATGTCGTTCTTCACTTAATGTCGGTCATCTTAAAACGGATGACGATAACACAGTTTCTTCGAAACATGACATTGCTAATGTCTTGGCAGACACGTTTGCCAAGAAATCTTCCTCTACTAATTATTCACCTGCGTTTCAGAAGTTTCAAGGTGAGAAAAAAAAGTCTAAACTTAATTTTAGTTCCAGAAATCTGGAACACTATAATAGGGACTTTTCCGTTAAGGAATTGAAAAAAGCTTTAAAAAAGTGTCACGACACTGCTGTCGGATCAGATGCTATTCATTATCAGTTCCTCAAACGTTTGCCGTCTCGTTCCCTTCATTGCTTACTTGCAATTTATCATCAGGTATGGACAGAGGGAAGCATTCCAGCCTCTTGGCGGGAAGCTATTGTTATTCCAATACCTAAACCAGGTAAAGATTCCACAAATCCATCTATTTATCGCCCTATTGCCTTAACTAGTTGTATTTGCAAGACCATGGAAAGAATGGTAAATGATCGTCTTGTCTGGTTTCTTGAAAAGAACCACCTTATTACGCAAGTCCAAAGTGGCTTTCGTAAACAGAGAAGCACTCTTGATCATCTTGTTCGCTTCGAGACATTTATTCGAAAGCCTTTATAAGGAAGGAACACGTTGTTTCTGTCTTTTTCGATCTTGAAAGTGCTTATGACACCACTTGGAAGTATGGAATTATGAACGACCTCTATGATTTCGGTATTCGAGATCGCCTTGCCTTTTTCATCTCAGCTTTTTTGGATGAACGACAGTTTAGAGTCCGTGTTGGTGATACTTTATCTGATCCTCATGAACAAGAAATGGGTGTCCCCCAGGGAAGTATTTTATCGGTGACACTATTTAGTGTCAAAATAAACAACATAGTAAAAACCGTTTGCCCTGGTGTGGAATGTTTTCTATACGTTGATGACTTCTGCATCTGTTACAGGTCAAAACACATGTATACAATTGAAAGACAGTTGCAGCAAGTTTTAAACAATCTTTCAAAATGGTCCAATCAAAACGGCTTCAAATTTTCAAAGACAAAAACTAAATGTATGCATTTTTGTCATTCAAGGAAAATGCACTCCGATCCAGAATGAAAGTTGGACGGAGTGCCGATTGAAATTGTCAAGGAATTTAAGTTCTTAGGACTCCTTTTTGATTCTAAACTGTCGTTTATTCAACATATTGACAATTTGAAAAATAAATGCCAAAAGGCACTTAATCTTTTACGTGTTGTATCCAGTATGGATTGGGGAGCCGATAAAAAGGTTCTGTTGCGCCTTTATAGGGCACTTGTTACATCAAAGCTAGACTATGGCTGCGTTGTTTATGGCTCTGCACGCCCTTCATACCTTCGCAAACTTGATACTATTCATAATCAAGGATTGCGTTTGGCATAGGGCGCATTTAGAACGTCACCAGTTAACAGTCTTTATACAGAAGCAAGTGAACCTTCCCTAAATTTACGCAGGAAAAAGCTTTCCATGCAATATTATTTAAAACTTAAATCAAATCCCGACAATCCTACTCATAAAGTTGTTTTTGAACCTAAATATAGACAGGCTTTTGAAAAGAAAAAAGAACCCAATACTTCCATTTAGTTTGCGCTGTGAAGCTGATGTAAGCTCTCTAGATTTTGACCTAGAGGACGTGGCAGAACATGTTGTTCCTGATGTTCCTTTGTGGACATATAAAAGTCCCACGTTCATTTATGATCTTGCTTCAAGCAAAAAGGATACAACAGATCCATCTATTTTTAAAACAAAGTTCTTGGAAGTCAAAAACATACACATCTTATAAAGAAATATACACAGACGGTTCAAAAGATGGCGAAAAAGTTGCTTCAGCAACTATTTTAGATGGCGAAAAATATCAATTCCGCCTTCCTAATAACTCTTCTATTTTTTCAACCGAGCTTAAGGCCATTGATCTCGCACTCGATCATATAATCGCAGAACGATTCTCTCGTTATATTATATACACTGACTCTATGTCAAGTATGCAAGCAGTTGAGCACGAGAAAACTGACGACCACCTTATCGTAAGGCTACTTGATAAAATAGCTCAGCTAAATGATGTTGATCTCGTTTTCTGCTGGCTTCCAAGCCATATTGGTATTCGTGGTAATGAGGAGGCAGATAAAGCTGCCAAGGATGCATTATCACTTGAAATTTTACCATTCGAAGTACCTTTTACCGATTTTAAACCCTTAATTCATAGTTTTATTCATGATGGCTCGAGGAACTGTTGGTCTGATCCAACCAACCAGAATAATAAATTATTCTCCATTCGTTAGGACCTCGGCGACTGGTTACCTGGTTACAGGTCAAGCCGTCGAGAAGAGCTGATTTTGACTCGCCTACGCATTGGCCATACATATCTTACGCACTCCTATCTTTTAAAAGGAGAAGAGATGCCAATGTGCATTCCATGTAATGCTCCTCTTACTGTCAAACATATTTTATTGATTGTATTGATTTTTCTTGAATTAGAGACAGATATTTTAAAGTTGATAGTATGAGGCAGTTGTTTGACCATGTAAAAATTGAATTTATTTTTGACTTTCTCAAGGCGATTCATTTATATAGCAAAATCTGATTTTTATGTTCTTTAATCTTGTTTTCTTCTTAATTTCTCCAAATGTTCTATTTAATTTAACTGTTTTCAATGGCTCTTTTGGCTATTATTTCTTTTACATTTGAAATTATTTTTTGGATTCTTATTTGTTTACACTGAGATTGTTTTAAAATGTTGATAACTTATGTTTCTTTTCATACAATGAATGCCAACTGTTTAAAACAAAAGTATTTGAGCCCAACATGACCGTTGTTGTCGACGGGCCATAAAACATTCATTCATTCATTCTTTTTCAACAAAGGGCCCTTACTCTGCCGTAAGTCAATGAATCGCAACCAAAATTTCACAAGCACATCTCTTCATGAAAAAATATCACATATTTAAATTTGATGAGAAATAAAGCGGACAGGAAAAAGGTACAGACGGAACAAACGGCTGATGGATCAACCGACAAGCTAACACCTATTGGCCTTTCCGAAAATACAGAAAAAAAAGAGAGAAAAACTTACTACTCTCCAGGGTATTTGAACAAGGAGACTGTCATAATCTACTTTCAGATAGCAAATTTCTGATTCAAAATGAAAGATAAAGAGATTCCTTTTTGCTCAGGATTAAACAGGGACACTCTATAGTGTATATTATACTTTTATTATATATATATATATACTATAAGGTCTGTGGATTAACTCATTTCAAGACCACAAATTTAAAACACCACATAAATATTTTTTTAGAATATAATTATTTCATTTTGGTCCAAATATAAAACTTTTACACCATAATTATTTTTTTTATCGAACGAATATTTTTTATATAATTTTGCAACACATCACACGCCAAAGTCTACACCCAAATTCTTAAATTGTACTTCGTATGTTTTGGCGTGTGATGTGTTGCAAAATTGTATAGAAAAATATTTGTTAAAAAAATAATAATAATTATGATGTAAAAGTTATATACATGGACCAAAATAAAATTATCATATTCTTAAAAAATATTTATGTGGTAAAAATATTTATTTTTGGAATAAAAAAATCATATTTAGTTTAAAAAAGAAAATATATTCATTCAATTAGGAAATATATTTATGAGGCAAAACTAAATATATATTGTAAAAAAAAAATATTTATGTAGTAAAAAAAATATTTATATGGACAATAATTAGAATTTTGGGATAGCAAGATTAGTTTGTAACAACGAATTTCATTGGTTCCCTCATTCAAATATGACAGCCCGCTTAGGTTGAGTAATAAAATACGTCTTCCCTTACGTCATCGGGAATCCTTTACCGTTGTTTCAGCCACAACCGCAATCACAGGAAATACTAGTTTGACGTCGCTTTTAACAAAGTTTTTGTGTTATTACGTCGACTGGAGAACCATGGAATCCCGGAATCTCACACACTAGATGAACCACTATACCTTTCCCGAGCTGCCAACTACTCACCCACTTAGGTCTATGAATACCAAGTCGTAAAAGATATATGCCGTGATCGGGGATCGAACCTTAGTTCCAAATCACAAAGGTTATGAATGATCTTAAGATAAGAGGTCAGAGCGGTTCTTCTTTTTCCATGATATTCTTATTTACGATTTATAGCATCGTGTACATTACCAAACAAATATATGTTATTTACCTCATATCATAAATATTTTTTTATTGAACAAATAAATATTTTATACCATTTTTTTTTCAATATCAATATCTATTTTTTTGTATATATTTAATTTATTTGTTTAAGCTCATATATATAACTTTTACACCATAATTATTTTTATTGAACAAAATATATTGCCTGGATAACACATGTCTCAGCAATCGTAATCAGTCAATTAATATAAACGGTGTTATGTCGGATACGGTGCTCATGATTAAAGTGTTCCACAGGGCTATGTGCTCGGGAGAAAAAAAATCCCAACAACTATGTCATGTATACAAGACCAGTTGATTCTATCTGCATAAGCAACGATCTTCGCCGTTACTTCCATGCCGACTATAACAAATTGTATTTATCCATTAAATCTAATTACAAAGTTTACAAGAAAGAAGCTGTCAATCGCGTTGAATTATATGTGCAATATAGAATACTTTCTCAACGCTGAAAAAATTGAGATAGTCAACTTCGCACGAAGGAAAACATGAATCAAATCGATGAGGTATCAATTATAGTGGAAACTTCTGATTTGAAATCGGAAACGGACATTAGAAATATTGACGATTTCTTTCATTCATAAATGCATATTGAAGCACACATAGATATTGTAAGCAGATTGTGCCAAAATCAACTTCAACAAAATGGCCGTATCAGACATTTTTTCGATTAGAACGACTATCGTTAATTCTTCAGTTACATCATGTTAAGATTACGGTAATGGACAATCTCGAATAACTATAATTAGGCTACACATTCTTATAAATACGTCAGTTTGTATAATCACAAAGATACAACCACAATCAAAGAGTTATTCAGGATATCTTTAACAAACTGAATCTTTTTTTTTCTTTTTTTTTTTTTCAACTTTGAAAGCTATAAATGGACAATCTTCGGGTTCTAAAAAGTTTAATTTAGAAATTTAAATGCCGAAATTTGACATCAGATCTGGATCTAATTCCACCAAGCCGGACTCCGTATGGTGATCGAAGCTTCTTGTCTGAAGCTGCGCTACTTTGTTATTCTCTGCCAGCTGTAATAAGATGTTTCACACTGCATTTTTAACAAACGTTCACTGATTTGTATTGCCACCTTTTTTTTATCACATTTACAATTATTCTTAAACGGTGAACTTTACTTTTTAAGTTTTCGTTATATTATTTTTACTTTCACTTAATAATGTTTAAAATGTTTCTCTCTTTTTTTGTTTTACATTTATCTTTGAAATAATGCTGAGCGGCCGCCGTCATAGCGCAGTTGGTAGCGCGTCAGACTGTCAATCTAGAGGTCCCAGGCTCGATCCCCGACGGCGGCACTCATTCATGCCGACTATTTGTCTCACCCATGAGTTGATAATCGTAGACCTATGTGAGATAGTAGCTGGAGGCTAGGAAAGGATGTGATGGTTGTACTGGTGTGAAGATACCAGGAATCCATTGTTAGGTGCTCCAGCTCCCGCGATGTCATTGAAATAATGTTGAAAGCGTCGTTAAATCCCAATCAATCAACCAATCAATTGAAATAATGTTGATTATATTAAGCGCTTTTGAACGTACTTCCGTATAAAATGTGGTGTAGAATAATAAATAATGATTAAAAAAGATTGTCATTTCCATGAAATAGCTATTATCACATGTAATCGTACAATGAATTTTGTTTGTTATTTTGCAACTCTTTCGCATTCCATTGTACCTTCAAATGAACTAGCCTTCAACTATACATAGAAACATTGTCAAGACTTTACTTCTCCGCAATATATTTACTCCTTCTGTGTTCTGATAACTCAAATGTATAAGTCTCGTAATAAAAGTGAAACTGTGCTTTATACCATTTTCCATAGCAATAAGTTTCTCGGTTTATTAGCTCAACTGAGCACATAAGACTCAATGTGAGCTTTCGTTGTCGTATGATTTCCTTAGTGCGAGGTATATCGTGTGTCGTTAACATACCTTGTAGATACTCTAGAGGCCACATTTTGCTCATTCAAGCTGAAAAATGACCAGATTTATTACTTTGGTTAAATCTCGGTCAAGTTCGAAATTTGGATAAGTTGGATGAAACATAAGGTTTAGGTCAAATATTAGAGAAAACATGTTGACACTCCAAAGACCATCGAGCTGAAAATTTGGCAGATTGATTGTCTGCATGAAATCTGGTTCTAGTTCAAAATTAAGTCAATTCGGTTCAAAACTAAGGTCTAGGTCATATATTAGGAAAAAACATGTAGAAACTCTGGAGGCCATATTTTTTACTCAAATTACCTGTAAATTGGCCGGATTGCTTGTCTTGATAAAATCTCAGTCATATTTGTTCTGGGTCAAGTGGGATAATAAAAAACTAGGTCAAAGGGTCAAATATTTGAAAAATCTTGTAGACACTCTAAATGCCATACTTTTTGCTTAATCACCTAAAATTTGGTCCGATTAATCGTCTTGATAAAGGCTGGATTAAATTCAATATTGAATCAATGGGTGTAAAGAGGTCAAATCTTAGAAAACCCTTGTGGACACTCTAGAGGCCATTGTTTGGTCAATGAAACTGAAAATTCGTCAGCAAAATTGTCTTAATGTAACCTTGTTCAAGTTCAAAATTGACTCAAGTTGGGTAAAAAATGAGGCCAAGAAGTCAAATCTAAGAAAAAACCTATATACACTCTACAGTCAATTTTTTTGCCCAATTAACCTGAAAATAAATTGGCCAGAATAATTGTCTTGATGAAATCTGGGTCAAGTTTAAAATTGGCTGAACTTGGGTAAAAAATGAGGTCAATAGGTTAGAAATTAGAAAAACCTTGCACCACTATAGGATATATTTGTTGCTTAATCAGCCTGAAATAGGTTAGAATGGTTTTCTTGATGAAATTTCTGATAAGATTGAAAGGGATTCAATGGGGATTATAAATGAGGCCAATAGGTTAGATCTTAGACAGTTAACTCACGTGAGCGATTTAGGGCCACCATGGTCCACTTTTTTAAATACAATCTTGTATTGACCTTTCGTTTTTACCGACATAATCCGGTGTCGGTGGTATTACCCATCGACTAGAATCCTGAGTATAACGAGTGATAAAGGAATTGAAGCTGACTTACCTTTTACCGTGAGAAATATCATGAAATTGACATTCACCTAGAGAAAAAAAAAAACATTCTTAATCGCTTACCCAGCGTTCCTTTCAATTATTCCAAAACACCCACTTAAATCACTCAAAAACGCTCCGAAATGTTTTAAATCAACGCAAAATCGATCAAATCGATTAAAACATTACATTGAACTTTATCAAACCATTTTTGGCTGGTGTGCATTTAAAAGTGTTTGATTGATTCGTGAAGACATACAAATTGGAAAGTATTTAGTTTTGTAAGGGAGGTAATAAAAATTGCTCATTTTGATCTAGCTGGACGAAATTAGTGATATTGAATTACCCCCCTGAAATTTCATTCAAAACTTGCTCACACACAATCATTTAATATCATTCCTTAATGATTCCAAAATCATTCAAATTGACAATTTCACGATAGTTCTGACTGTAGTAGTTCAAAGCAGTCTTTACCCGTATAGGGAAACTTTTCCTTTTATGTACCTCGCTTCAAGTTATTTCAACCTTGACGAGTACGTTTCAATGTCCGGGGGATGTCTAACGTTACGTAAGCGTATATATCTCGAACCCAGCATGTGTTCGAAGGGGTTCAAATCTTGGTCAATCCATCACTTGCACGTTGTTATCACTCATATATTGTCTTGTTGATTTTGCCAAATGGCTTGCAGCATTATACTAAAGGAAAATCATGTTTTGGTATACCTGCATGGTTGGAAACTCAACTTGGAAAAGAACGTACTTATGACTTATGTAAGCGTATTAACGTAAATATCCTAAAATTATCGCAACACTATGGCGTGTGGAACGTTGCAAAATTCGATAAATATTTTTATGTGATATAATTTTATATTTATATTCTATATTTTTTTTATTTATATTCTAAAAATATTTTTATGTGATATAATTTTATATTTATATTCTATAATTTTTATTTATATTGTATATTTTTTATTTATGTTCTTTATTTATTTATTTTTTTTTTATGTTCGATAACGCCAAAAAAAAATTATGTGATATAATTGTTAATTTATATTGTATATTTCTTTTTATTTATGTTCTATATTTTTTATTCATATTCGATAACGCGAATAAAATTTATGTGAAATAATTTTTTATTTATATTCTATATTTTTTATTTATGTTCTATATTTTTTATTTATATTCGATAATAGTGCGAAAAAAAATTTATGTGGTATAATTGCATCATGGGATACTAGTGACATTTGTAACAGACGATTTGATTGGACAACGGATTTCACAACAAAGAAAGTTTGGTGGCGGTGATCGGTGGTGGACGTGCATTTTATGTTTTAAAAAGTTTTAAATGTTTTAAAGAAGAATTATTGAAAATAGACACTTTTAATTGATATTATGGTGTATGGTAACAATAGAATGTGTGTGGTTATTTAACAAATATGTGCAGAATGTATTAGAGACTCATTTTATGCCACTCTACAAAAAACTGCAATCCCATTGTTCAACCAGCGTGTCACGGCAGACATCTTGAATTTTATAATTTGTTTTATAAACTTTAAAGTTTTACTGAGCTTTACAGTCTTATAGTATAATAAATACAATACCAATGACTTTTTTAAGCTGTAAAAAATTTTATTTGTAACATTTTGACTTTTTAAATAAAAAAAAAATCTCGACTGTGATAAACTCCAGAAGAATAAAGATCAAGAGTGACAAAAGTCGTGGTATATCACAAAACAGATATCTTTCCCTTCTGTATGACTGATAACTAGTTTCGCTTTCGTTGTTATCGACAATATAACCTGAATCCCAGGGTTCTCAAGGGAAAAAGATAAACCAAAAACTTCTGTGGTACCAGCATATGCTAACCAGTGTAACACTGCATTATTGTGATAGACTGATCAAGTCAAAGAACTATCCTCGAATAAACATATTGCATAAAACAGTACCTGACAAAACAAAACACATAGACAACAAATATGGCATTGTCAAAAAGACTTCCTGTTATGTCTCCAACCAATGAAGGTGATAAAACGGAAACCCGTGATTACTTCCTGAACAAACACAGGGCATTACAAAAGAAAAGACTAGCATGCAATAGACCTTTCATTAAAGTTATTCCAAAAGATGGAGGAAAACAAACTAAAATTGAATGCAGTGCTAGTTGTTTTGAGCTACTGAAAACAATTCTCATTGATACTTCAAAGAACAAACACATTTTTGAAAAATACAACTTGGCAGTGGAAGTAAAAAAAATAACTGACCAAAATGGGGTACACCCAGAGCACACATTGCGTGCATTCAATAAACTTACCTCTGGTGCTATAGGAAAAAAACATAAATTCACTGTGAACATATATAACACCCAAAGTTCTTTATTAATCAATGGTAGAAATGCTAGCGCTTTCCAAGACGATATCCTACCAGACATGTTACAACTTATTCAAAGTGATAACAATTTATCTGAAATTGATATGAACATTGCTCAACTTAGAGATGCCTGTTTACAACAAAGCATGGCAAATCCCACGGTTAATACTAGTATGGTAGCCGACACATCAATACAAAACAACCAACTAGCAATAAAACTTCTCCCAGAAATAGACAGACTAAACAATTCTGATACTGATACAGATGAAAACAGTGTCTGCTTACATTGTGATATTTATGTCTCGGATGGCATCAGATGTGATGACTGTCACAGATGGTTTCATTACATGTGTGAGAACATAGACTCTGAATTGATTAATTTCCACGATAGCGACCAACCATATCAATGCATCTCATGCAGAAATCTAATACCACAGAAACTCAAACTGTTTGAAAACAGCTGTGAATTTAATAACTCCATTCTACAACCGGAAAATGATAAATGTCTAAGAAATGATGATCAAGTAATATCATTAGATACAAGTGACTGTTTTGAAAAAACTCACAAACTAGACCACAAAGAACTATCCCCAATTAAAAAACAAATCAAAAACAAAGATAAAGAAATAGCTGTAACTTCGAAAGATAAATCTAAAGAGAAGAAAACTACTGCTAACTATACAAATCAGAACACAGAACCTCCAACAGTAATAGAACCCACAACGCCAGACTGTAACACAGCAGAACCCAATGGTAAACAAACCAAAAACAGACGAACCAACAAAAGAGATGACATCAATACACAAGAGCTGAAGCAACAACTTGAACACTCGAGTACAATCATCAAGCGTCTTGAACAGAAAATTAACAGTCTAGAACAAACCAATAATCTCCTAAGACAACAAAATAGCCACCAACAAATAGATTATCATAAAGAAACAAGAAAAGATCTACCTATAAACAACTCAAATTCTCAATCGAACATAGAGAATAAATTAGAGAAACTTGAACTAGACAATAGACTTTTAAAGATAGAACATAATCAACAATTGCTTCAACTACAGGTACAACAACAGCAACTTACCACTTCTGTCAATCAATTATTACAAAACCAATATACGACTATGGGACACAATCCGACATCAATACCTATGACAATCCCTCATCAAGGTGTACCTTTTAACTTCAATTACCCACCCCCCCCCATTAGGGGTAATTCCACCCCCTCCCATGATACATATGCCTAGAATGAACAACCCATATAACCACAATCAGACAAACTGGAGTTCATTCAAACAACCCTGGACAAGACAAACTCCTACAAACAATGATAGTAATCAAACCAACAGGAGACAAAGCTATTCGAAAAACACACAAGAGACAAAATCAGGAGGCTCCTTAATAAAACCACCTACCCACGATAACGAGAGAAACGCGATTAGGGTTACTGGAGAGCCAATTATTATTAACAAAACCCAGAACAAACCCAAAATGCATTCAACGCCAAGGAGGGTTACTCTCAAAGAAACTATAACAATAGATGAGGCTCCCATAAATACAGTCAAATCCACACCTGAAAAGACCAGGGAAGAAAATAGTGAGGAAAACCTTCCCAAAACAAAGTCTCCATTGAAACATTTTTTATGCCAAGGCCGGGCCTCAAACAGGATCGATCGGAACCCCCTACAGAACACCAATCTATAAACATTGCCACAATAAATATTAAGAACATAAAGAGCAACATGTACTACCTACAGGAGTTAGCCAGAAAACATGATATCATCTGTGTGCAAGAACATTGGCTCTTTGATTTTGAGCTAAACACAATGAAAAACATATCAAACGAACATTGTATCCATGCAAAAGCAGTTGATATGAATAACCCCATACCTCCAATACAGGTACCTCGAGGTTACGGCGGAACTGCAATACTTTTTAGAAAGAGCTGGGACATAAAAACCATCAAACACCTGGATGGACAGGAGAGAATCAATGTACTTGAACTACAGACAACACCCAAATGTGTAATAATAAATGCTTATCTACCATCAAGAGGAAACAACACCAAAGACTCCTTCAAAACCACGATCGATGAAATTGAAGAAATATTAAATAAGTTCAAAGACACCCATGCCATATTCATATGTGGGGATATGAATGCCTCCCTCAATAGAGAACCAGAAAATGAACATGACAAATTACTTAAACAATTTGTAACGAGAAATAACCTGATAACTAATCAAAAAGGAATACCTACTTTTACACACCCTAACGGAAGAGAAAAGTATGAAATTGATTACATCCTGACTAACTCAACAGCGAGAGAAACCATCATCTATACAACAGTGGATATAAATAATCCGACCAACACCTCAGATCATACAACTATATCAACCAAAATATCGATTGGATATGAGGAAAAAAAAAGAAATACTGTAACCCCGAAACTCAAGCCGGACTGGACAAAATGTGATATAGCTACATACCAAAATAAAGTAAAAAGTATCCTGGAAAAGGAAACAAAAGACACAGAATATACAACGATCAATGAAATACAGAGATTAAACAAAGCTCTCAAAGAAGCAGAAAAGGCGAGCATTCCTCATAAACCTAAAAGAAAAGAAAGGAAAAATTTACGGATTACAGACAAAGGTATAATGGAAGCAGCTAAAAGAAGTAAAGCTCATTGGTGGAAATGGAAAACAGCAGGTTCACACAAAGATCTGAAAAATTCGACATATACCACCATGTTAAAAGCAAAGAAACTCTTAAGAAAAGCACAAAGACAATTTGCCTGCAAAACAAACAGGAAAAAAATTGAAAGGATCATGGAAAGCAAAGGAGACGACAAGATGTTTTATAAACTCATCAAAGAACAAAGATCGACAACAAACACAAATACAGAGTATCTTACAATGAATGGCCAGATAATAGAAGAAGAAAAGAAAATATTAGAAGCATGGGCTGATTACTTCGAAAATCTAGCTAAACCACTAGATGATATAGACTTCAATGGAGAATACAAGAAAAAGATAGAGTCGGATGTGAAAATCATGGAAGACATCTGCAAAATTCAAGATCAAACTATTGCACCTATCTCTCTAATCGAACTGAAGGAAGCAATATGTAGTATGAATAATAATAAAGCCCCAGATGCCTATGGACTGACAGCAGAACATCTGAAGTATAGTGAAGAAACAGTACAAAACAAACTTTTAGAGATTCTCAATAATATAGTATTGGAAAAACAAATTCCCACAGATCTTAAGATAGGAATACTGACTCCAGTGTTCAAGAAAGGGAGACCTGATAACCCCTCAAATTACAGAGGAATATCAATTACTCCAGTAATCCTGAAAATCTTAGAACAAATACTTTCATCAAGGCATGACCGTCTCCTTATTGAAACTCAATCTGATCTACAGTTCGGATTCACTAAAAGGAAATCTAGCCTTATGGCGGCCTTTTTGCTCACTGAATGCCAAATAGAAACAAAAAACAATAAACAACCAATGTTTTTGACAACGCTAGACACACAAAAAGCATTTGATGTAGTGTCTCATGACAACCTTCTTCATAAACTGTATTTTGATGGAATTCAAGGTGCGGACTGGATGCTAATCAAAAACCTATATACAGATATGACCACAAAAATCAAATGGAATGGAGAACTGTCGAGGAAATTTTTGTTACAACAAGGTGTTAGACAAGGCGGTATACTGTCTGCTAGCCACTACAAGAGATACAATAATCCCCTACTAAAACAATTAGAAAACCATTACACAGGAGTAACAATTGGCACAGAAAAGATACAGCATGTAACTTGTGCGGATGACTTAGCACTAATTTCAACCTCCCCAAAAGAAATGAATGACATGGTTAATACTGTGCAGGAGTATAGCAACGATAATCGCTACAAGATCAACCCTTCAAAGAGTAATATAATACAGTATAATTCAAAGAATGATTTTGAAAAACCAATACTACAAGGACAGATTATAGAAGAAACCAAAGAAACAACACACCTAGGGGTAATACGAAAACAAGACGGTAAACCCAATATACAGGAACACATTGCCAGAGGTAGAAGAACAGTTTACTCATTAATGGGAGCAGGATGCCATGGTAAAACCGGAATTTCACAAAAAATTAAAGCTCATATGTGGACCACTTTTATTATACCTAGATTGATCTATGGTCTTGAAATTATACCACTCACAAAAAAAAGATGAGAGTATGCTAGAAACTTTCCAAAACAGGATTCTCAAACAAATCCAACACCTACCAGATCGTACTTCAACTACAGCTGTTACAGCACTACTTGGAATCCCTCCGATTACCTGTGCACTACACAAAAATTTACTTAACCTATTTTATTCTATGATTGCAACACCTGACACTAAAGAATACAATATTGTTCTACGTCAGCTAGCTGTCAAACATCTTAACGAAAAAAGCAAGGTCTCGCTATGTCGTAGACTACTTTTGAAATACAATCTTCCTACGGCCTACGAACTAATAACTACAACCCCTACAAGAGGAAAATGGAAACTGATGCTTAGAAAAGCCATGAATGATCATACAGTAGCAAAATGGATCAAAGACATAGTTGATAAACCCTCCCTGAAGTACATTAATCAAACAGTACTGAAAGTAGGACGACCACATCCTTTATATGAAACTGTACGTCCAAACATCCATGACATACAAAAAGCTGAATTGAAAGCTAGAGTCCTAACGGGATCCTACATCCTACAATCTAATAGATCCAAATTCAACCAATTTGAGGTTGATCCAACATGTACTTTATGCCACAAAAACCCAGAAACAAGAGAACACTTTATAGCTCAATGTACATCACTTTCTATGATCAGAATGAAATTTATCACGAAAGTTGCAGCTCTGTTACACATTAGTCAGGACTTATTGCTTACTCTTGAACTTTCTACATTTACACAACTCTGCTTAGACTGCAGCCATCCAATAATAGTAGATAGATTCAAACTCTCCAGAGACTCCAGTGAGAAACTTGAACAATATACCAGAGTATACATCTACCAACTACACTATACACGCTCAAAAATTCTTGTAGATAATGAAACATCCTAAAACTACTAACTATAACAATTAGTAACTCTTATAACAGTTACCTCACAGTGCAAAAAAAAATAATAATAATTAATAAATTCTTCATTTTCTTACTTCATAAATATATAACGTAAATAGTGGCGTAAATAAATGTGTAACACCAACTAGTATATTCTTGTGCATAGGAAGTGTAAATGTAATCGTAAATATATGTGAAATAGGAAATTTGTGTTATGTGATATCATCTATATGTGTATTTGATTCATTTGGTGGATTAGAATCACAATTACCTGGGTTACCTACAACCTAGGGTGCTCCGAAAAGTCAGCGGAGGAATTTTCAAGATAAAGAAAGAAAGATGGCTGCCCCCGCAAGGTGTGTAAAACATGTTCTCGTTTATCTAAAGATTTGTTTGCATAATATAGCTGTTATAGGGATAGGATCACACACTGTCACTGTCTTTATTATCACAGATGTCTGACAAGCGTCTGTCTGTCTTTAGGTTTATTTATAGCAGGGTCGTTATATATCTAAAGTAAAGCTGTGAAATTTGCAAAAATAAAATTCCAAAAGGGAGTAGCTGAAAGCGCAAGAAAAAACCCCAAATCCTTCTGGAGTTATGTAAAGGACGAAACGAAAAGTAGAACTGGAATAGGAGAATTGATAGACAAAAACGGATGCAAGAAAACTGATAATAAGGACAAAGCTGAGATTTTGAATAATTTTTTCTCATCTCTTTTTACCAAGGAAGGGAACTCTGAAGTACCATATGTAGACAAGAAAGTGAGTGATGAGAATTTTATTATTTCCTGTATTGTAAATCCAGAAAAAGTTTTCCACTTATGAAATCCTTGGACTGTTCCAAAGCGTGCGGGCCGGATAACTGTCATCCCTTTTTCCTCAAAGAATGCGCATTGCAACTCTACGTTCCTTTAAGTATTTTATTCCAAAAATCTGTTGATACTGGTATAGTGCCAAGTGACTGGAAAAAAGCTAACATTACTTGTATTTTTAAGAAAGGATCAAAGTCAGACCCAGGAAACTACCGCCCAGTATCTCTTACGTCTGCCATATGCAAATTGTTGGAGAAAATTGTTCGTGAATGTTTGATGAGTCACTTATCAACCCATAATATACTGTCAGACTGTCAATTTGGTTTTAGGAAAAATCGCAGTACTATTTTACAACTGTTAACAGTATTAGAAGATTGGTCATGTGCAATTGACGACGATCATCAAATTGATACAATATATTTAGACTTCAGTAAAGCTTTTGACAGTGTTCCACATAAAAGATTGCTGCACAAATTGGAGTCTTTTGGTGTTTCTGGTGTATTACATAGGTGGTTCTCAAGTTTCCTGAGTGACAGAAAGCAGCGTGTTTTAGTCGACGGTAGCCCTTCTGATTGGAGTGACGTAATCTCTGGGATTCCTCAGGGATCTATTCTCGGACCTGTGCTATTCATAATATTTGTAAATGACTTACCTGAAGTAGTTGGAAGTATTTGTCGTCTTTTCGCAGACGATTGTAAGATATACAAAAATATTTCATCTGTGACAGACCAAGAAGAGCTCCAGAGGGATCTTTCAAATCTATGCAAATGGAGTAAGGAATGGTTGCTCAACTTCAACACAAAAAATGTAAATTTGTTACATATGGAAAGAAAAGGATAGAATCTAACTATGTAATTCAAGATAAAAATGGTACATATCACGATTTGCAGAGGGATACATCAGAAAAGGACTTGGGAGTAACCTTTACAGAAAATTTGTCCTTTGAGCAACACATAAGTAATGTTGCCAACAAGGCTAACAGAATTATTGGTCTCATTAGAAGGAAATTCAAGTATATTGATAAAGAACTTTTTTTGACACTGTACAAAGCGTTAATTAGATCTCATCTAGACTATGGCAACCTCATTGCTTATCCCACTACGAAGAAATGTAAGCAAATTCTTGAAAATGTACAACGCAGAGCTACACGCCTCGTTCCAGAAATTAAACAACTATCGTACCCTGACCGACTTAAAGAATTAAATCTACCATCTCTTGAATACAGACGCCAACGTTTTGATCTGATCCAAGTCTTCAAGATAATCACCCATACAGATGATATTGAGCTCTCCAAATTTTTCTCGTTTGCTGAATCAGACCATTTAAGGGGGCACAGTTTAAAGTTAACCAAACCTCGAGCAAGGAAATCCCTGCGATTGAACTCTTTTGCTGTGCGCACTATTAACATATGGAACAACCTACCAGAGGAAATTATATCTTGCAAAAAAGTGGACCATTTCAAAATAAAGCTTGATAAATTGTGGTCGTACAAACGGTTTGACATTTCCAACATATATTAGCTCAACCGGTACTGGAGAACATAAAATCAAAACAAGAAGGGGATGACAACCCGATAGGGGTTATGAAGTTCCCCAGAAACCAAAAGGTAACCAAAAGGTAAGGTGTTTGTAGTGGCCACTGCTTTCGCATGCGTCATTACGTGCCACTTCCCATTCCGGAAGTACGCGCAAACATGTGTGAATTTCAGTAACAAACCCCCAACAAATTTTGTTCGAGAGTAATAATTTTGGGGAGAGAGAGACTTGATTGGTATCTTGCATCCCCCCCCCCCTTTCAAACCACCTTACCCCCTATCAAAGGGTTGAGTCGGTGGATGTTGCCTTATGAAATGGGGATGTGAGTTATCAGAGTGCATCTGTGCACATGATAGATGCACTCTGATAAATCACATTCCCAGGGCAACAGTCAATTTTCCCCCTCTCTCCCCCATGTTGATTAACTAAATTATGTTTATAAGTTAGTATGCCCCCTTTCGAAGAAAAAGGGGGTATTGTCGTTGTAAATGCAAAACCTCGTATCTCGATTTGGAAAATTTTAAAGGGGTGGGAAAAAAGTGTAATAACTTATTAACTTTCCACAAACTGAAATGTTTTTCATGCAAGTTGGACATATTGTTCACAATCAATGTGTGTATAATACTGATCAGTAAAAACATCTCAAAACCTGCATGAATTGTCTTAACTGGGCACACAAGTTTGTACATTGAAAATTGCAAGAATCGACATACGAGGTTTTGCATTTACACCGACGGTATATTGTTTTGCAAGTGTCGGTCCGTCGGTCTGTCTGTAGACCAAATCTTGTCCGGAGCATAACTCGAAAAGTATTAAAGGTAGAATCATGAAACTTTACAGGTGGATAGATCTCATTATGGAGAGGTGCAGTGCACAAGAACTGTAACTCTGCCGATCAAATTTTTTGAGTTATTGCCCTTTGTTGATTTTATAACTTGATTCTTGTCCGGAGCATTACTCAAAAAGTATGTAAGGTAGAATCATGAAACTTTACAGGTGGATAGATCTCATTGTGGAGAGGTGCAGTGCACAATAAGCGTAACTCTGCCGATCAAAATTTTGGAGTTATTGCCCTTTGTTGATTTTATAACTTGATTCTTGTCCGGGGCATAACTCAAAAAGTATGTAAGGTAGAATCATGAAACTTTACAGGTAGATAGATCTCATTGTGGAGAGGTGCAGTGCACAATAACCGTAACTCTGCCGATCAAATTTTAGGAGTTATTGCCCTTTGTCGATTTTCAACCTTGATTCTTGTCCGGGGCATAACTCAAAAAGTATGTTAGGTAGAATCATGAAACTTTACAGGTGGATAGATCTCATTATGGAGAGGTGCAGTACACAAGAACCATAACTCTGCTGATCATATTTTTGGAGTTATTGCCCTTTGTTGATTTTCAAACTTGATTCTTGTCCAGAGAATAACTCAAAAACTATGTAAGGTAGAATCATGAAACTTTATAGATTCATAGCTCTTATTATGGAGAGGTGCAGTGCACAAGAACTGTAACTCTGCTGATCTATTTTTTGAGTTATTGCCCTGTGTTGATTTTAAGATTGTAGGATTGAATTTCGTGGAAGATATTGATTGAATACTCGAAACAGGTTCATATGCTGCCAAATAATGTCTTCTTTTGATATGTTTTGCAGAACTACTTTATGTCAATGACCTGGTGTTGACCCCTGACCTGTGTCGGCCAGCCCAGAGGATATGTGGATGTTTTTACACGGTGAGTAGACAATTTTGAAAATGACGCGAGATTATGGTGCTTAAGCTAGTAGTTTGTATTTATTTTTCTGATGAGATTTGGAAATACTTTAAGGGGAAAGGGCTAAACTGCTGGGATTTTGTTATAGAACATGGCTGTGAGAGTTTGAAGTTTGGTGATTTTGCATTGTTTTGTATGGGCCGTTTTACACAGGTCCGCAACCTTAATAGTTGTGTTAAATTCAGAGTTCTCAATGAAATCATCATTGGCAGTCATAAATCACATTGCAGCAAGTCTTTTTGTTGTCAAAAGAGTAAACTTTACTAACAAAAGTAAGAGAAAAGTGCATCTTTTTTGGCTGTTACAAGCACAGGTTGGACAATTTTGGAATTTGATAAAAACTGTTTGTGATGCAAAGCTTTTTATTGAAAAATATATGCAACAATGTTACTGTATTTCTTCACTTGATAATTCATTCATTTAGCAAGACAGTAGCTGTCCATAGAGTGAGTGTAATTAGTGTTATTGGCATATATTAGTGTTCAAACTGGGGTAGCATTGTTTTTCAATGCTACTTGTACATGTACCCTCGTACATGTACCTGTACATGTATATTATTCGATTTAATACCTTTTCATCGTGTAATATGTTGTTTTCAATTTATTTCTGTCAGATTTTATATCCAGTCAGGGGCATGCTTTTAATATTTTGTTGATATAACTCTTATCATTCTGTATTCCTATCTGTTTGTCAAACTGTCTATATCCATTTGTTTTCTATCCTTTGTCATTCTTTCTATCCATCATTGTACGCCTTGTCTCTGTCAGTAACTCAGTATCTGAAGTTTTTTATTATGCCCCCTTTCGAAGAAAAAGGGGGTATATTGTTTTGCAAGTGTCGGTAGGTCGGTCGGTCCGTCGGTCGGTTTGTCCGTAGACCAAACCTTGTCCGAAGCATAACTCAAAAAGTATGTTAGGTAGAATCATGAAACTTTACAGGTGGATAGATCTCATCATGGAGAGGTGCAGTGCACAAGAACCGTAACTCTGCCAATCAAATTTTTGGTGTTATTGCCCTTTGTTGATTTTATAACTTGATTCTTGTCCGGAGCACAATTCAAAAAGTATGTAAGGTAGAATCATGAAACTTTACAGGTGGATAGATCTCATTATGGAGAGGTGCAGTACACAAGAACCATAACTCTGCCGATCAAATTTTTGGAGTTATTGCCCTTTGTATATTTTACACTTAATTCTTAACCTTGCCTATATCTCATGTCCTTTTACACATACAGCCCAGGGTCCAAAGAATTCAGAAAAGGGCACTCGTCCTGCAGGGCAAGTGACTTGAAAAAGTAACTCGTCCTGGTTTGTCTGTCACTCGCCCTACAATAGGCCTAGGGATCGTTGAAGACCATATTTTGTGTCTGAAAACGTCATCTTGAAGTGCAGACGAAACGAAAGTACAAATTTTTACGACATTCGAAAACATTTAACTCCGGGTAAGAAATACCGGGAAAATGATCGGGACAATTGAAATACAACTCATTTGTAAACATACAATACCATGGATTTTTCGGTTAGAATTCAATAATTGTGGCTATATGCGACAAAAGAAGTAGCAGGTATGAACAAAACAGGGGTAAATTCTTTTTTGTTTTTGATATTTTCCTTGATTGTGAGATCGGGTACCGGGTTATATCATGCGAAAACCGGAAGTTTTATTTTTTAGAAATCAAAGTACATGACTGTTTACAGTTCAAGGTGTTGCGAACTTCCATCACCGCGAACCTTTTCGAAGCGTCTTTTTTGTATTTTATCTATTTTTATCTCGACACTAGTCATAATGATTAAATGTCATTCATTCTTCACTCGTCCGGGAGGACGACTGCCTTGGAGCTTCCACTCGTCCTCCGGGATTTCTTACTCGTAAATACGAGCGGACGAGTGGATTCTTTGGACCCTGCAGCCTTGATATCTCACACATAGATACCTCGTATCAACATTGTTTACATTTGACCATGACCTTGGACCTTGTGACCTTGACCTTTGAGTTTGACCTACTTTGAAAAAAATTAAAGCGGGCATATATCTCATGACCTAATACACATACAGCTTTGATCTTTCACACATTGACACCTACCAAGACCTTTCACAATTGACCATGACCTTGGACCTTGTGACCTTGACCTTGGAGTTTGACCTACTTTTAAAAAGCTTTAACCTGGCTGATATATCATGTCCTTTTACACATACAGCATTGATATTTGACACATGGAAACCTCCGTCCAAAACTTATCACATATGACTATGACCTTAGACCTTGTGACCTTGGAGTTTGACCTCCTTTTAAAAAATTTAAACTGGGCCTATATCTCATGTGCTATTACACATACAGCCTTGATATTTCACACATGGTCACATCTTACCAAGACTTTTCACATTTGACCATGACCTTGACCTTGGACTTTGACCTACTTTAAAAAAACTTTAACCTAGCCGATATATCATGTCCTTTTACACATACAGCCTTGATATTTGACTCATGGACACCTAAGACCAAGACCTTTCAAATTTGACCATGACCTTGGACCTTGTGACCTTGACCTTGGTGTTTGACCTACTTTTATAATATATTAATCTGGCATATTTTTCATGTCTTTTTACCAATACAGCCTTGATATTTCACACATGGACACCTCCTACCAAGACAATTCACTTTTGACCATGACCTTGGACCATGACCTTGGAGTTTGACCTACTTTTAAAAAACTTAAACTAGGCTTATATCTCATGTCCTGTTACCAATACAGTCTCTATATTTTACACATGGACACCTCCTACCAAGACCTTTCACATTTGACCCTGCCCTTGGCCTGTGTGACCTTGACCTTGGAGTTTGACATACTTTTAGAAATCTTTAACCTGGACTTTATCTTATGTCCTGTTACACCTACAGCCAGGATATTTCACACATAGACACATCCTACCAAGACCTTCAACAATGGACCATGACCTTGAATATTGCAATCTTGACCTTGGAGTTTGACCTACTTTTAAAAAACTTAAACCAGGCATATATATCATGTCCTGTAACACCTATAGCCTTGATATTTCACACATGGACACCTCCAACCAAGACCTTTCACATTTGACCATGATCTTGACCTTGGCATTTGGCCTACTTTTAAAAACTTTAACCTGGCGGCACATATTTAATTTTACTTTTACATATGCAGCCTTGATATTTCACACATGGACACCTCCTACCAAGACCTTTCATATTTGACCATGACCTTGGACCTTGTTACCTTGACCTTGGACTTTAATCTACATCAAATGTAGGCCCTTGAGGGGGCATATATGTTTTACAAACATCTCTTGTTTAATAAATTGTTCAATTCAGTTATTTAAACTTCTCTTTTCAGTAGACATTTCCGGAGACATCAACTACAAGAAATGGAACATGATATTCAATCTTTTTTGGATGGACTTGGCGATCTATTACTCTTTTGTGAAGAAAAGAGTACTTACTGTTGTGTTGGCAATGTAGAGCTCTGCCAGGAAGGGATAAATACAGCAGTGACCACTCTTCAATTCATCGTTGCAAATTTGCATGAACCACCATCTGAGTTACTTGAGAGGTTGAATGCTCTAATGAAATGTTTTTGTGATCTGAAACTGACATGGGATAGTATTAAATTTTCAAGTACGGCCAGTGTGCCTGCACATGTCCTTCAGGCTGGTCAAGAACCCAGAACAGAATCACCAGGGAGACCGTTGGCAAACGTAAATCTAGAACAGATCACTTTCTTGTTCCAACATGGTTTCAAGTTTAGTCATATTGCTGAAATGTATTTGGTGCACAGGACAACATTGTGGAGGCGGCTTAAGAATAGTGCAGTGCATTTGAATAAGTATACCAATATTGAAAATGAAGAATTGGTGACAGTTATTAGAAGCATTCAACAGGAACATCCGCACACAGGAGTGACTATGATGATGGGGCATCTTCGTTCTCATGGAATTTATGTTCAACAAAGCAGAATTCGTGATTTGCTGCGAAACATCGATCCAGCTTCTTCTGCACAGCGTTGGGGTTTGGTAGCAACACGTAGATCTTACAGTGTGCCGGGACCTAACAGCTTATGGCACATCGATGGGCATCACAAACTTATAAGATGGAAACTTGTTACTCATGGTGGTATTGACGGCTATAGCCGTTTAATTGTATTTCTTCGGTGTTCAGATAATAATTATTCAGACACAGTGTTTCAATTATTTTTGGAAGGTGTGGAACAATTTTCTTTACCGTCAAGAGTGAGAGGAGATAAGGGATCTGAAAATGTTGGTGTTGCTGATTTTATGGAACAGACAAGAGGCTCACATCGTGGAAGTTTTATAGCCGGAAGGTCAGTTCACAATTGCCGAATAGAAAGGCTGTGGCGTGACGTATTTTACTCCGTCATACAGACATTTTACTCATTGTTTTATTACCTTGAGAGTCAAGACATGCTGGACCTGGAAAATGAAAATGATATGTTTTGTCTGCATTATGTGTTTGTACCGAGAATTAATACTGCCCTGGAAGAATTTAAGGAGGCATATAATAACCACAGCATGCGAACAGAAAGAAACTGGAGTCCATATCAGATGTGGATAAATGGAATGGTCAGCCAAGATAGGAGAAGTAGTATTGCAAATGTAATAGAAAACCCTCTGTCTGAGTTGGAGATGAGTACATTTGGCATTGATCCTGCAGAAATTTCATTTTCTGAATCAAGTGATGAAGACATACAAGTCGACAGAATGAATACTTCTGTCATACCGCATTACACATTGCAACTTTTGAGAACAGAAGTTGACCCTCTTAGTGTCTGCAATGACATGGGAATAGATTTATATTGCAGAGCACGAGAAATTGTCAGTTCTGTGTAGATAGTATACATGTACTGGACATTTGGTTAAAACCATATGCCGATAGATTAGCCAAATTGTTTTTATACCACTTGCTAATTTTATAGATGTAAAGGTCTTCCCACATAATGTGGCCATCCGGGCACTTTCGTGTGTATAAACAAGCCAATTGGATAAGCCAGTTTTGATGCCTAACAACATTTTTATGCACCCTTGAATCTTTGATTTGGGGTGCATATAGCGTTTGTCACGTCTGTTTTTAGCTCACCTGAGCACGAAGTGCTCAAGGTGAGCTATTGTGGTCGCTTTTTGTCCGTCGTCCGTCCGTCTGTCCGTCCGTTCACAATTTCTTTAAATATCTTCTCACTTCTCCTATATCAATAAGCCAATTTTAACCAAACTTGGAAGGAATGTTCCTTGGGTGACCCTTCTCAAAACTTGTTCGTGGATTTTTGATTCATCAAAAAATATGGACGTGGCAGGGTGGGGCTTATCAGACTAAGAGAAATCATAAGAAAATTCTTTAAAAATCAACCGACGGCGGCACTCATTCTTTCCGACTATTTGTCTCTCACCAATGGGTTGATAATCGTAGACCTATGTGAGATAGTAGCTGGAGACTAGGAAAGAATGTGATGGTTGTACTGGTAAGAGAAATACCAGGAATCCATTGTTAGGTGCTCCAGCCGCCGCGATATAACTGACATAATGTTGAAAGCGGCGTTAAACTCCATTCAATCAATTAAAAATCAACCATTGGGCCAATTTGAACAAAACTTGGCAGGAATGTGCCTTGAGTCACTCTTCTCAAAATTTATTCACAAATTTTTAGATTTGTCAAAAAATGTGGCCGTTGCAGGGAGAAAGGGGCTTATCGGCTTAGAGAAAGCATAAAAAAATTCTTTAAATATCAACCATAGGGCCGAATTGAACCAGACTTTGCAGGAATGTTCCTTGAGTCACTCTTTACAAAGTTTGTTCACAATTTTTTACATTTGTCAAAAAATGTGGCTGTGGCAGGGAGAAAGGGGCTTATTGAACTTAGAGAAATCAGAAGAAAATTCTTTAAAAATCAACCATTGGGCCCAATTGAAACAGACTTGGTAGGAATGTGCCTTGAGTCACTGTTTTCAAATTTATTCACAATTTTTTACATTTGTCAAAAAATATGGCCGTGGCAGGGAGAAAGGGGCTTATCAGACTTAGAGATATCATAAGAAAATTCTTTAAAAATCAACCATAGGGCCTAATTGAACCAGACTTTGAAGGAATGTTCCTTTAGTCACTCTTTTCAAAATTTGTTCACAAATTTTTTACATTTGTCAAAAAATGTGGCAGTGGCAGGGAGAAAGGGCCTTATCAGACTTAGAGAAATCAGAAGAAAATTCTTTAAAAATCAACCATTGGGCCCAATGGAAGCAGACTTGGTAGGAATGTGTCTTGAGTCACTATTTTCGAATTTATTCACATTTTTTTACATTTGTCAAAAAATATGGCCCTGGCAAGGAAGAAGGGGCTTATCGGACTTTGAGAAATCAGAAGAAAATTCTTTTAAAATCTACCATATGGCCAATTTTAATCAAACTTGGAAGGAATGTTCCTTGCGTCTCTCTTCTCAAAGTTTGTTCACAAATTTTTACATTTGTCAAAAAATGTTGGCATGTCGGGGAGGAAGAGGCTTATCGGAAAAGAGAAATCATAAGAAAATTCTTTAAAAATCAACCATTGGACCAATTTGAAAGAAACCTGGCTGGAAAGTTCCTTGAGTGATTCGTTTCAAAATTGTATCTTGTAATTTTTATTTCCTTAAAAAGTATTTTGGTATGGCAGGGTAAGGGAAATTCCCTGCATTGAAAATTATACTGTTCTGTGGGTTGTAATGGAGATAGTTTTCTTCTAAACTGTTTGGCCTAGAACCTTGAAATTTTGTGTAAGACCTAATTTCATGAATGGCTTCCAGAATACAAGAAGCTGAAGATAAGAGGAGATAATTGCTTTTCAAAAAGCAATATTTTGTTTCAATATTCATGAAACCCTATGTTGTTGGTGATCATTACAATCATCTGCTTGAAAAAATTAATTTATTCTACATAGGGTTTTGATATAAGTAATAAATTTGGAAAGCTTTTACTATTTCTCTTATCTATTTCTGTTATCAATATCTCTGGCTGGCCCAATTTTTATCTTATGTAAACAAATAAGAAGGGATTAGCCTAGCTTATTAGATGGTTTGTCCTCATTTACTATATACTTTCAAATCACATACCAAATCTTGCTTATAATATCATAAATAATCAATTTTAATAGATCAGTATGCTTTGAAAATTAGCCCTATGTTGTATATTGAAAAAAAAATGAAATAATTGTTGAAAAAAACTCAACCATTACGCTAATTCATACCCAACTTTACAGGATCGATTGGAACAAAATTATTACTTAATTGTTTCCAAACAGAAAGTCCTTATAACTTTCATGCTTTTGAATTTGACAAAATTGCCATTATCACTCTTGTCATCTTGATTCAGGTGAGGGTTTTAGGACCATCATGGTCCTCTTGTTTTGTTTGCGATTTTGTCACATAAACTTTAACTTGGCCATAACTTTTTAACAGTTCAACCTTAAGGCTCGGTCACATACGATTCCACGGCCGTTGCGCGGCCGTATCACGGCTGAAATAAATTACCCGTGGAATGGACGCTGTTAGACGCGATGTGGCAGTGATACGGCCGTGCTATGGCAGTGGTATGGACGTGGTAGGACGCGGAATGAAATAGAAATTATTTTGGACGTGGTAAAAATTTTTGAACTGCACAAAAATGTTACCGCGGCCAAACCACGGCTGGCAGACGCGATGAGGCAGTGGAGCGGACGCGGAATGGTCGCGGAATGGACACGATAAGCAGTGCTCCAGCAGTGCTATGGACGCGGACAGACGCGGTAAGACTCGGAAGTTAAAATGTATTGACATATGCCAGAATCAGCTACTCTCGCATCTCTTTGCGGGAAAATGTCTTAACCCATAACCAAACGACAAATTTGTTGCAGACGACAATTTCAAGTTAAGGAAATTTAAAATCTTTTGGTCTTTTTGGTAGAAAACTTTGTGGGAAATGAAGAAATTGCTTGTTACAAGCAATTTCTTCATTTTCCACAATATTTTCCCAGGCAATATGTGTTAGACATTAATGCCTATAAATTCAAAGCCATTCATTGTATGGCTACCAAAACTCTGCTTTGAATATTTTTCAAATTGCGCCCCTTTGCGGACTTTGTCCAATTGACTAGCAGCACATGTGGTCTATGACTATCTCTTGTATTTTTATCAGAACATTTAATTCACTAAACTTTCAGTTTTTTCCAATTAATTATCATGAATTTTTAATAACTTCTGCTTTTGACTTTCAATACAGGATTTGTATGATTATTAAATTTGAAAATTTCTCTCTGCAAGTTGGGTAATGATATAGAATTATTGTCTTTAAACTTACTAACTTTATTTTGAGATTCAAATGGTTGAAGAAGGCAAATTATACATGTTGAGGGTAGGATTTTTTAGTGGAGTAAATGAAATCATTTGTTGTTAATCTGTGCCAAAAGCTTATTAATTTGTGCATTTACTAGACTTCAGATTTTGTTTTCGTTACTTGCTAGAAGTATGTCCCCCATCACATTTAGTAAAACCTGAACATGAATTGCATTTGTTAGATTGGACCATGCAACAAGCTTATATGAAACACTTACAGGGACATTTCATTCCAATTTCAATTTTTTAAAGTATGTCTGGATGCCAAGATTGGTTATTCTAATGAGTATAAATACTATTAGTTTTTTGAAGTTGTTGCCAATAAGCGAGAAACACACATTTAAAGTTGAGACATAATCGATAAATTGCATATAAATCTGAACTGTTGTCCACAACAATTTGTTCAATTTTAACACAAAATATAAATTTCTCGTAAACGGCGCAATATTTTGGCTTGAAATTTTCAGATTTTTCAAAAGGAAATATGCTCTTTCAGATAAACATAAAATTAAAATTTATGACAAAAAATTCTGAAATGTCACTTTAAACGCTTCTTTGCATAATTTGAAGTCTGATATTTTGCAACCGTAGCATATCTGCAACATAGTATAGAAAAAGCTGTTGTTGTTAATTTTTAGCATCTACGTATAAACATTCCTTACAGTTGTCGCCACATCGTATGGCACAATGTTTATGTTTTGTTCAAATGTAATTGAACGTTAAAGAAAACATAAACACGTGCCATACGATGTGGCGACAACTATAGTTGATGCTTATTTCTACATTGTGTAAACTTGATGGTTGATTTTATGTTGAACATATTTCTAACCCTGTGATTTACACCTATTAAATGATAAGAAACCACACTAGTGTTATCTTTTATCTTATGTTCCAGTCAACCAGTGCCATAAGGAATAGGCTAAAAATCTTTGGCAAACATGCATTTATTAGACAGGAAGCTGATAAGCAGTCACATACAGTATGGATCACTTTTGGTCAATGTTTCGGAAGCAACAAAGGTCGGTTTTTGTCCTCGGTCTATGACAAGTCTTCAGCCTGCCACGCCCTTATGTGATGGATTTCTGTCCTCCATGTAGCACTGATGCAGGAGGTAAATAGGACCTGTATAATAGATTCACTATTAAACGAGAATAATTTCAGTTGTTTTGATAAAGCAATTCAACTGTAATTATTCTCGTTTAATAGTGAATCGATTATACATGCCATTAGAGCCTTGCGAATAAAGTGCAACCGTCGTCTCTAGTATTCAGAACTTGGTGAAGAGCACATTTGTTTGGACCAGGTCATAGGACTTAACTATGCAGCTCCTGCATTGTCGTTGCAATATCATTCCGTTGGAGCTCCAAAATTATAAAAGCCTATAGGGGCCCTAATGTTGCATATATGCAGGAGGGTAGAACAAACATATGTCAGACTTTTCCTCATTGTCTATATCAATTCCATTCAATGAGAGGAATGCACACAAGAAGTTTGAAAGTCATATGATGAATAATTTTAAAGTTATAGGCAATAAAATCAAAGTACCGGGTAACAGAGACAGATGACAGAAGTGATCCTTATGTGCACACTGTCTATCGATAACGGCACAAAAAGCAATACTGCATCTAGTTATGATGGTGACATTTTAATCATGTGTTTCATATTTAGACAGTGCTGTCATATTTAGTTTACATTTGTATTAATTTTTCATTCATGACAACTTGAGATATTTCTTCAGCGTATAGAACTAACATATTTATTGATTACGGAGGTAAATGGTATCAAACAAGAGGGCCATAGTGGCCCTAAATCGCTCACCTGAATGAACTGTCGAAAATAGTTTAAAGTAGATTTAGAAAGGATGAAGAATTATTACCAAATTTCAGATCGATTAGGCAAAAATGATGCCTCTACACTGCTTACAAGGTTTTTCTAAGATTTGACCCCGTGACCTCATTTTTGACCCCACTTGACCCAATTTCAAAATTGACCTACATTTCATCAAGATGATCATTCTGACCAAATTTCAGGTTGATCAGACAAAAAATATGGCTTCTAGAGTGTCTACAAGGTTTTTCCAATATTTGACCCTGTGACCTCATTTTTGACCCCACTTGACCCAATTTAGAACTTGTCCGAGATTTCATCAAGACAATCATTCTGACCAAATTTCAGGTTGATTGGGCACAAAATATGGCTTCTAGAGTGTCTACAAGGTTTTTTTAAAGATTTGACCTCGTGACCTCATTTTTGACCCCACTTGACCAAATTTCGAACTTGTGCGAGATTTCATCAAAACAATAATTCTTACCAAATTTCAGGTTGATTGGGCAAAAAATATGGCCTCTAGAGTGTCTACAAGGTTTTTCTAAAATTTGACCCCGTGACCTCATTTTTGACCCCACTTGACCCAATTTCGAACTTGTCCGAGATTTTATCAAAATAACAATTCTGACCAAATTTCAGGTTGATTGGGCAAAAAAATGGCCTCTAGAGTGTCTACAAGGTTTTTCTTAGAATTGACCCTGTGACCTCATTTTTGACCCCACTTGACCCAATTTCGAACTTGTCCTAGATTTCATCAAGACAATCATTCTGACCAAATTTCAGGTTGATTGGGCAAAAAATATGGCTTCTAGAGTGTCTACAAGGTTTTTCTAAGATTTGACCCCCTGACCTCATTTTTGACCCCACTTGACCCAATTTCAAACTTGTGCGAGATTTCATCAAGATGATCATTCTGACCAAATTTCAGGTTGATTGGGCAAAAATTGTGGCCTCTAAAGTGTCTACAAGGTTTTTCTAAAATTTGACCCCGTGACCTCATTTTTGACCCCACTTGACCCAATTTCGAACTTGTCCGAGATTTTATCAAGATGATCATTCTGACCAAATTTCAGGTTGATTGGGCTAAAAAAAATGGCCTCTAGAGTGTCTACAAGGTTTTTCTTAGTATTGACCCTGTGACCTCATTTTTGACCCCACTTGACCCAATTTCGAACTTGTCCTAAATTTCATCAAGATGATCATTCTGACCAAATTTCAGGTTGTTCAGACAAAAAATATGGCTTCTAGAGTGTCTACAAGGTTTTTCTAAGATTTGACCCCTGACCTCATTTTTGACCCCACTTGACCCAATTTCAAACTTGTCCGAGATTTCATCAAGATGATCATTCTGACCAAATTTCAGGTTGATTGGGCAAAAAATGTGGCATCTAGAGCGTCTACAAGGTTTTTCTTAGAATTGACCCTGTGACCTCATTTTTGACCCCACTTGACCCAATTTCGAACTTGTCCGAGATTTTATCAAGATGATCATTCTGACCAAATTTCAGGTTGATTGGGCAAAAAATATGGCTTATAGAGTGTCTACAAGGTTATTCTAAGATTTGACCCCGTGACCTCATTTTTGACCCCACTTGACCCAATTTCAAACTTGTCCGAGATTTCATCGAGTGTTCATTCTGACCAAATTTCAGGTTGATTGGGCACAAAATATGGCTTCTAGAGTGTCTACAAGTTTTTTCTAAGATTTGACCCCGTGACCTCATTTTTGACCCCACTTGACCCAATTTCGAACTTGTCCGAGATTTCATCAAGACAATCATTCTGACCAATTTTTAGGTTGATTGGGCAAAAAATGTGGCCTCTAGAGTGTCTACAAGGTAAATGTTGACGACACACGACGCACGACGGACGACGGACATCACGCGACCACAAAAGCTCACTTTGAGCACTTCGTGCTCAGGTGAGCTAAAAATGAAAACACAAAATCATTGAAGTTTAAATCTTCATTTAATTATCTAGAAAATACCAATATGTAAAAGAAACATCAAAAGTACAACCACCAACAAAAATAACATTGTTCATCTACGTATTGAAAATCAGAGCTCCATATAGGGTTGTATAAAATGACTTCATAGACCAATATCTCTCTTATTTCTAAAGATATTTCAAAGTTATACCACTCATTTCAATGTCTCTAGACAATCGTAATGAGTGGTAGATCGTTAAAATCGGTCTAGAAATGGCCATTTTGGATTTTAGATACACATCCTTATCTGGAAGTCTGTCTACATATTGCAAAAACACCGCGCAGAGCTCCAGAAAGGACAGTTTCGGGTAAGGATGGGACTCAAAAAAGATGTCTAAATTTAATGCTTTAACTTTCAATAATGATCAGACTCTAACAAAATCTTAAGATATAACTGATAGCTGAAATTAAAATGTTAGTACACTGGGCCATGCAACAATTCAAAGCCAGAATAGCTGAGGCATTCCCAATTATACCATTGAAATTGCACAATTGGGTTCATCTAATGGAATCTGCATTAAACCATTAACAACCCTCCCATTCTCAGTCAAATAATAATATTTATTTCACACCCTACATTAGTAAACCAATGAAATCGTCCCATTCGTACCATGTGAGTATACAATACCTAGAGCCGTATTGTACGCACGTGATAATTGCGTGAACACACTGCAAAGCGGCCAAATCGATATTTGTACGATGCACCGGTTGAACCCTCCAAATATGCATTGCACTCATTTGAACCCTACAAATATCGATTGTACCGTACAAATATGGATTTTTTTCCCAAATCGAGGCTGCGATACAAAATATCGATATTTGCATCGAAGAAGAATCTCCCTTAGTAGAGTTAATGTGCATTGGAGTTGAATGATTGTTTCAACATGCTATTTTGAAAGCACTGTCCTAAGCAAAAGCTAAATTTAATAGGGATAGATTTTATCCAGTTATCCGTGACGTAATTTCGGACAAACAATAGTATCGTGTGTGTTATTATAAAATCTCGTAACTATGGCTTGAATAAAGCCGTAATTACGAGATATTACAACAACACCGACGGTATATCAAAAGCAAGCCGTAAACCAAGTCTAATTTTAGCATAAAATCCTTGAATATTCTGTGATTAAAAAATAAACTCTTGGCAAAACATTAAGGCAAAAGGAGAAAATGAATTTGAACACCATTTTCTCATTTTGTCTCCATATATTTTTCTATCTTTGACACAAATTCTGGTTTAACCAACATCTATTCCTATATTGTCTGCAGCAACTTTCAAATGCGGAACGATTTTATCGAGTTAACAGTGAAAAAATTTTGGACAAACAATAGTATTTTGTAGGTGTTGGGATAAAATCTCGTAACTACGGCTTGATTCAATCCGTAGTCCCGTACGATATTTTATAACAACACCCACGATATTGATCATTTCATTATGGTAAAACGAATATATTCTTAGCACAAAATTCACTATATTCTATATTCTATCATCTCATTTTTTACGTTTAGAAAAGGGTAAAAACTACCGCAGAGTTTGGTGTGAAATAAAGAGGTCATTTAACATGTCTTTGTACAATACTGAATTTCTATTGGACTCATACATTGCAGAACCAGTCTATATTTAGACTCGCCTATCGGCTCGTCCAAATATAGCCTCGTTCTGCAATGTATTCATCCAATAGATTTCAGTATTGTACAAAGACATGTTAAATAACCTCATAATATTTATTTTCATTTGGCTGATGATCAACTGAGGACTGAAGTCATGTTTAAAACACTGCCTTATTTGGAGCCCTTCATAAACTAAAGCAGGCACTAAATTGATACTGCTGAACTAACATCAAAATGCGACAATTCACAAGAGAAACAAGATTTGATGATATCAGATTTGATCCCATTAAGAAGGAAAAGACCTTAACATGGACAATTAACAGTCAAAACATTACTCGCACAATACCAGATCATCAAGTATCAGTAACCATCACCTTAACTTGTTATCTCTAAAATATGAAACTTTGGTCAAAGCCAAGTAGTGAACTTTGTAAAGGACAATGTTCATTACTTAGGTAATTTCCATTATTGTAAAATATCACAAATCCAACAAGAGATGTTTGCAAAACATATATGCCCCCTCAAGGGCCTACATTTATTGTAGGTCAAAGTCCAAGGTCAAGTTAACAAGGTCCAAGGTCATGGTCACATATGAAAGGTCTTGGTAGGAGGTGTCTATGTGTGAATTATCAAGGCTGTATATGTAAAAGTAAAATGAAATATATGCCAGGTAAAAGTTTTTAAAAGTAGGCCAAATGCCAAGGTCAAGGTCATGGTCAAATGTGAAAGGTCTTGGTTGGAGGTGTCCATGTGTGAAATATTAAGGCTGTAGGTGTAAAAGGACATGATATATATGCCTGGTTTCAGTCTTTTAAAAAGTAGGTCAAACTCCAAGGTCAAGGTTGCAATATTCAAAGTCATGGTCAAAGGTCTTGGTAGGAGGTGTCTATGTGTGAAATATCAAGGCTGTAGGTGTAATAGGACATAAGATAAAGGCTAGGTTAAAGATTTCTAAAAGTATGTAAAAATCAAAGGTCAATGTCATACAGGCCAAGGTCATGGTCAAATGTGAAAGGTCTTGGTAGGGGGTGTCCATGTGTAAAATATTGAGACTGTATAGGTAACAGGACATGAGATATAGGCCTAGTTTAAGTTTTTTAAAAGTAGATCAAACTCCAAGGTCAAGGTCCAAGGTCATGGTCAAAAGTGAAATATCTTGGTTGGAAGTGACCACGTGTGAAATATCAAGGCTGTATATGTAAAATGACATGAAATATAGGCCAGGTTAATGTATTATTAAAGTAGGTTAAACACCAAGGTCAAGGTCACAAGGTTCAAGGTCATGGTCAAATGTGAAAGGTCTTGGTTGTAGGTGTCCATGTGTGAAATATCAAGGCTGTATGTGTAAAAGGACATGATATATCGGCTAGATTAAAGTTTTTTTTAAAGTAGGTCAAGGTCACAAGGTCCAAGGTCATGGTCAAATGTGAAAGGTCTTGGTAAGATGTGTCCATGTGTGAAATACCAAGGCTGTATGTGTAATAGCATGTAAAATGTTCTTAAAATACTTATGTGCGACTAGCTACTATACACAAATGGATATACTTCTATTCATATTTTTTCTACATTTATATTAAAACCTTTTATATTCATTTATCATATAAAACGGCTCCAGGAGTGCCGTTACGGAGTGCATTAATTTTTCGTTCGGCACTAGTGCAAATAAAATGCAAATGATCAGTTTGAGTCCGGCTACTTGGACGTCGCTATTCAGAACGCTGCACCAAATAACGTTGTCAATTTGAATTGACCAATCGATGCACCGTTTTCCTTGAAGACGTCGACGTCATCTTGATGGCGCATCCAACATCGCGCTTAAAATGGCCGAAACCTATAGGAAAAGCGACGTCTTTCCCTTCCTAAATGAGCGATTTATATAGTTATGCGATAAATTGAATCTTACATTCTTGTTTATTACATACCATTTTTATCAAACTCGTCTACAAAAACAATAAAGCACTCGGCTAAAGCCTTGTGCCTTATTATTTTTGCGACTTGTGTAATAAAACTGGTATGTAACAAACACTTATGTAAGATCCTCTATGTACAACACCTACTATAATTACAGTATGAAGCAAACATTATTTACACTTAGTAATTTACTGATATTTACACTACTTTAAAAGTAGGCTTACAGTGTCACAGATTTGCCTCGTGGAGAGCTACAGATAAATGAAATCATAAAGATTTAGAGGGCAGCATAAAACAGAGTTGGTTTAAGGTGATATTATTATATTATGTGGTCAAGGATGTCAACCAGATAATGCCTTCCAACAAGATGGTTTTTTCTTATGGCAGTTTCACTTTATTTGCATATCTTTTGGAAGCAGATCCTTTAGTGTGAGCATGGCTTTAGCAAGTAGCTTTCAATTACTTGAAATAGTTTTGTAGTAGGCTCCTACAAAACTATTTCACGTAACTGAAAGCTCTACATAAAAGGTATGACCTTAATAAATGCCCCCAAAGCTAACGTCAACTTTTCACAACTAAAACATTGCACAAGTGCCATTCATACTTCTTAAACTCAATATATGTAAAGCAATTTTAAGAAAAGAATTTTTAATCAGAGTACATGTATATAAATTTGTTCTGTGACCTTGACCTTTGACCATGTGACCTAGTTTTTGTTTTAACACACAGTCATGTGGTGATTTGAATCAATAAATTCCTAACTTGAAGCACAATCAATTGTTTCTGTTCAAAACTTTTTTCAATGGTATTCATTTACACACCAATCTACATGTACATTTGCGTAATATATATGTATATACAATTTATACAATACACGTACATGTATATACATACAACATACATGTATGTCATACATTTGTACATGTATATCGTCACCTTAGCGCAAAATTATTCTATCTGCCTTCTATTTTCATATAGAGATAATATAGTTTTGCACTTAGGTGACGATATACACATGTGTACATATATCTACATCTATACCAGGGCCTTGAACAATCAAACTGCAGTAAAAAATACAAATTCACAGACACATGAAAACATGATTATCGTATCAAACAACAATGTAAAGTCAAACTTTTCTGCTACTAGATACATACAGGATTGGACCAGCAGTCTTTGGCACTAAGTCAGCTGAGATTGGTCTCCAGATAAGGGAATGGCTCCCATGCTTTCTTTTCAAAGAAAGCATGGCAGCCATTGGCTTATCTGGAGCTCAATCTCAGCCGAAAATGCTCCAAAGTTTCATCCAAATATATTCTTATCTCAGCAGAAAACATACCAGTACACGTATATGGCAGGAGCTTATTTGAATTGCCTCCAGGCCCAAGGATTATAAAACTTTCAAAGAAAGCATGTCAGCCATTGGCTAATTCTCATGATCAATCTCAGTTGAGCAGGCTCAAAAGTTTTATAATCCTGGCCCCTGGAGATGATTCTAATATTAAAGCTCCAACAACATATTATTTCCGATGCAGATTTACAAAAAAGTAAAAAAAAATGCACTCAAAGAAAATAAAAGACCTCACAGCAACAGAAAATCATCTTGCCATTGAGAGTACTACTCTCTCTCTCTCTCTCTCTCTGAGAGTCTTCTCACTTTCAACTTAAAAACATGGTTTAGATAAACCAATTGGCAGTCAAAAAATAGTTTCCATGGTAACCAAGACACATTATATGTACACATATGTAGCTCTAAACTGTTCCGCTTCATTGGTCCCATGTTATCACAAAAAGCTTCAGATTGTGTCCCAATCTTAAGACAATAATAACACTGCCCTTAAATTCCAAGTCTCAGATTTCTCAAGATTTGATTGGTCGGCTGCTTGGAGCCGACAAATCAAATCTTGAGAAATCTGTGAGAGTGCATAGCAACCATCATAGAACTGCTACCTGGCCCCTTGACCTTGACACACCCTCTTCATTTACTGACCGGAGTCGACCACCAGTCTTTCTACACTTTCAGAAATCCGCAGGACTCCTTTACTGCCCTTAGCATCATAGACCCAATCTTGTCCGGGTCAGATACTCTTGGCAGCCAAAGCTGTAGCGCACAAGTTGAGGCAGATGGAAGGCGTTGATCTTCTGAAGTGTAGAAGTCCAAGTCGATCTGTTTTGGAAATCCACAAGGGGGGATATGGTCTGCGCCAGTCAAAAACGAAAGGACTTCTTGGAACGACACTTCAACATCCCCAGCTAAAAATAAAAGATTGAAAATTTTTGAATTGATATTTAAGTTACCAGTAATAATCTCTTGGTTAAAATATAAAAACAAAATCGCTTTTATAGGCTATGATATCCCATACTCATAGGATATTTAGGTAAAAGTTATAAAGCTATAACGACATGTTCAAGTACCACAAGGTCGGCAAATGCCAGTACTGACCTGGCGTGCATGTTTTGATGTGACGATAGATTTCTTTAATAGATTGCGCAAAATAACCACACATTGTGCTTCGATTATAATTGACCATTAAATTAAATGTGTCTGGTCGATCATAATTAACACAAATCAAAGCAACCAGAACATAACAACAACCTCTACAAATAACTGCCTACTTTCTCAAGAACAATTTTTGGACCCCTGCAAATTAACAGTGGCCTGTTTACAACAGCAAGGCCTTTGGTGTTAGTTCTTGGAAGTTATTATATGTGATTAGTAACCACCTACTTTACCTTCAATTGACTGTAGGAAACATTCCCATCCAAAGATGGAAATTTCTTCACTCGGCCTGTTGTTGGATCCTTTCTCACTGTAGTTTATACAGAACAAGGCGAGCATCTGATCACCAGAAATCATCTCTGGTTTGAAGCAGAAGACTGGTTTAAACAGCTCTGCATGTGTGGTGACCATTTCCCAGGCCTTGTTCACATCATTCATTCCACGTGTGAATTGAGAAATTTCGCCAGATATTCTGAAGAACATACAATGTCAATTTGTTTTGCATAATATAGTAAATGTATATACATGTACATGTATCTATTTAAGCAATCAAAAGTCTACATTTGGGTGTGTGGATAGCGCAGTGGTACCGCGCTCACTTGTCACCAATGCAGCCTGGGTTTGAATCCTTATGTCACCTTGGGAAGTATGTGATTGGGTAGGGTGGTCGCCATTGAGAGTGACTAGTATAAGCAGCAACCTTGTTCGTAAAAGATGCAAAATAAAAAAATATATATTAAAGTCAACATTTTAAAACAATTACATGTACATGTATATGTTACGGTTAAGTTCAACACAAATTCCGAAGATGGAATCAAATGGAAAATTAGAAATGTGCCTTCGGGGGCCAACGACTTGGGGTATATCCCGGAACGCCCCTAAAGGCTCGACCACCAACAGAAAGACAGACGGACATAATACATCGCTCAAAATGGAACCAGTTCATCCTCTCTATGGTATATATGCATAGTCCAAATTTCAAAGCTCTCCATTCAATAATTTTAAGTGAATGCACTGACACCTACAATCAGATCTTTCTCTTTATCTCTGTTATCATAATTATGAGCCCATACCTGTAGTATATGTGATGTTTTTGTATAAGCTCCACTAACACTTCTTTTTCCCCTCTGGCCATTCTGTAGACATTTGGTACCCCAAGATCTAACAGCTGATCCCCATACATGGAGAGAAAAGCATCCTCTTTCGCTGCATCGTCTGCATCTCTCAGCTTAAGTAAACACATCATAATATTTTAAGTACTTCAATCAGCCAGTTTTCAATCTTTATATTATATATAACAGGCAAAATCCCGTCCCTGGCGGGATTCGAACCTGGAACCTTCTGGCTAACAGTCCGACACTGTACCCCATCGCCATTAAAGCTACCTCAATGGCAAGGAAGTACCAGTGCTAACAAGATGTGTTTGTGAAACACGAATGCCCCGTAACAGCATTTTTTCAAAGTTTTACCTTGACAGATGACCTTGACCTTGTCACATGACCTTGACTTTGGTACCAGCGGATGCGGATCATAGAGATCTATCATCATGCCAAATATAAGCCTTTTATCTTGAATAGGCTTGAAGATATTGGCAATGTTAAGTTTTTTGGCTAACTTTTTGAGTTATTTGACCTTGAGAGATGACCTTGACGTTGTCAAATGACCTTGACCTTGGTACCAGCAGATGCGGATCATTGAGATCTATCATCATGCCATATATAAGCCTTTTATCTTGAATAGGCTTAAAGATATTTGCAATGTTAAGTTTTTTGGAGTAATTTGACCTTGACAGATGACCTTGACCTTGTCACATGACCTTGACTTTGGTTATGGCAGATACGGATTATTTAGATCTATCATCATGAAAAATATGAGCTTTGTATCTTGAATATATTGACAATGTTAAGTTTTTTGAGATATTTGACCTTGAGAGCTGACCTTGACCTTGTCAAATGACCTTGACTTTGGTACCAGCAGTTGCGGATCATTGAGATCTATCATCATGCCAAATATGAGCCTTGTATCTTGAATAGGCTTGAAGATATTGGCAATGTTAAGTTTTTTGGTTAACTTTTTGAGATATTTGACCCTGAGAGATGACCTTGACCTTGTCACATGACCTTGACTTTAGTATCAGCAGATGCGGATCATTGAGATCTATCATCATGCCAAATAATAGCCTTGTATCTTGAATAGGCTTGAAGATATTGGCAATGTTAAGTTTTTTGGTTAACTTTTTGAGTTATTTGACCTTGAGAGATGACCTTGACCTTGTCACATGACCTTGACTTTGGTATCAGCAGATGCGGATCATTGAGATCTATCATCATGCCAAATATGAGCTTTGTATCTTGAATAGGCTTGAAGATATTGGCAATGTTAAGTTTTTTGGTTAACTTTTGCAGACAGACAGACAGACGGACAGACGGACAACGGTAAAACAATATGCCCCCGATCTTTCGATACGGGGGCATAAAAATGTCAAATGAGAAACAACATGGAGCTGCTTACAGAGCTGCTTCCATAATTTATTTGAATTTAAATACTAGTATGTAACAGAGCTACATGTACGTGATAGTCTCTGTGATTTTTTGCCCAAATCACGTCGACATCATTTGGGACAAAAACCACGTCAAAGGTGACTTTTGGTTAATAAAGGTATTATAAAATCAATTTTTAACTACAGAAATTCAGCATTTAAAGTTTGAAATCAACAAAAATAATTATACAACTGCCTTCTTCAATGGTTACTGCATGCAAAAACCACTGATAACTCAATTTCGGCCAAAATGTCATTTAGGCCAAAAATCACAGAGACTATCACGTATATGTATATACATGTAGAGCTTTATAGAAATACTATATAGAATCCTATTATTTTAAAAATTCAAACATTCCAAATAACAGAGAAAATTTTATATTTAACATCCGTTACTTTGTGGAATAGACATTCAAGTTAAAAGAAATACTTTAAATAAGAAATATCTAAGTGAAGCTGCAATAGTTTATTTAGACCTAGGAGCTGGTAGACTGAAGGAGTAGTTCAGCAACAGTAGGCTCGACTGTTTATTGTGGATGCTGATATACATGTACATGTAGGATCTAGGTGAGGAATAAAACTGTTATTGTTATGGTTTGAACTGCCTCTTCAGTATTTTGTAACCTGTTTGTTGCTTTACAGGTTAATAATTAACAAAGCAACAGGTTTCATCCTGACCTTAGTAATATTGCAACACAGTTAATTGCTTGGCCATAACAATATACATGTACATATGTTCTTTTCATAAATTACATCACAAATTGTCCGAAGTGAAGACGACCTTTTCAGAGAGATCCCCGAGCTTAATGCAGAATACTCGATTTACAGGATTAGTGTGAATGCGAATTACTCTGAATGTGAGTGTTGAACTAACTTGTCACAGACTGATGTAATGTGAACTGGTTCAGTTACGCCAATAATGAAGCCGGCCAAATTTGGACAGATGAACAAGGAACCTCAATTTTGACAACTATATCTCACCTCGTTCTTATATGGGCTTGACAAACAATGCTTCAAAAAGGCAAAAAAAATCTTGTTTAGGGTTTAAAAGGTTCTCATGTCTTACCTGTTTGATCATTGATTTTATTTCTTCTGTTAGAAGCTTGTCAGCATCCTTTACTTGTGTGTGTTGTCCAACCATAAGATCATAAAGATCTGGTGAGAGGAAGTGAAGCCCAGGGCCATCCTGAGCCAAGGCTAAGGCTACCAATTGACCAATAAATCGATAGTGACCTTTCTCTAGCGACACTAAGTCATGGGAGAAGATTTTTTCCCCTTCTGGCCCTTCAAAATATCGTGACTCGTGCAGTTCTTTCAACATCAGCCTATACAAGAAAAACACATACACTTACATGCATATATCAAAGTGATTAACTATCGTCACAAACCCAAACAAACTAGAGCTATTACTGAAGATGATGAGAATACCCCCGCGGGAGCTTGTCTTAAGAGTAAAGTGCAAAACAATAAAGGGCAATAACTCTGCAACTGTTGGTCCCATCAATGTGAAAATTATGTTATGACCAACTGCATTCAACAATGCATATGTGTGCAAAATTTCATTAAAATCCATTGAGAAATGTAGAAGTAGTTCGCATCACAATTTTTTTTTGTTTACAAACACACACACAAACAGACAAATACACAGACACACTGACTCATATATACCCCCTCTCAAACTTTGTTTGCGGGGGTATAATCATTAAACTTGACTGAAGCTTCTATAGTCAGGAATAAAAAGATAAACAAGATGTGTTTGTGTAACACTTTGCCCCCAGATTGGTTATCTGGCCTAGTGTTTGACCTATAAATTTGACCTTTGACCTTGAAGGGTGACCTTGACATATCACTTGTTCATGTATCCCTAGAATGAATCCCCGTTATAGCTCAAAAGTTACTGCCTATGTTAAAATTACCTATAAATTTGACATTGAAGGGTGACCTTGACCTTGACATATCACAACTCAAAACGTGCAGCTCCATGAGATGTACATGGATGCCTAGTATCAAATCCCTATTTGTTATAGCTCAAAAGTTACTGCCTTTGTTAAATTTATCTGTAAATTTGACCTTGACCTTGGAGGGTGACCTTGACCTAGACATATCACCACTCAAAACTTGCATAATATTTATACATGTTTTTTCTTTGAAAGTGAAATATAATGGGTAATCATCAAAAAATTGTAAATTTTCTGTTTAATATATGCGTTTTTAGTACAACTTGTGTAGAAACGACATCATCACAATTGTGTTTAAGTTAATGACCTCACTAATGTTAGAAAAATAAATGGTTATTCACTGTTGGTTTAAAATTACTATTCTTAATGGTGAATACACTGCTTACTAGAAAATAAAACAGTTTTAACACATGTTTATAGAAATTGTCTTTAAAACAAGATTTGTTAGTCAAACACTAATCCCCAGACAGGGACCCTTGACCTTGAGGGGGTGACCTTGACATGTGACTAATGAAATTGTGCAACTCCTTGAGGTGTACATGCATGGCAAATATAAAAGCTGTATCCATAGTAATACATAAGGAATTACCTATGTTTAAGTTGCACATTAACAATCTAACAGACAGACAGACAAACAAACACGGCAAAAACTACATGTCCCCGACCAGAGATCATAAGGGGTACAAAAATACATTCTTAAAAATACCCATGTTTTATTGTTACCTGAAGAACTCACGCCTGGGTCCACCTTCATCTTGTCCTAACTCTCCAGTGAACTTAATATAGAGTCTTGATCTGAAATCCATCGACTTTCTGTCAAGACCCCTCAAAGCAGTTTCAACAACTCTACTTCGCTGAATGAGAAGTTTGGTTTTAGAATCACTCCTGACAGTGTCATCTTGGAAGCCTTGTAGAATATTCTTCAAACTCTCAGCACCATGAACAGTCCTGTATAGTAAACATGGAAATTAACACAAACTGTTAAGAACTTTACTTTATACAAATACTACAAGAACTACCGTTTTTCACCTACCACCACTTTACGGCTGTGGAACCATACTGGCATTCCAACTAAAACCTACCACTACAACAATTCTTCTGCAAATACAATGTAGGTACACGGTTTTGCAAACATACAGAATTGACAAAAATTCTTCAAAGCTACATTTATGTCTAGGAGTTACTGACCACATTAACTTAGACATGCAGTTGAAGGCTAAAGATTTCACTATTATCCAAACAAATTACTGAACTATACAGCAAATGAATGACAATTTCTGCAGAAAACAAATAACAGTAAACATACTCATTGTCTGTTTCAGTGTTCTTTGGATCCATTTGCATCTGCAGTTCTTCATCTTCACTATCAATCACCTCAATCACCTCTTGACGTTCAGTTCCCCTGAAATGACAGTAATTGAGTTGACTACATACCGGTATATATGTATATATAGGTTTGGAAATATAACCATAAACAGTATTTGTTGATGGATTGAATTGCTTTCTTCAAAACCGTTTACGGCTAATAGTGTTGTTTCACTAATTTTGTTGAAAATTGAATACCGCTTAAGCCGGTGCTAGGGGGCGTGAGCAATGTTGCACATTCCATTATTGCTCATGATCAGTCTCAATAAAACCGAGACTGCAATTTTCTTTATTTGCATTGTTTTCAATGCTCTCAAGGGATCTCCCTTATCCCTCAGATTTTATTTATATAGTAGAAACTGTCATTTTGTTCAAGTTAGTGTTTCTTATGAAATCTGCGATAACCTGGGGGGAAACCAAATGGCAGGACCAGATTAATATTTGCAATGCTTTTGATAATATCGAGGGAAGGGAGATAGTTGAAGGTTACATCTATCTCCCGAGTGATGTTCCACTGAACACTTGTGTTGCCTGCCCTCAGAATGAATTGACCAGTACAGGCCATGTTGACCTAGCCCTTAAAGATGCATTACATAATTTCAGAGTAAAATAATCAAAACAAGTAGTTGCGGCTACAATGGTCTTAATAACTCTCAAAAGATATACATGTATTATGGAATGGTATAAATCCTCTGAGAAAAGTAAGGCAGTTAAAGCATGACCTTACCCTCGCCTCCTTTCATCTACTTGTAAAGTCTTGGTTGGTCGACAACGACGGACAAAGTAATTCCTATGTGTCTGCTATGCCACGCAGGCAACAGAACAAAAGTAAAATAAGAAACAGAAAACCCAAAGGAACTGCAGCATGCAGTGGCCACAAAGCCAGACAAACAGCGAACATAGAACCTAGCAATGGAGGCACATAAACAACAGGGCTATTGCCTTGGAACGCTCAGTGACAAACGTCAGGGCCAGGCCAGGCACTGAAGAAAAACAATTAACTGTTAACTCAACATAATTTACCTATATGCAGGTGTTTGTGAGTTTCTTCGCCTCTATGAAATACAAAAATACAATGTTAAAAAGTTGTTGCAGGTATCAAGAGCACATTGAACTTCAGTGTAATGTGACAGTCACGCATGCTATATGCCATATTGAACGTTCAGCTTTTCAAAAATGATATAAAATAAATTGTCATGGGAGTGTATGCTTAATTCATACATGTATGCATGTACTTTTCTTCTGTATTTCCTAATAATATTAGTTTAATCCCTATTTACTAACAAATGCAAGTACATGTATGTTCTCTCATGCTTGATTCAGTCCCAACAATATTTGCATATGTATGTACTGGGTACCATGTAGTATGTATGTCCTTGAACAAGAAGTTTTTGTGAAACACTATGCCCCAAGATTGGTTATCTGGCCTAATATTTGACCTATAAATTGACCTTTGACCTTGAAGGGTGACCTTGATATATCACTTGTACATGCATGCCTAGTATGAAATCCCTATCTGTTAAAGCTCAAAAGTTACTGCATATGTTAAGATTACCTATAAATTTGACCTTTGACATTGAAGGGTGACCTTGACCTTGACATATCACCACTCAAAACGTGCAGCTCCATGAGATGTACATGGATGCATAGTATGAAAATGAAATTCCTATTTGTTAAGGCTCAAAAGTTACTGCCTTTGATAAATTGACCTATAAATTTGACCCTTGACATTGCAGCCTGACCTTGACATTTCACCACTCAAAATGTGAAGTTCTATGAGTTGTATTTGCACACCCAGTAAGAAGTCTATCTGTTCCAGTTCAAAAGCTATTGCCTTTAACCTATAAATTTGACCTTTAAAGCTGACCTTTGACCTTGAAAGATGACATTGACCTTGACATGTGACCAATCAAAATATGCATCTTCATGAGTTGTACATGCATGCAAAGTTCGAAATCTATACCTGTAACAGTGCAGAATTTATTGCCAATGTTAAAGTTGTTCACAAACAGACATACTGACATACATACAGACAGACAGACAGGGCAAAAACAGTATGCCCCCAGATTTACATCTGGGGGCATAAAAAGGGAAATAAAGAGTATATATAGACGGTAATTTCTGCAGAAAACAAAGATATGAAAGGTGTTAAAATTGCTCACTAACAGCTGGACAACAGGCCTTTTTCTGTTACTTTTGAGAAAAAGACCCTACCTGAAATTGGGATTTTTTGTGTCGTATATTAGTGAAATTTGAGGGAAAATAGGAAATTTTAACGTCAAAAATTAGTAAATTTGTAACACTAATAAGGCCAACACTTGAGATTGGGAATTATTTTGACATTTTTAGATTGGGAAGGGTCAGATATTCGGACCCATGGGAAGCCTAGAAAAAGGCATGGACAAACAGACAGGGCAAAAGCTACATGCCGCCTGATCAGAGATCGCGTATACATGTATATATGTGTGTGAGCTAAACATTAAAATACTGAGGTCAAAGGCACATACTGTGTGACCTTGCCTACATATAAATTATTTTGTGGACAAAATCCTAACACTCAGTGTAAAGAGGGTCTCTGTGGCATATTGGTAAGAGCCAGTAGAACTCGGTGATCCTCCCCAATAATTCTTGATGACAGAGAAGTAGTTTTTCGATTAGGTGTTCACCAAATTCAGAAAAATGATATCATTTTTAAAAGGAGAGTTAGGGTTCTTCTGTACTACACTTCTCCACTACGAGGTCTATCCACCTCTGCTTATGGTGCAGCAAAGAACATAAAGAAAAAAAAAATAACGAATGCCATTAACTCAAAAAATTTAGGGAGGAGAGTTAAGGGTGCACGGCACTCATTCACTTTGAGATGTATCTTCCTGTATAGTTTCATGTTAGAAGCTTGACAGAAGCTTGACTAGTTCTTGCACCTTTGCTCTCACATGACACTTAAAAGGGGAAGGGGGACAAAACCTTAGAGCATAAAATTACTTGAAGCATTACATTTTCAGTAACATATAATGATTGATTAAAAGCATAAACAGTTGTGAAGCAGTATAGAAATAAGCTCACCAGTGATAAAGATCTCCGTTCCCGAAACTGGACTGTAGGTGTTCCCGCATCTGTGTAGTCCAGACCCTGCTGTGCCCCAGTCGGTGCCTGTGTTGTAGTGGCTGTCGTGTGTGCCTGTTGCTCTGCAGATGATGGCTCCTTGTGCTGGAATGATGCATAAAACTGAGTAGTGTAAGAAAAAATGATTTACTATCTGAGAAATTATGTGATACATGTCATTGCACCATGACGAACAATACACTTACCAATACGGAGTAAAAATGTGTTTGACAGTATTGAAAAGCACAACTTTAATACATGTACTGGGTGACATGGAGTTGTCGTTCTTATGTTATGAAATGACATCATTATAATGGCGTCAAATTAAAGAAATAATAACAACTCGCCATCATATGATTGGCTGACAAAAATAGCATTCACTGGGTTTTCATGTGGATATTTTTTTATCAACATACTGAGGGAGTTGGATTGTTATGTCGCCCTCACATGAGGTTAATATAGGCAAAATCTATGGTCATGTAATACATTTATTATATACTTACAGGTACAGTTACATCTCCTTGTGCAGTTCCAGCAAATGGGGGAAGGTCCAATGGCGGCAACATGTCATCATCCATGTCATCATCCTTTATGTATGGCAAAGTATTCAAAATTAGAAAAATATTTTCAACTTTTTTTCTCAAAATATATGTCAAACAAATGGCAATAACTCAAATATTAGAAAGAGAAGAGTTATGATTCTTGTGCACTGCACAACTCTATATTGATATATTTTTTATGAGTGGCAGCCATAACAGAACACAACAAGGGTCATCACTCTTGCAAGAATCAAGGAACTGTAAAATCCTTACTTCCTGCACATTTTAAGTGTGAAATTTCATGAATTTCTGCACAAGTGTTTCAGAGTACTTGTGTTTACAAGAATGTATGGACAGAGGAACAGACAGATGGAAGTACCGACAGATGGACGGGGTGATTCCTATATAATTTAATTTCCGTTGAATTATGCAAAATGCTGCAATTTGATTGGTCAAAATTTTTCGTTTATATCCTAATAGACCAAGAAAAAATATGAAAGCCATGCCCTCATTGTCAGCAAATTTGGTTCAGGCAATGCTGTTTAGCATTTTGTATGTCGTTGGTTGTGAGGAAAAGTATAAAATAGAGTACATTTGTTCATGGTAAATGCGAATTTTACCACGATGTGGAGTTCTGGTGCGGATTAATCAACCACGAAGGCCGTAGGCCTGAGTGGTCAGTTATTCATCATTAGAAAGACACTGAGTGGTAAAATTCAGCATTTACAATGAACAAATGTGTTCTATTTTCTTTCTAATATGAAAAGATAAGCGAATTTGTTAACATTAATTGGCCTTAATTGTTTGGGTATACTTGGGTATAAAAGGTCTATTAGGATTGAACCATTCTTTCACTAGAGTCATCATGTTTAAATGCAAAATAAAGCGGTTTGAGCTTCATAGAATTTTGGCTCCGTCGACTGTGTATCATGTAACCATAAGAGATAAAATCTTACCTGGTATCCCATCACCATGACATACAGCTTTCCTTGCCCAACAACAGCCTTGATACTTTTTCCATTCCACTCGAACCCAGGAACATAATGGGGTTGTGACAGCTGTTTTGAGTTGTAGGTTAGTATCATTAAGTCCCTGAAATTTGACTTGGCTCCTTCAATAAGTGTTTTAAGATGGTCTTTCACAGTTTTTTCATCATCGTCCTCGCCGACTTCTACCATACCTTCAATTAGTGTCTGATCCTTTGAGTAGCGGACGGGTAAATCACACTCCTTTATGAAGACAACTTTGTAAGCTTTTTTTTTACGTGTGTCCTTTTTTGGTTTTTTGGCAGTAAAGCTTCTATTTAAGGGTCTACCAGTAGTAGGATGTGCGGCTGATCTGAAAGAAGCAGCGATCTGTGATGCCAATGATGTTCCAGATGACACAAGTTGACGGGCTTGACCTAAAAAATTCAATACAAGTAACACAACAATGGAAAACTAGCCTTTGGTGAAGATCTAGGTAAAATGCAGTAAGACTTGCCTGTAACAAATATTCCTAAGGGCCTTATATATTGTGCACAAATTATTGACATTTGTTGTAATATTTACACTGAAACAGCACAAACTTTCTCAATATAGGTTAGATTAATTCTGTAATCATCAGTTAAATTGACCCTGGTTTTGCATAAACACAAAAACTGAATCAGCAGAAGAAAGAAACTACCAATTTTGCAAAATATTTATTCCAATAGGAAATACCTGCTACATTGTAAGCCTGTTCCCTATATTTATATGTAAGTTCTTATGTATCATAAAAGCATGACTTTGTATCACCAAGAGCATTATTTAAACAAGCAGTGTAGCAAAACATAACTAGAAATGTGTCCATAGGACACGGATGCCCCCACCCAGCAGCTTTGTCTAGAATGATGGACTAAAAACAACAAAAACAACTAAAAGGGCAATAACTCCAGAATTATGAAGAGCAGGGTAATGGTTCTTGTGCACTGCTCTTTTCCAGTATCAGATCTATCCATCTGTGAAGTTTCAAGTTAGTAGCTTGAATAGTCTTTGACTTATGCCCGGACAAAATTTCCGTCGACACAAAAACAAAGGGCAATTATGGCAATAACTTTAAAATTATGAAGAACAGAGTTATGGCTCTTGTTTACTGCACTTTTCCAGTATGAGATCGATTTCAAGTCAGTAGCTTGAATAGTCTTGGACTTATGTCCCAGACAAACTTTCCGTTGACAAATTAACAAAGGGCAATAACTCCAAAATTATGAAGAGCAGAGTTATGGTTCTTGTGCACTGCACTTCTCCACTTTGAGCATCTATCCAACTGTGAAGTTTCAAGTCAGTACCTTGAATAGTCTTGGACTTATGCCCCAGACAAACTTTCTGGGTGGACGGACAGACAAAAGCAAATCTATATGCCCCCATATTAAGTAATGGGGGCATAAAAAGACACTTCATGTACATACATTTCATGCCAATCGGGTAAGAATGTTGTGCACATATGCTGTATTAACAAAATCTGAACATAGATCTGTCAGTGTGACTCTACTTTACCTAGGCTCCCAGAAATTGCAGTGAACTGCTCTATTCCTGATGGAAGATGGAACTTTCCCGCCTCTACTGGAACCATTTCCCAGATGCTGTTTTGAAAGTGTTTTAGTCCAGTGGCCTGAGGGAAGACTGACTGTAGTGATGCCAGACTGAGTGAGTTGTCCGCGCATGGAAAAGACAGCCGTTCGCCTTGTGGATGCAAGGACACAAAGACATGTCTGAAACCAAGGAGGCAATAAATATGTATATCAACTCTTCGCCAATTCTTCATATAATTTAATCAAAGCCCTGAAGGGCCTGAAAGTCGCTTCAACAGATGTATTAGTTAAACAAGACTTGCTTTTTATGACTTTATCAGAGAAGGTTTTAAAAAATATTGAAGGAAATGAAATTAATATTGAATTGTATATAACAAGAGATGTTTGTCTCTTAAAAATTAGATCTATTGAACCTCTCCACAATAAATTCTATGCACCTTTGAATTTTCAAAATTGTGACCTGTCACGCTAAATGGGACCTTATCCGAACTCCAAAAATCCAAATTTTGACAAACTTGTCAGACCCAGCGCAGGTTAACCAGATCCCGTATGCGAAAAGTGAATACAGAGTAAGATAGGGTAAATACTCCAGATTTAGAAAATTACATAAAAGTGAAAAGCGTCTGCCCTAGTCTGGCAGCGCGGACAGTACAGACTGACTAGAGTCAATATTTTTCACACATGCCATAATGTCCCTTTGAGTATGATGGGTCACAACTATACATGTACCTTTATCAATATTTGAGCTATGTGCAAGACAAGATTTGTACATGGGCGGACAGACAGGCTGATGCCAGTATAACCCCTATAATGATCAGGGTTCTCCTAAAAATAATTGGAAGCTGTAGTGGCAGCATCGTTGGAAGCTTACAATACAATGTTTATGCAAGTAATTGTGATTATGTGAATAAAAACATTTAGGAAAAGAATAAATTGCTCATGTTGAGCAATTTCTTCTTTTCCAATAATGTTTTTATGCATATTTATTGTACAAAATGCCTTAATTCATCAGTTTTGCCTTATTTCATCAGTTTTTGACATAAGATAACTAAAATTTCTCGATTTGATGACCATTTTGAAGAAATTAAGCGGTAGGGTAGTTTTAAAGCTGTAGGGGCATAACACTATTTTAGATGAAGCTGTAGTGGGGCTGGTACAGGTTATTGGGCTGGGGAGAACACTGACGATCGTTTTGCGGGGGTATGGTTTATTGGGGTTTTACGCCGTTTTCAACTGCTATGGTCATATCTCAGCGACTGGAGCACCAAACCATGGATTCTAGTTTTTTTCATACCAGTATTTTCACAATACCCTATTCGAGCCCCTGCTATTCCTCTACATAGGTTCACGATATGGGTGACATTCTTTTAGTGGAGCTACAAAAATTTTTGCTGGGGTATAATAAAACATACTTGTCAAAACTTCTAACCGGCCTATTATTTTCTGTCACAAATGACATTTTGAGACGGGATGAATACAATCATCGGTTTTCATTGAACAGAATAATAATTTTCGAAGTGAAAAAGATGAAATTGTTACCACTATTCTGGTTCAAGTATTTAAAAAAAAATACACAAGTTTCACCATAACTCCTTATTTTGACTTTGAATGATTTTAACATTGGTGGGTGGAATATTTTGTGTAAAATTTGTTCATATCTGGGAAATATTCCATAGAATCAAATTCTTCTTTCGAGAATAATGCTTCTTTATCGATTGACTAGAAATGTTGATAGATAAATTTTTAAGAATATCTAATTTTATTTGGTCCTAAATCAGAGTTTCTGTCAAAACGAAGCGAATAACAACCGATGAGAAAATGGCGACCGGATCTATATGAGAGCGTGTCTGAATTACTGCACATGCGCGAACTATTTTTTCAATGCTTTCCAGGGCTCTCACTAGGGTTTTGAAAGTAGGATTCCAGGAATCCAACTTCAGAAAAAGTTGGATCCAACACAAAAAAGTTAGATTCCATCATTATGAGGGTTGATTTTGTACCATGCAAAACTATGATATTGAAACAACAATTTATTAACCTTTTACTACACAATCCAATGTTTTAGTCACCAGAATGGTTATCTTAAGGAAAACACTGATTGAAAAGAAAGAATTGCTTGTAAAAAACATTTTCTTCTTTTATCCCAATGCTTTTTACATTTTTTTTATTCATTTTTGGAGAAGGGGTCAGTAGATGACAAAACTTTTCCCGGTTCAGTTTAAAACCATATAAAACCAATACAGAAGCAAGTCTTTGAAACAGTCATATCTTCTTTTCGCCAGAAGTTAAAAAGAGGTCAAAAAATGTTATTGTATTTACTTAGACTTTAAAAAATATCAACATATAAGTCAATGCAATGATTCTCTTTGCAGATGTTGCCAATTGAGAGAAAAAATTCAGAATTCATTACAAAAGATTGTATGTTTGAACTGCATTGGTAACTCTCTCTTTTTCTTTCTTTTTTTTTTTAGATTGAAATAATTCAACTTTCCAAACCACTTGTATCTTGATTTTATTCATTTTTTTTTTCATTTCAACACGTGTCTGATCAGTAGGCTGATCCGGAGCTTTCCATTTCCGAAATACGGTATCCGACGGAATTAGAGATTCACCGGTAGTGGTCAGAGCTACAGATAAGATGCGTTTTTGCGTGAAAACGCATTTAAAATCAACAAAAACGCATTGAAAGATATTTAAGGGGGTACAAAAACGCATTTCTATTCGCCGATCAGCATTACCAATGGTTATAAATGCGTATTTTCGTACGTTTGACACCTGAACATAATTCAAATTTCCTACAGACGACACTTATCGAGCGTGGCCAGTGCTGGTTTCCTTCTTCTATAATTTTTATATTTTGATAATACATGATAAGCTGGACTAAATATTCCCTAACAAAATATGGGAAATGACATCCAAACATTGGTGAGTTCAAAGCGAAAAGTTGATACAGACACAACCATTTCATTAATGGCGAAAAAAAAAACGGATCTGTTAAATTGTACCATTCCGTGTCTGACACGTTTTTCTTGGCAAACAATCTGTTTTTACAGTTCAAAATCTCATCCACCTTTGAAATTAGTATTCTGAGTGACTTTTTCACAGAAACAAACATTAATCTTTAACTTTACATGGGTCTTGATTTCATCTATCATTAACAGTTTCCTTACGACTTTTGGAACCGCTAGTGTGCAAATTCTCTTTTACAAATCGATGAATAAAAGAGGAAGAAGAAATGATTTTAGGATCAATTTTAGAAAGAATTATTGATAGCTATTCTTATTTTACCTGAATTTTTCGAATTTTTCCAGTTTAAAAAGCACAAAGACTGAATTGATTTCCGCTTATTCGTACCCAAGAATGTTCGACACACCAAATTATGTGCGATTTTATTTCTAATGAAAACCAAAAGAGATTGTAACATTGTGACTTACAAGGACATTTTCTTTTTTTAATCCTGTTAACCTTGGATTCACCACTTTTGAATCAAATCACCATAAGCACTGACAGATTGAGAGGGTTTGACAACCTAGTTATAATGTTATTGCTATTATTTTCAGGAGTTTTCTCTCTCAAAGAGAAACGAAATCAATGATGATATTATTTGCCCAATAAAATGTTCAGTTTGACAGGTTTGGTTTTGACCCGACAGTTTATAATCCACAAAGGACTGTCAGGCCTACTGTCTGACTGTTTTCCTGGGTCCTTTGCCATCATCTACTAATTTGATTTTTTATGCCCCCGATAGGGAGGCATCATAAATTTGACTTGTCCGTCCGTCCGTCTGTCCGTCCGTCCGTCATTCCGTCCAAAAACTTTAACATTGGCCATAACTTCCTTATTACTTAACATATTCGCATCATACTTTACCACAACATTCCTTGGTACATTACCTTTCTGTAGGCACATACTTTGGTGACCTTGACCCCTGGATGACCTTGACCTTCAACATAGATTGGCCATAATTTAAAATCAAAGCGGTGTCGGGGGCATTGTCATCTTACAGTGACAGCTCTTGTTTAAAGTATCAAAGGGTAATGGGCCTTATGCTATTGTTCATCGTATGTTGGTCAAATAATAAATTGATCCATTCCCTCCAGCGAATTATTGGCAAGGAAACTTGGAAAGTGGATGCTCTTTCTGTGCAGGCAACTGGAGACTGGCAGCAGCTTAACAGGACATCCATTAAATATTAGAATTTGAGTTGTGACACCACCACAGATATTTAACAGGGCAATTATAAAATATTTCTCAAAGATATTATTAAGGATGTCAATAGCTAAATTGTTTTTTAACAATTGAATTTAAAGAAGAGAACAATTCATATTAACTCTAAAATATTTTTCAGCATGGCTGTATTATAAATCAGCATTACAGAAAAAATTAGGGGGTAAAAACTCTTTAAGCTAAAAAATTATCTGTAGCTCTGAGTGGTAATTCGTTTCGTGTTTTTTTCGGAACATTTCTTTAATTAAATAATTGTTTTAAGTCAAAACAGCGATTTTAAAAAAGGTAAAAGAGATTCGGGACAGTTCGAAGGACACGGACTAATCATGTACTTGTTACGGACAAATCGGGTCAATTATGTTGTCTTACGATTGTCTTCGTCTAAATTGGGGCCCTGCTCGAATTCAATTACCAGTATATAATTAGTGAAGCAACTGCTTCGATCAAGATATTAATAGTTCACGTGTTTCGTTTATGCCTAACAATCGCCAAAACACATTGTCGGGCAGAGTCTAGATTCAATTCATTGATAGTCAGGCTCCGCCTACAAGGTCTACGATTAACCGATTACGATTGGCTGTTGGCGTCAATTAACGCCACGCCTACCGCGCCCATCTATCGGACTTCAGTTTTGGCTATTATCGATTTTTCACGCGACAGTTAGCCTAACTTACGTAAACAATCAAATACATATTCTGCGTAATTAATGAACTGGCAGGGCAGGGCTTAACCGTGCCGTAATTTGGTGAGTTTACTTTTCAAGAGTTTGAACTTTGGGTTCTTGGGTAATCATCGTTAACGCGCGCAAATAACTGTATTCTAGAACCTAAAGGATTCACGTGCTTTGAGAGAGTGAACAAATTTCATCGTTATGTTACCAAGGCCTCGTAACTTCAGCTTGATTAAGCTGAAGTTACGAGGATTTGGTGACCAATCTACGATTTAAAGTCTCGAGTTATTTATGTCGACTCTCTTTAGAAATAGGTTATTTTAGATAAAAGCTGATTTCCCTTAACCTTAAGTGCAACGACCCGTTACTTAGGCCCCGCCCTGCCAGGGCATTAATCATGGATAATACATGTGTATTATACACAGCCGAGAGGTTATAAGTGTTATAAGTCGGGACGCGTGCCTTAGAAAAACTTGTCGTCCGGTGGAATCCTTTGATAGGATTTTTTGTCGTCCGCTGAGGAAAGTTGTCGTCTCAGTCGACACTACTGTCGTTTCCGAGAGCCCTGCTTTAAACGAAAACCCCTTAACTGTATATAAAAACAAGTTGTGGTTACGAGTTTTTCGTTGAAAACCGATGTTAATCTTTTTCTGAAACGCGTCTGTATTACTGCGCGTAGTGCACTATTTTTTCAATTGTTTACGAAAAAAACTCGTAACTGCATATTAAACAGGTGTGGTTACGGTGTTTTTGTTTGTTAGTTTTTGTTTTTTGAAATTCTTTCTCTGCCTCATATGGCGTTTAAGAAATATGATGTATATTTCTTCTACAACTTTCATACGATCGAAAAATGTGGCATTATTTCGTTATGTTTATTACCATAAAGTGCGGACAAGAAATCAGAGATCTACTTTGTCTCAAAACAGAAATACAGAAGACGTTAAGAGGTCTGTCTTTGACCTTTGACCTGTCCAGAAAACTTTGTACGGCCACAATAAGTCGCAGCGCGAGCGCAAGCGACTTAACAAATATGGCATCTGATCAAATTGAACCTAAAACAATACCGTTTAATATGCAATAAAAACATGCTAATGACCTAATTTGCATATTCATGAATATTCAACAAAATGCATTTTCTTGCCAAAATTCAAACAAAATCAATCAAATTTCAGCATTTGAATAAATACTCATGAATATGCAAATTCTAGGTAATTAGCATATTGTTAAACAGTATTTTCATAACTTTAATTTGGTACCATATTGATTAAATTATATGAAGAATTAGTCAACAGGCCCATAGGGCTATTATCGAATATAAATAAAAAAAATTATAGAACATAAATAAAAAATATAGAATATAAATAAAAAATTATATCACATAAATTTTTTTTCGCGTTATCGAATATAAATAAAAATATAGAACATAAATAAAAAAATATACAATATAAATAAAAAATTATATCACATAATTTTTTTTCGCGTTATCGAACATAAATAAAAAATAAAGAACATAAATAAAAAATATACAATATAAATAAAAATTATAGAATATAAATATAAGATTATATCACATAAAAATATTTTTAGAATATAAATAAAAAAATATAGAATATAAATATAAAATTATATCACATAAAAATATTTATCGAATTTTGCAACGTTCCACACGCCATACAACACATCATGAAATTCTATTTTTAAAAATCGTTGTGATCAAAAACAATATTATATGTTGTGCGAAATACTCGTCAGATAGAGGATTTTTTCGTTTTTCAGAAGATGTGATCTTCATTAAAGGAAAATTCGAAGATGCTTAAGATGAAGATCTATATCCAAATCATGTTTCATTAAAAGTCTTTTATTCAAGATTTTAGAAAAAAGTTTCAAATAGCTAAAAAAATAAGAAGTGTAAAACGCCTCGCTAATGAAATATCTTCCAGCTTATGTAATTAATACTTATCAAATACTTCCTTGCATACACCATACCAATATACTTTTACTATTACATATTGGCTGTGGACAACACTTCAGGTCTTAAGGGTGTAAAAGAGGAATTATGATTACATTAAGTAGTTTAGTTAAATATCTCCAAAAACGGGTATCTTTGAATTTTAAAGAGAAAGCTATTATGTAATATGAGATTTTATCAGCACTTCTCTATAAGAGATGTCTATATGTCTATAAAAACATATTTATATCAAAAAATAAAACAAGAGGACCATGATGGTCCTAGATCGCTCACCTGCGTCTTTTTGACCCCTTGGACATCACATAAATTGAATAGGCAGGTGTCAAAAAGGAGATAATTTCTATATAAGATCAATACCATGGAGTTTTTTCAGCCAAGAGCAAGACAGATATGTCTTTTTGCTCTTTGATTCTATGTAAAAAGGGATGCACCCGGGTGGAGCCCAAATGTGAACCTTGGGTCTTGATATGAACAAACTTGGTTGAGGTCCTCTAGATGATGCTACATACTAAATATGAAAGCTGACAGCCTTCTGGTTTCAGAGAAGAAGATTTTTGAAAGTTTAGCTAAAAGGAATGCGCCTGGGTGGATCCGAAATATTATCCAAGGATCTTGATATGAACAAACTTGGTAGAGGTCCACTAAATGATGCTACATACCAAATATGAAAGTTGTTTGCCTTCTGGTTTCAGAGAAGAAGATTTTTGAAGATTTTTATATTTTCACCCTTTTTGTTAAGGGTAGAGGGAAAGTTTAGGGTGGATTTCATTTATTTGAACAAATTTGGTAGGGCTTGACCCAAGGAATATCCCTGCCAAGTTTCATCAAGATTGGCCCACTGGTTTAGGAGAAGAAGACGTTTAAAGTAATTGTGGACGACGGACGACGGACATTGTACGATCACAATAGCTCACCTTGAGCACTTCGTGCTCAGGTGAGCTAAAAAAAAAGTAATCATACAATCATGTTATCAGGTGGTGGGTGGGGTAAATAAATCGAAGAAAAATAGATATTTGTCATGATATAGTCGTAATAAGAATTATGTACATGATCGTTTTATCTACAGTTGCAGATTAGTGAAAATAAGAACTTGAAATTATGGCTCGAAAACATCGTACATGTTGTTATATATTAAGTACTTGTATATTTTTTACACCCCCGAAGGGTCGTATTATGTAATGGACTCGGTCGTCTGTCTGTCTGTCCGTCCGTCTGTCCGTCCGTTAGCAATTTTTTGTGTGCGCGACTCCTCGTAACTATCAATGGGAATAAGCTGAAACTACACACAATTACTCCCTATGATGTCTAGTTGTGCATAAGACCTTTGAAATTCATATCGCTCCAGTCATTTCTGAGTAATCTTGAAATATCTGCCCTTTAATATAACCAAAATCACTGTTTTTTGTGTGCGCAACTCCTCCTAAACTATTAATGGGAATAAGCTGAAACTACACACAATTACTCCCTATGATGTCTAGTTGTGCATAAGACCTTTGAAATTCAAATCGCTTCAGTCATTCCTGAGAAATCTTGAATTATCTGCCCTTTAATATAACCAAAATCACTGTTTTTTGTGTGCGCAACTCCTCCTAAACTATCAATGGGAATAAGCTGAAATTACACACACTTACTCCCTATGATGTGTAGTATTGCATAAGACCTTTGAGATTCAAATCGTTCCAGTCATTCCTGAGAAGTCTTGAATTATCTGCCCTTTAATATAACCAAAATCACTGTTTATTGTGTGCGCAACTCCTTTTAAACTATCAATGGGAATAAGCTGAAACTACACACAATTACTCTCTATGATGTCTAGTTGTGCATTAGACCTTTGAAATATAAAATGCTCCCGTCATTCCTGAGAAGTCTTGAATTATCTGCCCTTGAATTTAACGAAAATCACTATTTTTTGTGTGCGCAACTCCCCCTAAACTATCAATGGGAATGAGCTGAAACTAGACACATTTACTCCCTATGATGTCTTGTTGTGCATAAGACCTTTGAAATTCAAATCGCTCAAGTCAATCCTGAGAAATCTTGAATTATCTGCCCTTTAATTAGACGAAAATCACTGTATTTTGTGTGCAACTCCTCCTTAATTATCAATTGAAATGAGCTGAACCTAGACACAATTACTCTCTATGATGTCTAGTTTTGCATAAGACTTTTTAATTTAAAATGCTCCAGTTATTCTAGAGTTATCTTGGATTATCTGCCCTTGAGTTGATGAAAAACAAAATTTCTTGTCGGCTCATTTTCTCCTACATTATGGATGGGAATGATGAAAGGAAACTTGCCATAATGACTCTGTAGGTTGACTTTTTGTGCTTAGGACTAAATATATTTTCATATTTAAATGTTATTGCACCAGTTGTCTGTCTGTCTGTTTGCAATATTTTTAGCTATCATTCAAGCTCATGTTACTGACAAGCCAAGGTTACTGACAAGCCCCTTCGGGCGTATATGCGCCGCTCTGCGAAGCTCTTGTTTTTTCGTTCATTTTTAGCGCCTAGGGTATGATCGTAAATGGGCCCGTAGAGAAAAGTTTATACCACAATTTGATAATACAACGTGGCTGTCCGTGTCCAGGAAGGTGTAAATATTATTTTTTCTGAAGTCAGACCTTTTCTGGCAGGTATATTTAACCAGGATCGTACAGAAAATACCCCCTCATCTACCTAGCACGACCGTCAGATCGTCTGTTAAACTGGGTATCTCAGAAAAGAACATTGTCGCCAAGTCGTCACGCCGCCGTCGAAGGTGAGCCCTTACCTATGTTAGACGTGCTCGTCGATGTCTGGCTGTCAGTATAGGTCCTAAATATGGTCGACGTGGACGGGTTCCAGAATCCCTCGTTTTATTTCACTAATGTGATGCCAATTGATGAAGCCGCCGTCATAGCGCTGTTGGTAGCGCGTCGGACAGACAATCTAGAGGTCCTGGGTTCGATCCCCGACGACGGCACTCATTCTTTTCGACTATTTGTCTCTCACCAATGGGTTGATAATCGTAGAACTATGTGTGATAGCAGCATGAGATTAGGAAAAGATGTGATAGTTGTTCTTGTGAGAGAAATAACCTGACACCATTGATAAGTGCTCCAGCCGCCACGATGTAACTGAAAAAAAAAAAATGTTGAAACGGCGTTAAACTCCATTTAATCAATCAATCAATCAACCTGCCAATTGATGCCAGCTGTGTATCTATCTCCCAGGTGCTACAGTAGAATTACCAGTCGTCTTGAGGCGGTGTAGCCCTTTCCTGTGCTCGTCTTGGCCTGTTATTTACGCTACAAGTCTATTGAAACTTGTGCCAAAAAGCACATATGCTAGAATGGCGACAACCAAACTGCCTTGTAACTTGAAAATTACTAGATTTCTGTTGAACTCAATAAATGGGATATTTAGACTCACAAGACCATATGAACATTACGCACGTTCTCAAGAAAAATAACTGCCGTACTCCGTCTCCTTACTACAGCATACCAATGTCCCTTTCTTGCTAGGCTGGAGTTATCCGTATCATGCTCTTTTCAAAAGCTGACTCTTTTTTGTTAGTGATAATTGAGGCTAATGGCTTTTGCGGCACGTGCATTTTTACATTTTGAGCATTTTACGTATTGTGGTGGGAATGGCAATACTTAGCGAGGGCTTTAATTATCATAACTAGAGGGTATTGTGCTTGTTACTTCATAAACAAACTCTTTTTTCAGATAAAATTGTTTCTTAGCATTTATTCCAAATTCAAAGGGGACCGTTTATAAATTTTGCGTAGTAGATTCGAAAAGACACGGTCTCGTTAAAATAAGTTCTAAAATGCCTAGAAAAGTAATCAACTGTATCTTTTGCTGGAAGTGTAGACAATGGAAACGTACCAAGAATCAAATTTGTAATATTGTAATCAAATAAAACACTAACGAAGCTTTTTGACATTTAAATTTGATTAGGATTGGTGCAACATGTTGTTTTTGTCTGACACAGACTAATTAAATCAGTTTGAAAGTATTGGCATTAAAGCCCCTGTCTGTGTTCGTGAACATTTCCGAAACGCAAGACAATGATCTAAGACGACTATGTACAAACAAACTAGACTTCTTTATTATATTAGCTTGAATTTTGCATTCTAATACTCAGTAATGCACATGATTATGACGCGGTAATCTAAATATATGCCTAACTATATATTTATGACACGCAACATTTCGAACTCCAATTTGAATACCGCTCCTTTACCGCTCCTGCATGTAGGCGCATTTCACGTTACCAAAATCTCATTTACATATTTTACTTTATACAGCAGAGTATGCGTTTCACGAAATAGCCGCCGTTTCTCGATTGGTTTGTATTTTTATGTAACTCATCTTTCATAGGACTTAATCAAGAACAAGTATTCAAAGGATATTCAAGAAAGAGAATGATTTTTCTTTTACTCTAAACGCGGTCTGTGGCTTTAAAACTCCGGTCCTATCTTATTAATTCTAAGTTCGATAAGCCTTACTCCCTTATTTTAGCTGACAGCACTCTTTTAGTCCCTTGAATTATGATATTTGAGCTAAAAATGAAGTAAAAGAAATTCTTTAATGCTTTTCGGGGGATTATAAAGAAATAACAGCAGATAAAAATTTGATTAACCCACCGCCTGACCAGTAAAATTATCAAAATTTTATACCACTCTTTCGTTCATTTTACTTTATCTGACGTCATCTAAGCGGATCCAAACAAATGACGTCATTATGAACGTTGCATAGCAATCGAGTGCAAATTGACGCGCTTCATGAAAATATGCCCAAAAATTTTGTCACATTTTTGACTGAAATAATTAGAATAATCGTTTGTCTAACGGATAAAATCGATTAATATTTCATTTCGTGAACAACAAAAGCTACAGCTTCAATCGTGGCTCCGCCACTGTAAAATCAATAATTCCCTGAAACAAACGATTATCCTCTAGTAAGGAAGTGGACCCGTAGCTGTTCCGCGATGTTAAAACGAATTGAAGCGCTATTTTGTGTGATGGAAAGACGTCATAATAGTTGTGATTGACGTCATTTAACAAACGGCGTTATGTTACGCGAAAAATTTTCGATGTGTAGTTTGAAGAATATTGTGGATTTAACGTAGAAATTGGAGGCGTTCAAAAAATAGAGAATAGATGATTTGTGACTTGAGATAGAAAGGTTAATAGGCAAGGCGTAGGAATTTATCTGGTAAGCCGGGGTCGAACCTGATAAACTCCGCAACCGAACCCGATAAACTTTTCCATCTCAAGTCACTAACCATCTATTCTGTTTATCCTTTTACAGCCTTTTTACCTCACCTGAGCACGAAGTGCTCAAGGTGAGCTTTTATGGTCGAGTGATGTGCGTCGTCCGTCGTTTGTCGTCAACATTTACCTTGTAGACACTCTAGATGCCATATTTTTTGCCCAATCAACCTGATATTTGGTCAGAATAATTGTCTTGATGAAATCTCGGACAAGTTCAAAATTGGATCAAGTGGGGTCAAAAAGAGGTATGGGGTCAAATCTTAGAAAGACCTTGTAGACACTCTAGAAGCCATATATTTTGCCCAGTCAACCTGTAAATTGGTCAGACTGATTTTATTGAAATCTCGGACAAGTTTGAAATTGGGTCAAGTGGGGTCAAAAATGATGTCACGGGGTCAATTCTTAGAAAAACCTTGTAGACACTCTAGAAGCCATATTCTTTGCCCAATCAACCTGAAATTTAGTCAGAATGATTGTCTTCATGAATTCTCGGACAAGTTTGAAATTGGGTCTAGTGGGGTCAAAAATGATGTCACGGGGTCAAATCTTCGAAAAAACTTGTAGACACTCTAGAAGCCATATTTTTTGCCCAACCAACCTGAAATTTGGTCAGAATGATTGTCTTGATAAAATCTCAGACAAGTTCGAAAATGGGTCAAATGGGGTCAAAAACAATGTCACGGGGGCAAATCTTAGAAAAAACTTATAGACACTCTAGAAGCCACATTTTTTGCCCAATCAACCTGAAATTTGGTCAGACTGATTTTCTTGATGAAATCTAGGTCAAGTTTGAAATTGGGTCAAGTCGGGTAAAAAATGAGGTCCTGGGATCAAATCTTAGAAAAACCTTGCAAGCAGTGTAGAGGCCATTTTTGCCCAATCGACCTGAAATTTGGTAAGAATTCTTCATCCTTTCTAAATCTACTTTAAACAATTTTTGAAAATTCATTCAGGTGAGCGATTAAGGGCCACTATGGTCCTCTTGTTTAAAAATCGATTCGATATTTATTTACGAAAATTTACTTTACCCCGATTTACCACACCGATTGCTCATCACAATGGTGAACGGGTGGATGAAGTGGGGTGGTCGCTAACAATTAAAAAGACTCGTTAACCAAGAATTTTTAAATGTTATAGAAAAAGCAATTAACAAAAGAACACTTAAGCAATACTTAAATACCTTAGTGACTAAGAAGGTGTGATTTCCTATTGGAACGCCATCTCACCCGTCCATTTCATTCTCAAATTTTGTTGTCATGCAGCCAAAAAAAGCCTCAATACCTTCCATGCTCTTATTCAGAGGATAGTCATAGATTGAGATCAGATGCAAAGCTACTATCTCCAAACCCTCCTCGGTCGAATTAAATTTGTTTTAAATCTATCCAGATAAATGTTTAATAAGAGTCCCGTTGACATAAGATACGCCGCCAAAAGGATCATCATTAAAACCCACTTTATCATGGTGCATATCAACAAAATCAATCCTTAATTAGAGAGTTTATTCCTTTCATATCAAATGTAAGTTTTGAAAAATAAGAAAATTTACAATAATGTCACTTTTACCATGTCAGACAAAGAATAGTCCAGAAGCCCCATTTTTCCATGACGCATTTAAAATTGACTTAACCGTGAAAATATGCATAAGGTCAGGTGATTAGGAAAATTGTGTGAAAGTTTCATCTAAATCGGTCCTTAAATAAGAGAGGAGTTACTTTCACAAGTTTTTTTACATGGAGGCCCCTTTTTCCATGAGGTGGCTGATGTACGTTCTGACATCGGGACGGACAGACAGACGGAGAAGATTATCCCAATATACGTCCACCTTCGGCTGTTGTTTAACAACGTTTTGTTATCAAGTCATAAAATGTATTTTTCTTCAAGCGTATGCATATCAACCGAAGAGCCATCAGAAGCCGAATTACCGAAAAAAAAAAGATCCTAAATTACTATACTTACGTCATAGGTAATTGCCAGTTAACCAAAAAATCCAAGCTCTATTACAAATGGCTAGTCGGCGACTGATCGGTGATTCGGTTGACTCAATAGTGGATTTTTCTGAAATCGGCGACGCGTCGCTGAATTTTATCTTCAGATTAAAACATAACGACAAGTCGGCGACGTCTTTTAGATCTGTGGAAGACAATATTGCAGCGAAGACTAATCGCCGCAATTTGGCCATTTAAGTTCCTATCGCAGACGTCTTTTCTGACCCTTTCACTACCGTTTGGTATCGGCGACTAGTCCGCGACTCAACAATGGCGTATCGCCGACTTGTCGCGTATCGTCAGTATGCTATGGTTAATCGAGTATGTCATCTGTATCATCACTGGATAAGAAATAAGACTTCGTCGTGTCAGCCGGGTTTTATGTGACTGCAAAATAAATATTTTGTCCTGATATAGAAGGCGCCCGGCTTGCGTTATTCTTTACTTATCGGCCGATGAAAAATAGTAATCGCCGATGATTCAAGGGTCGCGGATTTCTATGTTGCGTTTGCATTAAATTGAATTTGTGCTTACGATGTTATAGTCATCTATAAGGATAAAAAATAATCCTAAGCAAGATTGGGGGGTCTTTCTTTCTCTTTTTTTCAAATTCTCATTGTGTCATGACCGTGACACTAGTGCATTCGTGTTTGTCATCTATCAATTAACTTTGGTTTTATGCTATTCATCGATGTTTATGAAATAATTTCATTTTCGCTTTGATGTGTCGATGAATAAAGTCTGATGAGGGATGATTTATATGCTAAAGGGGCCCTCGAATTTCCCTTTGTCATACAACTCATCCTCCACCAGACTTTTAATCATCGACACATCATAGCGAAAATGAAATTATAACCATTAAAACACGAGCTCATTTCTGAAATTATGTGTTTTTTTTTTTTTTTTTTTTTCGTTTTTTGTTTTTTTAACCTTTTTCAAGGAATAGAATTGTATCTTTTTTCATTTTTCTGAATGAAAAAGACATGATTTTGACGTTCGGAGAATTTTACAGAAAGCGAAGCGCGTCATTTAGCAACTGGGTTATATGACGTCAAAAAAGTAAACGTTCGCGCTACAGATGACGTTGGGTAAAAAAAAGATATGGGCGGGGCGATCTGTGTACACAGTTCAAACACATAACATATGACTTCTATTGCGAATAAAGTTCTTTGTAATTTCGTCCTAATTCATATATGCTTTTTACACCATCGTGTTATAATAAAAATCACTACAAAGTCCAAAATAATATGTTTCCATCAGTTTTAAAATTAGTCATTTGTACTTATAACTGTAAAGTAAAATGCATAATTGCAAACTCAACTTGTATCAAACTCTTCTATTTTGAATGTTCGACCCCTTATACGCCCAATCCCTCTTTTAGACGCTAATCAAGAAAAGAGGATAAGGAAAACATTGTGGAAGCGTAAAAATTGCTCCTTACGGGCAAATATTGAATTTGACGCAATTGGGTTTTTTTTACCACAAACGACGAAATATTGTAAGATTACGCCATATTTTTTCTTTCCAATTCGGACCAGTCTAAATTTTGCGGGTTTGTGATTGGATTAGAAACCGTAAAACTAGATATTAAGACGTCGAATTTCGAAATTGACCTCGACCTCGTAAATCGTCAATTTGAGAAGGATACGTAATCTTAAAAGGCTTCATAATAAATGGGACTTTAACAAATTGGACTGAATTTCTTCCTAGATTCTCACTGATTCCCGAGTTTTGATGTTGTAAAAGTAGGGCATATACGGCTTTCGAATAGGCCTACTAAATATTTTTTTTCAAACATGGCGATATTTCTTCAGAAATTCTAGGCTCTACATAACGGTGAAAAGGCCCATTTTCAAATTTCGAAATCGTTGTTAATTTTCTTTCCTCTACATCGTTTAATTAACAAGGTGAATGGTTTTGGAATGATTTTGGAATGAAATTGAACGAGTACGGGGAGCAAATTTTGGGTGAATTTGATTGGAGGTAATCCAATAGGGTGAACAAAATAAGCTATATTTATAACCTTCCTTTAATAAAAAAAGAAAAAAACATACACGTTCTATAGATTGCTTCCTATTTCTTTAAGAACATATCAGACGCTTACAATTTGAATTATATCAGTGAATTCGCGAGGGTTTTTTTTTTTTTTTTTTTTTTTTTTGATTAGCGATGTTGATTCTATCTTTTTCAGTGAGTTTGGAGCGTTTTTTGATGTGTTTGTAACGAATGAATGGAGCGCTGAGCGAGTGACTTGGAATGGTTTTGATCGAGATGAATGTCAATTTCACGATGTTGTTAACTATAATACATTTTAGGGGTGTTACTTGGGTGGTTGCAGAACGAGTAACACCATTTATCTTAAGTGGATGGTATCGATTGTCCAAAAGTAACTTCTCTTTCTGTTGTTGTTTTTTTTTTTTTTTTTGGGGGGGGGGGGGGGGGGGTTGGTTTGGTTTATTTTGTTTTGTTTTGTTTCCACGAAAACGCATAAAAAACAAGAAAAATAACAGCGGCCAAGACCTACCAGAATTATCATGTTATAATTGAAATTCGGTGCCTAAATCCTAATACATTTCATCATGAAATTTTTCTTACATAAGGGAAGAATCTGCGTGCTGCCATGCCTGAAAATAGCGACCTAAAATTTAACAACTAAAAGCTCGGTCATACGAGCTAAATTATACTGCCCTTTTTGAAAGAAAGTCTTTTGCAACAGGTTATATGCGACAAGAAAATCGTCGGAAATACATTGAAAAATATTGGAATTGCAGCAAGTTTTATGCTTTTATTCTAACGTCCGAAAATTTCACTTTCTCTATCAGTAAGCTAGTGAAATTGGTATCCGCTGTCAGCTTACACAAATATGCCTTTGTGTATTGTGGTACAAAATCTTTCAATATCAAACTTCAATGTTGAGACATTTTATACCGTTTTATTGCAGTAAGTGCACCTGATGCATTTTTCTAAAAATAATTTGTAGTCTTTATATGGGATGGTTCGTTGTGAGATTTTCAGAAATAAGCTTTTTAATTAATCATCGTATAAAAGTTAGATTTTTTTTCATTTAGTTGTTGGTGCAGATGGCAAACACATATACTAACTAATATATGCTGTGTTTTTGTCCCTTTTTATGACTTCAGACATGAGGTAGCTTCATACGCCTTGCAGTAAATCCATAGATTTAGGCAAACCATACATGCTACATTTTATTTTTTAATTGAAGATATTTTTGTGGAAAAAGATCATGGGCATAGGATGTTTACATAAAGATGTCTACCAATATACCTGCTAAAATAGGCATAGCATCATTCATTGTTAAAGGCTTAAATATAATGAAAAATACAGTTCCGTTATTTTGATGAAGAAAGTAGAAAAACCCATCTCGACTAAAAAACTTCTTGTAAAATATGCAAGGCATTCTGGATTTCAAGACTTTGTCCAAATATTTAATGATTTCTGGTGCAATGCATATTTTGAATTACAATATAATACAATTAGAAAAAAAAAGAAAAGAAATAAAATGAATAAATAGACTGCACGTACAGCCTGGCATCTTCATCATTTGAAATGATAGCAGGGTACAGTTAGTAACATCTCGACACTGATGTCATCTCGATCAAAACCATTCTCAATCGCTCACTTGGCGCTCCATTCATTCATTCCAAATACTCACTCAAACTATTCAAAGACGCTCCAAAATTACTAAATAATATAAGTTCAACAGCTACATTCAAAATAAAACTGTTTAGGAAACATCCGCGATATTTCTAATACTAATTTTTTAGCGCCTGAAATGGTTCATGAAGACACATAAAGCTTTTTAAAGAACATATTTGCATATATAAATGAGGAATTAAATTTCGCTAATTTTGTTCAACCTGAACAAAATAAGCGATAATATATTTCCTCCTTTTAATTTCATTCAAAACTCGTTTATCGATCTCATTCATTTTCATTCCAATATCATTCACCTAGTCTATTTCACGATGTTATTAATTACATTTTAAAGGAAATAAATGGTCACTTCGATAAATAGTCATATTGGCATGACTGCTCTTATTGTTCCCGCCTAACCAAAAAGACAGTACATGTACAGTTAAGAACATCGTGAAATTGACTACATGAATAAATTTGGAGTGATTTTAGAATGAAATTAAATTACTGTGTGGAGCGAGTTCTGATTCAAAGGAGGTAATCTAATATCGCTAATTTTATTGAAGAAGAAGAATATTAGCGATATTAATTGCCTCACTTTACCAAAATATGAATAAATGTTCAATGAATCTTCGATTTCTTTGTCTCAACGAACGTCAGGTAAGAATACAAAGTTCATTTATGTCAGGGAAATCGTGGATTCTTCTACCGATATTTATTTCTAGATCTCATAATTTCTAGAGATTTTGGATCGCTTTTGAATGATTTGAGTGAGTGTTTGGAATGAATGAATGGAGCGCCGATTGATTGATTAAGAAAGATTTTGATCGAAATGAATGTCATTTTCACGATGTTTTTAACTGTACATTTAGAAGTACGGGAGCTACACGAGAAGTACCATCGGAACTGTACGTAGAATAATTATTTGAATAGGGATTCGGCTCACATTCATATTACAAAAAGATAGAATAAAGATTATAGCGTTCAGAAAAATGGCAAACAGCGAAAAGTATTTCGCACTCATTTTGTTTCGTTTATACTGAAGTATTCGGAAATACTGAAAATGTTAATAGTGGATAAAATCATTTGTTTTTATAAGACTTCAATATATATTGCTGTTCCTAGGGTAATCAAAGACCGATAAATCACAATTTTAGACATTTCATACGAGCTTTAAAGTGCTTCGAGAAGCCTTATTAAAAGTTAAACTGTATTTAAAGTTCCTCATTATTCGAGGGGTGTGTTGATAGCCTATATGTACATGTACTTGTAGAAACGCTTTTGACACAATTCACGACAAAGTGTCATATTGAATGTAAGAATATGAGGTCCTGAACGTCGCAGACTGACATGGTCAACACTTTTTGTTGTAAGCAAATTTTATGTAGAAGAAATATTCATAATATGACCTACGTCACAGGAGTGAAATAACCCCGCAGGCTCGTTTTTTTCTGCTGCTTATAGATGACTCGTTTAATAAATTCGGTTTTCAATGACCACTCAGTCAATATCCTCTATATTATCTCCCTGTATAAATTTCCGAAATTCGCCTGTCTTTGACCTCCGATTTTTCATATCGTCTTTTCAAATATTCCCATTTTACGATGTAGGAATATTGTCCCTTTTCGGATATCGGGTCACTGTTCCATTAAAGTAACAAATTGATATCGATATTCTCGAAAGAGTTTATAGTACTTTGCGACCTGACCTAATTTGCGGTGGTAAATAAAGACAATATTCGTCAGAAAAAAGTTTCGAAAACCATTCATTAGCCATCAAAGCTATCGTGACACATACCTTGTGAACCTTAAAAGACACGATATGTGCGATCCTTTCCTTTTAGAAGGGATAACCAAGGATTTACGATGACAGTATACATCCTGATCTCATCACATGTTGACCAAATGTAGAATCATTCATTTACGAGGGACCATCAATAATTTCCCGAACTCTTTCGGTCAAATGAGTAATGGTTATGCGATTGTGTATGATATAATTGAGATGGAAAAACACTTAGAAGTTTGCCTGTATGATGACGAAAAAATAACAAATTACTTTTGTTTACTGGATGATCTCATTTGAAATCATCTTCCCTGGGTCTCAAAAATTCCGGATCAACCCTTGTACAACGTAAATGCATCTCGATTGGTAATAAGGACATTTCACGTAACCGTGGTATTTGATTACGTCTACAAATAATTCATATTCACACAAAATACATTAATTAATTGTCCCTCAATCTAATAAGGAGACGTGTGTTCATTTAATATCTTATGGTGTGAATATCTGAATCCTGATTAAAAAAAGACAACTCACCAACGGATTGATAATCGTAGACCTAATTGAGATAGAAGCTGGAGGCTAGGAAAGGATTTGAAGGTATGTACTGGTGAGAGGAATGCCTGGAATCGATTGTTTCGTTGAAAGCGGCGTTAATCTCCATTTAATCAATCAAATTTAAGAAAACAAAAAGTTGTTATTTTTTGTTTGTTTGTTCGGATTTTTTTTTTTTTTTTTTTTTTTTTTTTAATTGTTGTTTGGGAGGGGGGGGGTATAATTTTGACTAGTCTGGCCCTCAACCATAAATTAGAAAGCAGGCAGTGTTTATTTAGACCAGACTCTTATGCTGTGCTAAAGGGAATCAGTAAATAGCAATCCTAGATGACAGCTCTTGTGGGCATGTAATTCATCCGAAAAGGGCAATTCAAAGAAAATATCCACCGGAATGGCAACTATACACAAAATTGAAGAGAAAAGACGGCACTCGCCCCTGTTGTTTTGGTAAAAAGTTATTCGTCTACCAATCCTTGTAGAGTTACTGTCCCTTCTAAGTTTCAAACGGTGTTACGCTTCACGGTATACTAATTAATTCGGATTGTGGTATAAGAGTGATGTCGAAAAGTCATATTTTCAAAATTGAATGAAACCGTTTGGCGTCTTATAATCAGAGAGAAAATGTAATCCGTCAAAATAGTGATGTCTTTTCAATTTTGAGTAGTACAGTTTGACTAATCTGTAATCTGTAAAACTGTGCACAACCCGTGACTGAAGTTAAATAAGAAGATGTAGTGGCATTTACAATAAGAGGCAATTTTTTTAAACAGCCGTTCTGTGCCAGCTGGCAAATTTGGGATTATATCACAATTTTCTATGTGAACCCTACCAACGCCATTGACCTGAATTTGAAGTCAAAGTTGCGTAGTATATTTTCGTTCAAAGGAAGAACCTACAAAACTCCGTACTTTTGCTTAAACTTTTTAAGCACTGATGAAACCTCGAAGCGCTAAGGCAATGTGTGGAAGCTATTTTTTTGTATTTTATTGCGATGTGGTTGCTATGGTTACCTTTTAGCGATAGATAAAAGAAAATATATAAAATTGGATAAGATAAGGGCAGATAACTCCAAGAAATGAAATAAATATGTTTTTAAACTTATTTAGTTGAACGATTACATTTACATTGATGGTTTTAAAACATTTAAACGTGATTTTCTTTTCTTTTTCGCAGCTTTCTACCATTGATGTTCCCAATGTATATTTTGTCACTTTTTGGTTCATGCGTGTGTTGGGGGGGGGGGGGGGTATATGATTACACATGTTTTACATATGTGATCACATATGTGTTACACATGTGATCAAATATGTAACACATGTTACATTTGTGATCATATTTGTAACATATGCCATGTGTTTTGCTATGTACACAAATAGCTCTGCCCATTTATTATACTTCATATATCTTAAGCGGAAACGTTGGCGCTTCTGACGTCATATCGCCCACGTACTTAATGACGAGCTTCGCTTTCTGCGAAATTCTCCAAAAGTCAATATCTTTACTTAATCGTTCAATTTACACCTGGAAAAATGTTTTAACACTATTTTACACCAGAAAAGGGTTTTTTATGTTTTTTTTTTTACATAAAAAGCCTTACTAAGTCTACTCATTAAAGCCGTAAAGTATACAACCATCTTACCAACGGCTTTCAGACACTATTCATAATGAAACCGTCATATAAAGGAAGACCATCTAAAGAGTACGATAGAAACAATAACATAGAGCTGCACATATTAGCACTCCATAATTGCAATCCAATAAAATAAAGAATCCTGATTGGTTTTAATCGCATCACGACGGGAAATCCATTGCACTTTTTATCTGTATAAAATGCAATAGTTCTTTCGGGAAACCCCCGAAATTCGATCTGCAAGTCCTGTGTTGTAGGAACTCGAATTCACCTAGTTCCCGATCATCAATGCAACATTGCTATTCAATCTATTATAAATGAATATATTTTCGAAAGAATTTATGATTACAAGCATGCAGTTCTGTCTCTGAGCCGACCTAAACTTAGAAAACAGCGAGTCGACGAAGACCTTCTAGCGACCCTCTCAACTAAGACCGACCACGCCGTTTTCGTTTAAAAATACAGACTAACTGGGCTTTTTTGTCATAAATACCTCTACGAATTTTAATGTTGTCTTTTATTTGTGTATCATTTGTTTTACTATATGACATTTCACTTCGATAGCGAGATAAACAATACACGATCTAAAAATAGATTGTGTAATTTATTCGCCCAGAAAGTAGACTTGAAGCTTTAATGTTTGGCTGAGTATTTTAATAGTTTCCCCGATATAGATGATTGCAATTATAAGGGACAAGTGTCTTTTTCACTGCGTTTATTGGGGTGAAAAAGACACTAATCCCTATATTGTTTAAACCTACTCTGTCTCTTTTCTTCTATTGCTTACATCATTCAAACCATTAAAAAATGCTCCAAATCACTAAAATATAAGTTTAATAACTGCAATCAAAATACAAATCGGAAGATGAAATCAACCATTTCACTAACAAAATTCAATTTTGTAAGCATATGATGGGTTCGTGAAGACAAAATTATAGTCATTCATAGAACTTGTAAGCATATTTTATTGGAGGGAGGTATTAAATATCGCTAATTTTGTTCATCCTGAACTGAATGAGTGATATTGGTTAACCTCCCTTGAATTTCACTCAAAACTAGATCAACACTCTCTTTCAATTTCATTCCAAAATCATTTTTAAAGCATTCATTTTGTCAATTTCACGATACTCTTAACTGTATGTTTAACAAACAAACATTTACACTGAAAATGTGATTATTATTTATCCTCTTCTTTTCGAAATTTAATATTTTCCCCTAAAATTGGACCTCTGTTAATTCAAACGTAATTGTGTTTATTATTAAAAATCATTTGCTTATTTAAAATTCTTTAAGCTGATTATTTAACATCTATGCACTCAAAAAATTGAAATTCTATACCAGTTTTCCGCTTCTGTTTTCTGTCTTCGTGGAGTTTTATCGTCATTGAAATCAAATATGTAAATTCTAGTCTGTCATTTGCGTTAAAGTCTATGCTTTCCTTAAGCGTCCTACTACTCCGACATATTTTCAAATACCACTGAACCATAGAAGAATCTAAACTGTTATTAAATCGTACTGCGAAGCAGTAGATTTATATCTACCGTTTTCCAGAAATCCAGTCTGTTTGACCCACTACATTTTTACCATTATCTTCTGAGCAATGTGTTCAAACCAAATTATGTGTTTTCAAACACCGAAGAAACGGCCTTTTCAGTCACAATCTACAAACTTTGTTTTTACCTTATTTACTTTTCGACAAATAGAGAAGAGGCTAATACAAAATTTGATGTAATTTTCGCTTTTAGTAATTACCAGTTAGTATTTTCGGTGTTTATAACAAGATTTTCGGTTGAGTAAAGGAGTTGAAACGTACAATAGGTTAACTGTATAATTGATTTGTAGCACTTACAATATTACTGCTCTGAACTTTCTCGAACGGTCATTTACCAGTTGTAGGGCTGACAACCAATCAAATTCTGTTATGATTATCACTCGGTCAAAACCCACGCGTAAATTCAGACCACGTGGTAGATTTCGTCTGCTCGAAATGTGTCAATTAACTTGTTTGTCATTAGTCAATAGTCGTCTGCACTCAAACAGGGAGCGAGGGAAGTTTACTTTTTTTTTCGCATGTGTTAGCAAATAGAAATAATTTTGTAATTTTGAAATATTTGATTTCAATGAGCACTCTGATCACGCTCCAATCCTATTTTCATTAAATTCAAATTTGAGTATGAAGAAAAATTATTCAACAACAAATAAACCGACAAAAACATACGATAAACTGATATAGGGGTAAGTTCATATCGGACTCGGTTTCCACCCGAGTTAACCGGGTTTCCATCAGAACGGCCTCGGTTTCGACACTAGTGATGTCATTGTAACCTTTCAACCTCGACGCTTCTGATCCTGGGTCAGGCCGGTGTTACTTGGGTTCCAAAATGGCATCGAGAATAGTGCACAACAATTCGATTACAAAAAATAAATATTCTCTATTTCTTTAAATAACAAATACTTTTTTCTTATTTTATATAGTATTTTGCACGAGTTTATCACATTTCTTAATGGGATAACGATATTTCATGGTAAATTAATTATTGTAGCGGTAAATGAGAAGTTTGTTTACTACCACCAGTGGGTAACTCCGTTCACACGAATGTCTTATCTGCGCATGGCGATTTCACGTGTTTCTTGAGGGAAAATGCATTTACAGTATTTGGGAAAACCCAGTGCTTGAAATACAAACATGTTGGTAATCAAAATTGTAAATAGTTTAATGAAAAATGTTTGTTGTTAAACAGGCTTTTAAAATCTATAGAGAGAGGAATAATATTAACAGACAAGCTTTTAGCTTGGCGCGTGCTCATTGTAACAACGTAAAAATCTGCTAAGAAATGATTTAGACTAGCAGAGGGCTATCGAATCAGCAAACTTTCAAAATCGGACCCACGAGGTTGGATGAGCTGGCGATGTCCTCGAAAAGATGGAGTGTTAAGACAAAAAACTCACAAATTTAAAGATTTTACCAACTTTTTTTGTCCAAATTTGAGCCCTTTTGATTGGCGAACTATTACACTATCCCAGCCTCTCAATGATGTACGATTTACAGTGCTGACAGCACTTTGATTTTGAAATGAAGTTAGTATTTCACTCTGGATGTTGCAAACCGTTTTCAAATTATACCCGCTTTGCATGCAAGTACACATGTAAAGCGGGGCATAATTTGAAACGGTTTTCAATACAGGGAACGCAGTGTTGCTTTCTAATTGTAACTCGGATGAAAAACATCAAAAAACGGGACCCGATCGGGTCAGAAATAAGGTCGACCAGAGAAAATATATTTATAGCGAACGGTAATAATACTTATTAGATTTTTCAATATCTGTCATATAATGATGACATGAAAGCTGACAGGCCTTCCGTTCAATGACATGGTTTCTTTAGTGCCGGTTTTTCGATAAAGAGTAGTGTCCAAATTAGTCCCTCGCCCGCAGACGATTGTTTCATAATCCAATTTTCTTGCCGTATAGATTACATAATAATACTTGGACCCTTGTGCGAAATGAACCATTTGGGAACTTCGTAAAATAAACGTTTGAAAAAGGCCGAATTTATACAGATGAAGAGTGAGCAAATTAGATTTAAAAATATACAGACAGCCAAAATGTTTCGAAGGTAGCGAAACTGTATAAATTAAGCATTAAATTGATATGAATTAAGAAAAAAATAGATGGTTATCACAGGAAAACTTGCTGCCGAGCCTACAAAAAACGTTGACCCTGGGCTTTAGTTTTGAATTATAAAAAAAAACAAACTTTCAAATAGCGTATCTATTAATAATTGGACCAAGTTAAGTTTATATTAACCTATCAATGAAGGAGCAAGTTTCCGGATAAATCGGACGGATGAACTAATGGACACACACACTCGGGAACCGTCGGCGATTCTATGGAATAGGCCTCTGGAATAATAAGGATGCAGCAATAAAAGCTCGTCATTTCTTTCGTGGTTTTATATGATGTCACAAACATTACTGAAGATGACGTTGCGAAAGACAGATTAAACGTAAGGGTAATTTGTTGAATCCGTTGAACAACGAAAATTGGTTGTGTCTTAGGTGGAATTAAGCGTAACTTACATACCGAAAAGCCCCTACTACTAAGTCAATGCGTTTGTTTACCGTTACTTATCTACGATTCGTATTCAAATTCAAACGGAGAAACCAATTAACATGCGTCGAGGCAAGGTTAAATTAAGTATCTATCAATAACTAAAACGGGGTTGTCTCGAATGATGTCAAATGATGCCATTAGCGCTTGATATGAACATGCCTCGATCAAAGTAAAATAGGTTTTAGATAGACAGTGTCATATTGTTTCAAGGGACAAACTTCATTTCCAGGCACTCTTTTACTTATGGGTCATTTTAAAAAGAGCTCGGATTTATCAATCATCCCCCATAATTTACCTTATAATATGACCTACGACGCGGGAGTGAAATAATCCCGTTGAATATTTTTGATATTACACGGGTGTTATTACACTAGTGGAATAACTATGCAAATGAGCTCAGCAACGCTATTTTGTTACCGCGAAAATGACGTCATAATGTGTATATTGTGACGTCAGTTTCAAACGGCGTTATAAGTTTCGCGGTAAATTGAAATAGTGAATTTTAAGAATTTTGACGATTTTTCGCAAAAAATTCGGGTCAATGAATATTATGAGTAGAATATAGAATGTGTGCTCATAAAATACCAAATTTATTAAACTCCTCATCTATAAACAGATAAAAACTCGGCGCAGCCTCGTTTTTATTTGTTTATAGATGACTCGTTTAATAAATTCGGTATTCTACGACCACTCATTCAATAACCTCTATATATTAGGCCATTTTTGTGACTCTACAACCCAAAGTGCTCATATTTTCAGTCAGATCAAGAAAAAAAGCAGACATAAAAGCATGTTATGATTATTTTTTAGGTAAAGTTTGGTTGATTTTTGCCGAGTAGTTTTCATACATATTTGGCCTTTTTCAGCGACTCGGCAGCCCAAAGCGCCTGTCAAGATTGGTTGAGGTCTGCCCAGAAGTTTCAGAGGAATGGATGTTAAAGGTAAATGTAAACAGTCAGACGGACACACAACGGACACCAGGGCCACAACAGCCCCACTGGACTTAGTCCTTTGGAGCTAAAACTGAAATAACATGATATTTATGACTGCAATGTATAATCAATGTTTGCCTGACTTTCTAAAGATACATTTGGACCTTATCTTTCAACAAAGCGCAAAGTTAAGATCCCGGTCAGACTGCGCAGATTTGATAAGAGCACATTTGAAATTGTTGGAAATGTCACGCACATCTAAACTGGCCGAATTGCATATCAAAAAGTTAATGCAACCCCCTTGTAAAGCTACCTTTAAGATGCAAAACATTCTCGAACCTTTAATCATTTAAACCCGCTTTGCACCTGAGAGCACGTACAAAGCAGGGCATATTTTCTTAGACGTTTGCAAACATTTTGACTTCTAAATCCAGGGTTGTTGTTAGGCTTAATACCGGGCTTAATTTACATTTAATTCTGTAATCGTGCCAAAATGTTGTAAATGAGTTATCACATTTGATAAACTATATGTTTGATTTGTAAAACACAATTTGAAGAAAGTGATTTTTAGCTTTTGTGGTCCCTGAGGGACCCTTTCCCATAATTTCGTGCGACTACTGAAATGTTCAGATCGTTTTCTGATGGTTAATATTTCAATTATGTTGCACATTAAACATTTTAAAGAACAAGATTATGTCGGATATTCTGCACACGGCATTTAATATCTCAACGGGGAAATATATCCGAACACTTTGACATTTTAACAGACAAAAGAAAGTTTACAAGGTTCTGCCTGAAAGGAAGTATCACAAAAGTGTATTATAATTAGTGTAGCGACGTAGACTCAAAACTGCATTTACGTACATTCACCCTCTACGCTATGGATTAAGACAGACAGAAGCACGAGCAGACAGAAAAAATCAGACAGGAAAAGACAGACACACACAGATAGACAGACATGGCGAGAGTAGCAGAGCGAGAGAGAGAGAATGAGGAAGAGAGAGAGAGAGAGAGAGAGTGAGAGAGAGAGAGAGAGAGAGAGAGATCTAGTCTGATGATATAATGTTTTTAGTGCATATGCACTTAAGATTTGTAGTTTCTCGCTAAAAAAGAAGGAATAGTCTATTGAGGGGATCGCCACGTAGGACGGATTACTTCTAGCCGGCATAGCGTAGTCCATGTACCATAAGCTTACGAACCTCACTATTAAACATCTTTACAGTTTGTAACATTGTAAAACAAGATTCATCACAATCAGACCCATTCTAAAGCGCTTACTCAGCGCTCCTTTCATTCATCTCAACCCATGTATTGCCTTTCACGTTTTCTATCTTATTCCCAGAAAAAATTGATTTTCAGAACTTTCGAAAGTAGAATAATGATTTTGCTCGTCCGTCTTCATGTTAAATGTCGGCCTATAAGCTCTACTTGTTTCTGCGATAAAAGTAAGCGAATTGTTTATTCAAAAAATAGTTCTAATATGCATAGGTGTCACCGTTGAGTCAAAAGTGTAAGATTTTAAATGACTCGATTACATGTAAAATGTAATGATTTAGAAAAAAATGTTTGTATTATTCGCTTCTAGTGGCTATTAAAATCAAAGCACTGAAAGTGCTGAGAGTGAACGAACCTGATCGCATTCTAGAGTTATATATTGAATTCAAAAAGAAAAGAGAAATTATGAATGCAAAAAAAAAAAAAAAGGTAAATTGTCTCGACAAAATTTCACTGCAAATTCAAAGAAAGGGAAAGAGGAAAAATCATGTTAGAATAATATTTGTTAGAATTTGAGTTGTTACTCTGTGAAAATTTCTTTTACACAATTGAAATAGGTACATTTATTAATTAAACATAAATGGAAAATATATTTAATCTTATCTAAAACTGTCTTCAACCTATATTCAATGGTGTTTGTTTTTACAAAAGTAATTGTTATCATGTTTAAGCTTATTTCAATTATATAAATTGTTGTATTTGTTTAAACTTTTTTTTTAAACTCTCTTTGTTTCTTCTCGGAGGATGAAAAAGTCTTTGAGTACCAACCAAAGAAATGCCTATGAATATCAGTCAGTCCTGAACTGTTCTGATTGTTTAAAGTTATGATTTGTTAATTTATTAATAGTATTTTAAACCATAACCTAAGAGATCCATTTTTATTATATCTGAAGCCAAAACTACTTCTGTGGTTGACATTTTTGACGTTATTCAATTTTATAACACAGGCTATCTGAAGGATGAGAAATATTTAGGTATTGATTAAAAGGTCTTGTGACCTATTAGTATAATTCATAGATAATTTCTGTTGAAGGTTAAGAAATTAAAGTATAACTTTTTATATTAAATAACTGCTTCATTGTAAACTGCATACTAAAAGTCTTTATAATTATTATTTTTGTAACCTAATTCCCACACCAAAAGCGAATAAGAATCTTATTTAAGAAATATATTTTTTAAAGGGAGGTAACAATTGCATGACTATGTCTGACAAATAGTAAATTAAGTATAATACAAAGTTTTTTTTCCTCCCGACTTTCTCCCCAATAAGAATTGAGAATCCTTTATATTGTTGGTTTATTTTTTGCACGAGGATCCTATTTTTTACCTTCAAGAGTTTGGATGCCAGTAAAATCATTCACTATCGATATCTTAAATTACAGTATTGCGGTTGATATTAGACTTTTCTGCTCGGAGCTAGTTTTTGCTTAAACTGTAGTTAACCCATTCTAAACGTATTTTGGGAAGGATGGAGCCAGCTTTTATTCATCGATTAAGATTTTTATGATTTCTGTAAAAAACGCAATAACTTTTCCAGAATAATATATAACCCGCCTGTCTAATTGTTAACAAGTGCAAGACGGATCTGGTCCCCCCCTTGACCACGGCAATATCTACTCGTCAATTGGAGTGGTATCTAGGGTTGAATTTTTAGCTATCATTTGTTTAATTTTCAAATAAAATTTTGAATTGATATGGTTTTACAGATTGAAAAATGTAGAAGTAGAATGGTCCCAATGAAATATCTTCCGTGCCTGTCGCATTTGGTATTCGCCAATATACGCTCCTGAGACAGACGGATACGATACGTTTTCGCTGGGAATAAGATATTTGGTTCGCCGAATATTTGAGTGTATCCTTACAGCCCTACTTCAGCCACCACAATTTTACAGAAAAATATTAATAGCGGCGTTCATCCCTATTCAAATAAAAGGTACAAGAAAGGTTGTACATGTAAAACACGTGTCGAATAATTCTTAAAACCCGTCTCGAGACTGACTGTCGCGTGTTGAAAAGTAAAGTGTTGTAAAACCGCGTTTCTATTGACACAAGGTGTCTTGGTGTGTCATTCGTCTCAACTCGGCCGATTTTGTAACCTACATTTAAATCGGAGACGTCGGAGATCGCCCGAGTGTTGCCGAATGTAAGTTCAAGAGGACACGACCTAAATAAACACACAATTCCGGCTAATTACTACAAGTTTCACCAGCGAAGGCTTGGGTAAAAAACATAGTATCTGTCCCTACAGTGTTTTAACACAAACTTTGTTTTTGCTTTAAACCCTCGACAAGCTTACGCCGATCAAAAATTCCCTTGATAAACATTGCAAGATCATTTTGTGTTTTTCAAGGCGAATTTTCATTATCTTCAATTGATGAAGAATAGTAGTATCATGCCATTAAGGAATAAAACAGTGATTTTGCGGAGAAAAACTTTGAAAGATACTAAATTGAATCTTAAGGGGCACTACTTTATTCCAAATGTATTAACATCCTACAGGATTTTCCTGACATGGTATATAACACTAGTGAACGACGTTCGTGCACCAAAAATGGATGTATTTTTTGCAGCAAAAATTATAATTGTACTTTAATGATCGTCTTTTGAATAATCCCTCCATGGGACCCACAATTTTCAATAGGGTTCATTCTTATGACCTTTAGAGACACTCAGATCAAGTTTCCTGAAGATTGGACCATAAATGTACCTTAACGAGTGTAATCAAGAAAATAGTGGCCCCTTTTCCCGTGATATGGTATGGGTCTCTCCCATTTTCAAAGGGTTCATCCTTGTGACCTGCGAAACATTCTTGCTCAGGATCATGAATATTTGTGGCCACAAGAGAATAAACAAGAAAAATGTCATTAGGGCCCCTTATTCTGTGGTATCATTTAGATCCTTCTCATTTTTTAAAAGGGTCCATCCTTGTGACATAAACATCATTCATACCACGTTTCATTTGTGTGGCGTCCAGAGTGTTAACAAGAAAATTTTGATGAAGTCCCCTTTTCTCGTTATATGGAATGGATCCTGCCCATTCATCGTTGTGACCTGCCGAACATTCTGACCAAGTTTTATGTACATGTTTATTGGGCCATAATTGTCGCCTGTAAAGTGTATACAAGAGTATTGTCATAAGGGATCCTTTTCCCGTGATATCATGCGGATCCATCCTATTGCGGTACATCTTTGTGACCTTACAAACATTCTAAACACGTTTTATGAAGATTGGACTTTATTTTTGGCCTCTGGAGTGTAAATGTAGCCGGGTTGAATAGAAAGGATGTTTGTACTGCTTCGCCTGAACACAGACGTCCCGGGTTCGAATCCAGACGGAGTTTGGCGTCCATCCAAAATAACCAAGAAGAGGTGGTAGTTACGTGATTAAGTACTGGATGATGTTGTTTTGAGAAGATTCATGGAAAAATCTTAAAAATCGAGGGTGTGTGTGTTGTCGGGTTGTGTATAAGGGGTGTTTGTACTGCCTTGCCGTGTAAGCTAGCTTTTATAGCAACGTGCTAGAGCACTCGATTTGAATGAAACTCGCAAATAAATATCAGCATTCCAACTCACGTTTTTAAAATGGGGTACATGTACCCCTTGCTTAAAATATTTGAGTCACACCATACATTTTCGAGAACTATTATAAAACAATCACAAATTATGAGAATCCTAATTGTTTTATTTCATTCTATTAAATACATTTATTAACTGACTACATATTGAATGGATCTAGAAGAAAATAGTTTGTTTTGAAATTTTATATCTGAGTAGCAAATCAGATGCCTTTTACTATTAACAATTTGAAAATTTCGTACAAAAAAATACATCATGGAAAAGGGGGCTAAATGTTTGTTACATTTACTTTAGCTTGTAAAATACAGTTTTTCTTTCAGTTCTCCTAGTCTTATGTCAAGAATTTGACGAAATGTCACATTTGTGTAGCAAATCAGATGTTCTTGACCATAAACTATTTGAAAACTTCGCCTGATGGGTCATTTTTCCCATTAGCAAATCACAAAACCTATAGAAATAATCATCAGCAATTCTTTTTCCATTGATTGCATACATTTTTTTGTGACAATGCCTTTTTACGGGAGCATAATCCGTCTCTGACGGCTCTTGTTTTATTACAAATTGCAATAATATCAATTCTAAAAGAGCTCATATAAAGTAAAGTAAAACATTTATCTGACTCTTGTTAAACTATTAAATATCAATGGGCTTTGAGGATTTATTCATTTGATGGCATAGATAAAAATCAAAGTGTTGTCAGCACTGTAAATCGGGCATCATTGAGAGGCTGGTATAGTGCAATAGTTCGTCAATCAAAAGGGCTCAAATTTGGACAATAAAAGTTTGTATTTTTTTGCCCAATTTGTGGGTTTTTTGTCTTAACATTCCATCTTTTCGAGGACATCGCCAGCTCAGCCAACTGGAGTTTACAGAATTATATCCAATCAACTTGAGAGATATGTCACAAAACATTTCCATTCAACTTGGGACTGAACCCAGTTCAACTAAGATTGATTATCCAACATGCTACCAACTGCGCTATACGGTCAGACGTCAAGGGGATAGAACCGTCATCAATTTGAAGCATTTATACAGAGGCAGATAATGGCCAATCCCGGTCATGTCTCTGCAGTGTATAGGCTCAGTAACAGTAGAGATGTCAAAATTGCACATGAAAGTTCTACAAAATTATTTAGCCTTGGTTCAGTGGACTGGAAAAGCCATTTTATGCGAGAGAGCTAAAAGTTAGAACACAATGGGGAACGATTTTATCCAGTTAAACATGACGCAATATCGGACAATCAATATTTCGTAGGTGTTGTTAAAAAATCTCGTAACTACGGCTTGAGTAAAGCCGTAGCTACGATATTTTACAACAGCACTGACGGTTTATCAAAACGTAACGGCAATCCTAGGCCTTGGCTCAGTTTTTAACGCACCTGCCTCTCGTTCGAAAGGTCCCGGGTTCGATACTTGGACGCGGCAAATACCCTTTCAGACAAAAATGTCCATCAATGGTTTGATATCGCGAACCTATGTGATGGAGCAGCTGGACGCTGGGTAAGGGTTTGTGGTAGTACTTGTATGAGAAACAATAGTAATCCATGGTTAGTTGCTCAAGCCGCTCAATTTGACCACATCAGTCGAAAACGGCGTAAACCCCAATAAAACTTATCAAAAAATCAAAGCAATTGCAAAGAAATCTGTGCTAAAAATAGACTAGGATTAAACCATGTCAACTATAGAAGCAGACGATTCCAACAGACGACAAACGAAGAAAGCACTCGAGACGAAGGAAAACGGAGAAGAAGGAGGGGTAAGAAATTGTTGTTGTTGTTCTTTATGAAATATAAGAAGTTGTTTTCCTTTTTTCACAATGTATCCCCTCCGCAGGGATAGAAATTGATCACATTAAACAGTTTTTAGAACAACAAATTAGAACAGCACGAAGATAATTACAATTCCTTTACTAAACCGAAACAAACGCTGAAAATACTAATTGGTAAATACTAAAAACGAAAATTACATCAAATTATGTATAAGCCTCTTCCTTTTTTGTCGCAAAAGTGAAAGCGATAAAAAAAATGTAGATTGTAACTAAAAGCGCCGTTTCTGCGTTGTTTGTCTTGAACAAATAGCTCAGTGGATAACTGGTAAATGACCGTTCGAGAAAAAAATCAGAGCAGTAATATTGTAACTGCTACAAATTTATTATACAGTTAACCTCCTTTCAGCTCCTTTTCTCAACCGAAAATCTTGTTATTAACATTGAAAATACTAACCGGTAATTACTAAAAGCGAAAATTACATCAAATTTTGCATTAGCCTCTTCTTCATTTGTCGCAAAAGTAAATAAGATAAAAAAAAGTTAGTAGATTGTGACTGAAAAGGCTGTTTCTTCTGTGTTTGAAAACACATAGTTTGGCTCGAACACATTGCTCAGCGGATAAGGGTAAAAATGTAATGTGTCCAACTGATTGGATGTCTGGAAAACAGTATATATAAATCGGACTTCAACCGATTTAATAAGGATTTTGTTTTAGAGAACCATAGCAAGTTCATAACTTTACAACAAATTTATCTGCTTCTAAGTTCTGCGTTCATGTTATTTTGTTTCTAGCAAAATTTACTATTTATCTATCTTAAAATTTCTTTTTCAATGAGTAATTACTGCCCATCATATTCCTTCACATGAGAAACAACTTGATAACCAAACGTGATATTATATTAGTAATAGTTACAAGTGTCTATAAGGTAGAAATAAATACTGGATAGCAGAAGCATGAAACCAAGTGAAATCCTACAGAACGTTCAATTAACTGAAAAATTTGGTGATACTGGTTGTAGAATCGGAATTAAAACTGGTTTAAAAGCAGCATACAATAAAGATTGATCAGGGGAACATATGAAAATCGTATTAAAAACATTTTCCTCAGTTCTCTTGATATGCTAACGTTACATGATATCTAAAAAATAAAGCTCAGAAAATCAGTAAAAATTAAAATGTCTTATTTGTCAAGGAAAATATTGAATTTGCCCTATACGTTTAACTTGAAATTAAAGAAAAAGTCCTGATTATAGCTCTTATTGAGAGAACTGTCTTTTGTTTATCAATGTAAAACCTCGTAACTACAGCTTCAAATTGCAGTTATACGATATTCTGAACGGGAATCAAGAACAGACTGAGTGTATAGCAAAAAATTCTAGTCATACATTACTGCAGCGGAAAGTGATACCATCTGACATCTGTTGGCTTTTTGAACCGAATATATTTCTCTTATACATGTTGCAATCCTCTCTCTCGTTTTTTTTTATACCTTTGTACAGAGCCGCCACCATAGCGCTGTTGGTTAGGCATAAAACTTCCAATCTGGAAGTCGTGGGTTCGTTCCCCGGTGGCGGCAAATATCCTTTCCGACGTTTGTCTCTCACCAATTGGTATACAATCGTAAACCTATGTGAGATAGCAGTCGGAGGCTATGAAAGGTTGTAATGGTAGTACAGGTGAAAGAAATACCAGGAATCCATTGTTAGGTGCTCCAGTCGCCGCGATATAACTGCGAAGATATTGAAAACGGCGTAAAACCCATTCGAACAAACAAACAAACCTTTGTGCAGAATACACATATATACTTAGTTCCAAAAGAAAGTGTGCACTTTTGAATTTTGAATATCTCTGAAATAACACTATCTATCGTCATGAAACGTCGTATGACTATCCCCAAGAGTATGTACAAACGACATTTGAAAACAAAAATCACGCGATGAGCAAAAATTTTCTGCTAAATTGAGACATTTGGTTTTGCATGTTTTGCATGTGCATCATGCGTTAGACGAATAATTGGTCTGAAATTGCACTCAGTTGAATCTTTGCGTCTTTCCTAAGCATAAAATCACATCTTCAATACAATTGTTCATGATGCTATAGCGTGGTTTGACTACTGATAAACGTCGTTGAACAAAATCGAACCTTGTCAGATTTAGAATGTCATCAAAATTGATTGAGCATTCATGTTCCAATAGAAATCGAGGTCATCATTTTGCAAAGCCTTTAATAAGCAAATCGAGATGTCATTGAACGCCATAGCACCAGTCAACGGCAAGTTGCTGGCCTAACAACGTAGCAATGTCTAACGTTGACGTGCACGTAACGTCTGCATAAAAAATAAAATTTTTGTTTGGAAATGACTTGGAATGGCCTCTAAAACTCTAGAAATACAACATCAACACATAGCTGTTACCGAAAAAAAAAAGTTGTAAGGAGGTCAAATCTCAACAATTTAAGTTCTGTCTGCGCGTATGTGGCATGTGATACTTTATCCAAATCTGATTTGACTTTTAATTTCAAAAGGTCTTTACCTAATAATGGTATCAAATTTACTCCATAATTTTCCCCCAACTTTGTAAAAATCAAGAGAAATGCAAAAAGTGAAAGTGCACACTTTCTTATGGAACTCAGTATACTTATACTGTAAGCAAAGTATGGGTTTGGCAGCCCAGAAAGGTACTTATGCAACTCGGTGAGCAGCACTCCGCATATGCACATTTTTTTTATTTAACTGACTTCAAACGCGAACATACTCCATTAAGTCTTCCCATTATTACAGAAGCATCATCACTTCCCAGACCGCTGACCCTATTGCTGATTGATTCAAGATTTAAACAATACTGTTGTATACTGTTTCAGCTTTTCCATTTCTAATAGAGAAAACAAACAAAATCAATTTTGACTTTGTTGTCATGTAGTATTTTGCAAAAGAGGATTAGATTTTTAATTGCGGCTATGTCAAGTCTTTCCTCAAGCATAAGACCTACAAAAGGACTATTTTTCATTCGTACTATTGAATTGCCTTTAAGAACTTTTGCGGCATTATTCTGCAAAGAAGAGGTGCTTGGTGATTTGTTAAAATGCCACATTTGTCATTGATAGCTTGTGTTCCATTCTGTAATTGAAGGTCTATTAATTTTAGAAAATTACGGTATGGCAAATTTTCTTGTGCCACGAAAATCGTCGTCTTGATCTGCTCGCTTCAAGGACCGGCATGATTTTCTTATTCACACAAGCTTGTGCTACAACCATGTATTTTTGTTGTTTATTGATAGATTTTGATCTGCAGTGATTGATGATCATCACTGCCATGGTGCCTCATTAGAGACTATTCTTTGCAAATCAGAGCAACCATTAACACAAATATTTGAAGTGAGATTTTTTTCTCTTTATGCTGGCTCTTTCGCATATGAGACAAAACATAACGTCATTTCCTAAGTTCGTGTCTTAGTTAATCGAATTCTTACAGCCATTTATATTGGAATTTCTTAACTCGGTTTCTTGACTGTCGTCTCCGTCTTATTATCTGGTTAAGATGGTTTTGAGTCATCTGAAATGATATGAGTCTATACATGTGGTCTATACTTGAAACCAAAGGAAACGAATAATTGTGACCCGTCAAGCGATAAAGGATCATCTGGGTTGTGCGTAAAGTATCGACCGTAGTCAGACTGCGCGGATTGCGCAGACTGACTTTGATTGACACTTTTCGCAAAGTGCTTACTTTCTGAATCAAGAATGATCAACCTACCTCCAAGTGAAATAATGTTTGAAATGCGACCTCTGGTCGACCTATGCTGGACCCAATCTCTTTTTCAACTACTCATTTAACAGAGTTCCGAGATGGCACCTTTTCGCGTGACGTGTCACATTTATAATAGAATCTACCATGATGAACAGATAGTGGTATAAGTTAACCATACTTAATTACTAATAAGTCCATTCTACATGTTTGATTAAATATCAAATAAAAGAGTACGATAAATTGAGTCTAAATTCATGGTTCTTGTTAAATTACGACCAAAATTCAGTGTGATTTACTGTCAAATCATGATTACTCAATAAGTAACAAAAAAGTTAAATGTTTTTAAAGTAGTTAAAATATAAAATATTACTTTTTCTCAAATTCATTATTTTACATTCATTCATGTTATTATCCCCCGCCGTTTTCGGCGAGGGGATATAGTAATGCTCTCCGTCCGTCATTCCGTCCTTCCGAGGTTCCGTCACTAAACTTGTCCGGAGCATATCTCCTAAAGTATAATAGCTATCAACTTGAAACTTTATGGGTGGATAGATCTCATGGAGGAGAAGTGCAGTGCTCAAGAACTACAACTCTTGCTTGCATAATTTTGGAGTTATTGTCCTTTGTTATTTTTAAGACTTAGATTTTGTCCGGAACATATCTCCTAAAGTATAATAGCTATCAACTTGAAACTTTATGGGTGGATAGATCTCATGGAGGAGAAGTGCAGTGCACAAGAACTACAACTCTTGCTTGCATAATTTTGGAGTTAATTTTGGAGTTATTGCCATTTGTTATTTTTAAGACTTAGATTTTGTCCGGAGCATATCGCCTAAAGTATAATAGCTATCAACTTGAAACTTTATGGGTGGATAGATCTCATAGAGGAGAAGTGCAGTGCACAAGAACTACAACTCTTGCTTGCATAATTTTGGAGTTATTGCCCTTTGTTATTTTTAAGACTTAGATTTTGTCCGGAGCATATCTCCTAAAGTATAATAGCTATCAACTTGAAACTTTATGGGTTGATAGATCTCATAGAGGAGAAGTGCAGTGCACAAGAACTACAACTCTTGCTTGCATAATTTTGGAGTTATTGCCCTTTGTTATTTTTAAGACTTAAATTTGTCCGGGGCATATCTCCTAAAGTATAATAGCTATCAACTTGAAACTTTATGGGTGGATAGATCTCATGGAGGAGAAGTGCAGTGCACAAGAACTACAACTCTTGCTTGCACAATTTTTGGAATTATTACCCTTTGTTAGTTTTAAGACTTAGATTTTGTCCGAAGCATATCTCCTAAAGTATATGGCTATCAACTTGAAACTTTATGGGTTGATAGATCTCATAGAGGAGAAGTGCAGTGCACAAGAACTACAAGTCTTGCTTGCATAGTTTTTTACTTATTGCCCTTTGTTATTTTTAAGACTTAGATTTTGTCCGGAGCATATCTCCTAAAGTATAATAGCTATCAACTTGAAACTTTATGGGTTGATAGATCTCATGGAGGAGAAGTGCAGTGCACAAGAACTACAACTCTTGTTGCATAATTTTGGAGTAATTGTCCTTTGTTATTTTAAAGACTTAATCTATTAGGCTTCAGTTTACTATCAAGCTTTCTCGGCGGGGGAAGGCCATGTCCGACATGGCTCTTGTTTACGTGATCATACTTAGTATAAATGAAAAGAAAATTCAAAAATATAAGGTCAATTACTAGCTTGTTCATGTTTTCTTTTTTGCTGACCGTCATCTGACTGCGTCGTAGTTTGAGAAGATTTTTCCGCTACAAGAAAAGGGGAGAGACTGTTAGACTCTAGTTTACTCACTTGTAGTAAATTTTTGACTAAATAAATATATGATTTTGGCCGATTAAAAAAAAACCCGAAATAAAACAGGAAGAGGGTTCGGATGAAATGCTCTTTTGGGAAAAGCATCTGATGGTTGATTTCATTTGTCATATTACTTCCTATACAGATCGTGATAAGAAAAATAAGATTACATCAATTTAAACTGTTGTTAAAAGCACTTCTTTCAATTCTGATATACCGTGTCATCTGATTAAGAGTTGAAATTGAATGACTGTATTTACTAAATAAAATGACATTATTTTATTCCCAGTTATTGTGACGTCTAATTCATACAATTCATTGAATCATTAATTCTAATTCGCCTTTCATTAAGATAGGAGAGATAGAGAGAGAGACAGAGAGACAGACACAGAGAGAGAGGATGAGAAAGAGAGATAGAGACAGAATGGAAATGGAAGGTCTACCATGGGCATTATACTTCTTCTACAAGGATAAAATGGTTTTTTGTGTGTTTTTTTTATTAATTTTTAGACTAATATTTTTTGTGAATCAAGATGTACCCACTCAGCAAATCCTTGATCTTGAGTCAGGAATAGGCATTGAAGGTTGATAAAATCAATTTCTTGGCAATCATATTGTTATCAAATACGTCAAAAAAGATAAGTTTGACTAATGAAAGGATCATAAATCTTGATTTTGTGTATTCAGGTTTAAAAAATGACAACAATCGAGTATCTTTACATAAAAAATCCACGATAAAAATTGTTTTGTTCTGTTCTATTCTGCAAACGTGATGTAGATTCTAGTCGGACAATTATGCTGACAACGCCCAATGGATTAATCACAAATGAACATTAAAGTTCATTTCATTCCCCATTTTTATTTTTGAAAATTATGTTTAACACAAAAAGGGCTTGCAAATTCAACAGTTTCAAAGCGAACTCGTATCCGAAATGGTGCATATCCGGGTAATAGTGTGACGCGTCACAGCGAATCCAACCCAATAAAAAATTCATGTTTGTCTTTATCAATAGTATCGCTTTTTAGACAAAAGGGGATAGAAATTACTAACCAGACAATTTGTTCTTAATATCCTTTCTCCTAAAAAAAGAGAAGGATATCTACTTGTCATCATGTGTTTACAAACGAAGCTTCCGAAACAAGAGCGACAACTTCTGTAGACTGGAATATTGCAATAGATTTCAAGGTCGTCGATCTTCGTTATTTTGACAGGGATATTGTCTTGCGAAAATTTACTACCGATGCATATTTTCGTGGAAAGAACAAATAGCTAATGTTTCAGCCGAGAATCACTTGCCTCTCAACCGTAGAAAGGTCGAAGCTTACAAAGGATGTTTATGGGTATCAGGCGTACACAGTGTCCTTCTTGGCAGTTACATATTGGAATGGTTCTGTTTAGTTACTTTAACGAGGTGGTTATCTAGGTTTCTTTATAAAGATTTGTTGTTAAATAAACAAGTATTCGTCAATGTGCTTTACAAGCCAATAATTTCTGCTGCTTTTACAATATGCTATACGCGTGAAAATGGTTCCAATAGCCTTGATCCATTCAGACGCCTAATAATATGTACTACTCAAAATGTGATAAGGACCACTTTTATGAATACGCTTAATTTTTACCTGACAATGAAAGGTTGGAAAAATCTTCTAATAATCAAAAAATGGTTATTGATAAAGTGTTAGTGTTAAAAAGCGAAAATGTTAGCAAACTATAGAAGCTGAATAGGGGTTTAATTTCAGTTGGGCCTATAATTGATTTAAGCACGGAATGAAAGGTGAATAGGACATTTTTCGGATTTGATTTATTTTACTGTAAAAGAGCTTGTTTTTGTGATACGTTGCATTTCAACAATTTCAGCTTTTCAGATTGAAAAAGAAAAGAAAAACCCCTTTGTCTGCTTTCATAAAACGATTTAAGTCTGCCAACCCATAGTTTTTGCTACACTTTCAGAATTGTGGTTTGGTTTACTAGGTAGGGAAATATTGCAGCCTGTAACATTTTCGAGACATCTGCAACTACAGTTAAGTCTCTGTACTTTGTAAGAACTGCAGAACTTCAAAAGCATCGTGAAGAAAATATGTGCATAAAGAACTGTATTTTAGTGGTATTGTTCGTGCAAGGGAAAAGTATCAAGAATCTAATTCGTTGCATTAGAATCAAATAAACACTAATGAAGCCCTTTGGTATTTAAAGTTGCCTAGGGTTGGTGCACATGTTAACTTTTGTCTGGCACAGACTAATGGAATCAATATGCAAATATGCAATTAAACTGCAGTCTTGTCCTCTTAATTCTAAGTTCGATAACGCTTTTATCTAAATTTAAGCTGTCAGCACTTTTTGTATCCCTTGATAAGTGAACATGGCATAACCTGATTTTTTAGGTAAAAAGGTTATTTGAAAAGAATATACGATTCATAAAAAAAGGGAAGTTTCTGGTCATTCCAATTCCTAAAAACGTTTAAAACGCTGTCATTGAAATAGTTCAAAAATCCATTAAATTTTATAACATTTTCAATAGCACTCTTTAAAGCATTCGTAATACTCAATTAACTAGCGTGAAGTTTGAAATGTCTGATTTGTCGGTAAAAAACGTATATCTATTTATTGAGCAGTATGTATATTTTATTAAAAGAAACATCGCAATTTCGATAATTTAGCGAATAAATAGCTATTCAAATACCCCATTTGACACCATTCAAAATTAATCTCAATATCGTACAAAAACCATTTAACCTTTAAATTTTACGATTTAGTGTTATTTGTATCGGTTGTCTAGAACATCTTGTATACATATCGTGGCTTTCTATTTATAAGTAGATCATCCGAGAGCACCGTATATTGAACGACATTGTGGCAATAATTTGTTGTTGTTCAATCGCAAGATGGTCGTTCATTGACCACCGCGAGAATTTAATTAACTTGATGCTTTAAATCCATTTTACTCTTAATTGCGATTTCGAATGACAAGGAGCGCGTTTAAGATTAAGTAGAAGTGTGGTGTGATAATGCTTTCAGAGCTATGAGTTCAAGGCAATGGAGATCCAACACATGGCTTTATCGTATGAAAAAAAAGTATTTTCAGCGTTTTCTTCTATCGGTTTTATTTCTACTGTTAACAACAGCGTGAAGATGACAAGAGGTATGATTTTGGAATGAGTTCAGTGTAAACTCCCCTTAATAACATTAGGTACGAAGTGAGAACGAATACTTCGGTGTGTCTTTACGGTTTGGGTGTGAGGTTGGAATGAATGAATGAATGGGGCGTTGAGAAGGCGATTTAGAATGATCAAAAGCGGCGGTTATCGCGGCATTCACTCCTCCAACTCCTGATTAGTCTGACAACCGATTTTATACAGAGGTACATTATCTAAAGGATTTTAAGTCGTGTCAAGTTACTCAAATCATGTTATTTTGAAGAGAAAATAACCCGTTCTAAGCTCTGAAAGGTTCATTTTGGTTAGTTACCTTGTAACCAAGAAATCTTAAAAAAAAGGGCCTGAATCAAAATCTAACCTTGCTTGAGCCATCAGTCCAGGATGAAAATACAGAGCAAGCTGTTTGGCAATTATATCCCGCTTAACCTCGTGCAAATTTCTGGCAAACCCATGTTATAACGGTATCAAAATTTGGGGAACATGAGAAACTATTTCGCGTACCTGGCGACCAAAAATATCCAACAAATATGTTCAATGGGGTTCATTGAAATGCCTTTTAAAGCTACATGATTTAGATGTTGCTATATCTGTTTAACATTTTTGTGAACAACTATATGGCCATAATTAAGATGTTGCTATATATTTTCAATATTTATGGTGAATAATTATATGTATCCATTATACATATATGATCCTTCTAGCGGAAAAGTTAAGAATATATCAATCAGTGTTAAATAAGCCGCTTGATTTCAAAGCTGTAAAAGAATATGGATATCTGAAAACTTGATTAGAATCAAACTCTTCAAATTTCAAAATTATATTATAACTAAAATTAAGGTTGATTTCTAAATCGCACCAACTTTTTGTATATTGTGATCTGGTATTTTCGAAAGATTTTGGAGCGTTTCCAAATGGTTTGAGTGAGTGTTTGGAATGAATTAATGTAGCGTTTAGTGGGCGATATTTAATGGTTCAAAAAGGGATGGGCGTAAATTTAGTCTTGTATTTAGCTGTAGGTTAAGAAGCCACAAAACCAAATATATCAGAAGTCGAATTTCGAAATAAATCTTGACCTCGTTTATCGTCGACGTTGGAGTGGTACGTAAAAGACGCTCCTCGAGAAAAAGGAATAAGAAAACATTATGGAGATTCTAGAAATTGCTTGTTACGCTTCGTTTTTGAACCAAAACCACTAAAAAATCAAAGGTTACTCCAACTTTAAACTGTCGTCTGCAACATTTTTTGCTCTGATGTTCCCGATGAAACCCCGAGTTATTGCTTAAGCCTTGTTACCGTCGCTGTCGTTGTTCAAAAACTTCGATATTTTGCGATAACTCTCATATTACCATACACACTTGAAACCTTTGCACACATGTTCACTTTCAAAGGAGCAACCTTTACTATCTCTAATTTGTATGAATTCTTGCCCTTTTTCGATTTAAACTGTCTTTTAACTATCCAACATCTGACAGCCGAGCAACTGCCATGCGTAGGTATCCGTTGTGGCGCTCTTGATTTAATTTGAACCAGTCTAAAATTTTGTGAGTTTCTGGTGAGATAAGAACCCAGAAATCCAGATACAGTAAAAATTATCATGAAATTGAAATTTATGTCAATCAAAACTAATCCAAATCACTCAGTCAGTGCTCCATTCAAACACTCACTCCAAAACGCTCCAAACTCACTGAAAAAGATAGAACCAACGACGTCATGAAAAATAAAGCTAGAAAAAACGCGATTTCACTGATATAATTCAAATAGTAAGCGTCTGATGTGTTCTTGAAGAAATAGGAAGCCATTTATAGAACATGTGTGCGATTTTTATTAAAGGGAGGTAAAAATATTGCTTATTTTGTAATCCTGAACAAAATTTGCGACATTGGATTAACCCCCCACACACACACACACACACACACACACTCACACACACAGACACATGAAATTCACTCAAAACTCGCTCCACATTCTCAGTCAATTTCATTCCAAAATCACTCATCTTGGCAATTCACGATGTTGTTAAGTGTATTACAGAAATCGAAATTGACCTCGACTCGATTATCGTCGATGATAGAGGGATAAATAATCTTAAAGGGCTTCCTTTAATATTTGACTTTATTGAATAAGACTGAAATTATTCCTAGACTCTTTCCTGAATCTTGAAATTTTGTATCGCATTGCAAAGTATAAAACTGACTCGAGCCCTGACGTTATCTTAAATGATAACTACATTGTACAGAAGTCATTATACAGCTAAGTGTACTTTCCATAAGTATCAAGTAACTTGCTATTGAAAAAATACATGTGCATTAACGGCTAAAACCCAACAGTGTCATCATGCTGAAAACACCATCAAATTTAATCTTTAAAGTTGCGCATTTTTTTTCGGGGGGGGGGGGGGTATTTGGTCATCTTCTCTTGCTCTCACCAATGGGTTGATAGTCGTAGACCTATGTGAGATAGCAGCTTGGGGCTAGGAAAGGATGTGGATAATGAGAGAAATACCAGGAAACTATTGTTAGGTGCTCCAGCCGCCGAGATATAAACAACAAAAACGAAGACAATCAATCCATCAATCGTAAAAAGTAACCACTTATTTAATTATTCAACTGACTCGGACTTTAGAGGACTTCTAATATAAATGTCTTATTCTCGACGTTGGTGCATCAACTAAAATGGTGATGACATAATCAACGTCAATTCCACAGAATTATATCCAAGTTGTATGTGCTTAAATAATCCACATTTTTTTGCAACGCAGCCGTCGTCATAGCAGTTGGTAACGCGTCGGACGGTCAATCATGAGGTCTCGGGTTCGTTCCTCGACGGCGTCACCCATCCTTTCCGACTATTTGTCTACCACCAATAGATTGATAATCGTAGACCTATGTGGGATAGCAGCTGGAGGCTAGGAAAAGATGTGATGTTAGCGCTTGTGAGACAAAAACCAGGAACCCCCTGTAACGTGCTCCAGTCACCGCGATATGACTGACAACATTCAAATGTTTTGCAACAAGTCTTTGACAAACAAATCGTCGTCAATAAACGAAAAACACAATGGAATGACAGCAACTTTTACATTGGAAAATGGCGGACGAAGATCATGACCAGTTTTCATGTCCGCTTAATCTAATACAAATTTCGTTTTTATGAATTGTTTTATAAAAGCTTTGAACATCACTTTAGTTGAGAAGAGTAAAACTATTACGTGTAGCAATTACACCTAATGCATAAATGCTTTGTGACATAATGCAGTCTTTAAAGGAGACTTCTCGTTGCAGGGTTTTTAGAAACAACAAACCAATTTTTATTCAATCGTTGAAGAAACACAGAAATCGTTATTTCAATTTCTGTTGGTGCATATTGCAAACAAATATACTGACTAAACTATTTCATTTATGAATTTAGAAATGGAATATCTTGTATTCGTCTCTATACGTCCTGTATTTATCAAAATAGGAAACTAAAATTGCATAAATACTCTATTTGATATGATAAAGAAAGAGAGATAACAAATAGTAAAAATGAACGGTATTTTAACACGGCTAATGTTTTCCATTTTTCCGAATAATACGACAGTTTCATTCCCGTCGATACCTTCTTATCAATTTTTATAAAACTTTCTGAATCACTAGAGGAAACCTCCCTCTACTTCCATATGCAGTCCTATCCCCTTGAAAAATCTAGATATTCATTCAACAATCAAGGTATGGAGAAATTGAAGTTGAAAGTTACACCTCCAACCGTCTGCTTGAAGCTTTTTTACTTTGATAAATAACAACGTAATTTGTGCTAGATTTAAGCAGACATTAATACTGGATCTGATCTTTGGACGTCATTTTGACGTCTGAATACTTGGTGTTGAGAGGAAAATGTTTTTGACGATTCTCAATTTGGATTTAGGGACACTTGTAAACAGTCGACTTTATTTTTACGCTGCTTAACATATTTAAAAGGTTTTGCACAAAATTTATAAATTATTTTATGTATTTGTTGATTATGACATTTGCTTTGATACCATTCAAAGGGATGCTCTTCGGTTGAAATTGAAGTTGAATTATTGATAAGCATTTATCACAATGTTTCAGCTTGTATCATTGGTCTTTCCTAACAATGTGTAACGAGTTTCTAATCATAGGCCTTGGTTTGAAGCCGGGTGACGACTTTCACCCATGTTGACCCTGTGACCTAGTTTTTGACCCCAGTTGACCCAATTTCAAAGTCATTCGAGAAATCATCACGACATTCATTCTGACCTATCATTCTGGCCTATGATCAGGCCGCATGTCTTTGCAGACCGATCATAGTCTTAACTTTCTACACACGTCGGTGTGAACAATAGGGATATCTGCATTTATGATGACTTTGATATAGAAGAAAATGGTGACTTTGTGGTAAATTGTCGTCTTTGAGCGTGATATTTCCATATTATTTTCTATCTTTGCTGAAATCTGACTGAACTACGCTCTTTTCTATGATCATTTTTTTCGCTTTCATTTTGTTTCGTTTAATCTGAATCATTTGGAAATACGGAAATCGTGGATGAATGATTAAATCATCTGTTTCGAAAGACTTCAGTATATATTTCTGTTGTAAAATTTATCAAGGACCGATTAATCACAATTTCAGACATTTCATTCGGCAGTTAAAGTGCTTCGAGAAACCCTATGGAAAGTAATGATGTATTTCAAGTTCCTCGTATTCGAGGGATGTTCTCATGGCCTATATGGACTAGATGAAACGGTTTTAGAATGGAGATCTATATGTTCAACTCATTATCAATTTATTCTATCGAACTTCGTATTCGATTCTTGGCAGCGAACTGTAATTTTAACATGTAACACAAATCCATTTTTATTGCGGAAACAGCGGAAAGTATCGACATTTATCTCGCCGCCAAAGCAATGACGTGAAAAAATACTTGACACAATTTACGACAAGGAAACATCTTTGATGTACAAAAATGAGGATCCTAGTCAGACTGTGCGATAAACGCAGACTGACATGATCGACACGTTTTGTTGTAAGGAAATTTTCTGTATCTAGAATGATTTAAACTTCCTCGATAAATTTTTCGATAAAGTCTTCTCTTTGACCTCCAATCGGCCTCATCATTTTTTTCAAATATTCCCTTGTACTTTGTAGAAATATGGTCCCTTTTCGGATATTGGGTCACTCTTCGATTGAAAGCAAAAAATTGATATCGATAAATACGATAGGATTTTGTAGGACTTTGCGACCTGACCTAATTCGTGGTGGTAAATAAAGACAATGTTCATCTGAAAACGTTTCTAAAACCATTCATTAGCCATCAAAGCTATCGTGACACATACCTTGTCAACCGGTAAAAGGCCATCTTGTCGAGCCAAGGGTTACGAACGTTTTACTTATCTTATTCGAGAAGATGCTATCGATTCGATACCCCTTGACTCGTGAAGATGGTAAAAGGCACGATATTAGCGATCCTTTACGTATAGGATAGAAAACGAGTGCCGTGGTATATGGGAAATAGACACGAGCGTCAGCGAGTGTCTATTTCCCATATTCCGCGGCACGAGATTTTCTATCTGACTTAGACCACGCTTTTCTAACATTGTATTATTTTACCCGAACCCCTAAACAATAAAAAGAAGAGTAAAACTCGCTGTGATATCACTGTAATTGTGTGTTTATACGCTGAAACAATTTATAAATCTATTGCCGTGTCTTATTGCAGATCTTATTCGTTTTTGCGACAATAGAAGGTCTTTTGGTAAAATCGCTCATTTAAATTGCTCGTCTTGTTTTTGACCTGACTCGGCACACAAAAACTGTCAAGTTTCACGTGCACGACACACTTCTATCGTGTATCTGTTAATACAACGCTCGGAGTTGTAACTGTGATATATACTTTTGAAATACTTTTCTCTGATTGGCCAATATGCTCCAAGCGTGGTCGAAGCTAAGAAGAGATAACAAAGGTTTTTCAATGACAATTTATGTCATCGGGTCATTATTCATTAACTAGGGACAATCAATAATTCGCGAACTCTTTCTGTTAACCACATGTTGCTTATGTAGGATTTTTTATTAAGTCAATTATTCTATTAACATTTTTTGCTTTTGTCCCATCACTTCGGTCAAGATCGAATCAAGGCATATGAACTGCTTTTAGCACCTCTATTAATTGCATTTCCGAAGCACTGTAGTGGTAAAATATTCTAAAAACCGAACTTGTGCTTTTACAATTTCGCGACGGCCAGCATTCTTAAGATGAGACCGGTTGTGTGAAAGTGGAATTACAGAATTCAAGACTAGATTCATCGCGACGATGTTTCACTACATTTAAAAGAAGTTCGATCGTTTAAAATTTTCTCACCAAATAACAATGTAAGGAAAAAGTTGTTAAGTGCATACTGGAAATAATCATTTCTTATCACTATACCAACAAAATTTTAAAAAAAATCGTGTCTATTGAATGAGATGAAACACAATTTATAAAATGTTATCTGTTTTTAAAATTTCCATCTCAGACAAGTGCAGCTAGCAACATCTTGAAATTGACAAAGTGAATGATATTTGGAGTCGAATTGGAATCGAATTGAGTGCGATGTCTTTATCAAATTTTTCTTATAATTATAAAAATATCCATGTGATAACATCCCGTATGATATTTTTTTATGATATCATATAGTTATTTTTAGAACAATAATAAAATGCGCTTAATTTTAGAAACTTGCATTTTAGTTAGAAAAACCGACGAAAACAAGACAAATGTATAGGTTATAAGATAAATATATAATACATACTTAGTGTATTATATGAAAGAAATATCAAACTCGGTTGTGAGAATTGATAATTGTCTCGGCAGAGCCTCACCAATGATCAATTCTCCCAACCTCGTTAGTTTTTTTTTCATATAATACACTAAGTACGTATTATATATATACGTACTTTTCTGATTGTATGTCTTCGCGGACCAATAAGACACTGTAAGATTCACTTCAAAATTTGGATCGTTTAACCTATTTCGAAAAGTTTTGAAGCAATTTCAGGGTGTTTTTTTTTCTGGTTTATTGGAATGATTGACATGATTTGAGCGCTAGTTGAGCGATTTAGAATGGTTTGATCGAGGTGAATGACGATATCAGTATGTAACTTACTATATCTTTATATTCGATATCCAGGCAGGATAAGATATAAATAGGATATACAACTATATCAGCATCTACTTCTATTTGAATTGCGCGATACCCACATTACGTGAGAAGATTGTTGTGCTTGGGGTCTTATTAGTTTTGAGCATTACTCCAAAATACAAAAATATTATATTTTTTTAAGATCCAAAAGTCATTTTTTCCCGAGAATTTTTCGAGTTTTATTCATATTTCAATGCAAAAATGTCTTCTATTTTCAAGGACAAATGCAGTTGAAACTGGTATTGTGCTTAATTGATATCATGTTTTCACACACCCACTTTTCTTGTAGTAATGGTACATTTAGTGTTGACATATTGTTATTCCATTCCAGTCTAGTCTTAAAAGGATCGACATACTCTGTGTCTCTGCATAAAAATTACGTTTGTTTGGGTAAAACACCGTTTTCAACATTATAACAGTTATATCGCGGTGGCAGATGAACCTACTCATGGTTTTCTGTCCTTTCTCGCACCAGCATTACCACAACATTTCATGGGAGAGACCATTTGTTTATCCCTCTTAGGCGTACAACGTATCATACGACCATTGGTTGGAGACAAATGACTCATGTCACATATACTTTGTTAATGTCGGTTGAAAATTGGCTTTTTTCGAACTAATGACGCCATGATTGACACCCCTTTACCCTTACAGCTTAAAAAAAGCTTCGGACCTGGCTGCTGCATCAAAACTCGTTCAAACTATCGCTAAATTTCAGGAATATTTCTCATAATTTGTCAAGGTTCAACAACTGTCAGTCCGCAGTAGTTCAACAAACTAAGGCGTCATTTTTTACAAAATTATGTTTTATATGACGCTATGACGTAACTGCGTATGATGTTAGGAATTCAATTGTACGTTAAACACACGTAGGAAAATTATTTGTTTAATTATATCCTGTGTTACGATGTGTTGGTCAGCAATTCTCAGTGTTTAGTTTTTGAGCATTGTTTGGGAAATAATTGATGGACCCTCACATGTATTGTTCCCTTTATTTGTGTTTTCTTCCCTTTTTCATCTGTATATTTGAACAAAAGTTGGTAAAAGGGACTTCTGGAAGAACTTTACCATATATTTGATTATAAACATCAATACCTATTTAAAAATATCATTTCATTTTGATAATAGTCAATCTCAAATCTCAATCTCAAATTTGTGCATTTATCACAAAGAACATTAGGCTTGAGACTCACCAGTTTTTGCTTTTCTATCGGTCTTTCCTTTTGTATAGAAAATATCATTAAGTGATCTTTATCAACAATTTAGAAATATAGTAACGTCTCAACAATTGAGAAAATGCACAGGAAATAAAAATGCCTCAAAATATCAGATAAGCCGATCTTGAGAGCGGTAGATATATGTTTTATCAGAAAAAAGACAGAGTTAGTAAAGGTAGGAGTGCTGGTTTTTTCGGTTCTTGTTTCATTGTGTCTGGTGTACTCTATAGATGACCAACTTCCTTTTTAGGACAGTTTCATTAAGAATAGTGTCTGTTAGCCGTTGTTAATGCGACATAAACGGATGTTAATGAGATGGCTGCAGAATTAATGGCAATAAAGAGTAGACTTGGTCACCAGAATTTAATGGCTTTGTAAATGTAATGAACATTATTCAGAGGCCTAGAAATAAGATGCTGTACAGTACCATAAAATTCTGTTCAACAAAAAATCCTTGAAATTAAGACGTACCCATCTTCATTTTACCGCACAAACAAGTTTTCATTACGAAAAAACGGCATCTTTGTTCTAGTTTGGCGTTTTCGATCGACATGCGCTCCAAATAAATGTTCATTGTCATAGCATCTGATTATTGGATAATTTCAGGCCATTTGGGCCATGAAGAAAGGCTTCTTTGCCCTTATTTTGTTTTTTGATCGACATGCGCAAATAATAAAAATTTCATTTTTAGGGTATCTAAGGGTGGGTTAATTTCAGACCATTTCAATACTTCCAGTTTACGCAGACAGAATTGTTAAAGTGGACTGAGCTCTATTCCAAAATGTTTGTACGCGCGTCATCTTAATCAAAGGGGTGTATCATTACCTACGTCCGTACGTCAACCAAGGACATGCTTGTTTCTTGAAACAGCTATTCTACCTCTGATATACAGACACATAACCTAGATAGGGGAACATTAATTCCTTAAGCAGTATATTTTCTCACATTTTAACTCCATTAGCTATTATAAAAATATTTTCTTTAATTTTATAGTCGACTGTCACAAGAAGGTTTTTCTATTGTCCGTCAACCCTTCAAGATCGTCATTTTTTGTCAATATTGTCTTGTTATCGCAAAAGAGTCCACTGGTGCTCAAAAAGATTCATTTAAATTGTTATTTCGATAACAGGTCATGTCCACTGAAATAATCTTCGTTTTCGCGACAAAGCCCAGTATCACGAGAAAGAAACCTTATAGAAATATACCCAAAAAATCGTAGTCAATGCGATGCACAGATTTTTTCCCGATTGCCTCATAGAATGATGTCACCCCATCATACAAATCGTTACTTAAAAACATGGTATATACAATACGTACTTAGTGTTTCGTATGAAATAAACATCTAACGAGGTTGGCGGAATTGATTATTGTCAAGGCTCTTACCATAGAAATTAGCGAAGCCCATTAAAGTCTAGTTTTTACATTGGATAAAGAAAGCGTGTACCGCATTGTTTAATCGTTGCACCAAACGAGCTACGGTTGACATTCCCATTGTATTTAATTAAACGTTATTTACAATTCTATCATGACACTTGAGTTTATGTCTATACAAAGAATGCAGTCGCATCGTGGTTAGATGGGCGCAAATCGTCGAAAAAAAGTTCTGAGTGGCTGTTCCATTCCGCCCCAGTACAAATCTTTATTGATGTCACATTAGGCAAAGAATGTTGATTAGGCAGCCTGATTTAAAAAAACACCCCCATTTTTGTCTATATTACGGAAATTTTCAAAGACTTCCAAATAAGTGTTGGGGTATTATACTTTACAAAACTCTCAAATTAACTTGTGCGATTTATATTTTATCGATGACGTAGTGCACGACGTAGTTTAAAATAATGACGAGTATTGTATACACAAGTTTACTTTATCCGGATGGGTTGATGGATCAGAAATTGGACTTTACTCGACTTAGGAGTAGTCGTAATCTATGTTCTCTTTGTAATGAATAAGCTGGATGACATTAAATTGATGTTTGCTTTTAACTTCACAACAACGAAGTCGTGAAAATAAAGTGGAGATGGGCGATCAACAAGACCATCGCATTTGTTTAGAATTCTTAAGGTATGTTAACTTTGTTTGATAGTTTTTTTTTTATTGTTAAATACTATTTCTTATTTCGACATTTAAGGTCCTTAGCCTTCAGGCTTTATCTGACCCCCTTACCTACGCGCCCATTAAAGTTCACTTAATGCGGGAAAAAATGAAACCCTGGCCCAGTTGAAATCTTGGATTGAAGATAACGTGATAGATCCATATGTTTGCTTGTTGATATTGACGAAAACGAATGAAGAATAATTATGTTTGTAATTTTGTTTATTTCTCTTATTTGAATTTAGAGTCAAATTTAAAAGAAACGAGAGCTTATTATTGCTTACTGTCGCTTATTTTTGTGAAAAAGAATAGCGCGCATTATCAAATGAAACTAATCCGCGGTTGTCATAGACGTGGTATCTCCGAGTTAATTTCACATGGAATAGGAAAAAATTAAGTCATGATAGAATTATAATAAATTGTAACCGTTATTTATTGAAAATTTATCAACGCTTCTGAGTTCTAAGGCTCAATGAATAATGCACTCCAGCCAATAACGGGAATCTATCGAACATTTTAATATTAAATTGGCTGATTCAAACCTTCCACTCTTTTTGATAAAATCATGTACAGAGGCAAAAGGTTTGTTGATTTTCTGTCAATAATAGATCTTGTATTCCAAAGAGAATGGTTCTCAGGTTACATTCAGAGATTTTGTTTATTTCGTTAATCATAGATTGCCTGGTGGTACGATCAAATCTACATTCAAGGAAGAAATTTTTTAATTGAGCTTTAGAACTCAGAAGCGTGGTTAAATGTTTAATAAACAAAGGTAAAAAATTGTTATTTCATAATTATACCAACTGATTCCCTATTTATGCAAAAAATGACTGATTTCCTGGAAAAGCAAAAACCTGACATTTATCTTTTCGAAGCGAAACGTACAAAGGCATTTGTCAAAGCTCGGTTAATTACGTAAACTTCATCTACTAACTTGATTCTAGATAGAGCCGCCCGAATATGGGTCAAATGTTTTAACATTTAAAAAAAAAGTGTTCAAAAGCATTTCGCTCATAAATAAATTTCAAGAAAAAATAAAAATAGTGTCTATGAAAACGAAATATCACTACCTTCTCCAAATGGCCCTGGAAACGGATTTCCCTACAACCTGTAAAACCTCAACCTGGAAGATCCAATTTGGATTTTGAATTTAAAATGGCTCTAAGAAAACCCATTTGTACGGAGGCATTAAATGAATTTGTGTTTTTAGAATAAGTAACGCCTAGAAAAGACGGGGCAGGCTCTTTGTGACGTCATGACGTTAACTCTATTGCATTCAACCCATTTTTATGATCTCCATGTAAAAGCGCGTGTATTTGGCATAAACCAAGATTAGGAGAAATCTTTTCAATATTGACTTACAGTGATCCCTTTTGTCCTTAGTATCCTCAAATGCAACGGCACAATATTTTGACTCTTGTGCTGCTGTGTGAAATCTTGTTTTAAGTTATGCACATTTAGTTTAAACATATTTTATTCAAATAATTTACATGATAGTATATGCATGATTACAATGTATATGGACTAGAACGGAAGCTAGAAGCTTATATTGTTCTTCTCCAAATAACCAGTTATTTCTTCATACGTTGTAATCTAAATCTATAAAATAAAAGAGTATACACTGTATGAAAAAAATTCAATAAATTTAAGAAGGTCGATGTAACGCTATAATAGCTATTTGCAATATAGAAAAACGAAAAAGACGAAGCTGATATAACAAAAAGATATTGGTGGGCGGTGGTGTTGGTGTTGGGGACAGGTTTGTTTAACACACAAAATGTCTGCTACGTTATGCCTAGCAGCACTCAGAAGAGGATTCGCGTCGAGTATAATAATTTGAAATTGAGTGAAAGTATATCTACATATACAAAACATATATAAAAACATATACATGTGTATACATGTGCATCTATACCCACACATGTATAGACGTTCATAACGGGAATCTATTGAACATTTTCATATTAAATTGGATGATTCGAACCTTCCACTCTTTTTATTAAATTATGTACAGAGGCAAAGATTTGTTGATTTTCTGTCAATGATAGATAGATCTTGTATTCCAAAGAGAATAGTTCTAAGGTTACATTCAGAGATTTGGTTTATTTCGTTAATCATTAATTGCCTGATGGTACGATCAAATCTACATTCAAAGAAGAAACTTTTAGTTGACTATATTTTTCCGCAACAACATAATGGTGAATAAACTACATTTTTATAGAAAAGATCCTGGTTAAGAGAACTACACTTGTTTCTAAGCCGTGTGTGTAAGATTTGGAAATTTCTTTCTCCAAAGTTAAGAAGTTTGTTTACAGAAGGTTTTTCAAGATTGATAAGACGCTTGAAAGCCGATAATGATTGTACATTTTTTGGCTTCTGTTAAGAGATTCCATTCGTTACTAGTGGCTGGTAGAAATGAATTTTGATAAAGACTAGTTCTGCAATGTAAATTCTGAAGGTTTGTGACATTTCTTAAGCTGTATGATGAACGATTAGCTACAGTGGGCGGAACAAGAGAGGATAGAAAATTTGGAACGAGGCCGTTTCTCATTTTGTAAAATAATACCAATCTATGTTTTCGCCTACGTTCATGCTCATTTAAAAGCATCCAATATGCTTAATTGGGTTGTTTGAATTGATATTCATAAGATAACAGCATCTGGATTTATATCAATAAAATAATACTGGTGACTTAACAAATCCGACTAGTCTGATATGGTGAAGGAAAGTTGATTTTGCTCCAAATTCGATGCAAATAATATCAATTATATATAATCAAAATTATTTTTGAAGGTTTTAATATCAAACAAAACTTTTTTTCTACAAATAAAACTTTAATCAAAGCAATATGCGGAACTTATGCGCATGCATACTAACTGAAAAGACATAGATTTTCGCTTGTATTTGTAAATGTCCGTTCATGAACTTGAAATGTCTAATTTCAATACATCCTTGAAGAATAACAAAAAAAGAATGCATCTGAATTGATAATGAAACAGATTTGAATAAATAAGATTCGTTTTTTTTAAATAAAAATCTGTAATTTCAAATCTCTATTTATATAATGGTATATCTCCTGTCTATTTTGTTTACATAAATTACGCCCAGGGTCCTTGAAGACGAGACTACCAGGCTATTGAGGCATTATTATGTATGTTTCTTTAATCAGGCGGAAATAAAACATTGAAATTTTGGCATCACAAAATGTGTTTAAAGCACGCTCAGTTGATATCGTTAGATCATTCACGGGCCGACCCTTTTCAACCTGCAAAAATCAGTACTTGCAAATAGTTTCTTTATAAAGATGTTGAATCTCGGGGATAATATTTCATTATATTAAGCGAAAGAATGGCCAAGGGTTTTTTTGATTTGTTTTTTTTTTTTTGTTGTTGTTTTTTTTTGTTTGTTTTTGTTTTATTTTTCTGCTTGTTCAGAAATTCTGCCTGATACGCTGATGAACACATGGTTTTTAGGATTTGACGATTCTGTTTTTATTTCACATTTTTGTAAAGAAGAGAAAAATATTGAATATTTGTCCGGTAGCATATGTATTATATATATTCGTTTATTTTAGCAAAAAAATCATAAAAAAGAAATGGTCTTGGAGTTTTCAAAATAATCTTTTTTTTGTTTGTTTGTTTTGTTTTTGTTTTTGTAAAGTTTTGGTTCGGATGATACAAAACCATCCTTAATATTAATGCGGTAAAACGATAGAAAATTAAACTTGTAAATGATTAAACAAATACAGTATCGAATTATATTATTTACAGACACATTCTCATGAAAATTAACCTTTAAGAATCGTACATAAGCTTAATATTTTAAACGAATGACCCTTTTTCTTGAATAAATCAAGTCTGAGCTGGAATGCTTAGGTGACGATATGAATTTCGTATATTACATTCAAATTTCATAGGAAATTTCGATGTCATTTTTGACATATTTCCAGATAAAGTCGTGAAAAGTATAACTTCATGTATACTTGTCTTTACGTCTAGAGGTCGTTATTTTAATTTTTTCCCGGAACATGATCAAATCTAACCGTACTGTTCCAGTTGTATTAAAGTTAAATTATGTCTTGAAATAGACCTTTGTAACCAACCAGATTGATTGTTTCAAATGAAACATTAAACCTGGTTGGATATTAAAGAAATTACATCCGGTCTTAATTTACCAATGGTTGTCTTTTTAACAATTGGGAGACTATGTGCATTGTGAAATGGTTATATACGCCGTGCATCTTTTTATAACATAATTTCCAAAAATTAATTGAACTGTAAAAATTGTATGGATCGTTAAATAAAAATTTGAACAATATTTTTTCTATTTCTCTCCTATTCTTTTTAAGATGTAACTTACTAAAAATTGGACCACGATTAAAATGAAAATGCATTCAGCAGTAAAAAAATATCATAAGGTTATTTCGAAGTCATTAAACTGAATATTTAACATCTATGTACTCAAAAAAAAAAAATTAATCGAGTTCATCGCGTCTGTTTTGTGTCTTCCAAGAGTTTATATCGTCTTTTAAATCTAGAATGTAAATTTTCTGTCTGTCACTAGCGTTCAATATTTTCAACTCTGTGCTCGACATATTTTTAATTACCCCTGTACCACAGGAGTTCTAACCATTTATAAGTAAAACATTCAATTTCAGTCGTGTCCATCAAGATAAATGTATTCTGAATGGGTGAAAACTTGGTTTCTCAATGAAACAAAAATTGAGCACGCAGCTATTATCCTCGGAACTAAGGCGTGGATCATTTCGGTACAGTTAACAACATCGTGAAATTGACAAGATGATTGATTTTGGAATGATGAAGGAATGGAATTGAATGAGTGTGTGGAGCGAGGTTTCAGTGAATTTAATGGGAGGTAATCCTATATCGTAAATTTTGTTCAGGATGAACAAAATTTGCGATATCGATTACCTCCCTTTAATAAGAAAATACATTCAAGTTTTAAACATGACTTTCTATTTCTTAAAGAACCTATTGGACGTTATCAATTTGAAATATTTCAGTGAAATCGTGATTTTTCTCTATCAAAAATTAATTTTGAAGACGGTGTTTCTATATTTTTCATTGGGTTTGAGCGTTTTTGAATGGTTTGAGTGTTTGAAATGAATGAATGGAGCGCTGAGTGAGCGATTTAGAATGGTTTTGATTGAGCTGAATGTCAATTTCACGATGTAACTTACTGTACTATTCACTCACTAATTCATTCATTTCGTAAATATGGTGAACGAAAGAGACCTACACTGGGTTACGGAGGGTGCTATTTTCTAAGCTTCTGCTCAAAGCAGTCCTTTCAGAAATCCGTTTCTTTTTTTTTACAAAAAAAAAATTTCATTGTTTGCTTCATGCTTTTAAATTACAAGAATAATTTGATAGAAGTGAATGTCAATTTTACGATGTGATTAACTGTAAAGTTTATGATTGTAATAAATAAATGATATATAGGAAAACTGTTTCAGTATAAGGTGGACTTCTATTTGCATGAGTGAACTACGAAAGCTTTAATTTCAAGAGTGGCGGGGCGTAATGAGGACTTAAATTTAATTCAGTGATCTACGAAAGCTAGAACTCAGAAGCGTTATTAAATTTTCAATAAATAAGGGTTAGAATTTGTTATTATAATTCTATCGTGACTAAATGTTCACTATTCCATGAGAAATAATCGCGAAAATATCAAGTCTACAACAACTGCAGATTAGTTTAATTTGATAATGCACGCTATTCCTGTTTAACCAAAGTAAGCGACGGTAAGATATAATAAGCTCTCGATTCCTTATTAGAATAAGAAAATTGAATATAGTTACATACATAATTATTCTTATTTCGTTTTTGTCAATATTAGCATTTAAACAAAAGCATCAATCACGCTATCTGCAATCCAAAATTTCAAGTGGGCCAGGGATTCATTTTTTACAGGATCAAGTGAACTTCAGTTGGTGCGTAGGTAAAGGGCCTAAATGCTAACGACTTAGAACCTCAAATGCCGAAATAAGAAAGAGTATTTAACAATCAAATGAACTGTGAAACAAAGCGAGGGATTTTTTGTCGATCGCCCATCTCCACTCTATTTTCACGATTTCGTTGTTGTGAAGTTAAAGGCAAACACCAACTCAAGGTCACCCTGGTTATTTATCACAAGGTGAACATAGATTACGCTTAGATTTAAAGTTTCTGTCTCCAACCGAGTGAAGTACAATTTTTAATCTATCATTCCATCCGGTTAAAGTAAACTTGTGTAAACAATTTCGTCATAATTTTAAACGTCATCGATAAAATATAATTCGCCTAAGTCAATTTGAGAGTCTGGCAAAGCAAGGGCGTAGCTCCCATTACGCACATTACGTAATTGCGTAATACAAATAAATTCTCTTTCAAAAAATCTCGTAGATGAATGATCATAACATCGAAACTACAGCTTATTCAAGCTGTAGTTGCGATGTTTGATTTTTCACCAACGCTCAAAGGCTCGGGTGGAGAGCATTGGTCTCAAGTCACAGTCCATATATCGCCTTTATCTTTTTTTTTTTTGGTGGTGGTCGCCTTCAAATTGCGTAAAAATTTCTGAATCCTAGCTACGCCTATGCAAAGTATAATACCACTACACTTATTTGACAGCCTTTAATTTTATTTTCGTAATATAGACAAAATTGAGGGTTTTTGTAGATCAGGTTGCCTTCCCAACACTCTTTATATATGAGACATCAATGAAGATTTGTACATGGGCGGAATGGTACAGTCACTCAGAACTATTTTCGACGATTGGCGCCCATTTAACCACGATGCGACTGCATGCTTTGAATAGACACAAAATCACGTGCCATGATAGAATGTTAATTATCTATTTACCCTAACCCTGCTTTACACCATAGAATTTAATTTAAATTTCAAGCTTTAAGCTTATTTGGATACTTCAAGCAGTCTTGTTAAAGTTTTTCCATAAAAATTTAGTACAATGAAGGCTGTGTATGAAGCTTAAGATCAGACTCCCCATCTGTGCAGGCTGATCTTAGTCTATACAATCTACAAGTCTAAATATTTGCCGTTACATATTTCATTGGCTTAAAAAAAAGCATCGCATTCGAAGACTGAACTCTGATCCATAGAGTATAAGAGAGCGTTTATAAACAACAGGAAACTGCAAAAAGTATTTCAGTTCCGAACTTTATGTTAGGGGTTCTTCAAGAGTTGACTAAGCAAGGACATTCCACCAAGTACTTTTCCCACAATATTGTGGTTGTGATAAACAAAATCCTCCGACACTTAGCTCTGAAAGACAAAACAACATCGCTTTCGACAAGAACAGCGAAAGCAGCCTTGATTACATGTAGGTCGATTACAGCGGAAATTATGATATAGTCCTGCAATAAAGATGAAAGCTTTCTCAAAATATTTTAAAAATAACACCTAGGTAAACAAGTTAAGATATATTCAAATGGGGGAATCTTTTTAAAATGCTCGCAAACATACGGTCATTTTGAACGCATTAAAGCAGTTTTTAACGATCAACATCGGAAGTACACTTAGGTCCGATCGCACAATGGTCGAAGATGTTCCAAAACCAATGAGAGGATCGAGAAGTATTTCGGGAAATTCCGATCACATGACTTGCATGTTATTACCTTATATGGAAAAGGCGAAACCCAAAACAAATTAGTACGCGATTTATAACCCAATTTTTCGAGAAGATATAGCAATTTTACAGAATGTTTTGAGGTTTTAATTAATATTTACATTATTTGAATTGCATCTATAATATCAAAATTTTTCAATTGCAACTGATTGATTGTCCACAAGAACTTGAGGTGAAAAATAATCCGGCGGAATGAAATTGTCTTGGGTTAATTTTGAGGTTTTGTTAATCTATGTTGGAATTGCTACGCATTACATCATAGGAAGTACAAAGTGAAGCGAACAACCATTAAAAATTATCTTCTTATCTGCCATTTCATTGGTTGCATTTCGTTGGATTGTCTATTCCAACAGTTCAAATAAACTAGTCTCAAAAAGAAAAAAAGGAACTATTCTTGTATAAACCATCTCACCTTAAAGTAGCTCACTAATTTAGCGAGCGGCTCAGGTTCGAACCCCGGTTAGGCTTTTTCCAAATATTTAAAGCCCAACCCTTCAGTCAATTCCATTTTAAATCGTTTAACCGGCAATCTTTTTTACATTGGTCACACATGAGAGATGAGATGTCCATGATGGTCTTAGATCGCTCACCTGAGTCTTTTTTACCGCTGGGACATCACATTAATTAAATAGGCAGATGTCAGCAAGGAGATGATTTCTAAAAAAGATCAAAACCATGGATTTTCATCAGCAAAGGATTAGCCGGGCACAGCCCTTTTATGAACAAATGGGCATGTAATGCACAAACTTCATGAAATACGATTTAAAAAAGACTATCATGAAAAGTGCCTGCCTTCTCGTTGCAGAGAACAAGTTTTTTTTTAAGATTTCTTCCTTTGTGTCTATGTAAAATAGGACGGGTTCAATAAGAGCCCAAATATGACCCCATTGGTAGAAGCCACCTGCATAAAATTACCAACATGCAAGAAGTCTGCCTTTTGGTTTCAGAGGAGAAGTATTTTGATTTCTTTTTTTTTTTTTTTTTTTTTTTTTTTTGTTCTTTGAATCTATGTAAAAAGAGTTGAACCCGGGTGGAAACCCAAATATGATCCCTGGATCTTGATATGTACAAATTGTGTAGAGGTCAACTAGATGATTCTACATACAAAATATGAGAGCTTTCTGGTTTCAGAATTTTTTTAAGATTTTTGATCTTTGATTCTATTTGAAAAGGGATGCGCCCGACTGGAGCCCAAATATAACCCCGGGGTCTTGATATTGAAAAACTGGGTAAAGGTCCACTAGATGCTACATGCAAAGATAGGAAAGCTGACCGCCTTCTGGTTTCAGAGAAGGAGATTTTTTAAGATGTTCGCTCTTTGATTCCATGTAAAAGGGTTGCGCCTGGGTGGAAAACAAATATGACCAAATGAGGATGATATGAACAAAATTGGTAGAAGCCATCAGATGATTCTACATACTAACCATGAAAGCTGTCTGTCATCTAGTTTCAGAGAAGAAGGTATTTGAAGATTTGCATATTTTTACCCTTTTTGTTAAGGGTTAAGGGAGAGTTAAGGGTGGATTTCATTTTATTTGAACAACTTTGTTAGAGCTTGACCCAAGGAATATCGCTGTCAAGTTTCACAAGGATTGTCCCCCGGTTTAGGAGGAGAAAATGTTAAAAGAAATTGTTGCCGACGCACGACGGACATTGGACAGGCACAATAGCTCACCTTGAATACTTCTGGCTCAGGTTAGCGAAAAAATCAACGCAGACACGCCCTACGTTCGGCAATAGATATCACCCATGAAAAAGAACATGCTTCCAGTCCAGGGCTCGAACCAATTTATTTGAACGCACAGATTTATGAGTCCGGGTACTCTCCCTGTAAGTGAGAGGACTCGTTTAAATTACAAGTCGAGTACTCGGCCACTTACATTCAATGTCTCATGAATGTTATTTTAGTTCAACCCAAGTCTTAATCAACAATCAGTTTTATCTTCATATTGATGCAAATTTAGTATTGTTAGGATAACTTTGAAGAGAATCAAATATGTTTTTCAACATTTATTTCAGTTCTTTGTCTAGCAAAATATTTTTTTCTTGTTTTCTGACTATCATATAAGTACATAATAGATCTAAAATCCCAAAGGATCTCAATAGACGATCAGAAATTTCTTTTCTTCAAGCCTTTTGACCAACTACCAGTAAAAGCCGCATTACCTAAACATGACCCAAAATTACTACACTTACGTTCAAAGTACTTTCAAATTACGGAGATGTCCGAGCAATGTTTCGAATGTGGTCAAGGTAATATTGGCATATGCTAATTTTATAACAAAACACAGTAAAACAATGTGTTTTGTTTTCCAATTATAATATGCCCAGTTTTTAATATTTCGTTGATTTTGCATCACTTAACGTCATCTTGATGTTTGTGACGTCATACAAATCCACGTGATAAACGACGCGCTTTCATGGTTGCGCCCTTATTATTCCCTGGGTGAATTCTGTTCACCGAGGGTTCGAGATTGGTCTCAACTGCCGACAACTACATCTACGCATAAGACTACACTTTCGTTTACACTGACAGCGATAGTATGGTTGCAATAACAAAACAGCCAAGCTGTAAATGAAATCGTCTTACTGGTATATTCAAAGCGCCAAGCAATGGCGTTGGAGCTATGAAATTTTCGACACAAATTTTCATTACAACTAGTCTTACTGTCGAAATACTTACATTTTGTCGTATTCACAGTGTAGGAGCGGAAGTGTACAGTTTGCTTAAAGGAGTTGCCACTTGTGGTTGTGTACATTGGCAGTTTGATCACTTGAAACAAAGTAAATTTTTGTTTTTCTAGTGTATTTTATTTTTAGGTTATCCAAGACGCACTGGCGTACACATACGGCCCTCTTAACAGATGTGAAGGTCTTTCAGATTCTGGGGGATCTTTTTGAATTACCTTTTCAAATAAGTTGTTGAACAATGATCTTGTAACTTGAAAACAAGTTGTACAGTTACATGGCCTATTCAATTTTTATTTTATTAAGTAACTTGATTTGATATCCGGAATAGAAGCAATAAATACATGAGGCACTCGATTTTTTTTTCTCAGTTCGAAAGTGTTAGTCTAAATTATTAAGCATCTTCGTATACAATTTTCGGGTTATTTCTACTACCTAAGAAGTGCATAGATATGCGGTTCATAAATGACCTCGCATATCCGTAAAAGTACTAGAATAGATTTCTCTCTTACAAGCAGTATACGATTATGTATTGTTAAGGACGGGTTCCGCCTTTTCGCGGCTACAATAGATTTTTTTGCAAATTTTGCCATACATACTATGATATAATCTGTGTTTACTGACAAAATTGTCATCCCAAACTTATTAGTTCTAGCTGTGCCTTATGTGAAAAGTGGGAGGGGATATTTACTACGAACTTTGTGTTTTGTTTGAAAATTCTTATTTCGCCCAAAGTAATAGCGTTTGAGTTTGATGCTGCCACAAATTACATCAATGATATATTCCTGGAATGTTAAACGGATTTATTTTATTTTGACATATAACATTTTTTCATTATGAATATCTATAATCTTTTGTGTGTAATGAAGCTCTTTGTTTTAGTTCCAACCAAATTTTTGGCTTAACACAACTCATCTTCAAATAACCTTCAATATCAAATATTTTTTATCGTTTACAAAGAAGTACAAAACCATTGTCCTAAGTTTTTTTCCGCAGAAATTTATTTGGATTAACTTTAATTTCTCATTTAATATGATACAAATTGCAAAAAACGGATATAAACCGACCTGGTTTCTGCAGTCAGTGGCTTAAAGTGATCAAACTGTTAATGTACACAACAATAATTGGCAATTCAAATTATGAAAATTTGTATTTCCGCTCATACAATGTGGTGTTGCCCGTTCCGAAATCGAAAAGAAAAATAGTGTTTGTGTCCGATGACGTGTAAAATAACGTAGCTCATCGACCTTCTAATGTCTCATTGAGTTTCTCATTGATAATCAAATAATACAAAGAAAAGTGTGTAAATGCTTATCTTGTTTTAATGTGTTAAATTTAGGTTACAAAACAACAAAAAAATCTTTTCTAATTTACACATTGCTCCAGCACAGTATCTTACAGTTCTTAATCTCTATGCCTAAATTTATTAAGACAACTTCTCGTGACGATGTTCAGAAGTAACCCGAATAATGCGTCTATATATAGAGATGTTGTATTAATATTGAACGGTAATAATAACTTATTAGAATTTTCAATATCTGTACTATATTGATGATATGAAAGCTGACAGGCCTCCCGTTCAATGACATAGTTACTTTAGTGATGGCTCTTTTTCGATATAGAGCAATGTCCCCGAAATTAGTCCTTCGTCCACAGACGATTGTGTTGTAATCTAATTGTCTTGTCATATAGGTTACATAATACTCTTAATCCTTTTTGCGAAACCCGAAGAAGCCGGTAACCCCAAGAAATAACTCTAAAAAATAAAGAAGGCAAACAGAAATTGCAATTGAAAAAACAGGAAGCTAAAAGAATCGTAACACGATAGCGTCAAACGCATAAATGAATTAAGAAGAAATTACATAGAACTTTATTGGCAATAAATTCATTTGTCATGTGTTTTACCTGTTTTCACAGATCGCTCCGTACAATTTTAATTCAACGTGATCTTCAGCACAAATGTTGGTTATATAGAGGATGATCGTTAATGTCAGAGTAAGATCGATTTATATTTTATTGAGTGAACAACAAAAGCTATATTTTCACGACTGACAGAGAAATATAGCTTTTGTTGTTCACGAAATGAAATATTAATCGATCTTACACGAAAAACAAACGATTATTCTATTTCTTTAATGCAAAAATGAGACAAAATGTGAAATTTCTATGACACATTTTTCGTAAAGCGCGTCATTTTGTGCGCGATTGCTATGCAACGTTTGTTGTGACGTCACTTATTTCGCCCCGCATACATGACGTCAGATAGGATAAAATGCACCAAAGCAAGGTATAAGTTTTTGATAATTTCACTGCTTTTGCGATGAGATTATCAAGTGATAATCTACCGTTATTTTTCGATAAATCACCGAAAAGCATTAAAGAATTTGACATCATATAACCCACAAATGCTAAATGACGCGCTTCGCTTTCTTCGAAATTCTCCCAATTCGAAATCTTTTTTTTTTTTTTTTTTAATCTTACATCCAGAAAAAATGTTTTCATACTATTTACACCTGTAAAATGGTAAAATTAAAGCAGTGAAAGTACTGATTGTGGACTTTTCTGTTGGTATACTAGAGTGATACATCCAACATGTGCGTGATGGAGTGGCATTGAGCTCCCTAGGCAGCCATCCAGTAGGCCTGCATTGAAAATACTCTCTGAATGAGAAATTGTTTATCATCTACCTCTCTTCTCCGACGTTTAAATCATACGCTACAAAATCACCAGCAGCAAATAACATCGTGTAATTATTTCAACTATTTGATTGAAACGATTTCGGAGCGTTTTTGAAGAATTTGGACGTTTTTGGATGACTGGAGTGAATGTTTGGAATGAATGATTTGGGCGCAGAGCGAGTGCTCTTGAATGGTTTTGATCGATAAAGGTGTAACTTTCTCGACCATTTCAAACCATTTCGAAGCGATTTTGAACAATTTGCACGATTTTAGGTGATTGAAGTGAGTGTTTAGAATGAATGATTTGGACGCTAAGCATAAGATTTTGAAGACAAGTTAACCCATTTTAAGTCCTGAAGGGTTCAACTTGGAAATCTTCATAATTATAAAAAAATAATCTTAAAATGGGCTTGAAACCATTGGTATAATTACCATTTTTGTATAACAACGTAACCGATTCAAATTTGATGTATATTTGATCCTTCACGCAAAACAGGATCACATGGAACTCCATTTGATTTTGAAAAAAGATTACTCAATTTTATTTCCATCAACACTCTAAAAAAGAGTGTTTATGGTAATAAAATTGAGTAACATGGATTACCTGTGGAATTTCATTTATTAAATCATAAGAAAATAGATAAGTTTAAGTAGAGGACGACCTGAAGTCATATTTCATATGATCTTTCACGGGAAGGTAGAATGTTTCTGAATTCAGAAATTTCCCCAAGTGTTTGAGGTTTCGACGCTAGTTAGCCTGCGCAATCTGTACAGTCTGACTAGAAATGACACTATACGAACAACTCAAATGGTTCCTTTCACGTGACGGGTCACATTTGATGTGTTAAACATATTTGAAGCAGCTAAATTGCAACCTTTAGGAGTCTTGGTGCCTTGGGAGTATTTTCCGGTAATTTCGTGCATCTATTAAAATGTTATGATCGTTTCCTGGGGGTTGAGAATTCAATTATGTTGCATATCAAATTTATTCTAAAGGACGAGATCAGTTCGGATTTTCTGAAACACGACATTTTATTACTCGACGGGAAAATATTTCCCAACACTTTGACATTTTAACAGACAAGAAAGTGCACTGAATTCTGCCTGTAGAGAAGTGGTGCAAATTTCTATCATTTGACGTAGCGACTTCATTTTCGCAATTTTCTATACTCCTCGCCGCTTTGATATCATTCAAGTGCGATCATCAATTTTTTTTCGTCATTCCAAAAACACTTATCTCTTCAATATTTAACCCATATCTTAACTGAACGTGCTATGCCCATGCAGGTAAGTAAACTGCTTAGGGAATAATGGGCAAACTTCTTTTTATATGATAAGTTCTCTAATTTGGTTTTAAGTGTTCTAATTGATCTTATTTAAAAAAAATACCAAAGAGTGTTAAGAGTTAATTTAAAAAAGTAAGTGATTTTTTTTTTTTTTTGGGGGGGGGGGGGGAATTATTTACTTATAAGTTTTTAGTGGTCCGTTCGACCACTCCAAAAACAAATACCATTTCTACACAATCTTTTAGCTGACATGTCAATGCAAAAAAATCTTGCTTTGACTTAAAACAAAAAGAACTTTGCTATACTCAAAGGGACAGAATAACTCTTGTAAGTCTTCCAAAGAAAAACAGATTTAAGACGGAAATGGCTTTCCAGAAAAGACCATTATCCAGTGGACATGACTTCCGGTTTCGCCGAGGTTATAAAGATTAATCGACTCTTTGCATTGGACCATGTAAGATACGTAAGATGATACGTGTGTGGTTCGAAAGGCTGATAGCATTTTCTTTCCTCTTTTTTTTCTTCTTCCTTTTTCCGCTTACATTCTTTAGATATTGGTGAGTTATCTGACTAAAAAAGAAGTGCAAGAAAGCTCTCATAACACAATTCTAATTACAGTTAATTACATCGTGAAATTGACGTTTAACTTACAATCAAAGCCATTCTAAAACGCTTACTCAGCGCTTCATTCATTCCAGATACTCACTCAAACTATTAAAAAACGCTCCAAAAATCGGCATTTCACTTAAATAATTGAAATGGTAAGCGTCTGATGGGTTCTTGAAGAAATAGGGAGCTATCTATAGAACTTGTATGCATATTTCATTAAAAGGAGGTCATCAATAATGCTAATTTTGTTCATCCTGAACAAAATTTGCAATACTGGATTACCTCCCATTAATTTCCCACACATTCATTCACATTCATTCCTAGATCATTCCATAATCGTTCAACTTGTCATTTTCACGATTTTCTAAACTGTAAGTAGTGATTTTATTATGAAATGCACGACTTTTGTCTCACTTTTGTTGGGTTGTTTTTCACCTTTTTTGCTGTATAAAAACAGCATTTGAAATGGCAAAGTTTGTAAGTTCGATGCTGTATTTCTGGATGCTGATTTTTGTTGTTCCTTTAAACTGGTAGGTTGTTCATGCAGTAACTGTGAGTAACAATCCACAAAATGAGTGAATTCCATGATAAATTGACTCCTCAAATAAAAGTGCATTTTATCTTTTTGAAATGCATATATATGGCACATCCTTATTTGGGTACCGACAGTATATTCCTTTCTCAATTTTATCAATCTATTATACGATATAAATGGATTACGGATGTTTAGTGAATGGATCCGTCCGAAAATGTGTCCTTCCAATAATTGTTTTTATTCTCAATGGAGGTATGCGTCATTTTGATGGATCTTTTTTGTACCTCTATTGTAGAGTCTCTATGTAGAGGCTAATGAACCTTCACTGAAAACTAGCTGTTCTTCAAATAACTTTAAATACTTATGTCAAGAACAGCAACTCTGACTTGCAATTTTTTTTTAGTTAATGTCCTTTGTTATTTTTAATACCTACATTTTTTGTCCGTATATCTCATAAAGCATAAAAGCTATCAACTTGTAGCTTTATATGTGGATAGATATTATGAAGGAGAAGTGTAGTGCACAAGAACTACAACTCTTGATTGAAAATCTTGGAGTCATTTCCCCTTGTTATTATAAATACTTTGATTTTGTCCGGAGCATATCTGTGAAAGTAAAATAGATATCAACTTGAAAGTTTATAGGTGGATAGATTTCATAGAGGAGAAGTGCAGCGCACAAGAACTACAACTCTTGCTTGGCTTGCATAATTTTGGAGTTATTGCCTTTTGTTATTAGAAATTCTTAGATTTTATCTTGAGCATATCCCCTAAAGTATAAAAGCTATCAATTTGAAACTTTATTGTTATATATAAACTATAAATAAACCTAATGGTATTTACCGTGTCTATTTTTAGAATTAGTCTGGGTATTTTCCAATTACCTTGACCAATAGGTAAATGTATGTAAAAGATTTTAGATCTTTCTAGAAAGGCCTTTTAGAAAATGATTCAGACTCTAGAGTATTTTTATGTTCTATGCTATTCCAGATTGTTCAATAGTATTATATAAAGGGGTTCCTACAGCATTCTTGGTTCACTTGTTTTAGACTTATGGTTTCATTTAGTAGTACTGTGTTAAACTAAAAGGGGATTTCTCGTGTGTTTAAAAGCGTGTTTAATTTTAAATTCGGATATTATTGGACTTATTATTTGTGGACCAGGAACTTAAATAAATTTGATCTAAAATTAAAAACTTTAGGATTAAACATTCAAGGTATTGTAATTTGTTTTTGTATTAATTTCATATTGTCAATAATTCTGTAAATTATTGTCAATAAATATTGTTAATTGTAAAGTTTGTTGCTGGCTTCTTTGTTCTTGTTACATTGGCACGTAACACAAATTGGGGGCTCGTCTCGAGATACGAATATCAGACAAACAAACAAACAAAACAAAACAAATCAAACAAATTCTTTATTTAAATATTCTGTTCAAAATTATTTAAAAAAAATAATTTCATATTTCAATTTTAATAAATCAATAGTGTACTTTCACTATTATTTATCGAAATCTTACATTCTTATTTGAATACAGCAACAAGCTACCATGTCTTTTGACTTAGACAAATTTACGAACGAACCTTCCCTGGAGCTATTGAATTTGGGTAAAAGGCCTGATTTGCTCAATCTTGCCAAACATTATGAACTAAAAGAAGTCAAGTCCTCATTGCGAAAGCATGAAATTAAGAATATTTTGATTCAATATTTTGTTGATGAGGACATTTTTGATGAAAGGGCTCTGTCTCTCATTGTTGATGTTCCATCAGTAGCAATCTCAAGAGAGCTTGAACTGTTAAAACTTCAACAAAGGGAGAAGGAATTGGAAATTGAAAGAGAAAGAGCACAATTAGAAATTGAAGAAAAAGAAAGAGAATGGCATTTTCAAAGAGAAAAGGAAGAGCGAGAAAGAGAAGAAAGAGAACAAGAAATAGAAAGAGAGAGAGAAAGAGAAGAAAGAGCAGAGAGAGAACGAGAAAAAGAAAGAGCATTTCAATTACGATTTAAAGAATTAGAAATTCAAGATAGAGCAAATCAGCCCAGATATATGTATAATGACCATTTTGATGTAACAAACCATTTTAGGCTTGTTCCACCATTTCAAGAAAATGAAGTTGATACATATTTTGAACATTTTGGAAAAAGTTGCAAATAACTTGAAATGGCCAAAAGAGCACTGGACCGTACTTCTTCAAAGTGTCTTAGTAGGTAAAGGTCGCAATATTTATTCGCAACTTAGAACAGGACAAAGCAATGATTATGATATTGTAAAAGAACTCATTCTCAAAGGTTATGAGCTGGTTCCAGAAGCATACAGACAACAATTTAGAAGTTGTAGAAAAGAACCTGGCCAGACTCACGTTGAATTTGCAAGAAATGAAGAAAAATTATTTGACAGGTGGTGCTATTCTAAGAAAATAGACCAAAATTATGATAATCTTAGACAACTTATATTAATTGAACAATTCAAAAATTGCATTCAATTTGACATTAAGTCACATTTAGATGAAAAAAATGTTGAAACTATACATGAAGCAGCTCGCTTAGCTGATGATTACTACCTTACACACAAAAAATTCTTTCGTTAATAAAGCAAAACCTGCTTCCTCACATCCCCAAAATAAATCTATGTCTGGTGATTCATCTAGCATGTCTAGTCAATCGAATTCACCTAAACCAAAGTCTACTGGTGAAACCAATGTTCAAAATCCCTTATCTCGAGTACATTGTACTTTTTGTAAAAAAAACAGGTCACCTTATTTCAGAATGTTTTAGATTAAAAAGGAAGAAGGAACTGAGAGCAGCCAAACCTACAGGGTTCACCAGCCTTCAGCCTAAATCACAGCCTTCTTTTGAGTTAAATTCAATTGTTAAGGCAGAACCAAATTCTGATTCCTGTATGGAGATTTTTGAACCGTTCATGTTGGATGGTTTGTATCACTTTCAGGTGATATGTGCCCGCCTACCCCTATTAAAATTTTAAGAGACACAGGATCTTCTCAATCTCTTATTTTAGCAGATGTTCTGCCTTTTTCTGAGAAGACTTCGTCTGGTACTAGTGTCCTTATTCAGGGAGTTGAGTGTGGTGTTATTAATGTTCCTCTTCATAAAGTTAATTTGTCCTCAGATTTGGTTACTGTTCTGTGGTTGTTGGTGTTAAACATTCTTTACCATTTAAAGATGTACATTTATTGCTAGGCAATGACTTAGCTGGAGATAAGGTAGTTGTTAATCCTCTTGTAACTGACACACCTAATGTAAGTCAAACAGATGATCCTATTTTGCAGGAAATACCTGATTTGTACCCGTCATGTGCAGTAACTCGGGGTATGGCTAAAAAAGCTTCCATGAAAAAATCAAATGATATTGACTTAACTGATACTTTTGTTGGTCAATATTTCAATGACGAGATTAAAAAGTCTTTTAATCTTAGTCTGCCTGATACTGAGACAGACTCGTCAAAACTTTGTCAGTCATCTCCAAGGTCAAATGACCAAGGTCATGAAATGCATTCAAAGTCACAGTTAATCCAGGAACAGCAAAATGATCCTGAGATTTCAAAGTTAATTGATAGGGCATTACCCGAAAAAGAAATGTCTCAGAATCCTGTTTGTTACTATAAAAAGAATGGTATTCTGATGAGAAAATGGCGACCATTTGATGTCCCAGCTGATGATGATTGGGCTGTTCATCACCAAATTGTTGTTCCAAAGTCATATCGCCATGAAATACTTAGTATAGCACATGAAAGTCAAATGTCTGGTCATTAAGGTGTAAACATGACTTATCACAAGATTATTACTCATTTCTTTTGGCCTGGACTTAAATCGGACGCAAAGTCAATCATTAAGGCTCTTGTCAAGTTCTTTACTTTTGTTGGCCTTCCAAAATTAGTTCAGTCTGATCAAGGATCAAACTTCATGTCAGGAATATTCCAACAGGTTGTGCATGAATTAGGTATCAAGCAATATCGGTCATCTGCTTATCACCCTGAAAGTCAAGGTGCTTTAGAAAGATTTCATCAGACCCTAAAGAATATGATAAGGTCATATTGTTTTGATACTGATAAAAAATTGGGATGAAGGTATTCATTTGCTATTATTTGCAGTCAGAGAATCTGTTCAAGAATCTCTTGGCTTTAGCCCCTTTGAGTTATTTTTTGGTCATTCTTTTCGTTGGCCATTAACACTCTTAACAGAGAAATTTCTTGATGATGATGAAACACCCTTTAACTTGTTACAGTATGTTTCTGACTTTAGAAATAAACTGTCTAGGGCATGTGAGGTTGCTAGTTCAAATCTTAAATCAACTCAGAGTAAAATGAAGGCAAGATATGACAAGCATAGTGTTGATAGGAAATTTGAACCAGGTGATAAAGTCCTTGCTCTTTTGCCAATACCTGGCAGACCCTTACAGGCAAGATATTATGGCCCATATACTATTGATAAGAAAACAAGTGATTTGAATTATATTATCAATACTCCTGGAAGGCGTAAAAAAAACAAATGTGTCATGTGAATATGTTAAAAAAGTATTTTGACAGAGATAGCTCTATTTCAAAACCGGTTACAGTTGTAAACACTGTCCCACAAGAATCAAATGTGACTGAATCAGAAGTTAGTTCAGACTTTAGTGAAAAATCTGTTCCTGGTCCACCTAAACTTGAGAACTCTGAAATACTAAAGAATCTTGACGACAAACTTTCGCATTTGGAGCCATCTCAACGAGAAGAGCTGAAACAGTTGATTAATGAATATGAACATTTGTTACTTGACATCCCCACAAGAACTGATAAAATATATCATGATGTCATTGTGGAAGATTCTCAACCAATAAAACAACATCCTTATAGAATGAATCCAATGAAACAAAAAGCCCTTCAAGATGAAGTGAATTACTTATTGGAGAATGATTTTATTGAACCCAGCCAAAGTAATTACAGTTCACCATGTATTTTAGTTCCAAAGCCAAATGGAACATACAGAATGTGTACTGACTATCGAAAAGTGAACTCAGTGACAAAAACTGACTCTTTTCCAATACCAAGAATTGATGACTGTATTGACAAAGTCGGTAATTCTAAATATGTCACCAAATTTGACCTTCTCAAAGGATTCTGGCAAGTTCCGCTCACTGATAGGGCTAAAAAAGTATCAGCATTTGCTACTCCAACTGGTCTGTACCAGTACAAAGTTATGCCATTTGGGATGAAAAATTCTCCTGCGACGTTTCAGCGGCTTGTAAATATGGTTATAGCTGGCTTAGATGGCTGTGACGCATACATCGATGATGTCATCATCTATACAGATACATGGAGTGACCACCTTCAAAGAATCAAACAATTCTTCGACCGTCTCAGTGATGCAAAATTGACTGTTAATCTTGGAAAAACAGAATTTTGTCATGCTACTGTTACTTTCTTAGGACATCTTGTGGGTCAGGGTCAGGTTAAACCTTTAGAATCTAAGGTCATTGCTATCTCTGAGTTTCCTGTGCTTGCTACTAAAAAGCAACTGATGCGATTTCTTGGTATGGCTGGCTACTATAGAAAGTTTTGTAAGAATTTTACTATAATAGCTGAACCTTTAACAAACTTATTAAAGAAAAACATTAAGTTCAAATGGAATGATAACTGTCAAGTTGCCTTTGATCGCTTGAAAGCCATACTAAAGAGCACACCAGTTCTTTTAGCACCTGATTTTGACAAATGTTTCAAATTAGCTGTTGATGCAAGTGATGTGGGTATTGGTGCTGTTCTTTTGCAAGAAGACGATGATGTCATTGATCATCCAGTTTGTTATTTTTCTAAAAAATTAAACAAACATCAGAATAACTACTCCACCATTGAAAAAGAATGTCTTGCTTTGATTTTAGCAATCCAACATTTTGAAGTTTATTTAACATCTGCAACTTCTCCTATAGTTGTATTCAGTGATTACAATCCCTTAAGTTTTCTCTACAAACTTAAGAGTAAGAATCAAAGATTATTGAGGTGGAGTTTGTCACTTCAAGAATTTGATCTAGATGTTAGACACATTAAAGGAAAAGACAACATTATACCGGATGCTCTGTCAAGAGTCTAAAATTTTGAAATGTCTTATCTTAACATAAAATTGAATTTAACAGTACCATTTCACTATATTTTTTGTTTAAATGTACGTATATATGCTTGTATATATATATATATATTTCTTTTTAAATTCTTTTGATGAAAATTGCTTGTACTTTCATGCTAGATGTGCTGAAATGTTCCAACAAATCATGATATTATCAATTGTGTAAAGTATATTATCATTGTATATGCTAAAGATAATACAAAAAGAAAGATTTATTTCATAAACCTTTCTTTTTTCTTTCAAGGGGGAAAGTGTTATATATAAACTATAAATAAACCTAATGGTATTTACCGTGTCTATTTTTAGAATTAGTCTGGGTATTTTCCAATTACCTTGACTAATAGGTAAATGTATGTAGAAGATTTTTGATCTTTCTAGAAAGGCCTTTTAGAAAGTAAATCAGACTCTAGAGTATTCATATGTTCTATGCTACTCCAGATTGTTCTATAGTATTATATAAAGGGGTTCCTACAGCATTCTTGGTTCACTTGTTTTAGACTTATGGTTTCATTTAGTAGTACTGTGTTAAACTAAAAGGGGATTTCTCGTTATCTTAAAAGTGTGTTTAAAAGCGTGTTTAATTTTAAATTCGGATATTATTGGACTTATTATTTGTGGACCAGGAACTTAAATAAATTTGATCTAAAATTAAAAACTTTAGGATTAAACATTCAAGGTATTGTAATTTGTTTTTGTATTAATTTCATATTGTCAATAATTCTGTAAATTATTGTCAATAAATATTGTTAATTGTAAAGTTTGTTGCTGGCTTCTTTGTTCTTGTTACATTGGCACGTAACATTAGAGGTGCATAGACCCCATGGAAGAGAAGTGCAGTGAAAAGAACTACAACTATTGCTTGTATGATTATTCAGATATTGCCCTTTGTTTTTTAAAGACTTAGATTTTGTATTGGGGCATATCTCTTAAAATATAATAGCTATCATCTTAACGTTATATGTGGATAGTTCTTATTGTAAAGAAGTACAGTGCACAATTACTGTAACGTTTGCTTGCATTATTATCCAGTTATTGCCATTGATATTTTAAAGACTTAGATTTTGTATGGGGGCATGTCTCTTAAATTTCAAACGAATACTTTATCTATTAGGCTTCAGTTTATTTTCATGCTTTCATTGCGGGGGATGGCTATGTCTGACATATCTCTTGTTCTATTAATATTAATTTTGAATGTAGCTGTTGATTCTATCCTTTATAGTCATTTTGGAGCGTTTCTGAATGGTTTGAGCAAGTTTTTAGTATGAATGAATTGAGTGCTAATTGAGTGATTAAGAATTGTTTTAATTGCGATACATGTCAATTTTACGGTGTAACTAACTGTACCAGTAACCTGTTTCCATTTTCTGGACGTAGGCGGTAATACGTGTATAAAGAAAGTGTCGTCGAGTGTTTTTGTGAGAAATTGTCTATATTATGAATAATTGAGGTTTCCTTAAATGTCAATGATTCTTAGGTAAGTCATAGGATTCAAGAATATTTATAGCTTAAGCTGCTTTAACTCTTTACAGTAATCAGGGTGAATAAAATGTGAAAGACGACCTTGTCAATTTGCACAGGCTTACCACTGGTTGTTCAATGAACTATTTTGCGGAGACTAGAGCACCTTATAATAATTTCTGGGTAGATGACATATCATTTTCATCACAACATCCTTTCAAAACTTTCAATGACAACGTTCACCTTAATAGCGCGGTCAATAATTGGTAGCGCGTCAGACTGTCAATCTAATGGTCCTCGATTCTGTCGCCGTCGATGGATTTATACTTGAAGACCTATGTGGGATAGCAGCTGGGGGCTAGGAAAAGGATGTAATTGTTGTACTAGAATCCATTGTTAAGTGCCCCAGCCGCCGCGATATGAGTGCACTTGAAACCCCATTCAAACGAAGTTTAAAGCTGCTCATTTGATTTCTCTCAATTTTTCGTTTACGCGGATTCTAAATGATCCATTAATGAGTGGAGATCATAAATAAGTAAAGATTGTGATTTTTCGATGGTGTTGTTTCCTGTAGATCAAATTTATTAGCGGGTTTTGTTTGTGGCTACTTTGAACGCACAAAATCAGAACTATCGATTATTTTTGTATGATTCAAAAAAATGTAAAAATCATTGTCCCAGTACATAAAAGTCCGAAGTGGCTTTACTCAAAAGTTAATAAAGTTAATCTGCCGCAAATTCAAAACCTATTCATTACATTACGTCTGTACAATGTAAGACCCAAAAGAAGCGAAAGTAAACCTAAATGAAACTTCTACGATTTTTCCAAAGGACGCGACTATAATTATTCGCAAATTTTGTCCGATATATCCCGAAATGTCGAAATAAATCTTTACGAATCTACCCGATTTACTAAAAAAATAAAGACGCAAAAATACATCTACGCGAACTTTCCTCGATATTCTAGTCTCTAGAAAGTACGATTCATTTTTCTCTTGCGAAATTGTTCATTTGCGTTTGAAGATATTTTAAATGTCGTATTTGCACAATTGCTTCAAGATAAATGCGACTTAGAATTTAATTTTCAGGTCATATGAAAAAAAAATCACCAAAAGGTCGTCGCTTTAGCCAATTTCAATGGAATTTTTAGGGAGCTCCACCTTTTTTTGCGACGGAAATATGTGAATAGACGCTTTTATTTTATAAAAAGAAAGTTGAGCGAATTAATCTAAACAGAAATTTCGAATAATTCATAGGAACGATATAAGTTTTTGCTTCTTTTATTCGAATATGCCAGAAATAAGGGCGTCATGCATTACACAGTCACTTTAGTTTATACTGATGTTGCTTGATAGATTTATGACGTCACAAAATTTAACGCTGGAATAAAAGCAACGTCTTAAGTTATGTTGCAAATTAATGTTGAACATGAATGATTTTCCTGCATTTTACTTATCATTGTGTATACTCCTCTATCTCAACCATAAAATAATACTTTAAACAGAATGCATAAATCATACTTTTGAAAAACTAATATTAAAGAAAATAAAAGTATTATTGAATTGCTTATAGCGCATTGGCCAAAATCGAGGATATCAAAGTGAATAAGCAGGGCGTTTACGGCACGTGAATTTACTAATCCCCGTTTTCTCCCGTTAGCGCCCAGTTTTATCCGTAAACGTCTGCCTATAAGGACCCGAAAACGTACAATTTATACAATTAGTTTTGTTTAACAGAGAAACGACAAATTGCTTCTTTTTCAAAATTAATAACTCACAAGGCCCTATTTAACAAACTTAAGATCTAACCCACTGTATAGTTATGCGAAGTGGCTTCAATTGCCTTCCAGAATCCACGATATATGTAGGGTGAAAAAGAATTATCACATACTAAAAGGGAATTATAATCAAATAATGATTAAATGATTCTGGCCTGGAAGATTCCGTTGAGTGCCAACAAAACTGATTTCGCGTGTCTTATACAGTCGTTTTTGAGTCATCACAAAACGCATATCTTGCTCTGACTTATTGGTCGTGTTCAGCATTAGATAAAAGGCCTTGTGTTTCACGTTTATTTTCAGGTCATAGTCTTTCGATGGCAAAGTAGATGACATGTTTTCGTGTCCAGTTACTTCCCCTTTCTCTGTACAATTATTGTACTCATTAAAGAAATCATGAAACTTTATCCTGTCATGTCGAATTTTTATCGCTCCCTTGCTTCCATTACCGTTGCTACTTTTACTGATAAAAGATTCATCGGAAGGAACATTTCCTATTTTGCTCATGTTACATGTACACATAAAACATTGTGTATTTTGCGAATCTTTATTTAAAAATCTTTTCTTTCGAATCTCACTACCGTTCCTGCCAAAGCAGTGAAATTATCAGATTATTATACCCTGCTATTGTGCATTTCGTCATAATTAATGTTGCAAAGCAATTAGGTGTGAAATGACGCGCTTAACGAAAAATTGCCCTAGAAATTTCACATGTTGCCTCATTTTTGCAATAAAGAAAGAGAATAATCGTTTGTTTTTCGAGTAAGATCGAATGGCTCTGCCATTCGTAAAAATATAGCTTTTGTCGTTCACTCAATGAAATATAAATCGATCTTACACTGAAACAAACGATTATCCTCTATGTATTACGACAAACCCTATCAATATACACACGTTAAAATCAAAGTTCAATCTTTTAGCCAAAATTGACCTTTTGATCACTAACTCAAACTTGTTCAAATAAAATTGCTTATATGCCATTAAATTTTGCTCTACCGATGAATAATGGAATTTTTTATTCCTACAGCTAGTTACATCGTAAATTTGCCACTCACTCTGAGCAAAACTATATTTAATCATTATGCGATCATTTCTCTCGCATTTCACTCTGTCGCGCAAAGCACTCTCTCAAGGAATTGAAAAAGAACTACAATCATTATAATATGCCACAAAATCGATGAAAACGATCAACAACTTTATTAAAATAGATCAAACCCATCTTCTTTTCTATTGGTTAGTGTTACATTCAATGTGTGTGATCGGTAAGACACAAACCGAAAAGGTCGTCGAGTTTTAAGCTCACCTATGTACTTCGTACTCAAGGTGAGCTATTTTGATCGGATGCTGTCCGGTGTCCGTCGTCAATCGTTCCTCGTCCGTCGTCTATCGCCCGTCGTCAACTTTAACCTTGGTTGTACTCTAGAGGCCACTTTTTTACTCAATGACTTGAAACTTGGCCAGAATGTTTGTCTCCATCCAAATTTCAGTCAAAAGTTCGAAATTGTGTGAAGTGGGGTTAAAAATGGTGTCAAGGGGTCAAATTTTGGAGAAGCCTTGTATGCACTTGCGAAGCCACATTTTTGCCTAAATGTCTTGAAACTTGGTCATAATGTTTGTCTCCGTAAAATCTCGGTCAAGTTTGTAATTGCGTCAAAAGGGGTCATAAATGGGGTCAAATTTTAGAAAAACCTTGAGTGCAGTCTAGAGGCCACATTTTTGGCCCGAATGCCTTTAAACTTGGTCAAAATGTTTGTCTTCATTAAATCTCGGTCAAGTTCAAAGTTGCGTGAAGTGAGTCAAAAATGGGGTCAAACTTTAGAGAAACCTAGGGTGCACTCGCGAAGTCACATTTTTACCCCAATGTCTTGAAACTTGGTGAGTGTTTTTGTCACAATGAAATCTCGATAAAGTTTGAAATTGTGTCAAGTTAGGTCAAAAATGGGGTCGCGGTGTCATATTAGAAAACCTTGCGTGCACCTTACATGTAGATGCCACATTTTTACCAACATATCATGAACCTTGGTCCGAAAACTAATCTTGATTAGTTTCGAAATTGGGTTAATCGGGATCAAAAATGGGGTCAGGAGGTTAAATTTAAGACCTCCTGTAGCGACTCTAGAGTCCACATTTTTTCCCAAATATCTTACATTGTGGTCAGAAATTTTTTCTCCATCAAAGCTCGGTTAAGTTGAATGATTAATTGAATGGGGTTTTAAGCCGCTTTCAGAATTTTTTCAGTCATATCGCGGCGGCTGGAGCACCTAACAATGTCTGCAATTTCTCACACCAGTACAACCATCACACCCTTTCCTAGCCTCTAGCTGCTATCTCACATAGGTCTACGATTATCAACCCATTGGTGAGAGACAAATTGTTAGAAAGAATGAGCGCCGCCGTCGGTAATGGAACCCGGGACCTCTAGATTGACAGTCCGACGCGCTACTAACTGCGCTATGATGGCGGCTGCTCTGTTAAGTTGAAATTGGGACAAGTTGGTCCAAAAATGGGGTCAATTGCTCAAATTTTAGAAAAACCTTGTGTGCTCTCAAGATGCTCTATTTTTTGGCTCAAATGGCTTTGTCAGAATGTTTGTCTCGTGAAATATAGGTATAAAATCAAAATTTGGTCAAAGCTTAGAAAACCTTGTGTGCACTCTAGTGTCTCCCTTTTTTGCCCAAATGATTTGAACCTTGGTCAGACTGTTTGTCTTCATAAAAGCTAGTCCGAGTTCGAAATTTGTTCAAGTGGTTTAAATTAAGTTCAAGGGGTCAAATTTACAAAAACTTTTTGAACACTTTGGAGGCCATATTTTTCACTAAAAATCTTGAAATTATGTCAGAATGGTTGTCTCTATTAAACCTAGGTCTAGGTCGGAATTTGGTCAAGTGGGGTCAAACACGACGTGAGGGGTCAAATTATGAAAATCCTTCTGAGCACCCTTCGATTGATAATTCTGCATCTTGGTCAGAATGTTTGTCTTGGGATCTTATACAAGTTTGAAAGTGGGTAAAATACTAGGACACCTTCAATCTCGAAATAATTTTTTGTACTTTAGAGGCAAGATATTTGACTCTTTATGTTTTTCTTCTTGATATCTTAGACTTTTGTTAAGCAAGTAATTATGGCCCTGTCACACCTCAACGTTTTAGCCAGCGTGTGCCTAACGCGTTTGAGAAAACGACTAAGTCTATAAAACGTCGGCATACGCTGAATTACATTTTCCGTTTGTCAATTCACGACGCGCTTGTAGCGTGTTCATAGCGAGTTTGAACGTGTGATTAACGCGTGAGTAGCGTTTCCAGAACGTGATGATAGCGTATGTCAGCGTATACCAACGTTCTTATGCGTGTGTCCAACATTCTCGTTACGTCCTCGGAACGTGCTTAGCGTGTTTGGAACGCGCTATTAACGTGTTCGCAGCGTGTTTGGGGTGACAATATTAATCCTGCAGTAAATTACCACCTCAAAATTCATTATTTTAATATGTAAACAGGCAACCAGCCCCTATACATATTCAAATTATATCGATTCATGTAAAAGAAAAATTGGAAAAAAGACGCAAAGAAAAATACACTGGCACCTGTTACATATTAGAAAATGCATAAAGCAAATTTATAAGATTACAGGCTGATTAAAGATTCTGGGACATTTTACTCGAACAATATTGCGGAAGGATAAGAAACTACTCGTCATAATACACTCCTTTCTTCCACAATATGCTCTACCATATAGGATGACTCTACTTCAAAATTTTACTAACTTATGATTCCCGTCTACAACCTCTCTCATTCTTGACTAACTAGTCTTATATTTATGGGGGAAAAGGTGTACCTCATATCCAGTTTGTGGTACACATAATAGAGACAAATATTTTGAACAGAAAAGAATATAGTAAAACACGTCTTGTACTATGTCCACTAGGTACAACGATGTACTTGTCTTTTTGGTATTTTAGTATTGATAATGATTAAATAAGACGAATAAATGTTTGTATAATGTGTAAAGTATTTCGCAAACGTATTGTTATTCTGAGCAAAGAGCAGAAGCACAAGCTATAAACACACTGTTTAATACACATTTAGGCTACATTCTGGACCTCGACAATTTAAGGAATTAAGAAAATCCGTAAATGAAGTATTTCAAAAATATCTTCTAAGAAAGACTCATTTATATGGAAGAAAAACCAAGCAGCTTCAAGAGAATGCTACTTATAATCGAGTTTTCAAGTCGTTCTTAGACTGGTCATGAGGAAACATACATTTATATACATGTAAATAGGTCACACTTACGAACATGCACATACAAATATATTTACGACAAGCTTATGGTAGAACTACAAGACAAATATGCAACGACTTTTACATTGTCGTTGAAAACTGAAACGCTGTTATACGCCAGAAACACGCCGTGAGCACGCTGGCAACGCGCTAGACACACGTTCAGTTCGCTCGAGAAACGATATGCACACATTACCTCTACGCTAGAAACTCGCTAGAAGCACGTTAAACTTTGGGCAAACGTGTTTCTAGCGTGTCCGTAGCGTATTTGCACGACCTCCTAGCGTGTCTCGAGCGTGCTGAGCGTGTTCGGAATGTGTACACAGCGTGCCGTTAGCATGTGCGGAACGTGTCCATAGCGTACCCGACGTGTTCGCAGCGTGTTATAAAAATCCAACACGTTCCGCACACGCTGGCTAAAACGTTAATGTGTGACAGCCCATAATGAATTTTAAATACGTAGTGTTGGCACTTTGCCACCTTCGCTAACTATATGCCTCAGATGAGAACAATTTTGCAAAGCTTCTTTTGAAATCAGTCAACAAAACGAAGAGACATCATGCAAAATTTGCTCAATTTGAACTATGGTTATTGCTTGGTGACCTTTACCTTGAAGCTGTACGAAAAATTATTCCAATTTTACCTTGTATCAAAACGGAAAACTAGTGTACAGTTAATTTCACATCTTATCATAAGGGAGAACCAGTGTGCAGTTTACTTCACATCTTATCATAACGGAGAAGAATTGTACAATTAATTTCACATCTTGTCATAACGGGGAACTAGTGAACAGTTAACAAATTCGTGAAATTGACAAGATGAATGATTTTTGAATGATATTGGAACGAAATTGGGTGAGTGTTTGGAGCAAGTTTTGGGTTGAATTAAATGGAGGTAATTCAATTTCGCCAAGTTTATATAAGATAAACAAATTAAGCGATATTTATTACAAGCCACTTTAAAATCCACACCAGCCAATAAAACCGTAGAATAATTTGACCGATTTGAACTAAATATCAATTTTACTGAACGTTTCGAAACCTTAGCTAATAATTGCGGAGCTTTTTTGATCGATTTGAGTGAGTCTTTGGAATGAATGAATGAATGAATGAATGAAAGAATGAATGAATGAAGTGCTGAGTAAATGATTTAGAATGTTTTGGATTGGAATGATTGTCATTTTCACGTTGTTTTTATCAAGTTAGTCTTAAACCGTGTTTCAATTCCATTTCTACGCATTATGACAAATACACAACCTATGCTTAAGATTTAAAGCCAAACAAACCAAACGTCTTTATAACTTTACAACAGTTCAACAAATCTACATCGGATCACATATACTTTAGTTTAATAGTGACTTTTCGAAATAATGGCGTCGAATGTTAAATAAGTGTTAATTCAAAATGGAATGATACTGACTAATTGGGTAAATTCATACAGAAATGATAATCACCTAAGTTAAAAGCTTTAAAAACATTCATTTGCTATGGGTTGTTGTTCTATATGCTGAGTAACAAAAAACAAAGTGTGCACTTTCTTTATATTTTCCTCATCTTTTGCAGCGTATGATCACTTTTTATGAAAGCCTATTATTACAAACAACAACATCGTGAAATTGACAAGATGAATAATTATGGAATGATTTTGAAATGAAATTGAATGAGTTTGTGGAGCGAGTTTTGAGTACGTTTAATGGGAGGTAATCCAATATCGCAAATTTTGTTCAGGATGAACAAAATTATCGATATTAATTACCTCCCTTTAATAAAAAAATGCAAACAAGTTCTATACATAGCTTCCTATTTCTTCAAGAACCTATGAAATTCTAACAATTGGAATTATGTCAATGAAATCGTGATTTTTCTTTATGAAAATTTATTTTGAATGACGTTGTTGATTCTATATTTTTCAAATGGTTTGAGCGTTTTTGAATGGTTTGAATGATTGTTTGGAGTGAATGATTGGACGCTGAAAGAGCGATCTAGAGTGGTTTTGATTGAGGTGAATGTCAATTTCACAATGTAACTAACTGTGCGATTTTGGAAGCCGGAATTTAATTAATTGAATCCAATTTCAGATCAAATATTCATCTTAACCGCGGTGCATTTGCGAAAAAACACAAAATCAAAGATCGCAACCGAGCTGAAAATGGTTTCGGTAGGTGTGTTCCCCCCCCCCCCCCCCCAAAAGAATGTGATTTGTTAATGCCCTTCAGGTGTATTATACAAAGAAAATGTGTGGTGGTAGATAGTGTATTTTTTAAGATATTCGAAAATTTAAATGAACACATTTTATTTGAATTAAGTATACTTATTAAGTGTCTTTCAGACTTTGGCTTGTTACTTATGTGATAGACAGACAAAATGGTGTGACCGTTCAAAGATCAAATGTAATTGAATTAAAGTTTCTATGATTAGGCCTTTAGAGATGGATACAATTATTTAAATAATGATTAACGCCGCTTAAAGAAGTATTTCAGTCATATAACGGCGTCAAGGACAAATTATAAAGAAAAACAGATAAATGTAACAAGAAAAGTATTCTTCTAAAGGTTATTTGAATTAAGGCAAGTCGCAAGTTATAATACGTTTTTTAGATAAAAAGTAATGATAGTACAAAGAAAAGAAATACAAATTAAAAAATGGTTTACTGCATATGTTCAAAAGACGTAATATTTTTCTATCCTTTCGTTAAAACTAAAGAAGCGAAAGAAATATTCCGATAAATATTCATATTTGCCCTTTCTCTTCCACGTAAAATGACATTTATCATACACCCAAGATACTAATATCTTATGTCAGAGATTTCGTATAATAATTTTTTTATAACATAGATGTTACTTCATGGGCTAAATGTCTACGTTTCGTGTAAATTGTCCTAGACAGAAGTGAATAAAAGGAACAGCCTATCACTTCAGTGTATTTTAAGACAATACAATGGTGATTTGTGTTGAGAATTTGTAAACTGTCGTCGATTATTCAAAGGAAAAGGATGTCCGACCCGTCATCTCGAAAAGAACCGCATAGGTGGTGCGCAGTGTTTAGACCCTAGTCAGCAAAGACTGACCAGGGTCGATACATGTTACTTTCCATGCATTTTCTACACGCCCTGACGAAAAAAGGGACGTATATGTGAACATCCGTGGCGTCCGCGCGACGTCCGACGCATAACCCAGTCTTCTAATGTTCGATTGACTTGAAACTTGGAGCTCATGATAACGGAGTGCTGTGCACAAGAACCATAACTCTACCTAGATTATTTTCTTTTAGTTATTTCCCTTTGTTTGTATTCATACTCAGACACAAGCAATGTAAAGAATGTATCCTTAGACAATTTAACATCTTACTTTTATATAAAATGATCATGAATCAACCTTTACTCACAGATACTGATTATCTGAAAGCAAAACAGTCCTCCGTTCAAAATGATAAAACTGTGAAAATTGATGGGCAATTGAATCCTGCTTTGCAAGCAAGTGCAGGTGCAAAGCAGGGTATAATTGGTAAGCATTTTGCAACGTTTTGTCATCCTGAACACAAGCTGGTTGACCTCTGTTGGATGTAATATCCGAATCATTCTGTAGGAAAATAGGATATTATTATATAGAATCTGGAAAATGGGAAAAGTGTCGACCCAGCCCTGCAGCAAGACTGACAAAACGGTGCAAACTGTTGCGTGCAAATTGGAGTTTAAATTGAAACCAGTCTGTCTCTCTTCGCATCTCTCCTTATCTCTCTCTTCTCTCCTCTGCCTCTCTCTCTCTCTCTCTCTCTCTCTCTCTCTCTCTCTCTCTCTCTCTCTCTCTCTCTCTCTCTCTCTCTCTCTCTCTCTCTCTCTCTCTCTCTCTCTCTCTCTCTCTCTCTGTGTAGCATAAAGTATGATAGACCATTCTTTCATTACCAATAAAATTATCGGATTAAACTTCTGACTTTTTGGGCTGAATTCATTTTCTTTGGCTTAATTTTTATTTTACGGCATTGCAGGTGGAAAGTATTCTAGATAACAAACATTTTCATCATAAATTATAACCCTACCAGTGCAATTTATATTAATTTGCCACATGATATTTCATGCCCCGGGAAAACATTCTCTACTCTATATCATTTTAGATATTTCTATAGTCCCAATAAAATTCCATTTTTCAAACTTCATAGAAATTTACATGGTACGGGGATTGTTCATGAAAAATTGAGATTTTTAAATAATTTTTTTAACGCACCCTTTAATCGACTGAGTATAAATAAAATATTTTCTAATGAGAACTGTTGTACATACAATTTATTGCTTCTACGTATACTCGTATTTACTAAATTCGCGGTTTAGGCCAGTGACATACACTTTTTTTAAAACACAACATTCTTATGTACTATTTATGGTCTGATAATTGCAAAATAACGGAAAAATAAAATAAATATAGGTGTGAAATTTTTAGGACGAATGGAACTTGTTCATTGGCTGAGTAGTAAGGAACACCAAATGAACGTTTATTGAAATGCATCCATAAATGAAGGAGGAGTATGAGTAAGAAATTTTAACTCCGATATTTTGTGGTTTGGCAGTTCCACAGTTCAAACATTGTTTAATTCCATATTTTCAATTCAGATTGTTTCTCTTACATCCTGAGTGTTTTGAATTGAAATGTCTCCAATGAGATTCAGGATTGTTTTGCCAACGTCTCTCCCTATCACAATTTCTCGTGGAATTTGAATCATATTTTCTTCATGATACAGAAAATAATCGCGGATCGCGGCTATACATACCTCTCAATGTATTTCCATTCGCACATATATATATATATATATATATATATATATATATATATATATATATATATATATATATATATATATATATATATATATATATATATATATATATATATATATATATATATATATATATATATAAAAATATATATATATTTAAGCCTAAATTGAACGCATGGCGCATAAATTAAAGACTATATTAATTACTGAGCTCTTCATTGACGTTACGAAGGAAATGACGTCAAAATGACGTTATCTATTAACAACGACGTTATACGACGTTAACACTGATGAGGCGATAGCCGAAACATGTTTGTATAGCTGAAAATTAAATTAAATATCATCATTATAGGCAAGTGAAGTCTAACTTTTTATTTTCATTTATATATATATATAGTAGTATATTCTATCACCAGTACAACCACAACATCCTTTCCTAGCCTCCAGCTGCTATTTCACATAGGTCTACGATTAGCGACCCATTGATAAGAGACAAATTGTCGGAAAGAATGAATGCCTCGACCTCTAGATTAACAGTCCGACGCGCTACCAACTGCGCTATGACGGCGGCTCCTCTTGCGATCCAAACATAGTAATCTCCTGGAATATTTTTGTTCTTTTAACAATTATTAATTTATTTTCATAAGATGTTATCTTATGGACTATTTAGATATTTTAATAAAAAAAAGGACGCCATGATTTCAAATTTCGAAGACCAAATATAAAGAAAAAATAAATTGTGGGTGATCCAATGAATATTACGCATGTTGAAATTTCCTTTAACCCAGTAGCCTACATAAGACAGAAATGTGTTTTAAAATAGAAATAGATACATTTCTCTCATCCCTCTTTTACGGATCTCTATCTTAGTTTAACAAAGAACGTGTAAAATACTTGTAACCCATGGAATGTAGAAAGGAAGATAGCTATATTAGTAATAGCATAAAATGCCATGAACGGAAGAAGGTCAGTCGTCAAGCGCTGCCTTAGAGAAACAAAATACTTATTTGATGTTCAAAAGCATTGTGATCCCAGCTTGAGTAGGTGACAGCAACTGAATTCCAAGAAAAAGTTGTTGAATTAGAGATTTGATAAAGAAAAAAGCCTGTCTGTACAAAACATCATAATCAAGAAATTATAGAGAAAGTAAAAGTGCCACCTCATCTTATCACTATAAAATCAATGTAAAAAAAAATGAACAATGAATTTACTGTATCCGACGGTGCGCTTATTCGCATTTGGTCTGTATGTTCCATGATACTATTTTGGGAACGGTTTAGACCACTGCTCTACGGACCAAAATACAACGATTGCAGTATCATATTTGATTTGATTTAACAGTTTAATGGTTAAATTTTGTTTATGACATCGCATGTATTAGCGAGAATTAACGAAAGACAATGAGGGACTTGTCAACTATTACAAATATAAACCAGAACGGTGACTTTCGTCCTAAGAGCAGTCTGACAAAGATCTTTTCAAGCACTGCCCAGATGGTATCTTTTCGTTTGCCTGGTAGCATTTATTTTCATGATTAATTCTAAAATGTGCTAAAGATGACTTTTAGAGGCAAGGCAATTTTTCTTACAAAAAAACTTACAAATGCCGTAGATGCATTCAAATTCGTATAGATACTCGTACATATAATTGCTCTAGTTGAGGGCAGGTGAGCGATTGGAAACCATCATATTCCTCTTGGCCATTTTCTTCCTCGGTGGAAAACTACTTTTTTATATTCAATAGAAAAAAACGTCAAAGCTTATCTTGAAATTAAGAGAAATCGTTATTTACTAACTGTATAAAATTCACGATCTTCAGACAGCGAGAAATTTTCTATTTAATTATAAGGTGGAAAATATCATATACTCTTTATTCGAATTAAGGTAATGTGATTAATTAACGATTGGAAATTAAGAAGAATAGAAAGGATCAATCTTTGTGAGGTTCGTTATCATTAAATCTCCCCGAATGGTGAATGCAATATACCGATTTGTGAATATATGTCAGATCACGACAAACGATAATTTATCAGAATACATCTTTTTTGCGCTATAACGACGATTCGGAAAATCCGACATCTCCATCGGCGTATTATTTACCTAAGTGAGTCTTGATTTGGTGATTTGAAAATCATTGAGTAAAGACAACGGTTGATACTGCTCGCATATCAAAGTTAGTTTTCTTTCTGAGTGGCGTTAAATAATTGTTGAACTAATGATTTTTTTAATACTCATTTGAAATAAAACTGTATCTATTGTATGGCATTTCAGAATTGGATTCTTTTATTTACTTTAAACTTCATTGCATGGTGTTCTAGCTTTATGATAATGCGTAAGAAAGCGTATTAGTTACCAAAGTATCTTAGATTAGTTTTTTTTAATGATCTAATAAAAATGGGTATAAATACCGAAGTAAATTGTTTGAATCACGAATAGCCATTTCACCTTCCCGTACGACAGTTTTTGAAATGCGACCTACTTATCATAAATATCTTTTTCGAAATTGTAGTCCACGGAGTTTCCAGATTGTCCATTTTAGCGTGAGAGATAACAATAATCAACAAGGTTGCAAACTCTCAAAAGATACGCCCGTTAAACTGCTGGATGTCTAAGCGTGAAAACAACTAAGGTAAACAAGTAAATATTAAGCTATATAGAGTTATGGCTCTTGTACACTGTACTTCGTAGTCATGAGATGAACATATCTGCCAATTTTGAAGTCAATCGGACATAAGGTGGCAGAGTGATACTCCAGAAAATGAAGTAGACTCCGCCCGCCATGTGACATTTTTCGTCTTTCAACGGGCGTTTAAAAACAAACATTTATAGGGGTCGTCTCAACCAGTGTTGTATTTCGATAGACGGCGTTGCCCAGACAAGGGACACTGGCGGTCAGTGATATTATCCAGATGACGACAACAACCTTCCAGATCTTGCTCTTGATGTCATCAATGACGGAGAGGGGGTTGCTGACCACGCGGTATCTCTCAACACCAATCGCAATTATCGTCAGTACGGACGCGTTAGCGACGCTGTGTTCGATGAAGGGAACTAATTTACTCGAAATATAAACCAGTTAATTCAGAGTAAGCCGATTTATCAGATCAACAGACAATTTGAGTAGAGAGGCCAGGTTAATTCCATCTGTGTTGTTTGGCTCTGAAAACGGGTTGTATACGGCATCAGATTATGAATTGCTTATAACGGTATTTCAATACACATACATGAAAAACATGAAAAGCTTTCATACGTCTAAAGTAGATTTTTGTCGAGAAGTTGGCAGTGAAATCCAAAGTCCGCAAATGAAGAATGAGTTTTCATAGTAAAGCTATGGTCACATTTACGGTAATTATCGTAGTGAGTCGTACTCCATTTTACCGTAGGCAAGCCGTGTCTCTAATACGATTAACCAAGTTGAAGTAAGACAAAGTACATTTAACAAAGGTACAATCGCACTGTTTCCGTAGGAAGAAGTAGGTACGAGTAGGAACAACTACGAAGAACTGCGTAAAAATAAGAAGTTTAATTAGACTAATTATTAATTTTAATTAATGGTAAATCGCCATTTATTTATTTCCCAAGCCCTGATATCTCTTGTTCATCTTGCTTTTGATAAGAATCACGATCTTCAGATATATCATAAGGTTTACAACCTAGCATTTCTATCAGTCACCTTCGGGTATTATAACTAATTTGTTGTAAAAACACGCGAATTTCAAACAATTGATTTCACGTGCACTTCATGATAAGATTTTATCAATTTCACCGATTCTATTCTTACTTCTGAACGTAGTCCAACCCCACTGTTTCCCTGCTTTGTCGTAGCATTAACTTGGACAGATGCTTATTAAACGATTTGTACGGTAAACTAGGGTAAACGATACGTTCTAATTCCGCAAGACTACGATTCAACAAGATCTTACTACGTTGAACTACATTCAAACTTCGACAGAAAATCCTTTCTCACCGTATGGATTTTGAACATGCCCAAGATTTGTGCTGCCACTACGGTAGGATTATACGGTAGAAGAACGTTCAGTCCACGGGCGACTAGGTTAAGCTACGCAGTCTACGTTAGGGTACGTTGTAGTACGGCATTCTTTCACTACGTCGAGATTAAGTTTACAACGTGAAATGTGACCGCGATTTTTTACAACGTACTTTTTCCCTACCTAACCGTGGACAAAATTCAGATACACGTACTCCAAGAGTAGTGAATCCCTAGTTCAACCTTGGTTAACCTTAGTATCGGGGAAAAATGTTTACGATATCATAGCGTGCTACAACGGCTAATTTACGGATAAGCAGGGATCAACTACCGTGACAGTACGGCCAAATTAGGGACAAAAATAACGTACTATACCGTGAATAGACTTTTGAACATTTTTTACAATATCTAAGACACTACGGTCAAACTCACGCGTTTGCCCTTCGATATCACTACGCGCAAGCACGGCTTATTTCGATTTACTGCGCAGTATACGCTCAGCTACGTGAATTTTACGGCTGACTAAGTTGATGCTTAACTACGGCCAACCACGTTGATTAACGTAAATGTGACCAAGCCTTTACTTAATGATACCGCGTACATTAACGGAAAAACGTAATAAGCTATTTTATTAGTCTGCTTTAAAAAGCATTTACTTTTCACATTGTCTGCCAAGCGATCAATGAACAAAGCGTTCCATATAAGCCTGTGCGTGGCATTTCCAACTATTTGAAATGTTGGCGAGGTTCAAACACTTTGATGCATAGACAGCCACTTACTGTAAATCTAATGTTACCTGATGGTCTATAGATACTTTGAGACCTATCTATCTACTAAGCGCAAAGTGAAGACTCTGGTCAGACTGTGCGGATGCGAAGGCTGGTCAGAGTCTTTGCTTTGGTCAAATTTGAAATTGTTTGAAATCTCAGTACAGGGTCATATGTTTAGAAATACCATCATGCTTTGTATGAATAACATTCAGAACTTGTTCGTCACAAGCATATATTTTTATTCAATAAATAAACAAAAATTTAAAAATAATTTACCATTTAAACTTTACGATGCAAAGTGCTATAAGTCCCCTAACACTTGGTTCATTTGTCTAAAATCATTAGAAATTTATCCGCTTCTGTAAGGCTATTTCATGTAGAGGAAGTAGGGTAAAAGTATAAAACTTAAAAGCAAAATGCATTTAGCCACAATTCAATTGCAAGGCAAAATGGTACAACGATTGAGGTTTCCGAATAACTTTCAAGAAGAAATTAAATGACAGGTCATGAAATAGTGGATTGATTAAACGAGTCATCTTTAACATATAAAACGAGTCTGCACCGAGTTTTTTTATGTTTTTTTTTTTTTTTTTTTTTTTTTTTTTTTTTAACGAATTTAGTATTTTCCGAGGTTATAATGACAAATTCAATATCCTTTATTCAATATGACTTCTTCTATAAATCGACGAAATCAAAGAAAGATTATCGATTCAAAGTATTCCGCGACACATCCGTAAAATTACGTCATCACAAAATGACGATATAATTTTCGTGAATATTTCGTAGGTACCTAAAACTTTCATTCCTGCATGTTATTAATTAACAATAGAATAAACCGATTGATGTTTATGAATTAATATACAAAGAATAGTTTCCACTTTGTGTAGGAATATGAGATATTGGAAAGCCTCAAAAGATTTTGAAATCTCTATTAATTGTAGAAGGAAATGCCGCCAGTATCAAATAAAAAAAACGATTATCATAAGCGTTTAAGCTAATTATCTTGTTCGTATTGGATTCCATAAATAATATGATAAAATAAGGTCTGAGCGTAAAATAAGGTACTTTGCATTTAAATCCTTTGAGCATCCATATTTTTCCTGTCTATACAATTGGTATTTATAAGGTAATCAGATCGTCAATTACGATTTATTAAATTTTATTATTCAATGATGATATATACAGCTTCAAAGGTAAAATAGTCTTTTAAACATATAAGTATTGAATATAATAATTCCACTTAGTTAAAAAATAACTTCATTGTAGGTAACAAATGGTACACAGATGATAGGATTTTGTAGTTCGAATAAAGTTAATCAAACAAGCCTTAAAGTTAGACATCGATGTGTTTCATGTCATATATGTTAACTTATTACCTTTCACATACTAAATTAACTAAAATTATTTTTTTTTTAAAAAATCAGATTAGTTTGAACGTTTACTAAAGTCAACAAGGGTTTTTCGAAAGAACCTACGTAATCAGTTTTTCTTAACTTACAATGCGCCAAGGCAGTTACCATGAATTTCGAGAGAAAGATTTTTTTAAACTGTTGAGGTCATGTTTTAGTTAAATTGGTAATGTAGAATGACATCCGATCTATTCGCCGAACGCGTATATTTGTTTATTTTACCGCTGGGTTTGTCCTATCCTCTGTCGTTCGGATTTCATACGATTCTGTTGAATAAAATAACGGACTCAAATGATTGTTCAATTTCATAACCTAGGTAGTACAACCACTTCAAACATTATAAGTCAAATGACTTGACCATTGAATTTAACAAAAATATCTACGTATGAAACAATTCATAAGTATAATCAAAATCGGTGTAGTTTAACACCTTGAAAGCATAAAGCGCAAAATGCAACTTGAAGAGAAACACAGTTTCGAAGGCAACATATTGTGTTTATACCTTAGGTCTTTGAATAGGTTTGTGTTGAAAGTTGATATTGATCCTATAAACAAGTAACGCCTAAAGCGAATATAATAATTTTACTGAAAAAAAATAGTCAGTTCCTTAAACATGCAGATTTGACAAATTACCTTTTTACTAAAAATTATCAAATTGTTTAAAAGAGATAATAATTTAAGGGAGAGGTGTTTGCATGTTCTTAATTTTGTTGTAAGAACCAATAAGTGGATCGTATTTTTCCTGTGAGAAGTTTGCAATTAATTGTGTCACGTTATGATTTTTCAACGACAACAGCAAATCAGATAAATAAAAAAACTTGGTTTGATTAAAAATATCATTTACAAAGAGTATTCTCATTTTTCAGAGCCTGTGTGAATTAACAATTTAAAAGCAAGAGCCGTGAGAGACTGATTATGCCCCCCGAATAAGGCATTGTCACAAAAAATGTACTGTAATATGAGACACAGAGAGCTAACATAAAGGTAACACACATTAACCCCACTTTTAGCATGACGTATTTTTTGACACACATTAAATAGTTTGTGGTAAAGGAAATCTGATTTGCTACTTAATTGTGAAATTCACCAAATTTTGAAAATAAGACTAGGAGAAATGAAAGAATAACTATACTGAGCGACTTTTAAAACGCAACAAAGAAATTTGAAATTTGAGTACAGAAAAGTAGATTTGGATTAGCTAAAATAAGATTAAATCATACAAACAAGATCCTCTGTTGAATCGACTTAATCTTGATTTGATTTGACGCTTTGCTTAGTTTCGGCATAGCAATCTACTGTTCTCTCTTTCTTTTTCATTGCACTTTTCATGGTTGATTGATTTACCAAATTAGAAGTGTAGAGGTAAATCAACGACAGACATTTCCAAAACCGTTAAAAGAATCGAAATCAATTCACTCGCTTTGCAAAGACTGTACCCTGAATTGAGTGAGTCAAAATGGAAATTGTTTCTTAGAATCGGAACGTCGTTAACCTCGATTAGACTAAAATTTATTGATTTATTCGATCAATATTTAAACATCTGCATGGTAGGACCTTGCCAAAAAAGGAATTTTAGAAGACTTTACGCGTTAAAATGACGTTAATATCATGCCGCAAACACGCTTAAAATGGCCTCTCATTTCTTAACGAGTTGTATGGTAACGGGTTAAAAGTGTGAATAGGCTTTGTTGGCCAAAACCGTTTTCACGTGAACAACGTTTGTGGTTCTACGAAAGGTATGGAAAAGCATATAAGTGACGCCATTTCTGGTAAAAAAGACGACGTTTTGGTGTCGTTTTTGCACCAAACGTGCATAAACGCAGTATTCATGATTTGTTTGACCTCTCGATTCATTCAACTAAAGCTTGAAATTTGTTTGGCCTTTTTTTCATTTGCAAAGAAAATATCGTCCAAACAGTAGGGCTATGGAGAAATTTCAACTTTCATAGTTGTCACCGTATTGGGAATACAAGAGAATGTTTCAAAATGAGATTGATGTTGGACTTAAGGTAACTTTTTAAGGTAACAAATGAAGTATATTTTAGTGCGAGTCTATTCACCAATATTTGCATGTAAGTGACGTCTTAAGTATTGCGTTTTTAAAGTCGCTCAGTATATATTTCACAAGCTGAAGTATATGTCACAAACATTTAGCCCCCTTTTCCTAATTTATTTTATTTGTACGAAAATTTCAAATTGTTAATAGTAAAGGGCATCTGATTTGCTACTCAAATATGAAATTTCATTAAATTCTGACCATTAGTGTAGGAGAAATTTGAGAAAAACTGTATTTTACCATAAGTCCCATTTTCGAGGCCTCAAATCCAAACAGCTGAGACAGATGCATCAACGCTATAACACAGGAAGTCACATGGTAAGTTTCATTTAATTTGGCTTCAGGGTTGGAGAAATCGCTGGGGACGGACGGAATTACGAACGGACGGACAGACGAAGCGGCGGCTTTTTGCTCTCCCTTCGGGGAGAAAGAGAATGCGATGGTATTGCGTCCATGCCGGTTTAGTTGTACATACCATGTACCCAGTGCTCACAACGAGTTCATTCTGTAAAATATTTTGTCTACTTTTTTTTAAATTGCTTTCCAGCGTTTTAATTTCCCATTGGATTATCCACAGACGATAGGACTTGCTAGACTCAAAACTCATTACGTGGGAAATTTGGGTACAGTTTCTTAATGGTTACTCTTTTTTGATTCCCCTATCAATTAACCTATTTAGTCTTTGTCCTACTTTATCATCCAATCAGAATGCTGGATTTTTAAATTTTTTGAGGGTTTATTTTCCATAAACTACCCAGCTTAGGTTTATTTTGATCATTATTTCATTTAAACGTCAAGGTTTATTTGTTATTCCAAGCATGCGCACATACTAAACTCTACCCCCTCATTAATATGCAGCGAGCACATGAAAAGTAAAGGAGAAAAACGTAATTCACGTGCATATGTTGCATTCCCAACATTCTACATTGATTTGGACCTGGTTGGGTGTGACATGGCCTGACGTTTTGTTTGCATGTGGTTTAACCCCGATTTCAACCTTATTACAGTTATATCGCAATGACTTGTGTACCTACCCATTGTTGGGTCGCTTACTAAACTTTTATGAACATTTTTGCTTCTGTATGTAGCTAGAAACTTTTTTTAAAGTTTAATTAATGAAATATCTATGTCTATGTGTGAACAGATTAGTATACCATAGGTAGATTTTGTGTGGTGAGCCGTGAAATCTACTTTAAACCGTTAGATTTCCGTGCCATATTTTCGAAATAGATATAAAAGGTTTAGATAAATCATTAAAAAAATAACAATTTATCTTCAAAGGAAAGTTATTGCTAGTCTGTTATCGCAAGGTTTACTCACTACATGTACTGAAGGGATCAGGTTAAATTCCTATCATGTGATGCTTAGATATACCCGATATACCCATGATAATGGAGTCGGCACCTACGTCAGAGCTCAGTATTGAACATACACCTATAGTAGACCTTTCTCTGACAATGACCATATTTGAGTTGGTGTTATATATGAACAAATTTGTTGATTAATAATTACTGGCACATCTTATCAAATTTAATATATACAATCATTTAATGACATCTGATACCGTAAATCGTTTATTCTTGCGAAAGTTCTTGTAATACAGAGTGGACACATATCGTATGTTCGTTCATCTACAGAACGGAGGTGATTGTCAGGTCAATAAAAACAAACAATACTGCATCTTTTATCATCGGTAAAACCTTTTTAGAAAGCCTCTATATTTACGTGCATATTTCAACAATACCATATTTGGAAAGAGAGGGCGTTCACCTTTAATGAATTCAACCGGCTTATTCCGTGTAAATCGAGCGAAATGCTGTCAATCATATTAAGCGCGGGAAAAAGACTAAGTCAGTTAAACGCTAATAATTGAAAATTAAACAATTTAAACAGCCTCAGTCGGTCGCTACGCTCCCTCCTTTCGGCTGTTTAAATCGTTTAATTTTCAATTATTAGCGTTTAACTATTACATAAACATCTGAACCAGGAAACACCAGAGATTAAAATGTCACTATTTGTGTCTAGCCGTAACAGAAATCTCGCTATTAGGCGTACATAACATTATTTATTGATTCAAGAACTCGCCTAGGTCATATATATACCTTCTAAGAGAATCAGATAAATCTTGAAGACATGATCTCTAAACAAAACTTTTCCAAGCGATATTAAAAACAGACAATTTTCGAGAGTTGTCCAATTTTCGAAGAGAAATCAATACTGATGACCCTACATATATCTAGTAAAAGAATTAAGAGAATACTTGATAATATGTATATATTTTTTTAAGTTTTATTCTTTATTCCATGGCTAATTAAATCTTTACTAAACGTTTCGGCATCATTATCACCAATAGAATTTTTTACTTTAGTTTAACATGAAGGGGCCGATTTTGGTTCTGAGCATCTAGACAATAGATTTTTGTATTTCTCTCGTCAGGACTATCGCGATAATCCTTTCGAGCCCCAAGACGCTTATCCCTTTTAGTTTATTGTTTATTCATTATTATTATACTCGCGAACAATGAAAATGCACCACCTGATTTTTTCTCGATTGTTAAATTAATGTTCCAAAACTTCAGACATGTATATTACCAACTGAAAAAAGTTGTAATGCACCATTTACTACACAATTATGTACGAGTGAGCTCAGGAACGGTCGCAGGAATTGGAACCCATGACTATGGAAAAAAGTTAAAATCATTTATCTTTTATCTGCAAAAGTTGATTCGGGCATATTCTAACGCTCATTAATTTCTATGTCTACATCGTACCTTTGGCGTCCCTGATGGACCTAAACATGTCATTTGGAATTCAAATCACTCGAAAACACGAGCTCCAAAAGGTTATTTACGATTCTTTGATTTAAATGAAGAAAATGCATATTGTTCTAAGTTAATCCCATGTCATACGTAAGTTGTGATCACTTTTCTGCCTTTTGCTTAGAACAAATGTGAAAACTTATGCTGTAGTTTCATTCTCTAAGAAACTATACTATTCATTATGCAATTTAAAACTTGTTTTGGAAATACAATTAAATGAGCAAGCCAAAGGGGCTTTTAATGACCACCAATCAAACAGCGACGTCTTATGGTTAAACATGCAATGTAGACTTAATATTCCTTTATAGGTTTAAAGACGATAAAAAAGGAGCCAAATAAAACTTTTTTAATTTAGGACAGTTTGTGCCAGATTTTTTGGTGGTGCGTTTTAATTGCGCTTGAGTATATCTCGAAGCATTTGTGAGCGATTTGAGTGAGTCTGAATGCAAATGACAGTTCATTGATTTGGTTTTGAACGGACAAGGTGATAATTTTACGCTGTAACTAACAATATAAAATTTCAGAAAAGTCTACATTGCTCTTCTAAAAGTTTACAAAATTGACAGTGTTTCTTGCTTAATTTTGATAAACAAGTGTGTTAAGGTAAAAAAATCCCCGTTATTATCCCACTACAAATTTAACTGTAAAGCTCAATAATAGCTTAGTGGGACACATTGAGTTTGCATTGATCTTCTAAAGGTTTCATATATCACAGTGTTATATGCTTAATTTCAGTAATGATTAACAAGTGTATAAAGGCATGAATTAAAATTATTCTCGTGGTACAAATTTGCATGAAAAGCTCAAAAACTTAATAAAAGCTTTGTGAGACAATTCCGTTCTTAGAATTACATCCACTGTATTAATCTTATTCACCCTTTGCTCTACTGATTTTCTTTTGTAATTGTCATCACAATGGAATGTCCACTTGTATTTGTTTTTAATTTTCATCTCTATGGAATTTAAGTTTTCAGGCTAAATAGATTTTGTATGCTATTTTTTTCATGTTCAGCTTTTAAATTGGTAAACGATTTAAACAAAGCGAGAACTGTTTTCATATTTATTTTGGACGGTATAATACTTAGAGGAATTGCATGAAGTTATACCCCAGAGATCGCAGATCCGACTGTATATATATAAAAAGTTTCGTTTAAATCTGAATGTTTTTTCCATGTGTTTATCCGTAATGTATCAAAGCATGCTGGAAATATATTTGATATTTAGATTAGCCTCTCCCATCACTGTAAAGTCGAATGAAAACTGCTCTGGTCAAAGATATTGTGTCAGAATTAATCAACATCATTGCCTAGTTACTGCTTAAATTGTATGTGATCTCAAGGGAAGAGCACGATGAAAACTTAGCTCAGTGTCTGTAAATGACAAACTTTAATTTCACAGAAATTACCGAATCACTGAGCTTCATGGCTATTGTCCTACCATTCATTTATTCCTGAAACATAGAGTAAACAACGTAATATAATCGCATCATGCTTAATTTCAACACTAAGCTTCCTATCTCCATATTAGCGACGCTTCGAAATGTGCTGTAATTCTATACGCCAGGAAAAAGATTGAGTTCCATTTCTGCAAAGCTGAAGGGGTTGTTTGAACCTTTCGGAATATGCTTAAATGGGAATTCCTTTAGAGTTTTAGAAACGTAAGACACTCTCTTCTGAACAAAGGATTCTTTTTTATTCTGAATATGAGAAGTTGATAGTTTCCTTCTTTTACAATACTACATAACGTAGTTCTTATTCAAAAGTCTCGTAAAAACAGCTTGAATAAAGCTGCAGTTACGAGGTTATAGAATACATCGACGATAAATATTGTACTTTTTCCAGACAGCAGGCTCAATGTATTTACTATTATACCAGTACAAAATCCCACATGGGCAACAACATACTCACTTTTGTGGTCATGTACAATCTTGTCGGAAAAATAAATGAATTCCGGTTATTTAAGTTAAATGTTCACAGAATGATTCCATGTCGTATTGTTTCGCTAAGAATAGAATAAACTGCGTGATTTTATGTTGAATATGTTAGAAAAAAAATATCTTGAATACGTAGCTTTGTTATTTTTTTTAAAGACAAAGTTGAAGGAAAGGTTGAAATTGAAACCTTTGACATTTTGAAAGGTGGCTGTCCTGCGTTCAGGATCCCAAACGGTGCAAACTGTTTGATCATTATACCCCGCTTTGCACGCATGTAAACGTACAAAGCAGGGTATAATCTGCAAACCGTTTGAACCGTTTTGTCATCCTGAACACAGGGCAGGTAATTGGTGGCTAGTCAACCGACTAAATATAATAAACAAAATGGTGGAAAGAGTTGAGTTCAAAAGGCATCTCATTTTAGAAGCGAGTGTTTCTGTTAATTCATCGATTTTAATAGCAGAAGCGATCTGTTTCTTTAATGCTTTTTGGTGGTTGATCGGGAAATAACGGCAGATTATCACTTGATAATTTCTCCACAAAAGCAGTGAAATTATCAAAAACTTATACCCTGCTTTTGTGCATTTCACCCTATCTGACGTTATTTATGCGGGACGAAATAAGTGACGTCACAATGAACGTTACATAGCAATCACGTGCAAAATGACACGCTTTACGAAAATATGTCCTAGAAATTTCACATTTTGTCTCATTTTCGCAATGAAGAAATAGAATTATCGTTTGTAAGATCGATTAATATTTCATTTCGTGAACAACAAAAGCTATATTTTCACTCGTGGCATTTTGTCTCATTTTTGCAATGAGAAATAGAATAGTCGTTTAATGCTTCATTTCGTGACCAACAAAAGCTATATTTTCACTAGTGGCGCTGCCATCCGTGAAAATATAGCTTTTGTTGTTCACTCATTATGTTCACTTATAGATTATCATCTATTTATTAACATTGTTAGAAAGAGGGAAAATTAGTAAGAAATGTAGTTTGAACTCTTGCACTTTCTGTCTTATTTCTGAATGAAATTATAGACTAAAAACCGTAAAAAAATACCGTTAGCGCAATGTGGTTTGCGCAAAGTGATAAACAAAATTCCGTTCATATAAACGCAATAAAAAAAGACTGTCATTGTCGCGAACTGTAATGTATTTACTTTCACAAGAATAGTGTTCTTTGTTCATTTTGTAAAAATAAATAATAAGAGTATGAATTCCATTTATCATATAATGAGCCAATATCTACCTGATGTCACCAGCTTTAAAACATAAAATGTTTTCAGGCAGGGTTTGTTTTGAGTACACTGGTAAAAATACCACATCTAGGCTACCCTCTAATACTGGTATCGATGGATTAGGATAGGCACGTCTGTCATTTTTTTAATCATCTTGCATATTTATAATCATAGCCAGAACTACCTTCAACTGAACTAGGTTCCATTGAACCTCTTTGATTTTGAAAAAAGTTTCCTTAATTTGCAAGCCCTAAATAATTGAACTGACGATGAAAAGAATAATATAGTAGGTCTTTTTACTTTGAGAAATAATCATGACGATGCATTGCCTATCCTCGACCTGACAACATTGATTTTTAAGGATGGTCAACTATATATCCGGCTTTAGATTTAACTAAAAAAGTTAAAAAACCAAGAGTTATCAGCTTATGAAACGATCCCTTTCTGAGAATGAAAGCTAAACTTCAATCTTGTTAATCCTCTGTAATACTGAATTTGTATTTACTTCTACCAAGAAACATTCATGCCGAGTTTTGCCTGACATAAATGAATTGTTTTATTAAGAGAAATGTTTCAAAATCTTAAGGTGAAATTACGCCCCCTGACATGTCCATATTTAAGGGTCGATCAAATCTATAAACAAGTTTTGGGTAGAGTCGCCCAAGGAACCACACACTAAGTTTAGGGGTTGATTAGACCATTGATTAGGGTGGAGAAAATATTTTAAGATTTTAAAGAGAAATTAACCCTCCACTGCTAGGCTAATTTTGGGGGCTAGGTCAAACGTAAAGGACAATGTTTTAGAAGGGTTGCCAAAAGAACATTATCGTCAAGTTGTGTTGTATCTGGTCACCGAGGAAACCTTATTGAAGGAATTGTTGAAGACCAACGAAGAACTAACGGTGATAGCAAAATATCACCTTGACCACGTTGAGCAAACAGTTCATAACATATGAGCTTGGGCTTGACGTTTCCAGCAATTAAACGTGTGTAATAGGCAGACATTGAGTTATCCGGGCGGTCACACAATTCAACAAAACTATTCTCTGACCGCCTGAAGGGGTTTAGACCTAAATTGAATTCAAGAGTGCATAGTCAAGTGTGGATTCACAAGATGGACAGGGGCTTTGCAATGCGCACCTGTGACATTATTGGCAATGCCACGCACTGGCTTATATCATTTCAAAGCTTGTGAGAGTTTTCTGCTCTAGGAATTTTTTACCATATATGAAGACAAACTACCCTTTCTTTTTCTAAAACATTTATAATATATGCGTACACATATTCGGCCATCATTTAAGAAAAGCTTATAAGCTCCGCTTTCTTTCGATTTAAGAGTGTTTATATTGAGATCTTCAATTTATCAATTGTTATACTGTGCAAATATAATATGTTTAAACCAATTATATACCGAGATGACGGACAGACCAGTTTATGAATCTAATCAAGTGTTCTGAACAATTTTAAGGCTGATTGGACGAAAGGTTATTGCATCTTAAACGTCCATAGGGATTTCTGTTTTTATTTATTCTATTTTAATTTGTCTAACACCTAAACTTATTTCCGATTTCACATTCTAACAATTCCACAAGTTGATTTGGTAAAGCCATACGTGGGCTCTAGAGTGTCCACAAGGTTTTGCGAATATTTGACCCAGTGAACTAGATCTAGTTCTTGACCGCATAAAACTGGATTTTAAATTCATTCAGTATGTCAGCATTGAATTGCTTACCAATTTATTTTCAAGTTGATTAGGCTGAAATGTGGCTTCCAATATAGCTCTAAGGATTTCTAATGATTTTATTACAAGACCTAGGGGGAAGGGATTGTTTATGGGTGTCTCCTGGTCTAAGGAAATACGACCTAGCTACATGATCACGTTTGATGAATGAGTTTTCTTACGTGACTGGTATATTTAATCATATACGACATAGCTTCAACTTTATCATATCTTTCTGATAGGCCGGTAAATATTATCATGGCAGTTCGCGGTAGTTTTTCTCTTTGAAATCCTGTGGTGTCATGTCCTCCTACTTTTCTTAAAAATTATATCGAGATTTTCCAAATATTCCATGGGTAACGATTTCAAATTCTTTCTATTGCAATACAATTAGTTCAGAATTGTCCCAGTGGATCTCACCCAAGTAACTTTCTGGCAAAATTTCATTTACAGCCATGACCAAAGCTTTTGCGTTGAAATTGGTCATTTTTAATGCCTGGTTACTGCTATTTTTTCGATTCTAAAGGGAATAGCGCGATGAAAGGTTACATTAGTATCTGTAAATGATAAACTGTAAATGTAGAAGAACTGCCGAATCCCTGAGTTATGGGATCAATATCCTACCGGTCGTCTGATCTCGAAACCCTGAAAAGATAACGAAGTATAATTGCATTTCTTCTATAACTCAATTGTTAGCTATCCGTTTCTATGTTTATGCCGCAAATAAGTTTCTATTCCATATCTAAGGTGTTTTCTAGCTGACATGAGCCCGAAGTGCTCAGGGTGAACCTTTGCTGTTGTATGATCGCCGTCGTGTGTCTTCAGCACTAACCCAGTAGAAACTCTAGAAGTCGCTTTTTTAACGTTAAAATTGGTCAGATTAATTTTGTTTCATGAGATCTCGACCAAGCTCGAGTTTGGTCAGTTGTGGTAAAATAAATTGGGTCATAATCAAATGTAATGCATAATCTTTTAGAGGGTCACCCACAGAACATTCTTGCCAAGTTTTGTTGAAATTTGCTTTTGGTAATTTAACTCGAGGTTTACACAATACAAGTCGAGGGCATCAAATTTGTATCGTGGCCCTAACTTATTCCAGATCTTATCATACACATTGACATAGAGAAAAGTAGATTCTTACCACTCGGGGATAACCCAATACAAGTCGAGGGCTCCAAATTTGTATCGTGGCCTTTACTTATTCCAGATCTTATCATTCACATTGAAATAAAGGAAATAGATTCTTACCACTCTTCCTTTTTAAAGCTGGATTGACTTGGGATCTGTCTGTGAAATTGTTAAAATTAGCCGTTCCCAGACACCCTTTACTTATAGTTAATTATAATCCAAAAGGGTCACCTAATCAAGTTTGGTTGAAATAATCATAGCGGTCACTGAGAAAATCGTATTTTAAAGGAATTGACCAAGACCCGCGAAGTACAAAATGCGTACACCTTGATCAAATTCAAGAAAAAAAATTCATAACCTATCTGTAAATAATTCACGCGGATAAAACCATTATGATACTTGTAAAAGATTTTATCGTGAAAAGACAAACATTCCGACACATCTTCAATGTAATTGGGTAAAAACGTAAGTGTCCACAAGATTTTTCGAACATTTGACCCCATATAACCGAATTAAAATGCGTTCAATATGTTAGAATCAGTTTCATTGGATGTTAAGCTGAATTTATTTCAGATAGGTTTTATGGTTTTCCTACTTAAAAAAAAAAAGAAAATACGAGACGTGGAGTTGAGGGGCTTGACCAGGGGGTCTGATCGGAGGAAAAACATCCTTACTGCATGCTCACTTTGCATAAAAGTATTTTTCTTCAATCACTGATATCATGAATTAAATATATTATATATCATGACCTCGTTTATAAACGTGATGTAATCGAATCGTGATCAAATGAGTGGCAATCATTGGAAAAAGTTCCGAGTAGCTGTTCCATTCGCCTTTGTACAAATTTTATCACAATAGGAAGATTGAATGAGCGATGCAACTATCTACTCTAAAAATCAATTTTATAAAAAGTTCAATAGTGGAAAAGCCGAGCCAACACTGTCTAAACTTGGACATATATATTATATCGATTACGTCGTTTGTGATGTAGATTAAGCATGTAGTATCACGAAAATTTGAAAATTTAACATTTACACGATTTAGGAGGAATTTTGGTGCTGTGTATCTAACCTTAATCTGTGTTCATCTCGCGATAAGAAACCAGGATGAGACCGAAATGAGATTTGCTAAGTTTTAGCTGCTCGACACGAACTCATATGGAGATCGTCGATAGACAAGAAAACTCCTTACATATTTTCTTGATTATTAAGGTACACTTAAATTGAGGGAATTTATTTATTTTTTTCATTTATTATTATTATTATCATTATTATTATTATTATTATTATTATTTAATTGTTAAACTGTGCCCTATTTGCTGTTTGCTTTTAAAGTGGGGTTCACACGATGTGTTTTTTCACATCTGTCTTTTCAGATCTTCAAAAACACATCGTGTGAACCCCTAGATAATGAGCGTTCTGTTAACAGATCTGCTTTACAGACGGAATAGAACACGTTCTATTTCGCCTGTTTTTTCATACAGAATTGACCAATCAGAAGCTTTTCTGGGGATACTGACCGAGATGACATGATAACATATGTTTATACTTGTCAATTACCTGGACAAACTGTTTACTTTTGGTATCATATGAATGAATCAAACATTTCATTAAAAGCTCCATGAGCAAAATCCTACTATGAAAAAGAGTTAACTATTTCAATTATTTTCTATAAAGCGAAATTGTCACCAGAATCTAGGCATAGTAGTAGTGTAACTAGTTTTATATGTTTCATAAACCAATGAAGCAAATAATTTGATATAATTAAGTAATGAAATATGACGACTTTTGATATTTTTCCATGGATAGTTTTTTTTCCTGCAAAAATACCAGCTAGTGGCAATTTTTCCACAGATGTACCTATAGAAATGTTCGCCAGATCAATATGGTACTCACTTTATCATTTTTTCATAGAGGTATGAAAAAAATGTTTTTGGTCAATCATTATATGAAATGATGGCTGCTGCAGGCCGTCTTGAATTTGACAGTATTTTAGAACATTCTTTTTGTTTATTTTCTGATATTGCTGAATAATTAAGTACAGACTGGATATTTTTATGTCCACTGATTTGCATAATATCTGTTGGAGCTATACCACAATCCCTCAATTTCTGGACTAAGTGTTTCCTAGTTGAATGGTTTGTCAACCTTCTTCCAGTCTCAAAACCAGCCTCAGCAGCCATACATTTCATAAAAGATCCGAGTTTTTTTCTCCCCAATAGTCATTTTCATGTACCATGAAGTGTCATTTTGCTTTTGTAAAGCTGTTCGAGGGGCAAGATAGAAAGGATCATTTGGATTACAAAATCCTATTGGGCGCTTTTCTGTGTAAAGTTTATAGAAATTAACAGGACAGCGTTCAGCGTCTTCTTGGTTTGCAAAGATCTGTGGTTTAATTTGCCGAACATCATCTACACTCTCTCCAGTTCTTGTTTTAGTCTGTCTTTCAGCAAAGTATTCTAAGTATTCCACACCGTCAGGGCCCCTTTTCAGCTTAACATCTCCCCATCTGTGGTAAAAAAGAACGAGAAAAATGACATGAGGGTATTTTACCCTTCACCTTCTGAATTATAGTTTCAAATGAAATATATATATATATATATATATATATATATATATATATATATATATATATATATATATATATTTATATTTATATATATATATATATATATATATATATATATATATATATATATATATATATATATATATATATATATATATATATATATATATATATATATATATATTGGGGGACATTTAAACCAGTCTTGCTCAAGTTTGTACCTAAATGATGTATTTCGAAGCTACCAGTGTGGGCTAAGATCAGACTGCACATATTTGTAGCATGTTTTAGTCTATACTGTCTGCTGAAGCTTTGCGGTTAAACCATAAACAGCATGCAATGAATTAAATTTGCTTTGAAAATTCAGACCTGACATGATCTTAAAAGTTTTTGTAGGTATATAAAATCTAAGCGGTTCCATTCTAAAAAAATTAACACAAAAAGTTAGAATATGAGAGAAAATGTATTAGATACAAAAAAAATAGAAAGGCTGATGATTTTAATGCAAGAGTTTGATCCTGTAAATACTCTAAGGGTAGTAAAAATTGGATTTCCATTATCATGTAAGGCTGTGACTAACATTCATAGTGAAATCTTACTTTCAATCTAAAAATTGTCAAACATTTTATTCAATTAAAGACTACACATATTAATTTATTTCATAAGAGCACACTATTAGAACGTGTTGTAGTGAAAAAAATATTGTCAGATAAACTTTATTTTGTGTTTGAATACAGGAATTCTCTAATTCAAACCATTCTGAAGGATACCAAAAACACTTATTTTTGTAATAAATAATGTTTTTAATTTAAATTCAAATATGATAAATATTCCCTGATATCTGGAGCTTTGATTGATCTAATGAAACTGGTATTATATTTGTTACAAAGTACACTCAGCCTTTGTAGTTTAAGATAAAATACCTGGGAAACCAGGAGTTCTGAGTTTAAGTCTCAGCAGAGGATAAACAGTAGCTTTACAACACAAATATATACCAGTCTTCCAAAAATGTTTAGTTCTTTAAAAAAATGTGTAGTCTACTCTACTCTTTGAGTAACAGTTTTGGTAAAAAAAAAGTGATTAAATGTGAAGTAAAGAATCGTATAAATGTGAACAAGAAAGGCTGGTGAGGCAATTTTGAAAACAAACCTGAGATTATAATTTTCTTTAGTCCCCCGCAATCCAAACATTAGACAGTTATTCATCCATAACACATTCAGCAAGCTCTTGGCATTGTGTCCCCCTAGAATACCTCTTTCATACAGTATATCAATTTCTTCTGTTGTAAGAGGACTAGCTCTTAGAGGTTTATTTCCCTTCCCCTGTTTCTTTAGGGACTTTTGTTTGGCTTTCAACGCATCTCTTGTTAGTTGAAAGTGATTTGATGAGTTATTTATTATTTGATGGGGATATTTCTGCCTTTTCAGTTTCCTTTCAATACTAGAAACAATGTTCCTTAAAGTTGATGGCTCATAATCCTGCCCATCACTTTTCCTAATGGAAAGAATAAAGTTCGCCAGGTATTCATCCAGTTTTTCTGGTTCAAGACTACACATTTGGCAGTCTTCGTTCTTCTCAAATTTTCTTACATCACAGAGGGTCTTTTTAAGCGTGGCTTTGTTTGATTGTTCTTCAATAAAAGAATGCACATCTTTCTCAGAAATGTCGAGAAATTTACAGGAGCTACTTGCGGTGATTTCTACCGACGATGCTTCTTTCGTTTCGTTCGTTGAATTCACCCTTCTGCCTCTAACTCAGTGTCAAAATCAGTAGGATCGATGCCGAACTGGTTCAGAAATTCATCCGACGGCATTTCTTTAAAATCAATACTCTGATCGTCCCAAATTTACTCGAAATTGACAGCGCTGTCACACATTTTGTTTGTTTACATTTGAACGGCGACGTAATATGTGAAACGCTAGGTCAAAAGTAGTTCCGGCATATATGCAAATGAGCTAGCAAGTGACCGTGAATCATCAGATTTTCACGGCACCCCTTTTTACGGTCGATATTGTATCGTGTGACAGGATAAATCAAATTCTTAACGATATTTGTTGAAAATTTAATGGCAGGTAAAATCGGTTCGATATGTATACATGGCATATAGTTAACATTTTTTTTGCAGACCAAATAACCTATAGATCAGTCTGCGCCAGCTTGCAGTCTGATCTAAGCCTACACTGTCAGCTTTCTTGGGTATGGACAAATTCCCTCCCAGACATAATCCCTCCCGGGCATACCCCCCCCCCCCCCAGACAAAAGCCCTCCGGTCATAATCCCTCCCAAAAATCAACCCACACGGACAAAAGTCCTCCCGGACATAATTCCCCCGGACAAAAGCCCTTCGGACACATTCCCGCCCCATAATCAACCCATCCGGACAAAAGCCCTCCTTATACATTGTTAATATATATATTTTGATTTCTATATCTATTTAATATTATTTTCATCAACAAGAATATTGTATATGATTCAATGGTTACATTTATAGATGTTATTGTTGTTAATGATTTTTTTTTAAAAGTCTTATAAAGGTGTCTTATAAAGATTAGTCTACACATTCGTAAGATCCACCACTTCAAGTTAAACACTATGCGTAATTTTGATAAAAGTAAAACTAAAATGTGAACATGCCGATAAGCACCATATTCATTTTAAACTAATTAGACAATTTTCGAAACAACATCGGCTTTTTACATCATGTTTCAGTAGGATGTTAACATTTATATTAATTACACACGAACACTTGAACTCAAACATAATAACAAAAAGTGTTTGAAGCCATTTATCTCTAAGTCATTTAAACTAAGATGAAATGCTGCATATTTGAGGAGGATTCAGCAAAGTTAAAAACGCTTGGTATTTGTGCCTGCCTTACCTTTTCTTACAATGTTTTACACGCAAGCCTACAATTCATATGTATTTTGTGTAGGGGAGGGCTTTTGTCCGCGAGGGCTTTTATCCGGGAGGGCTTTTGTCCGGGGGGAATTTGTCCTACACTCCAGCTGTCTAGTACAATTTTAGGCAAAACCTTCAGACTGGTTAAAATGTCTTTCAAATGGCAATTAGTTTGACACAAAATTTTGCTTTCAGCAAGATAAGGGTTAAAGTTTTTAGAAAAGGAGAACTCAATCTTCAAGAGAAATGAATCATTATTTCTTAACATAACTTGATATGTAAACAGTTTCCTTTTAACAATAAAATCTCATAAAAATGGCAATTTTCCAGACAGTTGAATGGGTGTATTTGCTTTTTAACAAACGCAAATGTCCCACTTGGGTAATGTGGTGACTTACTTGGTCAATTACAAACGAGTGATAAATGACCCACCAATATCACAAACAGAGATATCGGACTAAAGCAACACTAAATTTTAAGTTTATATTCATGTAAAATAAACAGCTTCTTATATCTTATGGCGTTTATTAACTCGGTTGTTTTTTTACCACCCTGGCGCCCTTCGCGTTGTCGTTGGCGTGACATACTTTAACCTTAGGTATATCTCTGATGTTATTGAAGATGTCTTCATGAAACTATTATAACGACATGAAAGCATAGTCGTTACTCTATATTTCTGGGGAACAATAGATTATAACATAGGCTATCTTTTTCTGTATAGCTCTTTTTCGATTAGATCGACCCCACTAAATTAGAGACAAGATCCATCTATGATGGAATATTATAATTCCTCGGGGTATAGTGAGACATTGACCTGTCATTTGACCGCTTGTCCGCTACTATGTCTTTAAGGACAAACGGACTACTTTGAGCATTATCTTTGATTTAAAAAAAATGAGAGTACACGGATCACTTGAGTTATTACCTTAATCGGATGACTTAGTTTTGCCCTAATCAATAAATTACAAAAAAACAGTGGTAAAAGTAAAATACTCTCTTAATGGTTTCTGTCAAGAAGCAACAGAATCGGTTTCCTTCAGAAGGACAAATTCGGGTTTGTGTGGGAATAGTATGAGTCATTGAATCATTTTATAAAGCCATTTATTATACGCTTGTTACGTCTTAAATGAAGAGAATAATATTTTGGTATCTTCGAGGTTGGGAGATATCATAACGAGGGTTGATAATTTCTAGCAGCCGAGACCAGATAATGATGAGAATCAAAGCGCTAAAGGCGCTGAATGCCTGGTTTATAAGTAGGCAAGGTGACATTTGAAGGCATGCACTCCAATGGTTGAATCTTTTTAGCAAGGCATTTTTTGGCTAGGAAAATCAAGGGTTCCATTTACCTATAGGAATCGTAAGCCACATTCCGAACTCACTTCAAAGGAAAAATGTCGAACTGTATGCTCACTATATAGCGCTGAGTCCGCCAAAATAAAAAAAACTAAATCCCAAGGTATAGATTACCGCTTCGCAGACAGGCACAACTCGAGTTTTTATAATTTTAGTTGAGTTGAATGGTTTGCTACTAGTCAGTCAATTAATCCACTCGATCATTCCGTCTAACAATGCTGTCGGCTCTTTCTTTTAGATTGAATTGAATTCCATAATTGTATTTGTATTTACTGTGGGAACACAAGAAATTTAAAGGGTCAATTTCTCACTTTCCCACAATATGGTCAACCCTTTACTCATAACCCTTATTATTTTTTTAATTTCTACCCTAGATATATATCAAATTACACTCATGTTGATTTATTGACTGCAAACTGTTCAAAGTTGTTTCAGTCTAAAATGTTGTCGTCTGTTTAAGGTTTTAAGTATGGACAAAGCTTTTAAATTTTTCTAATTTAGATAAATCCATTAAAATACAATATATGTTTAGACAGGTCCAAATAGTAAAGGGTTGCAGATTACATACAATTTGTGGGCAAATTAGTAAATTTTGTAGCAGAAAGGGTAGATGATATTAGGGAGAAAGGAGAACGTATTAGTTAGCAGCATCTTCTTCTTCTCCCTATTAGCAAGGTTATCCGTCAAATTGATCAAATAGTAAAGCTATGTATCTTTAACACAGCAGTGATTTTGGCAGTGAAAGTAAGAAAATAACTTGTATACATGATAAGGACAAGGTGAATACTCAAGGTTATATTCAAGGAAATTGATCTCGTGGGTTATATCGTCTATTCAGTTCCCTTGCCTTCAGTACTATCAGTGCTTTGATTTTATTATTGACTGGCGAGCCTGTCTCAATCTGTCGATATTGAGACAGGTAAAACCTAATGTTAGCATGGATATCATTGGTCCATTGTATCCTTTCATTTCATTGGCCAAACTGCATTGATGATTCTGATTGGTCGTATTACATATGGGCGTGGCGTGTCGACAAAGGCCGTGTACAAAACGATATAATAACGCAGACAGAATTAAGGGTTAATTACAGTTAAATTCCCGATTTCAAAATATAGATGAAAGAGACCGCGGTCTTGGAATCGCGTGTAATGTATATCCAGCGTTGAAACAGCTGGGCTCCCTTCTTTCCGAAACACGTATACATAAGATAAATATCCAAATTCTCTCTTTCTCTGAACTCTATTTTATTAAAATGATTCCCCAGGTTTTCTAAGTTAAGTATATTTTCGATGGGCCACTAAAATCACGCAAGTTTATTTAGAATAAAACTGTAGTTGCGCGGCTTTGGTAGCACATCGACGATTAATTATCCAAATTCTTTTCCTATGCAAACTGAGCGGTATTTGCACAATGAGAGAAATTTTCACTATCAAAGTTTTCTTACATATCAATTTTAATGATTTTGCATTAAAAAAAAAAGGAACCTGAACCTTATGACAGAATGCATTCTTTAATTGCACGTTTAAACGAATATGAAGATTATTTTTTGTGTAAATAAAAAGTGTTGGCTCGTTTCACTTAATCAATCGCGTTTCGCGCTGTCTGATAAGTCATGAATTTCCCTATATCGCAACACAAGCAACCGAACAGAAAATTTGTAGAATATTCTCGAAATTGGACAGTCAATGCAAAAAATTTTTGATGTCACGATGCGTCTGAAATATGTTGGTATTTAAAGATTTTTTTTACAAAAATTAGCTCTTAATTATTTAGAAATGATAGAATTTTTATGACTGTTCCTTCTGTGAAAGCCACTGATTTCGCAATTTAAATTGCCAAAATAATCACGAAAGATTGATTAATTTTAATGGTCAAATAAACAATACATACATGTAGAGAAAATAAACAATGTCATGCCGTATAAAAGTAGATAAAAAGTAGATAAGTGATTGTCGGAAGAAAATACAAGAAAAAGACTTTGTTTGGTTTATTTGTAAAAATGTTTAATAGCGAAGCGTGATAAAGTTTTGTGTTTATGAAAATTTTATGCTTTCCATGCAACATTTCGGTACTTATCAACCACAAACATTACAATCGGAAAAAGAACAAAAAACTCTTTCATGTAACCAATAACCCTGTAACAAGAATTATTCAATCAGTGGTCTCACCGTTTTCCGATGCAAACGAATGCTAATGTCACATTAGAAAGAAATTGTGTAAATATAAGTTTTTGTTAACATCAACTTTATCATATCTAAATTTCTTTTCTCGTATGTAATGAGATTGATCATCAAAATAAAAAGTTCTATAAGTGAACAAATAGCTGTAGAATATAATATAATAAAGTCATTTCCTTCCCATCTTCACGAGTCAAGGGATATCGAATCGATAGTAAGTAAAACGTTCGCAACCATTGGTTCGACAAGATATTTCCTTCCAGTAAACTCCGCCCATTCTTGCGCATGCGCAATTGTTACCATGCAGAAACCTGCATGGTAGAAATAAGGTTTTTCCTGTCCCAGTATTGGAGGGTAGCGTAGATTGGGACAGGTTAACCAGTCTAATTTTATTATAGACTGGTTAACCTGTCCCAATCTACGCTACCCTCCGATACTGGGACAGGAAAAACCTAATTTTTACCATGCAGGTTTCTGCATGGTAACAATTGCGCATGCGCAAGGATGGGCGGAGTTTATTGGAAGGAAATATCTTGTCGAACCGAGGGTTATGAACGCTTTACTTACTATTGATTCGATATCCCTTGACTCGTGAAGATGGGAAAGGAAATGACTATATGATATAATACTCTACCGCTTTTTGTTCACTTATAGACCTTTTAATTGGTATGACCAATCTTATTCATCATTGACGAGAAAAGAAATTTAGATATGATAAAGTTGATGTATAGAAAAAAATCTTTTTACACAATTTCTTTACAATGTGACATTAGCATTCGGTTACCTGAAAGAGGTTTTTGTTCTTTTTCCGATTGTAATGTATGTGGTTAATAAGCACCGAAAGATGAGAAATCCATTTGGCATGGAAAGTCATAAATACAAAACTTTATCACGCTTCGCCATTAAACTTTTTTTACAAAAAAAAAAAAACAAAAAAAAACAAACAAAGTCTTTTTCTTGTATTTTCTTCCGACAAACACTTATCTACTTTTTATCTACTTGTATACGGCATGACATTGTTTATTTTCTCTACATTTATGTATTGTTTATTTATTTCTCTATTAATATTAAACAAACTTTCGTGATATTTTTTTTTTTTTTTTTTTTTTTGGTAATTTAAATTGCGAAATCAGTGGCTTTCACAAAAGAAACAATCATAGAAATTCTATAATTTCAAAAAATTTAGAGTTAATTTTTGTAAATTAAATCTTTAAATAACAACATATTTCAGACGCATCGTGACATGAAAGAGTTTTCACATGCTGTCGAAAAATGAGAGTAGTGTAGAACCGGAAAATTAATTGACAATGAGGAATTTTCGAGAATATTCTAAAATTTTCTGTTTTTCGTGTTGCGATATAGGGAAATTCATAATCACTTATCAGACAGCGCGAGACGCGAATGACTAAGTGAAACGAGTCAAAACTGTTTATTTAAACAAAAAATAATCTTCATGTTCGTTTAAACGTGCAATTAAAATATGTTTTCTGTCATAGGTTCATGTTCCATTTTTTTTGCAATGCAAAAACGTTATAATTGAAATGTAAGATAATTTAGATAGTGAAAATTTCTCTTGTGCAAATACTGGTCAGTTTTCATAAGATAAGAATTAGGATAATTAATCGTCGATGTGCTACGAAAGCCGCGCAACTACAGTTTGATTCTAACTATACTTGCGTGATTTTAGTGGCCCATCGAAAATATAATAAACTTAAAAAATCTGGGGAATCATGTTAACAAAACAGAGTTAAGAGAAAGAGAGAATTTCATTCATTTATCTTATACATGTCTCGGAAAGAAGGGAGCCCAGATGTTTCAACGCTGAATATACATGACACGCGACTCCAAGACCGCGGTCTCTTTCATCTATATATTGAAATCGGGAATTTAACTGTAATATACCCTTAATTCTGTCTGCGTTATTATATTGTTTTGTATACGGCTTTTGTCGACACGCCACGCTCATATACAAAACGGCCAATCAGAATCATCAATGCATTTTGGCCAATGAAACGAACGGATACAACGGACCAATGACATCCATGATAAGATTAGGTTTTACCTGTCTCAATATCGACAGATTGAGACAGGCTCGCCAGTCAAATTTTATTACAGCGTAGTGATATGCAAGCACTGTGTTGAACACACACAGCACTTCGTGTCACACAAAAGTTGATGACGTATACTAGACCTATTTTTTATGCGCGCATGTGCACAAAAAAAGCTACGTAGTACACGTGTTCTTCGGTTTTTGACTCGATTATCTTTTTCCTATGCGATTTCCAGGATACAGGGTTGTTTCCTATGGCCTGCTAAACCAGGCCAAAAAAGAAACAATTTGGTGCGACAGCATTTTGAACTGCGGCCTGTGTTGGGTAAATTCCGCAAAACTTTCAAAAACCAGATGGATCGCCCGGATGAGACAGTCTTCTTTAATTATATGCGCATGTCATAAAAGTTTCAAGGGTTTGAGAGACCTAATATTATCCAACACCCGCCCCATAGGATCGAACTGGAAGCAACCAATATCAGGAGAAGAGATGCTTGATCTGACAATTAGGCGAGTGAAGCAAATGCAGAAAATCAATTGAACCAGGATAAAGTATGCAACAACTTGAAATTTACAAATTGATGAAAACAATTCTAAATCAAAAGGCTTAGTGACTTCATTCAAATCGAACAAACCATAACAAGATTTTACTGGCTCTCGTGGATCTTTAGAGTCTGATGGTCAGTGAAATAAAAAATCTATAAAAGAACATTTCGTTGACTTCTGTTAAAGGGGGTTAATTCAATATCCATTATTTCTTATATGACGCAAAATTAAGACTGTTATTTTATTTCCCTTTGCTATCATTCAAAACTCATATCCCATTTTATATCAAAATCATACCGATACCATTTTCAGATGTTTATAATAGTAAAATGTTTATGAAATGAATACTTCTACCCATAGATCATACTATTATGTAGAATTACAAATGGCTATGATTCAAAATGAAGTGGATCCTGACCCTCAGCCCTTGCGAGGTAGGCCTTTAGCTCAAAATCTATACTATTTGGACATCAAGCCTTAATTCAGAACTTGCCAGATAATTATGTACATTATCAAGAATATCACTTATGTTGTTGGCAACAAAATGTCGTAACTACAGTTTTGTAGGCCACGACCACTTGATGTCGGATCCAATTTGGTCTCAACTTTATTCTCTCATAAAATCTGTTTTAGCTACAGCTTACGAAGACGAAGAACGAAAGTTCGATGACTTATCTCCACTGAATTTTCTCCAAAATCCTAACTTTCCTTCATTAAGGGCGTCTGTTACTTATTTAGTGCACATTGTTGGTAGTCGACCAAAACGTCGCGTTACTCTAGGCTCTCTGAACTGTCAGTACGAAGATTTTGTCGACTTCCGACGATGCTTGACGCATGCCGAACCTGGATAGCTCAGCGACCAATATATGAACGTGCTCAATAACCTTTCCTGGCCCGAGGCTATAAAACTTTTCCAGGCTCAATCAAAATTTTCTCAAATTTTAATTTGAGATTTAAGACGTAATTCTGTTTTATTGCTCATTTAAATGTATAAACATAAACAATAATATTGGTAAGTTGTTATAAATAACAACTTATTCATATTATCTTTTATTTTCGTACATTTATTTTAAAAAATTGAGAAAATTGAGCCTGAGCATGAGAAAAGTTTTATAACCTCGGGCCCAGAAGTCCAGTCTCGGTTGAGATCCATTTATTTAATCAAATGTCAAGACAGATCCTATAATATCTAAACGCCGTTGCTAGTATAAGATCGAAAAGAATCTAACACGACTGGTTACTTTTCCTCTGTTGTCTTCTACTTAGTTTATTGCTTTACATGTTTTACATTATAACATAATATACAAAACGATATAATACATGAATTTAGCAATGGGGTCTGGCCACAAGTTCTAACAACTTAGATTAGGCCATTCCCTTTAAATATGCAAAGTTTTAAGTCTTCATTTAGTTTTCCTCTCAGAAATCATAAAAGTAGAACATGAAATTCAACATCGTAACTACATCTTATTCGTCGTCGCCATGAGCTTCTTTTATAAATCTAACACAATACGGCCCGATAATATACCAAAAGATTTATTTTACCCTGTGTAAAGCCTAAAATCAGCCCTCCATTCAAGAGGCAAAACGTTATCAAACTTGTAGAAAAATATTCACAACGCTTTGCACCTGCACTAAATTTTACAGCGCTTAAAATTTTGGAACACTCGCAAACGTTTTAAATTCTGAACCCAGGTTTGTTGTTAGGTTTAACAATTCTTTGTTATTGTACCCCCCCACCTACGATGTAGAGGGGGTTATGTTGGTTTCACCTTGTATGTCTGTCTGTCCTTCCGTCCGTCAATCCGCCCGTAGACCTTTTCGTTTCCGGACTTTAACTAAAGAATCAACTGACCTAGAATCATGAAACTTCATACAAATGCTGCTTATGACCAATGGAAGTGTCCTATTGTTTTTGCATCACATAGTTTCCGGTCTCTAACTCGATAAATAAACGCCATTGAATCATGAAACTTCATGCGCAAAATTAACCCAAGACATCTATCCTTAAATGTATCCAGACTGCTCATCTGTGTAGGCTAATCCTAGTCTTTACAGTCTTATTGTCTCAAAGTTGGCCGTTACATATTTCATTATGTCAAAAATTAGCCTCGCATACGAGGACAGAATTCTGTACTATACAGTATAAGAGAGCTTTAATAAACAGCAGGAAACTGCCAAAAGTATTTCGGTTCCGAACCCTATGTTGCGGGTTCTTCAAGAAATGACGGGGCAAGGACATTTCACCAAGTACTGTACCAACAATATTGCGGTTGTGATAAACAAAATCACCAAAAACTTAGATCTGACAGCCAGATCTTTTACTTTTCACCAAGTAAGCGGAAGTAGCTGAGAATACATGTAAGTCGATAATAGCAGAAATTATGATTTAGTTTGCAAACGTGGGATATGTGTTGTCAAAAAAAGAAGGAATTGCCTTAGGTTCATTTTGCGGTTTTGTTAAATCTATGTTTGAATTGCCACTCTTGAATGAAATTCTATTATAGGATTAATTTTCGCTTGAAAGGATGTTAACATTTGCAGAAACCCGAAAAAATGGTTTAACGCTCGTGTGCTTCGTTAAAGCATTTTGAGTGTGAACAAATGCTGTTATTGTATAAAAAGAAAGATAAGAGTTTATTTTCAAACAGAAATTGCGAAATAATTCATAGCGGAGATATAAATTTTGATTGTTCGAATGTGCCAGAAAAATTCAGTTTTTTCCCGTTAACGCCGGGTTGTATTCGTATACGTCTGCCTATATCGACTCGAAAACGTAAACTTGGTGCAATTATTTTTGTTAAACAAGGAAGCGACGAAATGCTTCATTTTAAAAACGAATTACTTACAAAGCCCTATCAAACTACAGAAAATTATATTTATGATACTTAAGAGCCAATCACACTATGATTGCGAAGCGGCTTTATTTCCTACCAGAATCCACGATTTCGGTAGAAAAAGGGTGAAATGGAGTTATCATTTAATAAACAGAAATTATGATAAAAATGATCAATTGAAACTGAGCTTGAAGATTCCGTTGAATGCTAACAAAACTGATTTTTAATGTGTTAAACTGCTGTATTTTGAGCCATCACAAAGCGTGTGTCTTTCTCTGACTTATTGGTCATGTTAAGTTTTATACAAACTGCCTTGTGGTTCACGTTTATTTTCAGGTCATAATCTTTCGAGGACGAAGTGGAAGATGACACGTTTTCGTATCCAGGTGCTACCCCTTGCTCTGAACAATCACGGTACTCATTAAAGAAATCATTAATTTTTATCCTGTCATGTCGAATTTTTACCGCTCCCTTGCTTCCATTACCGTCGCTACTTTTACTTATTTCAGAACCACTGGAGGAAACGTTTCCTTTCTTGTTCATGTTACACACACAACTTTGTGTATTTTGCGAATCAGCATTCACAAATCTTTTCTGTCGGGTCTCGCTAGAATCTTGGTCCATTTTGTCTAGTTCCAAAGCCTCAGTTCGCTTGTTCTTTGATGTCTGAGAAACTCGCTTAGCACTCGGAAACTTGTACGAGTTGCTACATGTTCTCTTTACGGGAAGCGGCAAACAAAAACTGGACCGCTTACAAAGTAAAGCTTTCGATGCGGTCCTAAATTTGGTGGATACGAAATTGTAGACAATGGGATTAAGAGCGTGATTCAGATAAAACATGATCCTTGTTGAGAAAAGAATATTAAGGTAAGCCTCTAATCCGAGTTCCTGTATCCTCCGACTATCCTCCAGGATAAAATAAAGGCCGGTAACTCGGAGTGGAAGGTGGCAGACAAAGAAAATTATGACGATACTACCAATGATGTTCATGACCTGACTCTGAATGCGCCGCCTGTCGTAATAGTTGACCCGTCCCGTGGCCGGACCGGGGTGGTCAAGCTGGTTTGTCCGCATCAGAAGGCGACATAGGTGACCGTATAGTCCGAACAGTATACATGAGGGTAGGACAAAAAATAAGACCGTCATCATGACCAAATACAGGGACTTCCAAGGTACGTCTATAGTATTTCGACAAACCTGAAAAATATATAGTGAATAGTATGAACACGTGTAAGTGTTCTCAAATATCAATATTATCTGGTCGAGGCTAGGAGAATTTATCATGACGAGAAATTGCCGAGCCATGATAATTTCTCGCAGCCGAAACCGGATAACGTTGATATTTTAGGACAATTGCGTGTTTTTCTATTTATCATGCAATTATTTTTCAGCATTAAAAGAAATAAACTATTAAAAATCAAAGAAATTCAGATGAAAGTGTATGCACATTGTTTCTAAAAATAGACCAACCAATATCATTTAAGTTATCATACAAGTGATATCAGGTCAACAAAGGCTTCATTGCATGATACACAGAGATACACACGTTTCAGGGCGTGATCAAGGGCAATTTTTGTATTGACAAACTTGACCTTTGATCACCAACTCAAACTTGTGCATCGATACGATTCAGAAAGAAAAGAACATTCTGCCAGGTATACTGTTATTAATGATGACATTTATCTTATATAGGCATAGCTGCTTTAAAGGATAGGACTATACTTTTTTTACTTTCAATATACAATTGTGTACTTTACATAGTGGTTGTCTGAAAAAAATGTTTCAATTTCACATCTAATCATAATGAGGAATATGTGTACCATTTTTTTTTTGTTTTGTTTTGTTTTTGTAAACCGCGTTTAAATTTCACATCTACTCATTATAAAGAACAAGCATGCCAGGGTCCAACCATCCATAAATATAAAATACAGTCAAACCTGTCTTAAGCAAGCACCATAGGGATATCCGAAAAGTGCTTGCTGAAAAGAGGTGCTTGCTTAATACAGGTCAATTTCAGTGCAATTGTCCCATTTTGGAACTCAGTGGTCGCTTGCTTAATACAGATTGTGTGCTAAAAACAGGTGGCCACTTACACAGGTTTGACTGTACGTACTTAGTGTATTGTATGAAGCAAGAATATCTAAGGAGGTTGGGGGAGTTGACGATATCAATTCCCACAACCGTGTTAGATTTTATTCATACAATACACTATGTTCGTATTATATTTATCTTCAAGTTATTTTTTTATTAGCCTTGTTTTCTTCGTTTGTTCTAACAAAAAACAAGATTTTTGCCATGTTCTAAAAACAACCGCATGATACCATTGTTTTTAAAAAATTTTATGTGATATCATAAAAAACTTAACATGTGATGTTATCACACCGGATATTTGTATAATACTAAGATAAAGTATATAATTAACGCTCCGGAAAATCTCAAATTCAATATGAAACATTTACCTGTTATCTTGAAACTATTTTAAGTAATGTTTCAAATAGCACTTCTAAGAATGACGGTGAAAACAGTGCCAAATAATTTTGAAATCTATTCATAATTGTAGGTTTTATTAATTGTTCAAGGCGGACGAACGGATGCACAAACACCAACGCCTATTGTTACTACTATGCCTGGGTAAAACTATGCTTTAGAATAATAAATAATCGTCTTTAAGTGACCCCCTCGAAATAAAGGTGTCTGGGCCAGAGGTTATACTTTTCTCGGGCTCAACTGACACTTTTCTCAAATTTTAAATTGAAATAAATGTATGAAAATAAAGGATAATATTCATTAGTTGTTATTTAAAAAACTTAATAATATTATCTTTATGTGAAAACATTAAAGTGGGTATTAAAACAGAATTAAGGCTTTAATCTCAAATTGAAATTTGAGAAAATTTAGAATTGAAAATAAGAAAAGTTTTATTACCTCGGGCCCTGATGTTTAAGTGTCTGCTAAAAAGCACCGAATAATACTTACTTAATAATTGGGTTAATACATACAACAAAATGAAGTATATGTGACCCGTCACGCAAAAAGGGACCAGCTGGGAACCCTGAAAAAAGACTATATGAAAAGGAGTTTGGGTCCAGCCTTGGTCAACCAGAGGTCGCATTTCAAACATTCTTTCACTAGAAGGTAAATTGAACATTCTAGATTCAGAAAATAAGCACAATGCGAAAAGTTTCGACCCAAGTCAGTCTGCGCAAACCGCGCAATCTAACTAGGATCGACATTTCCGAATTGGTCCCTTTTCACGTGACGGGTCGCATATAAAAAAATACTAATAAGTTTAAAAGTGAGCTTCATTTAATAATGATTAAACTTTGCCTCATTTATTAGTTTTTTTTGGGTTTTTTTTCAGATTTCGTCGGTTTCTAATTTTGTTACAGACAGACAAAATGGTGTTATCCTCAGAAATTTATAAAGAAATCGAATTACTGTTTCCCTGATTAAGCCTTTAGAGATAGATAAAATTATTTGTTTCTTCGAATGATGATCAACGCAGTTTCTTAGACGTGTTCCAGTAACATTACGGTGTCTGGTGCACATTACAAATGATAATGACAAACAGATAAATGTTCCATGAAAATTATTCTTCTAAAAGTTAATTGAATTAAGGCAAGTCGCAAGTTGTATTTGATATGTTCTATGGATTAAAATAGACAAAAGAATAAAAAGAAAATCAAAGTAAAAAGCAAAAATGATTTACAGTATTTTGTGAAAGATGTAATATTTATCAATATTTTCGTTATAATTTTATAACTCTTGTAATTCACCGCTCATTAACAAACATATATATCATATTTTTTTCTAGCGAAAAAAGAAAAATTCGGGGAAATGTCTTGAAGTGCTTCACATTTATTCTTTCTGTTCCAAGTAAAATGACATTTTTCATACACCCAAGATATTAATATCTTATGTCAGAGAGCTCGTATAATAATTATTTTATGGCCTGGATATCATTTTATGGCCTAGATGTCTACGTTTTGTATAAATTGTATTAGATATAAGTGAATAAAAGGAACAACCTATCACTTGTTATTTTTAACGCAATTCAAAGGTGATTTGTGTTGAGTATTCGTAGAACTCTCGTCGATGATCCAGCGGAAAGGGATGCCTGACTCGTCATAAGAAAAGCACCACCTTGGTACTGCGCAGGTTTCAGACCCAGCAAAGACTGACAAGGATCAATACATTTTACTTTCATTACATCTTCTAAACGCCCCGACGAAAGAAGGGACGTATCATGTGAACACCCATGGCGTCCGGGCGACGTCCGACGCATGACCCAGTCATCTAATGTTCGATTGACTTGAAACTTGGAGCTCACGATAACGGAGTGCAGTGCTCAAGAACCTTAACATCATATAGCTTTTTTAAAAAGTTTTTTCCCTTTGTTGATTTAGATACTAAGACATCCATAAGTGAAAAAGGGCCCATTTAAGTATACAATTCCAATGAGATGATGCATTGCAGAATTTCATATTTAGTAACTACTGTAAAAGCAACTTTATTTTTTGACCTACGAAAAAATGAGCGTAAGATGTTTAGTAAAACAGGCCCCTGGTGAATTGTTTTTGACAATTTGACATTTCCTTTTATATAGAATTATCATGAATCATCTTATACTCATTAATACACATTATTTAGATACAAAATCTGGAAGCTAATCAGTCCTGCGTTCAGAATGATAAAACGGTTCAAATTGATTGCCATTTTTTACCCCTCTTCGTACGCAAGAGCACGTGGAAAGAGGGGTATAATTGACAAACAGTTTGCAATGCTTTGTCATCCTAAACGCAGGGCTGGTTGACATCTGCTGGATCTTATACTAGAATCTTATCCGGCCAAGTAAATCCGGCTTTTGCATCTGACTAGCAAATCCGATATGATAATATAGATATTTTGGAATTGGAAATGTGTCGACCCTGCCCTACGCTCAGGCTGACAAAACGGTCCAAACTGTTTTTAAACTATACGCCGCTAGATACATTCATTGCATGCAAAAGCGGGATATAGATATAATACGTACTTAGTGTTTTGTATAAGAAAAAAATATCTAACGAGGTTGGAAGAATTGATCATTGTCGAGGCTCTCTTTCTCTCTCTCTCTCTCTCCCTCCCTCCCTCCCTGAATGTAGCACGATCGACCGTTCTTTCATCCCAGATAAGAATTTTAGGATTAAGCTTCAGTTTTCCTGCTGGATCCATTTTCTTTTCCCCAATATTTATTTTGCCGGGTTCCCAGAAGGATATTATTATAGGACACCAACATTTTCATCGTACATTATAATCCTACCAGTACAATCTATATTAATTTGCTACAAGATATTTCATGCCCCGGGAAAATATTCCCTACTTCATATCATATTAGATCTTTCTATAGTCCCAATGAAATTCCATTTGTTATACTTCCAAGAATTTACATGGTACGGGGATTGTTCATAAAAAAGTGGGATATTTTAATGAGTTGAGTTTCAAAAGCAACTTTTGATCGATTAAGTAATTACAAAATAGCTTTGTTTTAATGAGAAATGTTTTACACGCAATTTATAGCTTCTACATATTCTCTATCACTCTACTCATATTCACTGAATTTGCGGCTTAGGCCGGTGACATACACTTTTTAAGTTGGAATGCGGAGCAATTCCAACTTAGATTTAACAAAACCGCAAAATGAACACAAGATAATTTCATTTCGGGTTTTCTGATTACACATATCACGTGGTCAGGATGTGAATACACTCCGGTCTATTTTGTATATCCCAACTTGACACAGACATACAGTTTATTTCATCAATAAGTAATAATGTTGAACAATTACACAACTATCACTTCATGTAATTTGTTAACACGCTAATTTATGTTTTAAACGAAATTTATTGAAACTTGCGTACGAATTTAATAGTAGCAAATGTTTTCATTACTATATTTGGAAATCATGTGATAAGTCAAGTCCAACAAAGTAAGCTATTGACAACATCACTGTCCAATCACGTGATCTGCTTATTTGGTAATACGCAACCTGTTTTTCGTAGGATTGTGGCAATAGCAAAAGCCAATCACGTGATATACTTATTTGGTAACGTCGCGACTGTTTTTCGTAGAATTATGTTATAGCTTCTTTTAGAGGTCTAGTTTCTCTTTCTGAACGAACTTTTTACGCACTTCAACAAAATACCGTAGTTCAAATGATATGTATCTAATTGTTTCGTAAACCATTATTAGAAAAGCACAAAATCTGCAGATAATTTATCTGTATTAACAACCCGATCAATCAAATATTCTCTTTTTATTACTTCTCTTAAAAAATGGAACTCCATTTCCAAATCGAGCGACAATTTCACTTTATGGTGGGCGCAGCAATGATCGATGAAGATATAGATCCACAAGTTTAAGTGATAGATCAAAGGTCAATTTTGTCTATACATATATTTATTTTCTCTTTATGCTTTTGTCCATTTTCTTTAGAATTGCTTAGACATAAATTCACTTGTGCAAAAATACGCATATGCGCAATCCTTTAAATATCATTGAAGATAATCACAAGTAAACTACAGCCTTTGTTTTTATCAAATATCTGAACGAGTTTACCAACCCCACGTATTTTGCCTTCAGGGGCCACGTTCAAGAAAGGTCCTACGACCGAAATTTGATCGTTTCGCAATCGTACGATTAAAATTGGCTTTCAAAAAAACATTTTTGGCTTTCAAAAAACATGTATCGTTTAATTTACGCATAAATTTGCGTTACCTAAAGGCTAGTCTTGAATTTTGCGATTTTGACTGTACACGCATAGTATTTTCTCGGATTTCATTTTTATACACAGCTGGAGGCGGTCGTATATTGGCGTCATCTTTTCCGTCTGTCCGTCCGTCTGTACGTACGTCCACTTTTCTTGTGAGCACAACTCCTCCAAAATTTCAGGTTTGATTCGGATGAAACTTTCACAAAAATGTTCCTAATCACCTGACCTTGCGCATAAAGTCACGGTTATGTGAATTTCAGCCGCGTCATGGAAAAAGAGCATTCATGTAAAAAAAAATCTTGTTTACACAATTTCTCCCTCATTTATGGATCGATTTGGGTGAAACTTTCACAGAAAGTTCCTAGTCTCCTGACCTAGTGCCTATTGTCAATGTTTGGTGAATATTAGCCGTGTCATGGAAAAAGAGGCCTTCATTTGAAAAATCTTGTGAACGCAACTCCTCCTCTATTTATGGACCGAATTGGATGAAACTTTTACAAAATGTTCATAGTCATCTGACCTAGCGCATATTTTAACGTGGTTTGGTGAATAATTTAGTCAAAAGTCGAGACGTAATATGTGATCACCTGGGCGGGAGGCGTCAGCTTCGTTAGTGGCTTGATGTCATAGTCTCTCGAACGCATTCCAACTTATCAGTACTTTCAGTACTTTGATTTAATAAGATCAACATTCGTATGTGCTATTTGTGGACTGATTATTGTAAAACAAAGGAATGATAACATGAATATGGATGTCAAATTGTGAAATTGATTAGTATGTCTTCACGGACCAATCAAACATTTCACATTCTTTCAGACTATTTGTCTCCCACCAATGGATTGATAATCGTAGACCTATGTGTGTGGGATAGCAGCTGGAGGCCAGGAAAGGTTGTGATGGTGGTACTGGTGTGAGAAATACCAGGAAATCATTGCTAGGTACTCAAGTCGCCACGATATAATTGAAAGATTGTTGAAAGCGGCGTTAAATCCCATTCATTCAAACAAACAAAGAAAAAGGTCAGAGAGTAATTTGCACAATGTTATAAACAGTAGCTTACGAACGTGGACTTTGAAGTATGTCTATTATTTTAAAATCACCGCTAAAGCGCCAAGACATCTTTTCAAGACAACTCCGTTCTCCGCAATCGATAAAAATAGCGATTGGCATTAATGAACTCTGTAATCTTCAGGCACTACCTTCAAGCGCTATGTTTGACCAAAAACTACGTTACTATTGATTGATTGAATGGAGTTTAACGCCGCTTTCAACATTATTTCAGTTATATCGCGGCGGCTGGAGCACCTAACAATGGATTCCTGGTATTCCTATCACCGGTACAACCACCACATTCTTTCCTAGCCCCCAGCCGCTATCTCACATAGGTCTACGATTATCAACCCATTGGTGAGAGACAAAATAGTCGGAAAGAATGAGTGCCGCCGTCGGGGATCGAACCCGCGAACTCTAGATTGACAGTCCGACGCGCTACCAACTGCGCTATGACGGACTACGTTACTAGGTCAAATAAAAAATTACGTAAATTTTGTTGTAAGTGCCACTTTTAAAACTGAACCAAGGTAAAATGACTATAGTTTGGTAAAGATGCGCCGCCAAAAGGCATATCATGAAAATGGTGGTCCTCTTTTCTGTGATGTTTCTTTATAAAATGAATTATAAATGAATGGTACAAATACGTATACTCTGATCGCAAACGAAAGAATATCCTACAAAAACATCATCAAAATCCACCATTAGTTTCATGATGTGGACAATTCTTTGAAAGATGCACGTAAATCCATTCTTATTTTTTTGAGTTATAAGAGATTATCCATTAATACCCTTTTCATGACGCGACACAATATATGCAAAACGACTACAAAAGGCGCATGACCATGTAGTGAAGAACATCCTATGAAAGTTTTCACGCTTATGCATTCATAAAAGAAGGAGGAATAGTAGAAACAAGAATTATTACATTACGGCCGCTTTTTATCTGGGGCGCGGCATAGAATCACCAAGCAACGACGATAGTGGGAATCATTCTCTGGATTTTCTATTAACGAAAATCCGTCCATAAATGAAAAGGAGATATATTAAAAAGAAATGGACATACACACGGACAGGCAGACGTACGGAGATGATACTGATATAAATAAACGTATGGAAAAGGATTTTGGTTCATCAGATATTAAGCCAGAGGTCAAAATTCAAAGATGCTTATACAGGAAGGTAGAATGATCATTCTAGATTCATAAAATCAGCAAAATGCTTAAAGGCTTAACCTAGACAGGCTGCGCAATACGCGCAGTTTGACAAGGGTAACTTCACGCTCTACCCAGATTGTCCCTTTTTCGCGTAACGGGTTACATTTTCTTTTATGATAAATTTTAAAATATGCTTAAGCGAAAGATTTTTTTTTCATTTCATAAATAAAATGTTATTTACTAATTGGATAGAATTCACCATCTTGATATGGCGAGCGACTTTCTATATTATCATATAGTAGGATATATATCATAAACTCTTTATTCGAATTGGGGTAATGTGATTAATTTGCGATTTGGAATTAAGTACAATATGGACGAATCAATCTTTGTGAAGTTCGTTATCATTAAAGCTCTCCGAATGGTAATGGAATATACTGATTTGAGAATATATGTCAGATCACGACAAACGATAATTTATCAGACTACATTGTAATTTGTACTATAACGTCTGTTCGGCAAGTACGTCTTCTCAATTAGTGTAATTTCGGACTAAGAGAGAGTCTTTTTTAAGTTTTGAAAAGCATTGCCCTTATCATATTGCACGGACTAACTAGGACATATGAAGTTAGGGTAACGGCCGATACTTTTCGCGTTTCAAAGTTGTTAATCTTAACTCTCCGTGTGATGGAAATTAGAATCATATATATTAAACCAACGATTTTTCTGGATTTTTTTGGACTGAAATTGCATTTGCTTAACGGTATTTCAATGTTTGCCCCTTTATTTACAGAGATATACGCATTGAACTTCACCACATATTACTTCTTGCTTTATGAGGGGGCATTAGAAAGACGCTCTAGGATCTTAAGACTAGTTTTTTGGTTTTGCTTTTTAATACTCAATTCTTCGCTTTCTCTCCCTCCCCCCCCCCCTCCCCCACTCAGAATGAAGTAACAATTTGAAGTTAAGAGTAATTTCTGAGAGGAAAAAAGTTAAGCATGCTTTTAGGATGTGAAAAATAAAAATGGATACTAAATTTATTTGTATGCATATTTTTGAGTAAATATATCATTTTTTAATAAAAAAAATATTCGATGGTCTGAAACACAAATGAAATCGAGTTAGATCCATTTAGATTCCAAAACTATCTAATGTTAAATTATTTCCGTTTCCTTTTTTTTTATCTTATCATTATTAGGCAATTGTTGATAATTGATAAAACATTTAAATAATTGAATAAATCGTGTATGTGATCCGACGAGCAAAAAGGAACCATCTGGTAAGTGCGTAGAGCATCGATCCTAGTCCGACTTCGTAAATTGCGTATTTTGACTAGTATCGATACTTTTCGCTTTCCCGTATGAGAGTTTTTGAAATGTGACCCTACTTTAATCAATCTCCTTTTTCGAAATTAAAGTCCACTGAGTTCCCAGATAGTCCTTTTTAGCGTTTAGCGTCACAATTATCACCAAGGTGGCAAACTGTCACAAGATACACCCGTTACATTACAGGATGTCTAAACATAAAACAACCACGGAAATGTCTTAAAAATAAAGCTAGGTAGAGTTATGGTTCTTGTACACAGTTCTCCGTTTTCATGAGAGTAACATAACTGCGAAGTTTTAAGTCAATAAGACATTAGGTGGCAGAGTTATGCTCCAGAAAAATAAGTTGACGCCGCCCGCCACAGGTGATTACATAATACGGGACGTATTTTGTCTATCGACGGGCGTATGGAAAACCAACCTTAATAGGGGTCATATCCACAAGAGTTGAATTTCGATAGACGGCGATGCCCAGACAAGGGACGCTGGCGGTCAGTGATATTATCCAGATGACGACAACAACCTTCCAGATCTTGCTCTTGATGTCATCAATGACGGAGAGTGGGTTGCTGACCACGCGGTATCTCTCTACACCAATGGCAATTATCGTCAGAACAGACGCGTTAGCGACGCTGTGTTCGATGAAGGGAACTAATTTACCTGAAATGTAAAGAAGATGAGTTCGCTTCAGCGTAAGATCAATATACCTACATTGAGATAATGATAAAAGCTTTATTTTTCGCGAGTGGCAGTGTAAAAATATAGCTTTTGTTGTTCACGGAATGAAATATCATTTGAAATTACTCGAAAAACAAATGATTGTTTTATTTGTTTAATACAAAAATGACAAAAATGTCAAACAAATTTTGTTCAAGTTTGATTTAGCACGCGATTGCTTAGCAACGTTCATGTACGTACGCCATTTTGAACTCCGATCAGATAACGACAGATAGGTTGAAATGAACGTTGAAATGAACGAAGGCGGGGAATAAGTTTTTGATAATTTCACTGATTAGGCTACGAGTTTATCAAATGATAAGTCTACCGACATTTCTCGGTAGTCAGAAAATGCCATTTTTATCCAAATAAAACATCTCCAAGACTTCACGAAATACACTTGTTTGACAGGAAAATATGTCTAGTTTACTTTATTTTTTTATCAGGCCTAAAAGAACACATTGTGTTGCTTTATTTTGCCGGTCAGTCGGCCCTATATTCTAGTGCTTGCTCGGACCGGTTTGATTTTCAGTTGATATAAGTGGACGTAGTGGTAAATGATGAAGTTTTAAGTTCTCGACACTAGTAAAGTATTCTTCAAATGATTTAAATAACATCGGTCAAACAGAGTTTTTATATATAAATAATACGTACTTAGTGTATTATAGTGAAAAAAATATCTAATGGGGGTTGGGTTAATTGATCATTGTCCAGGCTCTGCCGAGACAATTATCAATTCTCAAAACCGAGTTAGATATTTTTTCATACAATACACAAAGTACGTATTATATTTATCTTATAATCTCTTTTTGTCTTGTTTACGACGATGTTTCGAACTGAAATGCAAGTTTCTAAAAATAACCAAATTATATCTTTGTTCTAAAAATAACTTTGTGATATCATAAAAAATGTCATACGGGATGTTATCATACAGATATTGGTATAGTTATGAGATAAAAAATAATATCGATTGTAAAAAAGAGGTTGGGGATTGGATTGGGTTATAACAAAATGCATTTACTGTAAAATAGAATAAGTCTGTTAACTATTCTGATTTTAATTTTGTCGGGTTTCTATCATAGTTAGATTTCTCAGTCCTTGCAATCCACTTTTTATCTAATCTGCCCTATGTTCAGAAAGCATGAATGTTGGCAAAAGTGAGCCCTCGTGCAAAGCGGATTTCACTTCTCAAACGTTACTTGGGCGCAGGGCATTCTTTTTTGCGTTACACAAAGGGTTTATTTGTGAAAACCAAATCTTTTGACAATTCTGGTTTCAAAGTGCGAAACAGGTTGTGTAGACTAACATCAGGCTGCACATAAGTGCAGGTTGATGTTTGTCTATAGCTCCTGCCAAAACAGCAATATTCCTTGTACATTCACTGTCACCTGAAATTCTTTAATTTTTAAAGGTTTATTACAATTAAGCTCTGGAAAATGATTGCATTATAGATAGAATTACATGTAGGTGTCTTAAAATATCAATGTTATCTGATCTCGGCTGAGATAAATTATCATGACCTGGCAGAGCCTCGAAATAATAAATTCTCCTTACCTCGACCAGAAAACATTGAAATTTAAGACAATCTCATGTTATTCTCTATTTCTAATAAGGGGTGTACGGCCTTTAGATGATATTGAATGAACTATTAAAATACTAAATTTATAAAATGGGTCATCTATTATCATAAGAAAACAGAGGCTTTTAAAAGTAATTTGAAAGATATCAGATTTTTAAAAAGACGATTTTTTTTCATTAATATGACCCAAAATTTAGCTGCACATGTGGTTTTACAAAATCCTATAGATTTTTCGATTGAAGGTCATGACGGTACTCCCACACAACACTCCTAACACTGTTTGTAAAATGGCGTCATCACAAACACGTCTTTTAACGTTAATATTTAGCATTGCTAAAGGCTACATTCCGCGCTCATTAGCATATTTCTTTCATCAGTAGATGATCAATCTACCTTTATTTGAGTTATCTACCAATGCTATATTTTAAAAGTGGCGATGGAAATTGTGCAATCTTACACGAAAACAAATGATTATTCTTTTTTTTTAATAATAAAATGAAAAATCCCGATCGAATAAAAGTTTCATTGTTTTCGAAGATTATGTCCCGATTTCGAGCTCCGGATAAATAGTTCATTTAAAGGAAAAACAACATAAACAACAACCCAATTATTATAATGATACATGAGTGACAATAATTCAACAACAGCAGACGGCACCGTTGATAATTACAGTCTTGTGTCACATCTAAAAGAATTTCACGGAAAGGGAAAGGTGTCTGTATATGCAAAATGTGTGAGTTGAAATGTTAGATGAATGCAACAAAGAAGGCTAAAAAAAGAAATTGATTTGCACTTTAATGTTTCTTTTAATTCTAGAAAACTCGTTGTACTACGGGATAAAGTTTGTTTTTGTAGTTAGGTGTGGCTCGAGCTACTAGTCATCGTATTTTATCGGCGCGAATTGGGGTCGCTCGTAGTATACGTCGTTATTCGGGCTCCATCGGCGTAGCAGGCACGCCTGTTCTGCCATCGATTAACACCTTAGACACAAGATTCGGCTACTACAAATAGCGACGGCATACACAGAGCCGTTTCTCGAAATCGGGAGCAAGTTTGCGTATGTTTAAATTTAATCGCAATTCAATATTGATCCCGGTTTGATGCCAATTTTAGTTTGGAGTCAGTACGACTCCACAAAAGCTCGCCGATTTCAAGCCGATTTTGAAAACTTGAGGGACAGACGGGGGATCAATCAGGCTTAACTAGATTTGTCGCAAAGCGAACTAACATCTATTCCCATCGTAGCTTTGTCCCAGTTCTGTAAGCCGTTTTCGGACAAAGTTCAATTGTGACCTTGATCTTTGACCTTCATGACCCCCAAATCACCTCCTTGTGTCTTGGGCAACAATTGTGCAATTATCGATATTTCGCCGAAAAGCATCAAAGAAATTAGTGCAATAACACCCATTTGATATGCAAATTTTAAGTGGGTTATTTCACTCCCGTGATATAGATCTTATCATAAATCCGACTGGTGTCTCTGCATGAATGTGTACACTTTATATGTCTAACGGCTACAAGCTTCATCGCTGTAAAAGATATCGTTCAGACGCATTTTATACAGCGCTGTAACATAGTACAAGGATGACAACATACGTCATAGCCTTTGTCATCGATGATCGGACTCATATTTGCGCTAGCCTTTTTGGTTTTTTAAAGAGTACTGCGAAGCAGTAGATTTATATCTACCGTTTTCCAGAAATCCAGTCTGTTTGACCCACTACATTTTTACCATTATCTTCTGAGCAATGTGTTCAAACCAAATTATGTGTTTTCAAACACCGAAGAAGCGGCCTTTTCAGTCACAATCTACAAACTTTGTTTATACCTTATTTACTTTTCGACAAATAGAGAAGAGGCTAATACAAAATTTGATGAAATTTTCGCTTTTAGTAATTACCAGTTAGTATTTTCAGTGTTTATAACAAGATTTTCGGTTGAGTAAAGGAGTTGAAACGTACAATAGGTTAACTGTATAATTAATTTGTAGCACGTACAATATTACTGCTCTGAACTTTCTCGAACGGTCATTTACCAGTTGTAGGGCTGACAACCAATCAAATTCTGTTATGATTATCACTCGGTCAAAACCCATGCGTAAATTCAGACCACGTGGTATAGATGCAAATGGACATCGTCTGCTCGAAATGTGTCAATTAACTTGTTTATCATTAGTCAATAGTCGTCTGCAATCAAACAGGGAGCGTGGGAAGTTTACTTTTTTTCGCATGTGTTAACAAATAGAGATAATTTTCTAATTTTGAAATATTTGATTTCAATGAGCACTCTGATCACGCTCCATTCCTATTTCCATTAAATTCAAATTTGAGTATGAAGAAAAATTATTCAACAACAAATAAACCGACAAAAACATACGATAAACTGATATAGGATAGCAGTAAGAGCGATCTATTTTTAGAACAACTCATGAATAATCATAGAGTGCTGCTAGATTTAATCGATTTGTCAGAAACCAAAGATATAAATAGCATAGTTGGCGATTTCACGTGTTTCTTGAGGGAAAATGCATTTACAGTATTTGGGAAAACCCAATGCTTGAAATACAAACATGTTGGTAATCAAAATTGTAAATAGTTTAATGAAAAATGTTTGTTGCTAAACAGGCTTTTAAACTCTATAGAGAGAGGAATAATATTAACAGACAAGCTTTTAGCTTGGCGCGTGCTCATTTTAACAACGTAAAAATCTGCTAAGAAATAATTTAGACTAGCAGAGGTCTATCGAATCAGCAAACTTTCAAAATCGGACCCACGAGGTTGGATGAGCTGGCGATGTCCTCGAAAAGATGGAGTGTTAAGACAAAAAACTCACAAATTTAAAGATTTTACCAACTTTTATTGTCCAAATTTGAGCCCTTTTGATTGGCGAACTATTGCACTATCCCAGCCTCTCAATGATGTACGATTTACAGTGCTGACAGCACTTTGATTCTTTGTTTGAAACTCACGGTTTTTTCAGCATTTTAATATCATTTAACCTCTGCACACGTGTATAAAAGCTAGCCCAAGAGTCACACGAAACACGTCTTCGTTTGTTCTTCGTTTGTTGTTTTAATAATTCTATTAATGTCGTGCGCAAGAACTTTGACACAATTTTCGGAGCGTAAGCACGACCGATATGTAAAATTTGCGACAGTTGGAATGGTTGCTATGGACGTCTCCTTTACACCAGCAAGTTGAAAATGTTTACTAGTACCGGTTGAAATAGATGTTGATGTTTTATTTGTAATAGTTTTGCAGTTTTAAGTATCTTTTTAAGATATACTGATACTTATACTGCCAAGAACGTCGTGAAATTGACACGATGAAAGATTTTGGAGTGAAATTGAATGAGTGTGTCGAGCGAGTTATGAGTGAAATTAAAAGGAGGTTATCCAAAATCGCTAATTTTGTTCTAGATGGACATAATAAGCGATATTCATTACCCCCCCCCCCCCTTTAATAAAACATATATTACGTACTTTTCTTTCATGTACCAATAAGACACTTTAAAATCCACACCAGCTACGAAATTCTCAGAATAATTTGTGCGATTTGAATGAAATGTTGATCGTTTTGAACGATTTCGAAATATTTTCTGATGATTTCGGAATGTTTTTGAATGAGAGTTTGGAATGAATGAATGTATGGGGCGCTGAGTGAATTATCTAGCATGCTTTTTATCGGATTGAGTGTCAATTTCATGATGTTTGTACTGTAGCATTTAAAAATGGTTCATAACTCGTTTGGTAAAAAGAGCAATGTGCAGATTTTACTATAACGAAATGAAGATAGCTTTAGACATAAGTGAAACGCATCAAAACATTTAGAGATCCCGATTAAAGGTTTATGGTACGTATTGTTCACTAGAAAGAATGCTGAGGGTTACAAACCAAAATAAAATATCTGAGCGTTTTAGCTAATAATGTAGTACATAATGGATTCCACCAACATTAGGAAAGAAATACCTCAGAGCCTTACACCGTCTTTAATTCCTTCGAGCATCCATTTTTCCGTCTTCACAAATGGTATTTATAATGAAATCAGGTCATCAATTACCATTCATTACATCTAATTATTTGATAATAGCAGAGACAGCTTCAAAGGTAAAACAATCTTAAACATCAAAGTATTTCCCCTGGATGGATTTATTGTAATATGATTATTTCATTCAACGCAAAAAATATCTATTATTTTTTAATCCTTGTATTATAGATAACAAAAGGTACACAGACTGATATAATAGGATTTCGTATTTTGAATAAAGTTTATCAAACAAGCGTTCAAAGCTAGACATCGATATCGATTTTGCTTCTTTTTTTCACATATTTTGATCAAATGTATTACCTTTCACATGTTATTTGATTAACTACATCTAATAGGTTACTGATAGGTTACTGAAATTATTTTTAGCAAAATCGTGGGTCGTTTACTGAAGTCAACAAGGGTATTTCTATATTGACCGACGTACAGTTTATTACATCGTGAAATTTACATTCGTCTCAATCAAAATCATTCTAAATCGCTCACTAAGCGCTCCATTTATTCATTCCAAACACTCGATCGAACCATCCAAATTTACGAAAAAGATAAAATCAAAAACTTTATTCAAAATAAATATAGTGAAAATAAATAACGATTTCGCTAATTGAAATTATAACCGACTGATTGGTTCTTGTAGATATTTGAAGCTGTTTATAACACTTGTATGCTTATTTTATTAAAGGGAGGAAATAAATATCGCTTATTTTGTTCATCTTGAAGACTTTTAGCGATATTGGATAAACTCCCTTTAATTTCACTCAAAACGCATTCATCGCACCCTTTTTATTTCATTCCAAAGGCATCCCTCTTGTTAATTTCACGATGTTGTTAAATGTAAGCGGTTTATCTTATTTTGAATACACCGAGAAAATTGCCATTACATTTTGTGATAATATTACTTTTAATTACTGGGATCAGTTAAATTCGCAAACAATATCGAAACCAAGTCTCTTTCAACTGCATGCGAGTATGGCATTGCTGGGTTTACGATGTGATTATGTAGACAGGCTTTAATATGTCTTGACCTGTGAATTTATCAAAAGATCTGCATATGATTTTTTTCTTCATTTTTTTTTGAGGGGGGGGGGGGGCATTAAAAATTACCAAGAACTTTCTATTATGCATGGCAGGCTTTGTTGATTTCTTGCATAATTATTAATATTAAATAAAGAAAGAATACTTTTTAGCATATCAAAATTACTTTTTTATTAAGCATCGAATGACTCTTATTTCCATCGTGGTCCTAACTCATTCCCGATCTTATCGTATCCACTGAGAAGGAGGCAATGGGTTCTAACCACTGCTATCCACCTTTACAGCTGTCCAAATACGCTACCCGCCTCAATTGGGGCTCGAACTCGCAACCATTAGGTTACGAGTTAAGCGTACTTACCACCATTACCTAAATTCTTCTTAAAAATAACGTGTTTTGTGGGTTCTTTTTCCTAAATAAAATTATTCAATGTAGTGCATTTTTACTTTACATAACATATTACTATTTATCAAAGAAAAGTTTAATTGGCAACAGTCATTGAAACTTGTACATAAGGTGTATTACAGTTAAGAACATCGTGAAATTAAAACTTATTCAAATCCATATCATTCTAAATCGCACAATCAGGTCTCCATTCATTCATTCCAAACGCTCACTCAAACCATTGAAATACGCTTCAAAATACCTAAAATGATAAGGTAACACCTACATTCAAAATAAAAATCAGTAGATAAAACGATTTCATTGATAATTGAAATTTTTAAGCGTATTATGCGTTAGTGAAAACACAGATAGCTACTGACAGATTCTGCATGGTAATGATAATAAGATAAAACACCCAAAGCAAATATAAGGATTTTACTAAATTATGGCTTATGCCATCAAACGACAGAAAAAATCTAGCATGAATAACTAACAAAGAGGTACATTCCTTCAAATTTTAATATTATGAATTTACAAAATTAATCTACAACATACGTGAAAAAGAAAAAATATTTTGCGGAAAATAATTGCCCCATGCGTCAATTGATATCTTAAACAAATGTCAAAGTGGCGTCATTAGCAGTTCTATTACATTTACGTGGGGAAGTTTTAACAAAATAATGATAAAAAAAATCAAATTTAATTGTGGATTATTATGAAAATTATGAAATTCGATTTTATGGTATGTTTCATATGCGATTGACTGTTATCATCTCGCTTTTCAAATTTGAGCAAGACTAAACACGAACCGTCAGAGACGGATTATGCTGCCCGAATAAAGCAGTCACAAATATGTATGCAACCAATGGAAAAAGTTTGCTGTTGATTGCTTCTATAGATTTTGGGATTTGCTAGTGGAAATGTGACCCATCAGGCGAAAAGGGCCCTCTTTGGTAGGACAAAATTTTCGTGGTCAGATTGCAAGGACTCAAATAAGGTGTTATCTCATACAATGTTGAACGCTTTTTGAGAGGCAGTTGTCATAGGGTAAAGGGTTGAACATTTTACAATGACATTCTACAAAAGAATTTGTTATTTTTTGCTCAGTACTGAAATATTAGACATAGAGAGCTAACAAACATGAAGCCCCCTTTTTCAATGACATTTTATTTGTATGAAATTTTCAAATAGTTTATGGTCAAGGGCATCTGATTTGCTACTCAAATATGAAATTTCATCAAATTTTAAACATAATACCAGGAGAAATGAAAGAAAAAGGTAACAAACTCACAGTCCCCCTTTTTCCATGATGTGTTTTTTTTTATATGAAAATTTCAAATTTTTTATAGTTAAGGGAATTTAATCGGATAATCAAATATGAAATTTCAGTTAATTCTGACCATAAGACTAAGAGAAATGGGAGAAAAATTGCATTTTACCCTAAGTCCCGTTTTCCCGTGACGATGCCACAAATCTAAAAACCGAGAAAGACACGTCAGCATTGTATCATAGGGAGCTACGGCTCACATGGCAAGTTTAATTTGAAAAGGAAAAAGGGTTATGGAGAAAATACTGCATTATGAGACACAGAGAGCTAACAAAAAGGTAACAAACATGAAGCCCCCTTTTGCATGACATAATTTTAATCACAAATTTCTTTTTGTATGGTAAAGGGCGTCTGATTTGCTACTCTTCTGTGAAATTAAATTAAATTCTGAACATAGGACTAGGAGGAATGAATGAGTAACTGTGTATTTTACAAGCGAAGGTAATGGTAACAAATATTTAGCCCTTTTTTCCACAATATTTTTTTGTACGAAAAGTTCAAATTGTTTACAGATAAGGGCATCTAATTTGCTATTCAAATATGAAATTTCATTAAATTCCGACCATCAGACTAGGAGAAATTTGAGAAACACTGTATTTTGCCGTAAGTCCCCTTTTCCCGTGACGAGGCCTCAAATCCAAAAACCCTGACAGTTGCATTAACACTCTATCATAGAAAGTTGACATGTTAAGTTTCATTTGATTTGGCCAAAGGGTTATGGAGAAATCGCTGGGGACGGCAGGAATTACGGACGGACAGACGAAGATGCGGCAATACTAAAACGCGAGTTGTTTGGGATAATTTGGTCTTTTGTTTTTAAATTCAAGAAAGACTAGTTGAGATTATTTCAGTCGTTTAACAGTAACCCAGATTTTAATTTGACAAATTACTTGATTATTTTTATAATTAAAATTGGCAAAAATTGTGTAAGAAAGACGATGGTTTAAGGGAGGATATGTGCATATTTTAATTCGTGCTAGGGCACCGGGTTTGAAAGGATCTTCAGTGATCACGAGTTTGGTCGTATTTTCACATCACGAGATTTTTACAAAATCAACAACAACAAAAGTAAGAAACAAGAGGACCAAAATGGTCCTATATCGCTCACCTGAATAAGTCACTTATAACTTGTCAACCATGTTATGAATACCAGAATTTAGGATGGTTAAGTTTTGTCCTACTGCAATTTGATTTTTTTAAAAATTTTCCTTAATTTTCAACTTTTCACTTAACCATGGCAAATTCTTTAAACAACTTTAGTAGACCTACATGTTAAGAACATCAATGCTAAGTTTCAAATTGATTGGCCTCATGGTTTAGGAGGAAAGAATTTGTTCTAAGATTTTTGAAAATTTATGCCAATTTTAGCCTTTCTTTGCCATGGAAACAAGAGAAGAAATCAGAAGAATTTTAATTATTTTAACAACTTTTGAAGAGCTTCACCCAAGGATCATCCCTGCCAAGTTTCAGATTGATTGACCTAGTGTCTTGGGGCGAGAAGAATTTAATCTTAGATTTTCAGCCATTTCAACCATTTTTCAAACATTCCGTTACCATGGCAACCAGAGTTTTTAATGAAATTGAATTCTTTTAACAACTTTTGAAGAGCTTCACCCAAGGATCATCCCTTCCAAGTTTGAGTTTGATTGGCCTAGTGGTTTGGGAGGAGAAGATTTTTTTCTAAGATTTTCAGCCATTTTCGGCCATTTTTCAGACATAACATTACCATGGCAACCAAAGTTTTTGATGAAATTAAATTATTTTAACACTCTTTGAAGAGCTTTACCCAAGGATCATACCTGCCAAGTTTCAGCTTGATAGGCCTAGTGGTTTTGGAGGAGAAGAATTTTTTCTAAGATTTTCAGCCATTTTCGGCCTTTTTTCAGACTTTCCGTTACCACGGAAACCAAAGTTTTCAATGAAATTAAATTCTTTTAACATCTTTTGAAGAGCTTTACCCAAGGAACACCCCTACCAAGTTTCAGCCTGATTGGCCCAGTAGTTTAGGAGGAGAAGAATTTTTTTTAAGATTTTTGGCCATTTTGGGCCTTTATGTAACCATGGTAACCAGAGTTTTTAAGGAATTGAAATTCTTTTAACAACTTTTAAAGAACTTTCCCAAGGAACATCCCTGCAAAGTCTCAGCTTGGTTGGCCCAGTAACTTAGGAGGAGAAGATGTTTAAAGAAATTGTAGACGGACGGACGGACGGACGACGGACGGTGAGTGATCACAATAGCTCACCTTGAGCACTTTGTGCTCAGGTGAGCTAAAAATGATGTGATTAAAAATATCATTTACATATACCTGGGTGAATTTGACTCAAATTTGACCACTGTGGAAAAAATTACCTAAATAACAATTACCGACATAATTTATCAATGAACGAAATATATATTACATTCATAACCGTGTGTTAATCATTCCCTTGAAAGCACGTGCAAAGCCGAGTGGGAACAATAGAAGATTTATGCTAAATGGCAGAGGTCAGGTTCAAGTCAATAAAACCGCGCTATACACTGAGACAAACTTCTAAACGGCCACTTGGTTTTGACTAAAAAAGTGTTATTTTCTCTTGTATCTGAAAGGGGCAGAAGCCGAAATGTGGAAGAAAATGCATTCATATAGCAACTTGAATTTATTTAGATCCGAAAAGTAATGAGAAAAGCAAAGAGTTTGATAGGAATTCCAGGGTACCCTGATTTGAAAATTGAGCCAGTGCATGACATTTCCAACAATTATACATGTGCCCAAAGCAAAGCTTCTGGCCAGCCTGTGCCGCCGCACAGTCTGACCAGACTCTTCACTATGCACTTTTTAAGAGATAAGGTCTTAATCCCTCTTCTGGCAGTCAGCATATATTATTACTCAAGTGTCGTTGTCTAGATGCTTAATGTTTATACCTCACACACAAGTGAAATTGTTGGAAATGTCACGCACTGGCTCAATTAACATTTATGGATAGGGTAATTCTAGCATTGTAAGCTTTTGTGAGAAAAAAACGATATCATAATATCATTTTCTTTAATAATTAAAAATCTGACACGAAAAAATCTTCGTAGTTTGTCATTATTGAGGAAAATATTCGATTACTTGATAAATGCGAGGTGGGCATTTCGAAGTTCGTTTTAGTGTAGAGTAGTCTTAATTCTTCAGAGACAAGGTAAATTTCTCAATAATTTTATCAAAGGGCTCGGGATGGTATTGCGTTGATAACGGATAAGTTTTAAACATACCATGTACCCATTGCTTACAACTAAACATGTTATTTCTACTAAAAAAAGTTTGTCTACTTTGCTGAAAATGCTATCTCTATTAAAAAAGGTTTGTCTACTTCATAGGCGTAGCTAGCATTTTGGAATTTTTACGCATATCAAAGGCGACCACAAAAGAATGTATAGAATAAAGGCGATATGTGGACTGTGACTTAAGACTAATGCCCTCACCCGCTCCCCGTTTATATGATTTGAGTGTTGGTGAATAATCAAACATCTTAACTACAGCTTAAATAAGAGATTTTTTGAAAGAGGATTTATTTGTATTACGCAATGGCGTGTTGTGTGTAATGGGAGCTACGCCCTTGTACTTTGCTTAAGATTCTTGCAAGCGAGTTAATTTCCCACTGGATTTTACATCGATAGGACTTGCTGGGTTCAAAACACATTACGTAGGGAATTGGGGTACAGTTTCTTAATGATTGCCTCATTTATGAGTCCCCTAACAATTAACCTATATAAACATCTGGGCCTGGAGACACTAGAAATTAAGATGTAGCTGTTTGTGTCTAGCCTTTACGAAAATCTCTCTATAATGCGTAAATAACGTAATTTATTGATTACAGGAAGTCGCTTGGGTCAAGTACTTTCTAAGAGAATCAGATACAAAAAAAACATGGACTTGGAGGCGAAAAAAAAAAACTATATATTTTTTTTTTTTTGATATTCCAAACGACAAATATTTGAGAATTGTGCCATATTTGAAGGGAACCCTATCCCGATATACCCTACAATACCTAGTAAAAAAATAAAGAATACTTGGTGGTATATAAATAAGGTTTAAAGTTATTTTTCTTTCCCTCTGGCTACTTAAAAATGTCATTTCATTTTTTTATCTTCATTTATATTATTATTAATACTAATGTATTCCAAAGTTTAACAAGAATCGGACTGTTCATAATTTTGTTTGAAAGGAGTTAAACGTATTTTGTTTGAAAGGAGTTAAACGTTTCTTGCCATTGCATTTTGATATTGTCTCGCTATCTATTTCCGAGCCTCGAGCGGCTCAATCCTTAGGTTTTTGCCCCTTTCCTTTCCATTCAATCAGAGATAATTTGTGACACAATGTCGTCACATTGAAGTGACATTACACATTTATTGAACCATCAATGTGAACTTTTCTATTTATGTTGTAATGTTGAATTTACAGCTTTCGTTCACGAACAACTGCGAACTAAGGAATTAAGGTAGTCTTACTCTAATTAAAAAAAATGAGATTGGTATGATCATGTCTACCCGGGTTATATTTTCCTTCTAGATTGCTAGCGTGAAATAATTAGAATACGTCATTGATTACGTCATAGTAGTTCTCAATTGTCGTAAGAACCTAAACATTGTAAAACCACTTATGACATTTCATTACTGCTACGACGATGATGTGAAAAAACGACTGTTTGGTGAAACTGCCCTGCGTTCAGGATGAAAACGTTAGCGAAGCGCTTTCGAAATGATACCTCGCTTTGCACGTATGTGCGAAGCGCTTTTATATCCTGAACACAGGGCATATCTTTCGAAGCATCCCGATATCGAGTAGATTTCAACATTTTTTTCATTAGGTCGGACAACCTTATGGTAGCAACGGTCCCATGGCGTAATTGTTTTTCAGCCCAATGTATTTTTTATTGTTCACCTATGTTGTAGATTAACATTGTATAGTCATTATATCAAAATTTGAAGGTACCTTTCCATGCTCGTTGTCATGCCCTTGAGTAGTAGTGGCCGTTTTTCGGTAAAACGGTTATATTCGTTTCTGGTCTAGTATAAACTTAGTACCAGCTGATAGCAATAAAACACTGAATATTGATAGACTTCATACATATAGGCCTACACAATGGCTGTTACCAAGGAAATTTCTCTTTGATCAAAAAGAAATGTGCCTACAAAAGTTCAAAATGCATTATATTTAGTAATTTTTTTAAAGGGAGAAAATGCAACAAAAAACACATTGTTTTTTTTTTTAAAAAAAATTAGCCAATTATTTTTTTCTTATTTTCCAATATGTATTAAAAAACACATTTTCCTTTATTTGGTAAAAAAATTCAGCATACCGTTCCATTCAAATAAGAAAGATTTTCTTTATTTTATAGTGACCCTTCTAATTGTATGACACTTATTACGTATTTTGATTACTAAATTCAATTATCCGGCCATTCAATTGATATCAAATGATGAAAAGAAGCTAGGTTATTCAATTTTACTATCAATATTCTACGTTATTACTGTAAGCAGAATCTTATGAAAACCGGTCTTTTAAACAAAGCGCAAAAAGAACCGTAAAATAAACGAAACCCCACTTCCGGTTTATAAAGTCGGGAGGCCGCTGGCCATTGCCACCTCATGGAAGAAATGGTCACATGGCGTCATTTTTTTCCGCCCAATGAATTTTTTCTTGTTCACATATGTTGTAGATTTATATTGTATAGTCATTATATTAACATTTGAAGGTACCTTTCCATGCTCCTTTTCGTGCTAGAGTTATGTGCCCATGAGTGTAATTGGCCTTTTTTCGGTGAAACGTTCATATTCGTTTTAGCTTTTGTATAAACTCACCAGCTGATAGCTATAAAAACACATGCATTTTGTTAGACCTAATACATATACACAATGGCAGTTGCCAAGGAAATATCTCTTTGAGCAATTGCATTTGCATAATGAGCTTTAAAAAGTTAAAAATGCACTAATTTTGAAATTAATGGGGGGGGGGGGGAATGCCACAAAAACCTTTTTTTTTTTTTTTTTGAGAAATTACCCAATGAGTTTTTCTTGTTTTCTCATATGATTAAAACCATATTTTCCCTTTATTTGGTAAAAATCAGCATACCTTTCCATGCAAACAAGGAGGTTTTTCTTTATTTTGTAGTGACCCCCTCCTACTTGAATGGCACTTATAACGTGTTTTTATTGTTTAATTCAATTAACTAGTCAATCAATTGTATCAAATGTTAAAAAGAAGCTGAGTTTGAAATTTTACCATCATAATTCTACGTTGTTTCCATAAACAGAATATTATGAAAACCTAAAAGCCGTAAAATAAATGAAAATCCACTTTCGGTTTATAGAGTCGGAAGGCCGCTCTCAATTGTCGTCATAAGTGAATTCTTATGCCAGCGTTGAAAACAATTACTCGATTCATTTTTCATGGTCACTGTAGCCCATGAAATAATATAGGGGGCTTTTAATTCAGCAATTTTTAGAAACTGTTCTTGATAATGTTTCAGCATAGAAATATCTTAAAAATGACAAGCTGAGTGATTTTGGAGTATAAATGAATAATTGGAATGAGTTTTGAATGAAAATAAAATGATGTAATATAGCATTGTTGAATCTGTTCACATTGAACTTAATTAGCAATTTATCATAAACTTCCTGCAATGAAATCTACGTGTGTTTCTAACATTAAATAGGCGTGTTATTCAAATTTTCACCAGAAATACAATCACCGAATGTTTGATTGTTTGAAATAAGGTTGTGAATGATGTGGGATCGTGTTTTGATTATTTTGAAGCGTTTTTGAGCGATATGAGTGAGTCGGAATGCTATTAACGTTGCATGTCTGAGTTGGTTTTGAACGGAATGGATGTCAATTTTTCGCTGTAACTGTAGGAAATCCATTTTTTTTATTTGTACTCTCAGAAGAGCTTGCAATGGTCTTCTAATTGTTTTATATACTCAGTTCCAAAAGAAAGTGTGCACTTTTAAAATTCAAACTTCACAAAATTTTCACCACTTATCGTCACAAAATGTTTCATAATAATGCTCCAGACTATTGACCGTTGGTAACCTGATGCTCATAAATAATTATTCTGGATTTGTATTCAGTACAATTTATGTGCCCGACCTTGCAAATTAATACACATATGGATGACAATTGTACACTATGCAACAACGTAGTTTGACCTGAAAATTTTATTGGTGGGCAAAAATATTCTCCGTGCGAAGAAAAATCTCCGAAAAATTAAATAAACATTTATGTTCCAATAGAAATCTTATGTATCTGCTTGCTTGTCCTCTTTTGAGTATCGATAAATAATGAGAACGCCATTGTACGGTTTGGTCTGACGTTACTGAACAATCTAACACTGACGCAGATGTAATGTCATGTAAACTCAAACTCCTGTTTTGAACTGTAAGGGAGTCCCTTTTACTAGTCATACTCGGAAATGACATAATAGTTAATATCACATAATATAGAAATGAAATTTCAGAGGGAAAATTAAACACCATATGTGCCGGCCTTATGTCCGCAGTATTCACAAATTATTGAACTCGGATTTAATGCCGCGTTTTTATAGGGTTATGTCTAAAATGTGCAAATACTTTTACAATCAAAAGTTCCTCGAATTTTGTAAAAAAAATAAGAAAAATCAAAAAGTAAAATTACGCACTTTCTTTTGGAACTCAGTATATATTCACGGTATTCTATGCTTAATTATAGCAATAATTAACAAGTGTTTGAAGGTCGTAAATCACCGTTATTTTCCTGTTACAAAAGCTCAATAACCAAGTAATAGCTTTGTCAGACAATTCCGTTCTTGGAATTACATCAACTGTTTTAATCCTATTTACCCTTTATTCTACCAATTTTCTTTTATAATTGTCATCACAATGAACTGTCAACTTTCTTGTAGTTACTTTCATTTCTGTAAAATTTCAGTCTCAATAGGTTGTGTATGAACCTGGTTTTCATTGTCCGCTTTGAAATTTGAAAATGTAAAAAGATGTTGGGTAGAGTTTTTATTCTGATAAATTGGTTTTATACCTTAACAAAAACAGCATTTAGTAGTTAGTAAGCTTGCATTCAAGAAACATATATTCCAAGCAGAAATCTCATAACATGGATATTATTTACTTTTTTATTTATTTCATTTTGCTTCATAACATTGAATTACAAGACATGAAGAGAATAGTTTTTGACAATAATAATCTAATCACACTTAACCAGGAAATCAATTTATGTATTCATACCCTGTATAGATTTTTAATTTCAAATCGTCACTAATTTGAAAAAAAAACGCTCCCTCTTCATCTCTAAAATACAGATAAATCTCAATTATTAAGTTTCGCTTGCGACTACTTTTAACTACAAAACGAGATACATAATTGATCATGTTTCTAGTATGATTCATGATTTGTCATGTTTCTAGTACGGCTTCGCAATGCAGTTTTAATTTACATTGAACAATTTGCAATGAGAAAATTTTGAAATAAATTTAATTTAAAGTCTGTTAGAAAGATCAAGGTGAAGAATACCAATGATATTATGTAATACTGTTGTTCTATATTAAGCACTTAAAGGGAGTTGCCATAACAAAATCAAATACAAATGTATCTAGTCATGATCCGGCTTAAACTCATGACCTCCCGATTATGGGACAATATCCTTACCACCACCGCTTAATTTCCTTGTGCATGATGAGTTGTGATATATTGTGTTGCATCTAAACTTCGCGAGTTTAAATCTTTATTAAAGAAAATATTTTCCGACTATAAATAGGGATCAAAAGGAATATTAAATGAGTGACAGGACATTGTAAATCAATAATCTGCAATGTCTTAAAGCTAGAAACGTTTGATACATAGCCCCGACACCCTAATTACTGTAATGTCAAATGAAAACAGCCATGACCGAAGATTTTGCGTCATTAATCAACAGTATTGCCTAGTTTGTGTTTAAATTGTGTATGGTCTTGAGGGATTAGCACTATGAAAAGCTACTGCAGTATCTGTAAATGACAAACTGTAAATGTTGAGAAACTGCAAAATCCCCTGGCTTCAGGGCTAATATCCTATCGTTCGATTGATCCCGAAACCTAGAGAATAAACAATGTATAATCGCATCATTTTTATAACTCTACACTAAGCCTTCTATCTCCAAGTTAGCTTCGCCTTGAAATATTCTGTCATTCTAAACGACAGGAAAAAAGATAGAATTCTATTTGTGAAAGTTGGAACTTAGTTTAAGGTTGTTTGAAACATTCGTTTTATGATTTAAATAGAGGACATTGAATGAGTGGTCATGGAATACTGAATTTATTAGACGAGTCATCTATTAACAGATTAAAACGAGGCTGCGCCGAGTTTTTATCTGTTTAAGATGACGAGTTTAATAAATTCTGTATTTTATGTGCACAAATTCTATATTCTATTTATAATATGACCCGATTTTTTTTGCGAAAACTCATCGAAAATCATGAAATTCAACATTTCAATTTTCCGTGAAACTTATTTCGCCGTTCAAAACTGACGTCACAATATACACATTATGACGTCATTTTCGCGGTTACAAAATAGCGCTGCTATTCGTTAATAGCTCATTTGCATAGTTATTCCACTAGTGTAATAACACACGTGTAATATCAAAATAATTCAACGGGGTTATTTCACTCCCGCAACGTATGTTATTTTATAAAACGAATTCTTTTAATGTTATTCGGAAAGAAAGGTTCACTCTTCTGGACAAAGGATTTTTATGCCGGGAGCATATCATTTTTCCGTTATCGATCTGTCCATCTGTCTGTCTGCAAAACTTAAGCAAAAAACTTTACCTGTCGTATAACTTAAACCCTATTCAAGATACAATGATGGATGATAGATCTCAATAACACTCATCTGATACCAAAATCAAGTTCTATTTTACAAGATCAATGTCATCATTCTGTCAAAAAAAAATACTCGAAGACTTATGCAAAATTATTATTCATATGCACATGGTAACTCTAAAGCCAATGTCATTTGGTGATTTGTAGGTCATCTGCCGAGGTTAAATTACTCAAAAAGGTAACTCAAAAACTTAACAAGCATTTTCAAGATGCAAGCCTCATTTTTTTGGTATGGTGATCCCACTGATGTACATCTGCTTATACGGAGATCAAGGTCATATGACAATTTCAATGTCATCTGTCTTGATCAAACGTTTCAAAGACTTAAGCAAAAACCTAAACATTGCCATTATCTTCAAGTATATTTAAGGTGCAAGCATATTGTTTGGCATGATGATATATCTCAATAATGTGCAACTGTAGATACCAAGGTCAAAGTCATGTGGCAAGTTCAGAGTGATCTGCCAAGGTCAGACTCATTAAAACTTTACCTTAAAAATTAACATGTTCAATCAATGCTAGTGGTTGCTGTTGGTTATTTAGTCAAGGATTACACGATAAGAGTCAAATTTCCTGCGTGATCCTAACTAATTCTAGACCTACAAATTGATAGAAAGGCAATAGATTCCTGTCTCTGCTACCCAATTTTATAGCTGGATTGACTGTGTCTCTGTAATACCGGGGCTTGAACCCGCAACCACCAGACTTTTCCGTAAACAAGAAAGTACCTCGGATGTTATTGTTCTATTTTGGGATTATTTTTAGGTGAGTCGGCTTCTGGTGGTACTCTGTTTAGTGAACTTGCAGAAAAAAACAAATTCTTTTATTGATTTACGATCATCTATGTAGATCGTTTATGCATTTGATGACAAAACGCATTTATTAAAGCAAATTAATAAATGTCAAGTTTTAACCTTTCGTTGACTTTTTTTTTGCTAGGTCGTCTTCAATAATGAAAGTGACGTCGCATAAAACCTCGTGCGACAATAAACATGACGCGTTTTCATATCTGTGCCCTCATTATTCCCGAGGTATATTCCGTAGAATGGCCGTAGGTTCCCGATTGGTCAAAAACTTCAACATGTCGCCAATTTAAGTGAAACAAGCATTCTGAAAATTCTTTAATTTGATTGGGAAAAACCGTCCATGCGCTCTAAAGTGCTCACAAGCTTTTTCGAACATTTGACCAATTAACATAGTTCTTGGCCTGAATTAACAGAATTTTTCCTACCTTCATGCTCATTTTGGATAAATGAGTTCTCTTCACTCACTGATATCATTTATTATATACTACATAGCTTTATTTATGCAGTGTACTTCTGATTCGCCCATTAATATGATCATTGCAGGGTGAGATAATTTTTAACGTTCAATTCTTTGAATATAAATCAATCCTTAAAAAACCAGCAAATTTTAATAACCTTTTGCAAGAATATTCCTTAGATGATAATTTCACAACGACGGGTGTTGAAAAGCAAGCGAGAAACACGGGTCAAGAAGTACATGTAGTAGTAGTTTGAAGAGCGCTAACAGACGGGTAAAACACGCATCTTTTTACTTTTCTTTATACTTCCCTTGAGTGTCCATAGGTCTTAATTCCAATATCTATAACTAATATTTGTTTGAGAAGCTAGATTTTTACCACTCTAATTTCTTGAATGTGCAATGAAAACAGTCCTAACCATATATTTTGCGTCAGAATTGATCAACATCATCATTGCCAAGTTACCGCCTCAATTGTTCTTGATCTTAAGGAAATAACACGATGAAAGGTTACTTCAGTATCTGTAAATGACAAACTGTAAATGTAGAGAAACCGCCAAATCCCTTGGCTTCAGGGCTAATATCCTGCTGTTCGTTTGATCCCGAACCTTAAATAAATAACGAAGCATAATTACATTATCCAGTCTTTAGCCATCCATTTACATGTTTACCTCACAAGTAAGTATATATTTCCAACAATAGATACTTGTTTTAATATGTCATTCTAAAAAAATGAGGAACTTCGTAAAAGATAGTTGGACTTGGTATTCTGCATGTACTTCAAAATGAACTTCATCAATCCTAATGCAGATCACCACTGTTCATAAATCTTTGGAAGACCCTATAGCCTAAGATCAGTCTGCACAGTGGTGCAGTATGGTCTGAGGCTACGCCACTTGTTTTCGGATACATTTTGTTGGAAAATATATTGTAAGCCTGTTTCAAACATCAAAAAAATTGATATTTGTTTGACACCAAATTCGGTTACATTTTGCGTTACGTTAACTAAAACACGAATACGTCCCTTTTCTTAATTTCATATAGTCGACATATGTAGCATCTCTTTCGCCCGTATAACTTTTTATTCATCAGGATAAGGATTAAGGTAGTGGAACCGTAATAGTTCCGCAACGTTTAGGAAGTAATGACTTTTAACAGTGGTAACCGAGGTTTCTTAATGATTTTCATGAACCCTCGGTCAACATTGTGAAAGTTAATGAATTCCAAAATGTCGCGGGACTTTTACGGTTCAACTACCTAAAGGCTTAGTCTCATTTTAGTTCATTAACGTGGTTGGTCGTAGTTATGCATCAACTTAGTCAGCCGTAAATTCACGTAGCTGAGCCTATATTGCGCAGTTAGTCGAAGTAAGCCGTACTTACGTGAAGTGAGTAACGTAGTGCAAACGCCCGAGTTTGACCGTAGTGTCTTTGATTTTGTAAAAAAAATGTTCAAAAGTCTATTCACGGTAAAGTACGTCATTTTGTTCCTAATTTGCCGTACTATCACAGTAGTTGACCCCTGCTGATCCGTAAATTAATCGTAGTAGCACGCTTTGATATCGTAAACGTTTGTCCCCGATACTACGGTTAAGTAAGATTGAATTAGCGATTCACTACTCTTGCGGTACGTGTATCTGATTTTTGTCCACGGTTAGGTAGCGTAAAAGTACGTTGTAAAAAAATCGCGGTCACATTTCACGTTGTAAGCTTAATCTCGACGTAGTGAAAGAATGCCGTTCTACAACGTACCTTACCGTAGACTGCGTAGTTTAAACTAGTCGCCCGTAGACTGAACGCTCTTCTACCGTATAATCCTACCGTAGTGGCTGCACAAATCCTGGGCATGTTCAAAATCCCTACGGTGAAAAAGGATTTTCTGTCGTAGTTTGAATGTAGTTCAACGTAGAAAGATCTTGTTCAATCGTACCCTTCAATTATATTGATTGATTGATTGAATGGAGTTTAACGCCGCTTTCAACATTATTTCAGTTATATCGCGGCGGCTGGAGCACCTAACAATGGATTCCTGGTATTTCTATCACCAGTACAACCACCACATTCTTTCCTAGCCTCCAGCTGCTATCTCACATAGGTCTACGATTATCAACCCATTGGTGAGAGACAAATAGTCGGAAAGAATGAGTGCCGCCGTCGGGGATCGAACCCGCGAACTCTAGATTGACAGTCCGACGCGCTACCAACTGCGCCATGACGGCGGCTTTGCCGAATTAGAACTCGCGTGTTTTTATTACAAATTAATTTTAATACCCGAAGGTGACTGATAGAAATGCTAGGTTTCAAACCATATGATATAATAAAAAATTGTGATTCTTATGTATAGAATGTCAAACAAGATATATCAGGGCATGGGGAATAAATACTTGGCCATTTTCCATTAATTAAAATTGATAATTAATCTAATTAAACTTCTTAATTGTACGCAGTTCTTCGTAGTTGTTCCTACTCGCACGTTATAAGTTAAACGGTTTCTTGCCGGGGTATATGACGATTTATTCCCGGCTGGAAAAATGATGTCGTCCGAGTCGTAGGCGAGGGTTGACATCATTTTTACTGTCGGGAATAAATCGCCATATACCCAGGCAAGAAACCGTATTACGAATTTATTAAACTTCAAAGTTTTAGGGCTAAATATCTGTCTTTTGCCTATTTAAAGCGTTGGTATAGCCGAATTCTTTTAAACCACAAATATCCTTTAATGCGCCCTTATTAAAAGTAAACATGTACAACGTGAGGTCATATATAGTTGTGACGTCTCACTACGCGCTAAATATTGTGATATCAAAGCGTTTGTTGGCTGAATCTGCGAGAAACTTGGCACTTTAAATGGACAGATTTGTAAAAAGTTAAGGTATTTATTGACATCTATATCATTTTTTATTTGCACATTATTAACTGGCAAGCTTTTGAGCTGTATCCTAGTGCGTATATTCGGGTCGTGTTATCAGCGAAGCGAGAGATTCATAGCTGCCATTACCGTTTCGATTTTTTGTCTATGTTCACGGCGATGCGCCTTAAGAAAACATTAGAAGTTATACCGGAGCGGCTGTAGAAGGTCAGCATTAACCAATGAAAATGTTAGAATTTTCTTTGCAGTATAATAAACTTCTTTCTACGGATACTGTTCGGTGGTACCTTCGCTAAATGTACTTTGTCTTACTTCAACCTAGTAAATCGTATTAGTGAGAAACGACTTGATTACGGTAAAACGGAGTACGACTTACACCGATAATGCCGTAAATGTCACCATGGCTTTAAACTCAGAAAGGAAGACCCAATCTTCTCGAGAAATGAATTATGAGATGAGATGTTAACGGTTTCCTTCACCTATAACAAATCATAAATAAGGTATCTTTCCAGACAGCTGAATTGGTGTATTTGCTTTTTAACAAACACAAATGTCCCACTTGGGTAATGCGCTGACTTATGTGGCCATTTACAACCTTGCTAGAATACGAGAGATAAATGGCCCAGCAATATCACAAACGCAAGTCTGGTACAGTGTAATCATTTTGGGCACGGTGAAGATACAAGCGAGATGGATCGATTGGGGTTTTACGCCGCTTTCAACAATCTTTCAGTTATATGGCGTTGGATGGGGCACCTAACAACATATTCCTGGTATTCCTCAATACCGTAATACCATTTCATGCTTTCTTAGCCTCCAGCTGATATCCAACATGGGTCTACGATAATCAAACCATTTTAGGAAGACAAGTAGTCGACAACCGAGATGGAAGACAAAAGCAACTATATAATGAGCTCATCGTATCATAAATGATCGAGTTAATTACAGACATCGTAACCAGCAATAAAAGTAACGTTTTTTGTTTTGTTTTTTTCACATGATCCAATTAAGATAATAAAAGCACGACTTTGGACATACAGTTTGGTGATTCTAATGATTTGGAACATCGTGAAATGGACAATTTAAATGGGATGAGTCTGGAATGATAAAAAAATGAGTATGGGGAGCAAATTTTGACCGATTAAAGGTAGGTAAAACATAATCGATAATTTCGTCCCTTTAGACGAAATAAGTTTTAATTTTCTTACTTCTCTTTAATAGAATCTACGTATTTTTCTGATTTGTGGCTCCCGGTCAAATCAGACGCTTAAAAATAACACCAGCCAATAAAATCATGCAAATATTTGATATACTTTACTGAAATGTTGATCATTTTGAACGATTTCGAAGGGTTTTTGAACGAACAATTTCGGAGCATTGTTTACTTATTCAGGGTTTCACGATAAAGGATGATGTCATGTCCGTATTTGCTGACCTATCAAAATTTCGTGCACAACTGAGGAGGAGGTTCGTCCAAAGAACATGCATGCTTATATCCATTTAAAATGTCCAAATGTTTTTGAAGGGGAGCTTTTTCAAAAAATTAAAGTGAACATTTTTTACCACACTACCAAGTCAATGTTTGTTGGCAAATCAGAATTCAATTAACAATTACAGAGAAGGTTCATCTAAAGACCATTAATGACAACATCTTTCAGACCTGGTCAATTGGTTTGGAAGCAGAAGACCTTTTAAAATATTATCAAAATGAAAAATTACCATGTCCTGCCACACCTTCATCAATAAAAATTTCATGATTAACCAAGGAGAAGGTCAGCTAAAGGAATATTCATACAAAGTTTCATTGGCGCTGGCTCACGGGGTTGGAGGAAGATTATTTTCAAACGTTTTAAAATGAATCATTTAACTGCGCCCGGCCGAGAATATATTATTAAATATATATTTATCTATAATATGACCTACGTCGCGGGAGCGACATAAACCCGTTGAATATTTTTGTTATTACAGGAGTGTTATTATACCAGTGGAATAACTATGCAAATGAGCTCAGAGCGAATAGCAACGCTATTTTGTAACCGCGATGATGACGTCATAATGTATATATTGTGACGTCAGTTTTAAACGGCGTTGTAAATTTCGCGGAAAATTGAAATGATGAATTTAAAGAATCTTGACAATTTTTCGCAAAAAATCAGGTCATATTATAAATAGAATATAAAATTTGTGCGCATAAAATTCAGAATTTATTAACTCCTAGTCTAAAAAGGATAAAAAAAGAATCGGCTCAGCCTCGTTTTTATCTGTTTATAGTTGACTCGTTTTATGAATTCGGTATTCCATGACCACTCATTAAATATCCTCTACATATCTAATATTTGTTGGCTATTCATAATTTCTTGAACAACTTAGGATAAAGTCCGACCTAGGTACATTCGTGCAAATTTTCGTTGAAATTGGCCATTAAGTTTGGGAGGACATTCTTATAAAAGTTTAAAAAGAATTGCCACGCCCAAACTTATGATCATTCAAGATTTCGTGAACAACTTTTGACAAGGAAAATCCCTGCTAAGTTTGGTCAAAATCGGTCTATCGGTTTGAGAGGAAATGATCAGAGAAAATGGTGCGCACGTACGGACGCACACTCGACGGGCACAACGCAATGACAATTACTCGCCAGCCTTCGGCCAGTGAATCTAAAACTCGGCTTGGGATCGCATTTATGGGTTTGGTAGATTTCTTCATTCATTCTTTTACCTACTTGTATTTGTTTACCTTCGGATGTGGAAATACGGATTTTCTTCACTTGTTCCTGGACAAGTAAAAGATAATTCTTACTTTTCATTGGTTTTCTCTTTTTTTTTTTTGGTCAAAAAAGAAAATATACACAAAAATATTACAACTTCTCATTTATGTAGCCATAAAAGTACTTTCAATAAAGCCAAATATGATCCTTACAGAGCTAAGGAGGAGGTTCATCCTAAGAAACTACTTTTACATATGCACGATATTGGCTGTACAGTCACTGTTATGATATCTCTTGGTTAAGAGACAATCACCAGTTAATAGTCTCACATAGCTTGGTCGATATACTTAGCAAAAAAAGAAACTTTACATGATTTTGGGGGGTTACAGTGTTGCTTTGAAGCAATATAAAATACGTATGTAATGATTATATGAAACTTGAAACCAACGTCCGTGACTTTGAGAAAGGATCGGGACCATTGGTGTGAAAAATGAGTGTCAACTTCAAGCTCAAGAGAGAGGGATCGATTTTGAAAATCATAAAAAAAATGACGAAAGCCTTAAGTGAATTTTGAGTATCAATTCTGAATGTGTTAACGCAAACCATTATTTTAATAACGTCTGTGACCACCATTTGCCACAATACAGGATGCTATTCTCCTTCTCATTGAATTTGTGAGCCGACGAATGACATGATTTGTTATATTCTGCCATTCCAAAAGAAGGGCATGTCTAATGTTATTCACGTTATTGATTTGATGATTATTGCGAACCCGACGGCCTAGCTCGTCCCACATGTGTTCAATGGGGTTTTGGTCGGAAGAAAGCGCCGACCACTCTAAGACGTTGACACCGTTCTTGGCCAAAAACTGTGTCGTTACACCAGCTTTGTGTGGTCTCGCGTTGTCGTGTTGGAGCATAACCCCAGCACCTTGGTTCTGCATAAAAGAGAGAAGAGAATTTCTTAGAATATTTACATACCCTACTGCATTCAGATTACCCTGAACAATGACTAAATCTGTTCGTTGGTTGTTGATTATACCCGCGCAAACCATGACGCTGACACCAACAAATCGGTCTCGTTCTTACGCGCAACATTTGGCAAATCGCTCGTTCCTGCGTTTGTAAACACTGACCCTGCCGTCCGCAAAGCTAACTTTAAAGCGTGACTCATCGGTAAAAATCACATTTCGCTATTGAGCTCTTGTCCAGTGCCTGTGACGACGAGCCCAGGCTAAACGAGCGTGTCTTTGGCGGGCAGTGATGATTTGTCCCGTATAAGGTCTGCGCGCTCGAATGGCAACTCTATTATGTCTTAGGAGGTCACGGGTTCGATCCCCGTCGGCGGCACTCATTCTTACCGACTGTTTGTCTCTCACCAATGGGTTGATAATCGTAGACCTATGTGAGATAGCAGCTGGAGGCTAGGAAAGGATGTGGTGGTTGTACTGGTGACAGAAATACCAGGAAACCATTGTTAGGTGCTCCAGCCGCCGCGATATAACTGAAAAAATGTTGAAAGATGCGTAAAACTCCATTCAATCAATCAATCAACTATTATGTCTTAGACGATTGCGTATGGTCTGGGCTGAGACTCCTAGCTGTCTAGCAGTTATTGTTGCTGGGATGAATCGGTTACGCAGATGCGTTACGTTGATAAAACGGTCGTCTATATATGACGTAACTCGAGGCCTAGCTTATCTCAGCCTAGCTCCAACTTCTCCAGTAGTTGCATACCGAGTCGTCAGGTTATGAACTGTTTGCCTTGAGCATCCAAAATGAAGGGCAACGTTATTTACAGACATGCCGGCTCTAAGCATACCGAAAGCCTGATTTCGGTCATTTTCCGATAGCCGTGGTATATTCGTTTACATAAGAACATGCAAACAGTTTTTTGTTTTCGTTTTAATGATAAAAAAGCATTCGAAATGGACTCGGGATTGCTAAACACGAGTAGGGTGATGAAAACCGGAAATGCATGCCTGTGCGCTGTAAAACATCGCAAATTCTTATGCGTTTATATTCTCTATCCTTTGCCAAATAAGTGCATGTCGATTTAAATGACATAGAGAAACTTTTAGCCATCTAGAAAAGACAGTAAAAGATGCAAAGTTTCTTCTTTTGCTAAGTATATTCTAAAGCTTGGCCTAGAATAATGGAAATAGGTCAGAATTATGTGTTGTTCGCTGACGCACTTACCACCCCCTAAGAACTGTTACAACCGAAAAAATCCCCAAATCGAAATGAATTGAACATTCTCAAAATCATCGGTTTCAATCTCTTCTACAAATGACGGTGTGACGATTTTCTCCATATGAAACTTTTGTTTAAATACATTTGCTTTTTTTAAAAAAGAAATAAATGGGGTAGTTGTGCTTACTTATACCTAAATCTGTTAACAAATAGGTACCATCAGCCAAGAGTTTTGTTTGAGTTGCTTTTGAAATTAAACGGAAAATATAACCTGAAATGATTTAAAAATAAAAATCGAAGCACTAAAAGGTCCTGTTTCGCATTTTGATTGAAAATGGACACTAATTTGCATTGAAGTAAATACGAGAATTGAAGAGAAAAGAAGATTTATTCGATCTATATAAAAAGTCAATCAAACCTTCTGAACTCTTCTGAACTATCTCCGAGATTTGTACAAAAAAGGTCAAAACATCTAGCCATGCCCGACTAAAGTATTTTCTGAGAGGATAGACCCGCCGAATTACTAGATGATTATAGTTTTTATTTTTTATTTTTTTTTCGAAATCACAGGACGTCCACGAGAGCCTGGGACGCTCTAATGCCTCCTTCCCTGCGAACAAGTTCATGGACTGGTTCTAGAACGTGAATTGGAATTCAAGAACAGTCGAACTAGCTGTTGAACCAGTTCTAGAACTAGTTTTTGAACTTCTTGTACTAGATATTGAACCAGTTCTTAAATTTGAGTTCAAGGGTTGGGATAATTTCACCAGTTATCATAAGGCCCCTTTTGCATTAATACTTCACCGCCCTGTCTGTAATTCTACAACGCGTATATTGTAGTCAAATAATGTAGTCAAATATCCTAATATCCTTTTTCCTTTGATGTCTTTCGAATTAACTTCAAACAAAAATATTTTCTGATGTTGGTATAATCATAATTTGAAGGTTTGGAGTAAATCAGATAGAGATTGTGGACTCTTTTGGGAAAATAAGTGTAAGTTAACAGAAGGGCGAACGGTTAGACATACGGACAGACAGGAAATCATAGCTAGAATAGCCAATAAATCACATTCAAATAATAAAACATAAGAAAAGTATTCCATAAGAATCTGTAACCTATATAAGTGATGTAGTTACTATACTGTAACATTCTCTGTCATGCACTGTAACATATATTCTATTTTATTTTTCGATTTTTTTTATTTTCAGTTGTGATTATAGGGAGGGAAAATATTACCAATTATTTCAATTGGAATTATTGTTTGAGATTGCATGAATTTCCGATATGAAACGCAACCTAAAAGCTTTTAATGCCTTTACTTTGAAAAATGGCCCACATTACATCTAAGTTCCCTTTAATCTTCACAGTTCTAGTTAATTGCAGGATAAGATATGAAAGTAAATGATTATGCGGAGTATCAGACTGTAAAAACTACACTTGGCTTTTTTAAATTCGATGAATAAATGACATTATTTTGAAAGGCGTAGCGTTTTTGTTTTCCGTAAGTACAGAAATCGTGACTGTTTTCATTGCGAATCCTTAACATGTTTTCATGCAGAGGTATAGGTAGATTTTGCGCGTTGAGCCGTGAAATCAAATTTTTACTGTTAGATTCTCGTGACTTTTGTTCGAAATAGATAAAGCAAGTTAAAATAACATATAAAAAAGTTTAAATTTTACCTTTTAAACCAACGTTATTGCTTGTCTCAAAACGTAATGTTCACTCAAACATATACTTTCATACTAGCTGTGAAGGGATCCGGTTAAATTCCTATCATTGGATTTTTAACGATACCCGATTTACCTATGGAAATGGGCTCGGCGCAAACGTCAGAGCTCAGTTTTGAAAATACACCTATATTTGTCCGTTGTAACAGTTCTTAGGGTGTGGGTACACCCGTTTTAAACAACACAATACCTTTCCTCTTCGCACCATGAGAGGCACGTGCACAAATGCAAGAATCCCGTGCAGGGGAAGGTCATTTAGTTTGCCCAAGAAAATTTTCCGTCTTTTTGATACTGTTCAAATCGATTTTTCAACGACTACTTAAAATTGAGGAGTTTGCATCGATGCTGCGATTATTGGAAGTCGAGCGGGGACAAGTTATAGCAATGCTTTGGTAGAGTCAAGGGCTGCACATTTTGATGAGCATATTCGAACATAATCAGCATTGGCAATCGATTAAAACTTAAACAGCTGGTTCCATACAGATGACATTTCATACAAAAATGAACATAATAATCCAATAATACAATATATCCTTTAAAACAATCATCTTAGGTTACCCGACGTTTCCTTTTCGTTCTTGTAAATAATATTGAAAAAAAATATTGCTTTTGTTGAAGGAAATGCCGAAATCTAGCATTTTCTTCGATTAAACTTTGTTTTTCTGCCATTTGATAGAAATATTTGGATCCATAGAATTGCCCTGGTATTTACTTGTTCATGGACAAGTTGCCTAAAAAATGAATTTGCAAGTAGAAAAGCCCGTGTAGGACAAGTCATGCATTGAAAATCCATATCCCTGGTTCACTTTCGAAAAGACAAAAGAGCCAACAATTTCCAGCAAGTTCACATGTACGCGAGGAAAAAACTTTAAGCAGATTAGATAACGATATAATTGAAAAGGAATATTTTCTAATTATATAAGGAGTTATTAAGACCCTATATATCTATAAAGTGCATAGTGAAGTTTGCTTTGCGCACATGTGAAATTGCTGGAAAATTCACGCACCGGCTCAAATAGAAGGACATTGGTCCATTATATAACCTCTCACCTTGAACCATGGATGCCTAGGTGAGTCATAATAAGATCACTTCCTTTAGTTTTACAATGTCATGTGATAATGCCATGCAAGCAAAATACAGACTCCTTATTTCCGGGGAACAATGAATTACATTATAATCTATACTTTGTGTATTGCTCCTTTTCGTTTAGATCGACCCCAACTCATTAAGGGACAATAACAATCTATGATTGAATGTTATCAATCCTCGGGGAATAATGATACATTAACCCTTGTCATGCTGAATAAATTTTAACTATAAATTTTCATCAAAATCAAAGGGCTAAAAACACCGAATGTACCAACTGTAGGTCATTTTTTTTATTTGAAAAACTAAATCTATTGACAATTCTGGTTTTAAAGTGAGAAACAGGTGGTGTAGACTAACATCAGACTGCACATCATGTGCAGGCTGATGTTTGTCTATAGCTCCTACCGAAGCAGGAATATTCCGGGTTCAGCATGACAAGGGTTAAGAAGCGATACCTGTTTTTTGAACGCTTAACCGTACTACTTTGTCTTTACGGACTAACGGACTACTTTGAACATATGTTTCTCCAATGGTAGTCAACAAGATAAAAAAAAAACAAACAGCCCTATAGTGTTTTTGCGAGGCTCCTCCGCCACCTTCCACCCGGCTTCCACTATCTTTTCAGATAGATTCTGCACAATCGTGTCGTGTCGTTCAATACGGTATTTCCTTACTGATAAATAGTGACCACTGATGTGAGCAATGGTCTCAACTGTGGTGCCGCGTTTCTGTAAGGTACCTCTCTGTCTCCCCGAGCTCGAGCCATTACAGTCCGACATGGGTATGTGTCTGACCTGATCTGGTGGGCTGATATTACATCAGCTTCAGTGAACCTTTCCTCCGACCGGGTCCAAATAGAATTTTGTTAGACGGCCAACTATTAAAGGACTCCCAACCTGTGTTTTGGGTGGTCAGTCTACCCATATCGACCAACAGAAAGTTACACCAAGGGACTTTCCCCTTTTTTGATTCATTGACCACTAGACACATCCTAGTGGATAGCTTGTGCAATTCTTCCGTGGCACCCATGATATCGGTCAGTCTAACAAGGTTCTCATCATAACTGTGGGTCATTCTCCGCAATGACCCCAGCCAGTTCGTAGGTACACTCCTCAGTAGCTGCGGCACACCAATTAGGCGCGGTTGAGCATACACTCTGAAAAGGTATTGCTTGCCCGTTTATCTTAGGAGAGTCGTGGAACCTATTGACCACCAAGCTTCCCTATGGCCCTAGACTGATCTTAAATACTGCTGATATTTTTTAACGTTAAGGCTCATTCCAGTATCACAGAACTTATTTACGCATTCTAGATTTACATTCATATCTGCCTCTGTTTCTCCGAGTAAAGCACAGTCGTCAACATAAGCAATGGACTAGATGATATCCTCCTCCAAGCTACTGAAGCGATATCCATTCTGCTTGGCTGCCAAATCAAATAATAGGGGATCCATTGCTCCCTTAGTCCCTTTCTCTACCGTTATTACTGTCTGTAGATCTGAATACAGATCTATTCTTGTAGCGGCAAATGACTTGCTTACACCGAACCTCTCCAAACCCGCGACCAGATGTTTGTGAGAGATTGCATCAAACGTTTTGGCTAAGTCGATAAAGCAATCGTTGAATTGCTTTCTTTTTGCTTAGCATGTGCTTTAACTTTTTCAAGTAAATACAAATTTTCCTCACACCCAGAAGTGTCGATAAACCATTCTGTCACTTGTATAATTGTTAACCTCCATTCGAGCGAGCCGCTTATACACTGATGTATAATCGAAGCACTACTCTAGCGATTGCTAGCGGTCTCCAGTTTTTTAATGTTACTGAGGCCATCTATAGTCTTTGGCAAGAGCAGTGATCGGTTTGTTTTAAACTCGCTCTGGACCAACCCACCGACAGCCAGACATTGAAGAGATTCGTCTAGGTGCTGTTCTTTATTTTGCTTTCTTGGCGGATTTTTAGTTATTGGACTTGTAAAGGTACTATTGTCCGCCGCAACTAGCGGCTTTGGAAAGCTATGTAGATTGACCTCCCGAGATACACCCCCAAACCTGTCACAGTATGTTTCCTTTGCAATACCGGGTTCTATATCGCATTTTGGGCCCCCAAGAGACGCTTCATCAAGGATTTTCCGCGCATAGGCGGGTATGTCATTGCTGTAAATTCACTGGAGATATCCAAACGAGATGGCTTTCTCCTTGGCCCTTTTGCCTTTAGGCTTCTTTCTCTTGCCTATTTTCTGTTTTTGGGGCTTAAACTCCTTACTTCTGGCTACAAAGTCGCTGTAGAAAGCGGACATGTCATCTTCCATCTTTTGGCCATCCAAGCATTTCTTCAAGAGATTAGCTGCCCTCTGTAAGGAAGGTACAGTTCAGAATTCCAAACGGATGCGGTTAACACATGAAAAGGAAAACATCTTGTAGAAATACAGCTGCATTTACAACAGTTGAAAGCTGAAACGTCGTCGACAGTAGATCTAAGCAAATTGCTTTGCGTTGCTCCGGAGCATTATGACGGTCAATATCAACATTAGATGAGAAAAGTCAAACTTCCAAGGTACAAATGATAAAGTTGTGACCTGGAACTTCCTCGTCAGTAGAAGACTGTGTAGACCCTGGTTAGAACGCAAAACCGTCTCGTCGTGGTCGCCATTGTAACAAGATTGAAGACTAACAACAAGTGTGTAGTATCCCTTGTATTGAGTTCTAGACGGTCGTTGTACAAAGTACAATTTAATAGTTCTAAGGATAACAAGAGCCATGTCGGACATGGCCATCCCCCGCCGAGAAAGCTTGATAGTAAACTGAAGCCTAATAGATTAATGGTTCTTTAAGAAATTAAGCCCCTACAAAATCTAAGTCTTTAAAATAACAAAGGGCAATAACTCCAAAATTATGCAAGCCAGAGTTGCAGTTCTTGTGCAATGCACTTTTCCTTTATGAGATCTATCCACCCATAAAGTTTCAAGTTGATAGCTATTATACTTTAGGAGATATGCTCCGGACAAAATCTAAGTCTTTAAAATAACAAAGGGCAATAACTCCAAAATTATACAAGCCAGAGTTATAGTTCTTGTGCACTGCACTTCTCTTCCTTGAGATCTATCCTCCCATAAAGTTTCAAGTTGATAGCTTTAATACTTTAGGGGATATGCTGCGGACAAAATCTTAGTCTTAAAAATAACAAAGGGCAATAACACAAAATTATGCAAGCCAGAGTTGCAGTTCTTGTGCAATGCACTTTTCCTTTATGAGATCTATCCACCCATAAAGTTTCAAGTTGATAGCTATTATACTTTAGGAGATATGCTCCGGACAAAATCTAAGTCTTAAAAATAACAAAGGGCAATAACTCCGAAAATATGCAAGCAAGAGTTGTAGTTCTTGTGCACTGCACTTCTCCTTCATGAGATCTATCCACCCATAAAGTTTCAAGTTGATAGCTTTTAAATTGTAGGAGATATGCTCCGGACAAAATCTTAGTCTTTAAAATAACAAAGGGCAATAACTCTAAAATTATGTAAGCAAGAGTTGTAGTTCTTGTGCACTGTATTTCTCCTTCATGAGATCTATTTACCCATAAAGTTTCAAGTTGATAGCTATTATACTTTAGGAGATATGCTCCGGACAAAATCTAAGTCTTTAAAATAACAAAGGGCAATAACTCCAAAATTATGCAAGCAAGAGTTGTAGTTCTTGTGCACTGCATTTCTCCTCCATGAGATCTATCCACCCATAAAGTTTCAAGTTGATAGCTAAAATACTTTAGGAGATATGCTCCGGACAAAATCTAAGTCTTTAATATAACAAAGGGCAATAACTCCAAAATTATACAAGCCAGAGTTATAGTTCTTGTGCACTGCACTTCTCTTCCTTGAGATCTATCCTCCCATAAAGTTTCAAGTTGATAGCTTTAATACTTTAGGGGATATGCTGCGGACAAGTTTAGTGACGGAAGGACGGAATGACGGAACCGGAATGACGGAATGACGGACGGAGAGCATTACTATATCCCCTTCGCCGAAAACGGCGGGGGATAAAAAACCAGGATCAAGATACGATGAAGATCAGCAGATTGTTAGATGTTTCCTATCCAGGGTTTAGACTTAAAGTGAGGGGAAAAGCATGCAAGCATGGGTGTGGTTAAAAGTGACTAGTGTAAACAACTCACTCCAATCGCTCACTTTCCACGCATATAAGGATGACTACAGCTTATGTAAAGAGACACTGGTGTAAACAGTGAACATTTCATCCTGGCTACACTTCTATGACAAATTTTCCCGTTCAGCTTGGTTTGGCAGATAATGGGGATCTTTATTCGTCTTGCTATTATCCGCTTGAAGTTCTGGGGCCTCCCGCATGACCCTGCTTTGAGATGTGTTGTTTCCCTTCATAGAACAGAAGAAATTAGCTTGTTTGTTTTAGAAGGGGGATGCTGTGCAATCAATTTGTTTATATGCTTTGCCCCAGAGAACCATGCCACCAACCCAAGTAGTTGGGAGACCCCTTCTTCTTTCCATTCATTGGGTTGTCTATTGTGGGATCGCCAGCCTCTGACTGGGTTTTGGGAGCCGGGCTGGCTGCTTCTACTGCAGTTCGTTTCTCTCTTCGGCTCTCCCTCTTCCGCTGGCTGCCTCGCTCCGTCCCCTCTAGTCTTATAATGTTTGCTTCCTGAGGGTAGCGATGTCGCGTGCTGGCCTAGTCCCGATTAAGTCTTAAAAGAATCCAGACAAACCTGACATTGCCGTGGTTTTACGATGTCATTGTGCGTGGGTCCATTCCTCAGATTTCTGGTCAATCGATCGCAGTAACTATCATTTTCCAAACACCCTACAGTGTTCGGAGTGGCGCATAATCTGATTTTGCACTTGCGACCATGTAAGCTCAGTCGCAAGCGGGCACGTTTTTATGGAGCGCCACATGCCATCCCCATGTTGATGCCCATACTTGACGTAGTCATGGATCTGGTCGGGACTACTAATCGAAGGGTGTGTCCCTCTCACACCTACAATCTCGATCACCTTACGTCATTACAACGTTCGGCTCGCCCTGTGCTTACCGTAGCAGAGTCTCTATCTTACGATTATGAGACCTGTCCTGAATTACGGCATTCTTTACCATGATATCCTTTTGTCCCTTCATCTCATGGGAACATATTAGTGGATGTATAGTAGTTTCTAAGTACACAAGTATACGCCGTTACCCCCCCCCCCCCCTCCCCTCTAGCCGTTGTGCATCATAGAGGGTCATAGGGACGACATTATGGATGAACATAATTAGCGATATTTATTGCCTCCCTTGCATTAAATATGAATTAAAGTCCTAAAATAGTTTCCTATTTCTTCAAGAACCCATCGGACGACAATATTTCATTATGTCAGTGAATCTCGTTTTATTTCTATCTAGCTTAATTCATTTTGGACGAAGTTGTTGTTATATGTTTTTTCAGTGAGTTTCGGGCGTTTTGAATGGTTTGACTGAGTGTTTGGAATGAATATATGGAGCGCTGAGAGAGTGATTTGGAATGGTTTTGATCGAGATAAATGTCAGCTTTACGATGTTGATCATTAACCTCGTTTCATGATAAAAAACCCAATCTAATCCTTGTTGTCCTAGTTTTGTCAACGGAATATTTCGTTTTTAATAATTAATCATATTGCTAGTCGAATGATGCAAACCCTGGAGTTATGCTAGTGATATAATTCTACACCGAGATTTAGTCTCTTGCTTATTTATTTTAGATTGATCCAATCAAAACAATTTTCAAATGGCATTTTTATAGATAGAATTTAAGATATTATTTTTTTTTTATTTTTTTTTGTTTTTTGTTGTTTTTTTTTTCTTTTTTTAACTTTTTTTAATTTTATTTGATTTATTTATTTATTTATTTATTTTTTTTTGGGGGGGGGGGGGATATTGTGGGCAGTGAAAGAATTGATGTTTACACACAGTTTCTGTCCTACCATCACGTATCTGAAATATGAGTTTTTGATGAAAATCAAGAAATCGGAACAAGAAATTGCTTCAATGTCAAAAGTTTTTCTTAGGGGGCGTTAAAATGGGATTTTGTTGGAATGATATAAATGTATCATATTATAAATCCAATTTTCTTTGCCTGTATTTTCCTAGATCCGGATTCCTGTCATCCTATATTATTTGCGTAATCCACAATTTGTAATAATTCATCATAAAGCTACATGTAATCGAATGATACAAACCATGGAGATATGCTAGTTATATAAATCTATCTCGATATTCTAATTCGTGCTTATAAGATTGATTCTGAATGACAGAAAAATAAGATTCATACCTCAGTAAAAACGATTTATAGTACGCAAATATTTTATAAACTTGTGCAAAAGTAGTCCCAAAAGAAATCTTCCTCATAAAACTAAAATCTTTACTCTTAAGTATGATGATACCTAAGCATAAAATATATCTTATGCGTGGGTACCATCATGATCAAGAGTGAAGATTTGATATCAATTCATGTTGATTAAGTACAATAAAAACCATATAACATTTTTGTATGAATCGGCTTCGCTTTTTGGATACAAAAAATTTTCTCTGCATCTCATTATTAAAAAATCTCATGATGAGATACAGTTTATACAGAACAGTTTTTCTTCATTAACAATATAGATAAGATATTGCGATTTTTTTTATCGTAATTAAACTTAGACAATAAATGCTCAACTATCTTTCCAAAACAGCCTACTAGTTAAATGAGCAAGTGCACGTACAAAGCGGGATCAAAATTAAAACAGTTTGTCATGTTTCGTTATCCTGATCGCAAGGTCGGAGTCACCCACGGACAAGTCTCTCCTCACTAGGTTCAATAAAACTGGAATTATGGAAAAAGGATTCAAAAATAAGAACTGTGAAGCTTCAAAGGTATCGAGAAAGGTACAGACGTATTTCTTTTCATATTTATAATAAGCAATAGTTGTTTCAAGACGGATAGTGTCAAACAAATCTTTGGCATTGTATGCATCAAAACGTCCCGAACTAAATGGTTAGAAATCAATGCAGTCTTGTGAACTATATTGGACGTGCATCCTGGAAGACCACCTCTTTTAAAGAGCCAGATATGCGTTAGCCGTGAAAGACCTCTTCTCGGCGCACAGACATGTAAGTGGAGTACCAATCGCCGAGGCTGAATTGAAATACGAGGGTTGTCCGGAAAGTTCGTAGACACCATCTAGTACATACATACTGGCTGTCTATGGTTTTTTAACACTACACGTCAATATTCAATATTATTCACAGAGCCGTTATACAAATTTTCAAGGAGATTCCCTTGTTAATTATGAAATAACACAGAATTTTGTAAAGGAATGTTGGTTGGTGCGGAGCACAAAATGACGCTGCAACGTATGTTTAATGTGTATGTCTGCATGCCAAGGAGATCAGAATTTTATTCTAAAATCGAAGATTTTAACTCATTAGAAAGATCTTAAACCCTGATATAGTAAACCAAAGTGCTGATTTTGCTCAGCGATCGGCCACCTTGTTTCCTCTGATCCCTAAATGACTCGGAAACTAGCTAATCATAACGTTTCAACGCAGAAGAGCCCACTCTCCGAGAGTCTCTTATAGCTTTAAACATATTCTTTTTTCCTTACAAACAACGACTTGCCAAGTTCCATGCATTATTTTCGAAACGTATTTGGTAGATTGTGATAGTTGACTCGCAATGGCATAATTGTAACCCCGGCAAAGCTTCTTCCTAAGATGTGGAGCGTTTTCGTGTATTCATACAAAGCCCTAAAAGTGTTGAAAAGATATAAGGTTTTGGGTAAACTTTTCAGAAAAAAAGTAAGTCTTAATTTTATTATCAAGTAATGTATCGCTTATATATTTTCCTTTTACACGTGTACCGCTGATAATTCTTGTAATACTAGAGTGTCAATCCTGTTTTTTCGAGGGATAGGTCGGTGACGCAATGTGACAAGAAATAAGAGTACGTCCTAAAGACCTGTCAAGATAAATCATAAGAGAGAATGATGTTGTCTATATCACTTGCACTACGAGTGACCTTTTTTTCTAAATGTGATTTCTTGTAAACATATATTAAATTTAATAATATTGTTAAAAAAAATTATAGAAATCTGTTTATCAAAAAATAAAAAAATTATTATCGATAAAAATATTCCTTATTCTTCTCAGTCTTAGGTTGTCTATCCAACAAGAAAATATTCCAGGGAATTTAATGTCGCGTTTGATGACCAAGAACAATACTGTTTTCGAAAATAATACGTAGCCCCTAAGCTAACGGCTCAAAACATTGATGTTAAAAGTTTAAGGCTAACAATTGTCAACTGTTAAACCAAATTATTATTCTACTCCATTGTCTTTGAATTTTTATTTTTTTATATCTGTAGAAATTATCTTTATGTTTAACCAATTTTTGATGCACATAAATACTGTAGATCAGAAAATACCATTTAAGCAGAAACGTAAATATGAGCTGTTTTAAAATGTGTACTTAAATGCCCCCTCCGATAATTCTGCTTAATTAAAGCAAAAGAAAAATAATGTGAATTACATTCCAGGACTTATTTTGTTTTAGGAATCCATTCATCTGTTCCATTAAGCAGGCACGTAATATTATCTGTTCATGTTCCTTTTTTGTCAAGATATCCCTTTTAGGCAACTCGTCGGAGGTCGTACAAATCGCGATTACATCTGGTCAAAATTTGTCACATCGAAAAGAAGAATCTAATGAAATCACGTTGAATTCTAAGTAAAAGTACAGTTAACAACATCGTGGAATTGACATGGTAAGAGATTTTGGAATGATTTAGGAATGAAATTGATCTATTGTTAGGAGCGAGTTTGAATAAAAAATAAGAGGTAATCCTATATCGCAAATTTTGTTCAGGATGAACAAAATTAGCGATATTGATTAACTCCCTTTAATGGAAAATGCATACTAGTTCTACACATGGCTTCCTATTTCTTCAAGAACCTATGAGGCGCTCACAATTTGAATTATGTCAGTAAATTCTCGATTTTTCTCTATCAAAATTTATTTTGAATGACGTTGTTGATTCTTTAGTTTTCAATGAGTTTGAGCGTTTTTGAATGGTTTGAGCGAGTGTTTGGAATGAATGATTGGAGCGCTGAGTGAGCGATTTAGAATGGTTTTGATTGAGGTGAATGTCCATTTCATGGTGTTATTAACTGTATATGCATACTAACTATCCTGCGAGGTAGCGCATTAACCGTTTACCGTAAAATCCCGGGTTTCCATTAGACTCATCGCAATTCCATTAGAAAGAGGTTAGGCTTTTATAAGAGGCTACGCTATATAAGGATGACTCAATGCAAAACAATTGTAACTGCTTAAAATTATGTTTATAGGCAGCTACAACTGTTTCACGCCGAGTCACATAATCCGTGCGTATTATTATCATTTGTTTGGGGGAAAGGTGCAAAACAACTGATGAATTATAGTGACCGTGATCATGTGGGTATTGGTCGTTATTATGAGTAGAATTCGCTATTTTGACTCGTCGATTGCATACAAATGTAATGTAATCACAAGTCACAATACCATATTCGAGTTATAGGGGCTTTTTTGTAAAATCACATCAAAAAATGATCTATTTCAACCTCTAAAATGGGGATGGGGTTTTAATTGAGCATGGGGCTCTATTAGAATTTTTACGGTACATATATTCAAGTGATTATCAGAGGTATGAATCTAAACCTCGTTACAAATTATACATAGGCTGGATTCATAACTCAATAATATAAAAATAGTTTCATAACTCAATGAAATAAGAATATTATACATTTATACATTTATTACTTATAGTTTAAAATGAGCAAACTGAAATGTATGCGGCAGATTTCTTTAAGATATTAGACGAAATTCTCTGCCATTTAGAATGTAAGAAAATCGATGAATTTAACATTCCCGTAAGGTAGCTGGCCCATAAGTTCCACACTGAACTTTTACAGTGTTAACCGAGGTTTCCTAATGATTTTCATTAGGAAACCTCGGTCAACATTGTGAAAGACCATGAGTTCCGAAATGTTGCAGAACTATTTCGTTTCTAATACATTAAATCATTCATGAATATTTACACTGAAATGATTCTCTAAATGGTCACCCTGCATTTATCTTATTTTAGCTTATTTGTCGTCATTTGATTAAATAGCTTTTATTGCTATACAAATGGCCGTTCACTTTCGCGTATTCTTGAAGATGAATGGGTTCGAAATTTAATTATTTGTGTCTAGCAAACAGTTAAAGACAACCCTACTTCATTTAAGTCACAAAAAGCGCATTTTTTAAAAAAAAAAATCAATTTTTCGATCTTTTTTTTTTTCAGAAATACTCGTACATTTCCCCAATAATTACAAACTTCGACGACTTTTCTTGTCAGATTTTAAATTATTGAAGAAAATGATACTATAAATTCTTTGTTTCTCAAACAAGCATGAAGTGCTAGAATTACCACACCTACCAATGCAAATTTTGTTATCAGGGGTACTCTGGAATCCCGATCAAACTCGTTGCTTTCGTCATTACTCTTTGGATCGAAATTAATTTAAGTTTCTATTAAAATGAATTTTATTCCACAATTCGACTTCTACTCGTTTCTACACAAAAGGAAATAAGATTTTTTTAGTAAAAAAAAAACAAGTGGCCGTTTAGAATTTCGTCTCGGTGTAATTGTACTATTTTTATTTTTTTTTTTTAAGTCGTATATGGTTAATTGGCGTTTATTTCTGGTCAAAATGTTTGTGAAATTTGATTCACAAAAATGAAAGCCAAGCATATATGAAATATTGATGTTTAACTTTGATTCGCCGTTGTTCCAAAACCTTGTTTGAACAAAGAAGCTGTAGTTGCGTTGTTTTAGCACCGCCTGCGATTGCAACGCTCGGCTGCAGAAGTTGGTGAACACACATGCCAAGTTTCATGAAGATATCTTTATGACAAAGATTAAAGTTTGTCACTCCAACGCAATGTGTTCACAGTATCTCGGGTTTCTCCTGAAACAGCCGAGCATAAAAAACGGGTAGAGAATGCACGTTACGTACATGTATCTGCCAAGCATTGTATTAACGTTACAAATGAAACAAGGACAACATCGTGGTTCATAGTGTAATTAAGGATACAACTGACAAGAAAATTATACTTAACAATTCTCGACGGTGTAATACCTTGGCAACTGACGATGTTTCGTAATGTAAGTAGTCCCGGTTTTATTTGAGAAGCAAGAAAAAAATTCAGCCACACGTAAACACCAACCAAAAATCTTCGCAATTTTCATTTGATGAAACGATACCCAATTTTTTTATATGACATTTTACAATTTTTTTCATTGAAATACATACATCTAACCGAGCCTGCTTAGCTCACTTGTTAACGCGCAGGGCTGTCAGTCATTGGATGGCGTGTTCGATCCCTGGCTAGGCCAACTTTTCCTCCGGCATTTGACATAAGTCCTTTTGACACGAGTTATTAGCCTTCCACAAATGAACGTGTGATAAGAAGTAGGGTTTACTTGAATTAGCCGCCGGTGACTCGGATAAAATCTTGAACTTGAAGGGTGTGAGATACGAGAGAAAACCATAAGTAGGTGCTTCTACAGCAGGGATATATGTGTATGCTGTTGAAAGTGGCGCCCCCCTCCCAACAACATACACATATATCAAGCAGGTTTGTACAAGTAATATTCTTTATGATATGACCTACGTCGCGGGAGTGAAATAACTTCGTTGAATAATTTTGATATTACACGGGTGTTATAACACTAGTGGAATAACTATGCAAATGAGCTCAAAGCGAATAGCAACGCTATTTTGTCACCGCGAAAATGACGTCATAGTCTAAACATTGTGACGTCAGTTGTAAACGGCGTTATAAGTTTCGCGGAAAATTGATGTTGAATTTCAAGAATGTTGACGATTTTTTTTGCTAAATTTCGGGTCAAATTATAAATAGAATATCAAATTTGTGCTCATAAAATACCGAATTTATTAAATTCGTCATCTAAAGGCCCGGTCACACAGCCTTCCACGAGTCGATCACGTGTAATTTCGCCAAATTTTTCATTTTTTTTTTCTACACGCGGTGAAAAATCAGCAAAATTGTCTCAAACGTGCTAAACACGCGAATGACAAGTGGACCAAACGCGCTTGTGTGCTCCGCGTGCCCATCGCGTGTCCACCACGAGTCCTCCGTGTGTGAGCGCTTGTGGTCAGAAAATGGGGTCACAAGTGATCACACGCAGCGCGTGTGAATCACTTGTGCTTCGAGTGTGGTGCGTGTGCTCTGCGTGTGTACCGCGTGTGCTTCGCGTGTGAGTCACGTGCCAATCACTTGTGATCCGCTTACCGCCCGCGTGTATTAAAGCCGCCACACCCGGTGTTCTGAGACAGAGAGCCAGTCAGGCAATGTGCTCGAAGACCTCGAAAGGGAGGCAGCAGAGCTCGGATTAGCCAACTTTATTTCCCAGCACAGAGAGAGGAAGAGGAAGGAGGGCGAGGAGGAGAGTTGGATGCCCGAACTTCTTAAATATCTTCAGACCAACCAAACACTCCAAAAGCTGATGGAACAAATGATCGAGGACAATCACTTGTCCACACTGTCACTTCCACAAGAACTAGTCAAGTAGCACGTTGTCTTGCCATGCAACACTCCCAGCAGGGGATGAACACCATTCCACCACTGCTCTTGACAATCTGTAGTTGAAGACTCATTGTTTTCTTGATAGCTGTCTGTTCCCAAAGGGCTTCATCATATAGCTTCTCAGTCCAAATGCATCGTCACCCACCAGGAGGTAAGGTAGATCTTCTGTGTCCCCTGGAAGGGGAGTAGGCTGAGGGAATCCATGAATGTCACTGATCTGTAAGCCTTCTTTAAACTCACTTGCATTGTAGATATGCGGGTCTGATGAAGCCCCCTTGCCACTCACGTCCACCCATAAGAACTTGTAATCACTGGTGACCACAGCCAAGAGAATAATGCTGAAAAACGCCTTTTAGTTGTATAATTCAGAGCTTGAGTTAGGCGGGGCCTTGCGTGCTATGTGTTTGCCGTCTATAGCTCCAACCACGTGAGGAAAATTCCACCTGTTCAGCCAATCGTCTGTAATTTGTTGCCACTTTGGGGGTTTCTGGAGGTTTCTGGAGGTGCCAGCATCTCCTCACGATATACATGCACAATTGCCTCGCAAACTTCACGAACAATGAGGCTTATGGTGTTGTGTCGGACACGCCAGCCGTACTGCATCTCCCTGTATTTAGAGCCTGATACAAGGTGCCTCAATGTGATGGCCTTCTTTAAGCCTGTGTCCAAGGGAGCTCGCCAATTGGTTGTCTCCTTCGTCAGTGTTGGTGTCAGCCTTTCACCAGTTCATCATACATCCCCGGAGGCATTCTCATAAAGTTCTTGAATGCACGGTTCTCGTTTCTCAGCTCCACCATCAGCCTGTCATACAGCCCCAGCTGTTGCATGCGGTTGATCCATTGGCGCACCCATGTGGCTCTGACTCTTCTTCGACTTCTCATCACTCTTCTTTTGGCATCCAGGGCTTGCTGAAACTCAAGTAGCTTGTTCTGATGTTGCTGCAACAGCAAAACCATAGTATTACGATGCGCCGGATCCATGTTGCCTCTTCAACGTCTTGATTACAACTGATGAAAAAAGGCCCTGATGCGATCTTTTTATAGCAAAAATTACTTATAGTACAAACTTGATTGGGACGTGGACAACACGTGAATCAGTCTTGGTTAAATCGCGATTCAACGCGAAAACACGCGAATGGCCCGCGGATGACTCGTGATACAAAACCTGAGAAAGCCTTTTACACACGAAGCACTCGCTATCACAGGTGCTAGGAACGCTGTAGACAAGCAGATCACAAGTGGATGACAAGTGCTACACACGCAATCACACGATGAAATTTTGCGTATGCCCGCGAGTGACCACCTGTCGTCCACTTGTGATCCGCGAGTGTATCGTGTGTTATCGCGTTTGGTCCGCGTTTGTACCGCGTTTACACCACTTGTGCGACACGCGATGGCCGTCGCGCCTAATTTTTGTGCTGCTCAAAAATAAAATCGGGCTCCGAGCGCGTGTAAAGTTTTTCGCGCGTGTGCGCACTTTTTATTCGCGAGTCCTCCGCGTTTCTTTCAAGTGTCGTTCACTAGTGACCGCGTTTTCTTTGCGTTTGACAGTTTCTCCTCGCGATACACTCGTGATCAACTCGCAGGAGGCTGTGTGACCGGGCCTTTAAACAGATAAAAACTCGACACAGTCTCGTTTTTATCTGTTTATAGATGATTCGTTTAAGTAATTCGCTTTTCAATAACCACTCATTCAATATCCTCTATATCTTCTGATGGAAAAGATATGTCAAATTAACTTAAATTTATGGAATAAGTGTCATGCGAACATGATCGGAACTATTTGTGACTCGTCATGCAAAAAAGGGACCATCTTATAGACAAGCAATTTCAAGTGAGTGATCAAAGATCAATTCTACATTGAAAATGATAGGAGAAAACGGTTTCTCGTACCTCATTCTTGCTTACGGATCTATAGAACTCAGAAAAATGTAGAATAATTATTTTAGATTCAGAAAATGTGTAATTTGCGAAAAGGTTCAACCACGGTCATTGTTCAACCACGGTCGCAGATCGCACAGTTTTACCATGGTGGACTCTCTACGCTTTCCCCTGATACTTCTTTTTCGCGTGACCGGTCGAATTTTTCTTTTAAACTGCACCAATAACTGAGCATGCGCGACATTTTAAACTTTTCCATGTATGTATGATGGACTAGCACTGAGCGGCCTAGACAAACGCATTATGTATTTAAATCGTTTCCGATTATTCACATCATAGATGAAGCAATCCACAATCTATTGAGCGAATGGTGAAGACTCTTTTTAGCCCGTACGCACAAAGCTGACCCTAGTCTTAGAGTTGCTGACTTGTGATTTTTTTTTGAAATAGCGCGCACTCCCTTAATTCAAAATTAAGTTATACTATTTAATTTTAGTTCGATTGCGATGAAAGAGTAGCTTATAGAGTCGCTACTTAACTTTTAATCTTGATCGAGGGGAGGGGATAGTGCAATACTATGGGACATATAATTTTACAGGCACTTACAACAGTATTACACTGACCCCTCAACTGATGTTTTCACGTCGCTGAGAGAGAGAGAGAGAAAGAGAGAGTGGGTGGGTTTAGCCCACTGCTACCCAATTCTACAGCTGGGTGAACTAGGGCTAGCTACTTAGTGTTTTGCCCATAAACATGCGTAAAGTAAAATCTTCAAAGTTGATATAAGAAAAATATAAGACGATAGCAAATACACAATTTGAAAGATCTAACGGGTAAAGAGTATATAGGCATTACATAATGTGACGGGGCATGCAAAATTTGCAAGGTTTGAGTTTTCTTCTTCATACATTTCTATATCTAAGGATTACACAACAAAGGGTTAGTTTTCACCGTTGCGTTATTCTTTGAATTATGGAGAGTTCATGCAAAATTTTAAGCCCAAGGGTTTACGATGAGACAGGAGATTTCTGAAATTGTTATTTCGATCTCAAGCACAGCTTTACTCGGCTTCAACTCTTTGAAGTAAATTTAAACACACGGCGCGAGGTTTTTTTGAGCAGATCCTTGAAATCTTCTGGTCAAGTTTATTGAGTTCTATTGGGACAAAATCTTGAGGCAATACAGAGACTCTCGGTATACATGTATATGTAGGGTCCATGGCTTATAGATTCTATCTAGGTGACGCTGGAACTAAATCACGGAAATAAGTTCAAAAATCGAGCATCTATACCAATGAGTAGTCAGGGAAGTGTAAGAGAAAATATTCTAATTCCGAAAAAAGACATTTCTAGATCATAAATAGGCCATCTTGCGTACTTTGTGCTAAGATGAACTTTAAAAAACACATTTACTGTTAATAAACATATAAGAAATAATTGCGGAAAGAGTTTAAAGAAAATGTATATGTACATTTTACATTTTTAAGTACAAAAAAGACATTTCTAGATCATAAATAGGCCATCTTGCGTACTTTGTGCTAAGATGAACTTTTAAAAAAAAAAACATTTACTGTTAATAAACATATAAGAATTAATTGCGGAAAGAGTTTAAAGAAAATGTATATGTACATTTTACATTTTTAAGTACAAATCCTGTAAACTTATAAATCTTTCTTCCTGCTCAACTTAGAATTTATTCAAACGAAGCTTTAATAAAAATGTATGAATGCAATTTAAACTGTCACTTAAATGTTTCACCTAACAATTTACTAATAAAGTATTAAATTTTCACACACCAACGAAAGAATTAGCAGAAATACTTGTTTTGCTAACCTTGAATGGAAGTTTGAGTAAATTATCATTTGAGCACGAAAAAATAAAACATCTGAGGGCAAGTGTTACATACTGAGTTTAACTTTGAAATAAAAAATAATAATAGAAAGCAAAGTGATACATACACATAGCTGCTCCGAAATACCAGACCTCTTTCGTATATATTTCTGCCAGAGCTGTCGGCATGCAAACAGCAAGCACTAAAAGGTCCGCTACACAAAGGTTTAACAAATACATATTCACTGATGTTTTCATACTCCGACTGAATCGAATAATCACTATTACCAGAATATTGCCTATAATTCCTGTCAGGAAAATTAAGATGTAAAATATAGTAGCCGTAACAACAATGTACATTGGTGCGGTTGGCTGCACAGGAAACGTTGTGTTATTCATTTTATCTTTTAACTATACAAATATCCGTGTCATAACAACCTGTATGATATTTTTTTATGATATCACATAGTTATTTTTAGAACAAATATATAATGCGGTTATTTTTAGAATCTTGCATTTCTGTTGGAAACATCTACAAAAACAAGACGAAGAGGTTATAAGATAAATATTATACGTATTTAGTGTATTGTATGAAAAAAATATCTAACTCGGTTGTGGGAATTGATAATTGTCTCGGCAGAGCCTCGACAATGATAAATTCTCCCAACCTCGTTAGATATTTTTTCTCATAAAAACACTAAATACGTATTATATATTTATCAATTTGAAATATTACACAGTAAGATTAAAGTTCCAAACTTTTTATTCATCAAATAATTTTTTTTTTCAAGGACCTGTTTCTTGCAAATGTGTACACTATTACATAAGTCCTAGAAACAATCGTATGTCCGAACATAAGACTTCGCTAAGAAAAAATGATCATAGAGTTATAACTGATAGATACAAGTTTTGTTCATGACACGGTGTTTCCACGCTTTCCATACAGAATGACAAGAGGCAAACGAGACGTAATCAGATTCTTCTGTGACAGGGGGAAAACTCAAATTCCGATAAAACGATCTGACGAAGGAAAGTATATTTTCAATATATCATATCTATATTAGTTAGACTTATTGGCTGGCGGCGGACGTCAATCTGACTTCTTAACTATGGTACACAATACAATTTAAGAAATAGTTCAACTTCAAATTTAAAACCAGATCTGTCGGTGACTGGCTATGTTCGCTTGGTCACAAAATAGTATGTAATGATTTGAAATAAAAAAAATATTGAATGCTACTATAGAGTGAGATGTCTGCTCACATGAAATTTGAAAATCTGGAAAATACTTTGGAATCTGGTTGACTTCAAAGGCCTGAGTCTACAAATAATAATGAGAAGAGCACCATTAGAGGTGTTTTTTCAATGATGTATTTTCTTTTCTTGTCGATGGTTTGTTTGTTTCTTTCTTTTTTGAAAAAACAAAGCCAGTTACGGACTTCAGATATATTTCTTGCCTTAATTCAGGGAAGGAAAAGGAAAAAAATCTAGAAAAGCACACTAGAGATACCCACTATACTTACTTATATTCATTAAGTTTTAATCACCAATAAAGATTGAAATTCATAGCAATGACACTTTTTTAAGAGATTTATCCTGGGTACTTTTTTTAGAGATGTATAATTTAAATTATCATAAGGATAAGGACTAATTTATATTACCTTGACCTTCTTCATACGCGGGTTTGTTTTACAACACTTCGAAAAGATAAGTTCTATTTGTCTATTGATATATATATATAATATATATATATATATATATATATATATATATATATATATATATATATATATATATATATATATATATATATATATATATATATATATATATATATATATATATATATATATATATATATATATATATATATATATATATATAATTACTTGAAAATATAATACGTACTTAAAAAAATATCTAACGAGGTTCGGGGAATTGATAATTGTCGAGCTTCTAAGTTCTATTTGCCTAGCCCTCGTCGATGTTTCTAACAGAAATGCAAGTTTCTAAAAATAACGCCATTATGTCATTGTTGTAATGTTCTAAAAATATCCACGTGATAACATATTAAAAAAATATCATATCGATATTTGTAGAGTTATAAGATAATTTGTTTGTTTGAATTGGGGTTTACGCCGCTTTCAACATTTTTTCAGTTATATCGCGGCGGCTGGAGCATCTAACAATGGATTCCTGGCATTTCTCACACCAGTATTGCCATTACATTCTTTCCTAGCCTCCAGCTGCTATCTCACATAGGTCTACGATTATCGACCCACCCATTGGTGAGAGACAAGTAGACAGAAAGAATGTGTGCTGCCGTCGGGGATCGAAACCGGGATCTCAAGATTGACAGTCCGACGCCCTACCTAATTATAAGATAAAGTATAAGGTTTGATTTTCAAGGCTACCATTCTTAAGAGATAACCCTGAACACTATCTTATATGTAAAATATTTTCCTTGACAATCAATGTATGATCTTTCCTTTAAAGATATTAATAATAGGAAAACCATACATAGTAAAACTTCAATATTTAACTTGATAAGTCTTAAAGAAACATGTAAAATGTTATTCACTTTCATTGTTATTATTATGATTACTTTTTTTATTTTATTTTACTTATTTATGTATTTATTTTTGTTTTTTTTATTTTCATTTTTATTTTTTTTGGTATCATTCTATTTAATTTATTTAGGTCAGTTAGTTATATACGGTTCAAATCTGCTGATATATTTGGAATTGAAGTGAGAATCTAATGTGCATGATGACGTGGCGTCATTTGGCGGTCGGGTTTAAGTGAATGCTTTTGCTTTTGCCGTACTGGAAATGGCGTCACGTTGCTATTGACGTTGCTTTATACAAAGTGTAATGGAGGATAGATGAAGATGTAGTTTCTTCATTATATTGTGTTTTTCTTGATGAAGGTCAGGTGACCGAAAAATTGAAAGAGTGTTTATGGTAATAAAATTAAAGAAACAATATACTGTTTCAGAGTTGTAATTTAATAAACGTAAAGCTAGATGGCATTAAGCCCACCTTTAGTATGACACAGCTTCAATGTGTCAAAGTACGAAGTAATTATGCTGATAGAGCTATCAATAAACAACTCTTGGTCATTGGTGAATGAGATAAATTTGAAAACTCATATTTTGCGTTGAATTCCCCTTCTTCCATGCCGAGGGCTCAAATCCAAAAAAAACTAGAAAAGAATCGACAATATATCATGGGGATCTCCATTTAATCAAACCGTATAGTCGTGGTTAGAAAGACGGATTGAAGGATGGATAGACGAAGCGGCGGCTATATGCATTGCTTTAGGGGAGCATGAAAAAAGAAGTTTTTCAATTCTTGAATATTAAGAATAGCAAGAGTGCTCCTGAATATCCAACATGACTTAAAGGTGGCTCTTGCACAAGGATTTTCATGTAGATATAAAAAAAATCTCAAGAAAAATCTATGGGTGCAATTATTATTCAAACATGAATTATTTCAATTACATCTAATCCTTAGATAGTCCCTTTGCAAAAAAAAAAAAATTAATGAATTGAAATCGTCAAAATTTCTAGATACCATGGCAACCAAATTTAAGTTATATAAGAACACATTGAAAAAGTGTTCAAGTTCTGAAACTAGGATCTCTACAACCTTCATATTTGGCATGGAGCGGCTGGCCAGACCTTTTTAAAAGACGTTATAGTCACGGCTGTTTGGCCACCAGGCGGAGCACCGGAAAATAGGACGTGTGTCTAGTTTTATAGAAAATTTCGAAATCATTTTTCCTATAAACCAGCACCCCAACAGCCTTCATATTTGACATGGAACATCGGGTAATTTTCTGTTGAAAATAACGTATACTATAATCGTCGCAAAGCGGACTAATAACCCTCTAAATCATTTTGTCCGTAATGAGCTGCCAGCAATGAAGGATATTCAACTGAGTCTTTCTATGAAGTTTGAACAAAATCTTTCCTTTGGTTTTAATGAAAGGGCGATAACTTAAAATCTGTTTGATCCTGAATAAAAATGAGAAGTTCGAAATCAAATCCTTTCCTTAGTTTTTGAGAAATTGATCGGAAACGAAGAACATCGAACGATCAACTAACTCTTAAATCAATTGATCAGAATTCTGTCAAAAAAAAAATGGATAATATCAAAAAGGACGTAAATGTATTTGACTTTTACTGAGTCCTTCTGTGTAGTTTGAATAAATATCCCTGCGAGTTGCCGAGAGTTTGAGCAGGCAAGACATAGGACGTTAAATCGGTCAAAACTTAATGGACCACAACCTAAATGGTACACTTGTTACTGATCATTTATGAGAAGAAAGAATAAAAAAGCATCAGTCGAGTCAGGAATTAAGGCATAGAATAATAAATCCTCAAACATTAAAACGCACCTACGCTAAATACATTATGTTAATAAACAAACACCAAGAAACACCTTATCTTGAAAAAGATGGGATGTACTTACTTTCTGTGGTAACATCTTTACATATATCTTTCCTTTTTTTCTTTCTTCTTGCACCGTTGGAGTCCTTTTTTGTTATTTTTATACTGTTTATTTTGCTAATATGCTTTAATGATATATTTTATTCCTCCACTTTGAAAATTGATAACCCATCTACAATTGCTCATTTACCGAAAACACATATTGAAGCCTTTTTGTACATCAGTATAAATTAATACTGATAATTACCAGTTCATATAAAAAGCAATTAGTGCATAATGGATTGTGATTGTTCTAGAATCCTGTAAATACAAACGCTGTAGTTGTAAGGTTTTAAAATAGTGTTAGCAATATAAGTTCTCTTATTCATATATCTATTTTACGTATTATTATCTGTCATCGATTAACATGCAGTGGTTCTAAAATAAGCTGCCCGGACAAGCAGATTTTCCTTGATAAGTTGTCCGTTGACAAATGAAAAATCTCAAGAAAAAAGTAATACTTTCTCACTTAAAGAAAAGTTTAGCTGTTTTCTAAAATAAATTGCCATGATACTGAAAAAACAGGTTTATGATATGGAACGGACAAGCAGTTTGTGATTGTCTCTTGTCCATGGACAAGTTGACTTTCAAAAGCTTGATTTAAGCTGTGGTTGCAGGGTTTCGGTTTTGAATCGACGTTATGTATATTGCACCGAATAATCGAAAATATATACACGAAAAAGGATCGTTTAGATTGACATTTTCCTCTTTCATGAACTGTTTATTTGGGTATTTTTTATCGTTCAATCAACCTTTTTAAAAAAGTATATGGGTTATCAAATATGACCTGTTAGTCTATATGATGGTATTATATTTATATATAACTCATCAAATATAAAATGTCACTTGCTTATAAAATAAAACAATAAAAATAAATGACAAAATTGGGACTATGACGTTCTGACAGAATGCACCATGTTAACGTTTTCGAAATATCGGTTATTTTTAACAATAAAAAAAACCAACATTACTTTGTATATTGCTGATTTGGACTTCCTACTTCCAGAAGTCACAATATCGCAGTTGAAGTATACCAAATAAAACAAGTGACATATTGTAAAATATAGCGGACCTACAAATAAGCTGACTCCTATGGACAACCAAACATAGTTTTTTTCTTGGTGTATAAAGATTGCTCAACATGAGGGAAGGTTAAAGTTTTTATTGAAGTTTTTGAGGTGTAAGCACCAAGATGGCCATCTTCACGAGTCAAGGGGTATCGAATCGATTAGATCTTCTCGAATACCCCTTGACTGAATGAATAGGTATTTTCTGTACGATTTATTTTTAGCCGGCCAATCAAAAGGTCAAACGCGATTTCTGTGACTGCCAATCAGAGAGCTTCTTACAAACGACATCGGTTCCTTTTAATCACTATGGCAACCTGTTGTATTCCGCCGACTGTGTAGATAACCCTTCATTCTTGGATAAAGAAAATGCGTCGCATCGAAGACGCTTACTTTTTAGTACGTTTTTATTCGATGACAGATAGATTTATAAAATCAACAAAATATGAATCAGTTCCTTTTTATCAGAATGATAGGAATAGTAAGCCGAAAGTTTCCTCATTGTCCACCGTGAATGATTCCGAAGCTCTCCTCCCCCCCTCCCTAAATAACATCAAAAATGTGAGTTGGGAATTCAGACATTATCTTTCACGCGTTTTGTATTTTTGCCGACTAACAAAAATAACATGAAATGATTTTGAGTAAATCTATCCCCCTTATTGTTCCATAGAAGAACATTTTGGATAGCCTTCTCTCTTTCCACCCCCCCCCCCCCAAAAAAAAGTATGAAATAAAAAAAATAATAATGGCCAGGGTTTTTTTTTTGTTTTTTTTTTAATTGAAAGCAAATATATTTCTATACTACATAGAATATAGTCAACGGGCGGCAAAACTACTTAATCATAACTTGAATAAGCTGTAGCCACGAGATTTTTGGACTACCCCACGTTAAAACACGTATATATCAGATATATTAGAGACAAAAATCAAATAATCCCTTTTAAATTACAAATGCATGTGTAATTCGATTTGGATTGGACATTGTGCGTGATTGCTTTGTTTTAAACGTCGTGAATAAGTTGTTTCATAGCAAATCTAAGTTTTAAATTTATCGTAACATTGTGACTACCTGCAATATGGGTACTTTTCAAATAAAAATTAATTCAAATAAATAAACACATAAATAAATAATGAAGACAAATTATAACAATTAACAAATAAATTGATTAATTCTTCGGCTCCTACAATATTCTCACACGAGATTTATTTTACACAGATAGAGGATTTTTACTAAAAATTGTTCTATTATTTTCTTTCTTTATTTATTCATTTTCATATTTTAATCTCTTTATTTCTCCTGTCATTTGATTTGTTGTCATGTGATTTAATGTGTTTAAAGAAAAGTCTGCTGGAAAAGAAGGAGAAAAACTCCCGAATAAAAGAATTCATATGAAAATTCAAGTAAATTATCATTTCTAAATTATTTCTATTTGTAAGACGGCTTAATTATTGAATTTATTCCAAATTTTAAATTTCGCGTACTTCAATATAGATGCATTCTACTATATTGGAGTATGCCATCGATAAGGTCTAAAACATTGAAAACTTAAACAGGTATTGTTTGATTAAATAACTTGAATTCAAATAAACATTGAACAATCGTAATACACTGTCATCGAGGGTAGAAAAAGAAGAATTTGAGAACCTTTCCATGTACCATCAAATTATTAAAAGGATACGTTGTCATTTGAATAGATATAGGAATTTCGATCAGTTTTTGTGATTGTGTATTTCAGTCTTGCTAAGTGTCACAATTACCTAAATCTGAAGGGGTTAAGCGCAATTCTAAGGGTTAATTTCACATCTGGAAAGTAGCCGCGGGGTATATTGATCTAACATACCTCCCGCTGTCGGACCTTTTTGTAAGAAGGTTACTGATTGGTCCGCCTCGTTTTCCGTTCTGTGACGTCACGCGTACAGAAATTACCCATTCAATCAGCCAAGGGTAAGATAAGTAAAACGTTCGTAACCCTTTGGCTCGACAAGATGCAAGATGGCATTTTTCGTATAACATTTTTTATGAAATTTTATCAGAAAAAGTGTGTAAAAAGAGTTAAAATTGTTCTAAAGCAATAACAACTGTTGAGGAAAATGCCACATATGAGCGTTTAAGGGCAAACGGTCCTCTTTTTTATCGATCATATTTATCGAATTTTTACTTAATACATGAACTTTAATTTATTTCTGATTGTGTTTGTACCAAAATATGTCATTTGCTGGCAACGGGATATAAAAAAATATTTAGGTAAATTTATTCTCGAACTATGACGGAAATGGATTTCACACAACTTATGAGACCTTAGACCTTCATAACCCTTTTATAAGAAGAAATTTCCTTGACCCATAGTCACCACTTTTATAAGGTTTCGAGAGTCCAGTTCACTTGGTTCTCAGAGTTAGAGGATGACAATTATATACTTTTCAAACAAAGTTTATTTTGAGATTTATTTTTAGCTCTCCTGAGCACTTCGTGCTCAAGAGAGCTATTGTGGTATATCAATGTCCGGCGTCCGTCTGTCCATCACGGCGTCAACTTTTTCTTTAAACGATATCTCCTCCTTAACTAATGGGTTAAAATCAACAAAATTTGGCAGGAATATTCCTTGGGTGGTCCCTTGTAAAAATTGCTGAAATGGAATGGATCCGTGCCATATCACGGGAAAATGGCCTTCATAACAAATTTCTTGTTTGTACTCTTGAAGCCACAGATATGGTCCAATCTTCATGAAGCTTTGTCAGTTTGTTTGTTAGGTGACGAGGATAAAGTCTTTAAAAATTGGAAGGATCCGTGCCATATCACGGAAAAAGGTGCCTTAATGACAATTTTGTCATCAATTTCTTTAAACGACATCTCCTAAACTTATGAGTCAAAATCAACCAAACTTGGCAGAAATATCCCTTGGGTGGTCCCTTGTAAAATTGCTAAAATGGAAATGATCCTTGCAATATCACGGGAAAAGGGGCTTAAATGACAAATTTCTCCTTTACACTCTAGAAGCCACAAATATGGTCCAATCTTCATTAAACTTTGTCATAATGTTTGTTAGGTCATGAGGATGTAGGGAAATTCCATCTCAGGAGAGGTGCCGGGGATAGTTCGCAAATATATACTCGGTGCAAATAGGCTAGATCAAGCAAAATTACGCTGATGAATAATGCAACCAAGCATGAAATAAGACATACGACAGTAAAATTGTGGATCAAACACTACGTTTACCCGATTGGCCCATGAGCCACCGCTTTCTAAGGCGTGAGTGAAAACGTCATTAAATGAAAACTGTGGTTTAGACAAAAACAATTAAACACACAAGTCTTTTGATAAAAAAGCCCTAGGGCAAGGCGCGACTAGGCGATTGATCGGGTCGGGCCCGCCCGACCTCCCGTATATCCCATTTCGGGGCCAAAGTGGTGTTTTGCAAACACAGGGCCTAGCCTATCCCTGAGTCACTCAACCACCAGGATCCCGTCATCAGGCATTACGGGCGCAGCACACGGCAGACAGGCATGTCCATTTGTTTTGGTTCATACCATGTACTACATTGACAGCCGACTATTCTATCCCCCGCCCCGCTGGGGGCAAAAATTCACCAAAATAAAGGCTTCAAATTAAAAAAAAAATGGCATGCAGATTCAACCTAATTCCCTAGGCTTAAGAATGATTAAACAATATAGAATTCAGTTAAGTGTGTTTTCTATCTATGAAATAATGCATTTTTTTTCTTCTTTTTTTTTAGAATCACCATGAAATCATGGAAATTTCGGAAGAACTGCTTCTGTATAGAAGGAAAGTTTGTATATTTGCCTTGGTCAATAAAAATGCTAAGTGCATCACATGCTCCAAAAACAACAAATGTGAGCATACAGAACTAAGTCTGTCCTTGAAAATTAAACCACAAGATCCCTTATTTGAAATGGTGGAACAACTTAATAATGAAGCTTGCCAGATAACCCCCCCCCCCACAAAATAGACAACTAAAGCGATATCCTACAAGCCTATACCATATGATAGGACTGAAAATTGTCTAAAGGACTACATAACCTGTCCAATATCCAGGACAAACTACTGCCAGAAAATGAAATCTGCACTGGCTGTGGGTCAAGGCTACTTGATGGAGATCCTGTAGTGAATGGATGACTGGCCTATGAGAGGCCATTAGTTGTCACTAATTCACTCTTTAAACATGCAAATGGTATGTTAGAACTGTTTCTTAAACATAGTATTGTGATCTGAAGGATAAGGTCCCTCATTGCTCTCCACACAAAGAGTCAGAAACCCAATGTGGAAACCAAAGCATTTTATGGTTGAATTTGATGTAAGAGAAATAAATGCAGTTGAACAAGTATTTGAATGTAAGATAGTTTAAATACTTTCCGTAAGCACTAATGCAACTCTTACTAGACTTGAATGTTCACTGATTGTTTTACAATACAAGCATGTGGTGATATAACGGTGTAAATCTATTTCTTGTCAATATCACAGGAATTTAGGTTTCATTGATTCAAAGCCGGGCATTACATTACTATTTAAAATATGGTTGTGCTTTTTTTAAATTCATAAAAATTTGATTGTTAAATTGAATAATTTACTTTTTATAAGATATTTTGAAAGAAAGTGAATCTGTCGGAATGTTTGGGATAGAGACCATTGTGGAAGAAAAATTATATGGCTGACCCATCAAGTGCACAAGAAACTTAGCTCTGAATAAATAACTATTTGTCTGAAAGAGTGATAGCTATTATTATGAAACAACACAATCACAAGAACAAACACAAGAACCGTACCTCTGTATATTACTTTTATTCCCTTTGTCATTTTTTTGAATTTCTTTTTTGTAGAAAATCGGATAAATCTGCCAAATTCTTACACAAATATTGCTAAAAATAACATGGAGATACAAAGTCCAGTAAAGATGCAAATGGATGCCAGAATTGTAAAGCCCTTTTCGGAAAACCGTGCATTCTCTTCCTAGATAAAAAGAAGAAATCACCAAATTATTTTCTTCTAAGGTTACAACAACTTCTACAACTTCTCCATCTGATAGAAATACTAAAAACTATAGCAACTCGAGTAAAGAGGCGATGGAAACTCCGTAAAGCTAATTGGGAGTTGTTCAAAACTACCTGCGAACAATCAATAAATCCAGAAGCTTTTGAAGATTGTGAAAACTCTGCAGAGCTTTCCACATCCTTTCTATATTCGGTTGCAGAGAAAGCTATTCCTCGAACGTTGCCTGACCCCAATTATCCTAACAAACCATGGTTTAATGAAGATTGAAAAAAGGCTATAGCTGAGCGTAAATTTGTTCTTTGAACAGTTGACCTGAGACCATCAAAGGAGAATCTATACAAATTCAAAATTGCACGAGCAAAAGCTCGTCTTACCATTTAACAAAGTAAGCGTTCGTCTTGGAGACAGTATGTTTCTAGATTGGATTCTAGATCATCTGTCAAAAAGACATGGGGAGATGGTGCGCAAAATCAGCGGAAAGAACACGTCAATTGGAGTTGGTCATTTAAGAACTGACCTCAGTGACGTTTCTTCCAAGGCTGATATTGCGAATGTATTGGCAGATACGTTTGCCAAGAAGTCATCATCATCAAATCGCTCCCCTGCCTTTCAAAAATCAAAGGTAATAAAGAAAAGTCAGAACTTAATTTTAGTTCCAGCCAACTGGAACATTATAATGGAGACTTTTCGGTTAAAGAACTGAAGAAGGCTTTAAAGAGGTGTCATGACACTGCTGTGGGAAACGATAATATTCATTTTCAATTCCTCAAACGTTTGCCCTCTCGTTCTTTGCATTGCTTACTTGAAATATATAATCAGGTTTTGAAAACGGGAAGCATTCCAGCATCATAGAGGGAAGTTATCGTTAGTCCAATACCTAAACCAGGTGAAGATTCTACGGATCCTTCAAACTACCGCCCTATTTCTTTAACTAGTTGCATTTGCAAAACCATGGTAAGAATGGTTAATGATCGTCTTGTCTGGTTTCTTGAGAAGAACCACCTTATTACGTCAGTCAAAAGTGGCTTTCGTAAACAGAGAAGAAATCTTGATCAACTTGTCCGCTTCGAGACATTCATTTGAGAAGTCTACATAAAGAAGGAACGTGTTGTTTCTGTCTTTTTCGATTTCGAAAGTGCTTATGATACCATTTGGAAGTATGGAATTATGAACGACCTCTATGATTTCGGTATACGAGGTCGCCTTTTATGGATGAACGGCAGTTAAGAGTCCGGGGTTGAGAAACTTTATCTGATCCTCATGAACAAGAGATGGGTGTTCCCCAGGGAATTATTTAATCGGTGACACTATTCAGTTTCAAATAAACAATATCGTTAAAACTGTTTGCCCTGGCGAGGAATGTTTCCTTTATGTTGATGACTTCTGCATCTGTTACAGATCAAAACGCGTGTACATAATTGAAAGACAGTTGCAGCAAGTTTTAAACAATTTTCAAAATAGTACAATTAAAACGGCTTCAAGTTTTCAAAGACAAAATCTAAATTTGTGCATTTTTGTTATTCAAGAAAAATGCACTCCGATCCAGAATTAAAGTCGGACGGAGTGAAGATTGAAGTTGTTAAGCGCATATTGACAATTTGAAAAATAAATGCCAAAAGGCACTTAATCTTTTACGTGTTGTATCTAGTATTGATTGGGGAGCCGATAAAAAGGTTCTATTGCGCCTCTATAGGGCACTTGTTAGATCAAAGCTGGACTATGGCTGTGTTGTTTATGGCTCTGCGCGCCCTTCATACCTTCGCAAACATGATACTTTTCATAATCAGGGATTGCGCTTGGCGTTGGGTGCATTTAGAACATCACCAGTTAACAGTCTTTACACTGAAGCAAATGAGCCTTCCCTAAATTTACGCGAGAAGAAACTTTCTTTACAATATTATTTAAAATTTAAATCAAATTCAGACAAACCCACCTATAAAGTTGTGTTTGATCCAAAATGTTGTAGGGTCCCAAACCTTACCTTGTCCAGAGTTCATATTCAATGATTATTATTTTCTACTATTCGTGTTGAAATGAAAGTCGACTGTGTGTGAATACTCGTGTGCCTAACGGTATACGAGATTACACACCATTTTTCCTCTCATTTATGCATTTAATCATGTCAGCCGGTCATTTTAAAAGCTTGTTCAATTAGAGTTTACTTACTAATGGTCAAATGAGTCGTCTGTGTACGTTGTCATGTCCAATTGACCTCTTATTCGCTATTTGATAGCTTGAAGACACGCGCTTCCGTGTCTTTGTCAGCCACTTTGGTTTACCCGGTGCATTGGTAAATTTCTCCCTAGCAAAAAACGGTCTTATCGATACGGAAAAAGCCGATACGTCATTTATTTACATTCCTGATAGTTATAGAATTTAACCTCGAGAGATGGTTGAAAGTACACAGTTATTTTAGTGCACATTTGATTAGCCAATCAATTGGCGCTCTGTACGCAATTTATTTTTGCGTACGGTCAGGATCCGAAAAACTTTTCTGTGGGTACGCGTTATTTACTTGAGCACCCCGGATTTGTATAAATACCCCTGAGTTCTTGTAGTCGAGGTCTCCACTCAGCAACAAAATTTTTATGGCAACCCCTCTTCGGCCACAGCAGAAATTCATTTTGATTTAAGAAAGTTGGAGCGATATCAATTACAATTCAGTAGTCATCTGTTAAACCACAAATTCTTCACGGTCAGCATATGCATCAAATTTAATTGTCGAATCCCCGACCTGAGCTGACTGATGCGGTTGTTTGAAATACCGTAGTAGACTTTCGTTTCGACACGAACCAGCATTAAGTACATCGAGAAACAATTCATTTTAACCCTGAATCAACCAAGTCGAATCACCCAATAAAAAATAAACTGGAATGTTTTTGTTTTACATCGTCTTTAGATTTTAACCCTCGGAGACCAGCTTTTGTTGAACTTTTCTTTTCATTAATCCACACAAGATTTTTTTTTTTTTTTTTTTTTTTTTGGAAGGTTGCAAGTAGCCTGCTCGCAACAATATAGAGAGGATTTTGTTTTAAAAAAAGAACCCTATACTTCCCTCCCTTCAGTTTGCGCTGTGAAGCTGATGTAAATTCTCTTGACTTTGATCTAGAGGACGTGGCAACATATTATTCCTGATGTTCCTTTGTGGACATATAAAAGGCCCACGTTTCTTTATGATCTTGCTTCCAGCAAAAAGGATTCAACAGATTCAATTATTTTTAAACAAAGTTCTAGGAAGTCAAAGAAAAATACACATCATATGAAGAGACATACACAGACGGTTCTAAAGATGGCGAAAATGTTTTGTCAGCCACTATTTTAGATGGCAAAAATATCAATTCCGTCTACCTTATAACTCTTCTATTTTTTCAGCCGAGCTAAAGGCTATTGATCTCGCACTCGATCATATGATCGCTGAACGTTTCTATCACTTTTACTGACTATATGTCAAGCATGCAAGCGATTGAGCACGAACAAACTGACAATCCCCTTATCGTCAGACTACTTGATAAAATAGCTAGCTTAATGATGTAAATCTCGTTTTCTGCTGGCTTCCAAGCCAAAATGGTATTCGTGGTAATGAGGAGGCATATAAAGCTGCCAAGGATGCATTATCACTTGAAACTTTACCTTTTGAAGTACCTTTTTCCGATTTTTAACCTTTAATTCACAGATTTATTCATGATGTATGGAGGAACTGTTGGTCTGAATGAATGGATGAATAAATGAATGAATGGTTTTTTATGGCCCGTCGACAACTAAGGTCATGTTGGGCGCAAAAGGTCTATATAAAACTATAAAGAAAGGGTAAAACAAAGTGAGCAATAATGTAAAAGAATTTCATTTAAACAAGCATATTATAATATACACTCAAAACATCATAAACATTAAAATTCGAAAGAAGTACTATCAATAGAACACAAAATTATATTTTGCTCAATAAATGAATGGCCTTTAAAACTTCAAAAATGAGTTCGACTTTGACCGAATCAAAAAGCTCCCTCTTACTGTCAATGTTGGTCTGATCCAGCAATCCAGAATAACAAATTATTTTCTGTTCGACACGACCTGGGCGATTGGTTACCTGGTTATAGGTCAAACCGTCGCAAAGACCTAATTCTGTCTCGCTTACGCATTGGTCATACTCATTTAACACACTCCTTCTCTTTAAAAGGAGAAGAGATGCCAATGTGTATTCCATGTAACGCTCATCTTACTGTCAAACATATCTTTATAGCTTGTATAGACTTTTCTTTCATTAGAAACAAATATTTTAAAGTTGATGTGGCAGCTGTTCGAGTCCGTAAAATTAGAATTTATATTTGACTTTCTGAAGTCAATTAATTTATATAACAAAATCTAAATTAAGGTTATAATGACCGTTTTTCTACTAATCCTCAAAATCAAAAGTTTTCTTTAAGTTTTACAGTATACTTTATCTATTTAAATTATTCTTATACTTGAAAGAGTTTATGATAATTTTTAAAGTTATTTGAATGATCTTTTGATCGTGATTTCATTTTTGACTTGAAAGTGTTTCTTTACATTTTTACCATTTAAACTAGTTTTTCTTATCCCATTTATCATGATTTGTTTGTTTTATATTGATTTCGTCTAGTTTAGTTTTGATGTATACTTGACGTTGTTTATAACAGTTATTTATTTTTTTTTAATATTTTGCGCCCAACATGACCTTAATTGTCGACGGGCCATAAATCATTATTCATTCATTCATTTATTGAAATCAGCCAAATGGTTTAGGAGGAGACGATTTTTAAATATTTCAAAGAGGAGAATGCCCTACCCTGCCACGTCCATATCTTTGGGCCAATCAAAATTTCACGATTAATTTTTGAAAAGGGTCACCCAAGGAACTTTCTGGTAAAGTTTCATTGAAATCGGCCAAGAATTTCAGGAGAAGAAGAAGTTTTTTCTAAATTGTTGACGACGGGGGACGCACGCTCCGCTTGAGCACGTGCTCAGGTGAGCGAAAAATGAAAAAAAACCAAAACGATATCATCAGCAAAAATACTTTCAATTAACCAAAACGTAGCCTGTAGCCTGTTGAAATGTCCATGATCAAAACAATTGCTAAAAAAATTTTTTATATGTACGCATTATATAAACCTGCCCGAGTCAATTATATAAATTTGATCTTCTCATGTATAATGAAATGTTCATAGGCACTATTCATGCATTGTCAAAATTGGGTGATACTAAACCAGATTGAGTTACCATTTGAACCCATAAAAGGACTAGAAAAAATAAGATAAGTGTATTAAGAACACAAAATTTCATGTTTTGAACATAGTTTGTAAAAGTATACCTCCGAACAGATTTTCTTTGGGGAAGGACAGGAGGGTTATTGCAATTTTATAAACAGATGCTTTTAATGATATTACCATTTTCACTGTATTTTTTTACTTGTATAATAAAGTCGGGAACACTGCCGCTTCATGATAAAGATTCGTCGTGTAGTGTACTACACGGGTAGATATAGAAGGAACATTTGCGCATTATTGCATAAAGCTTGTGGACTGTCCGGTTTTTGAGGTACCTGAACGCTTAGAATTTGTCGGCGATACAACACTCATTCCTTAGACTGCATATACCTTCCAGTGGATAAAGAATCCCTTAATACATGAGCCGATTTAAGTAAGCTCGCTCAATTTTTACCACTATTAATTTTTTTCTTTCAATCTGATTTTATTAGATCTCAATGTTTTATTTCGAACATGGAAAGAAAAAATACAGGGTCACCGTGCTAGGATTTTAGCTCGCCTGAGCACAAAGTGCTCAAGGTAAGCTATTGTGATCACTCACCGTCCGTCCGTCCGTCAACAATTTCTTTAAACATCTTCTCCTCCTAAACTACTGAGCCAATCAAACTTGGCAAGGATGTTCCTTGAGTGAAGCTCTTTAAAAATTCATCAAAAACTCTGGTTGCCATGGTTACATAAGGGCCCAAAATTGCCGAAAATCTTAAAAAAAATTCTTCTCCTCCTAAACCAATGGGCAAATCAAGCTTAAACTTTGCAGGGATGTTCCTTGGGTGAAGCTTTTGAAAAGTTGTTAAAAGAATTTAATTTCATTAAAACCTCTAGTTTCCATGGTAACGGAAAGTCTGAAAAATGGCCAAAAAATGGCTGAAAAATATTAGAAAAATGATTCTCCTCCTTAACCACGAGGCCAATCAAGCTGAAACATTGCAGGGATGATCCTTGGGTGAAATCCTTCAAAAGTTGTCAAAAATAATTTCATTTCTTCAAAAATCCTTGTTTTCATGGTAAATGAAAGGCTTAAAAATGGCATAAATTACCAAAAATCTTAGAACAAATTCTTTTCCTCCTTAACCATGAGGCCCATCAATTCTAAACTTAGCATGGATGATCTTAACGTGTAGGTCTACTTAAGTTGTTAAAAGAATTTGCCATGGTAACAGAAAAGTTGAAAATTTATGATAATTTAAACAAATCAAATTGCAGTAGGACGAAATGTAACCACCCTAAATGTACATCAAACAAATACTGGTATTCATAACATGGTTTACAAAGTATGAGTGAGTTACTCAGGTGAGAGATATAGGACCATCATGGCCCTCTTGTTTATCTTTGTGATCGGGTAGCGATAGAGCACACGCTTTGGTTATTTACTTCACTTCTATATTTTTTTTAAAAAATGCTTTATGACCTAACGACAGCCAGGATTATTTTGGGTACAAGCACGATAGACATGAGCAAAACACAAAAATATAAATATACTATAAAAAGTTGGTTATAAATAAAATTCAACTGAAAATCGGGAAAAAGGGGCAATAGAACCCAAAAACCTCATTCTTTCACACAACATGTACAAAAACCATATTCATTTCTCGAGCTTTGAAATAAAAAGAAAAACCCAAAAAAATTCGCATATGTCATTGAGGTAAATATCTGTATAAAGTGAAACGAAGCTACAAAAAATATCAGAATAATCCAAAGCTTCGTAGATTTTATAAAAGAAAAACTTATTTAAACATGATAAAATATAACATATGAATGACATGTTATAAATAGGTGTGTTCAAGTTTGAAATTTCGATTAGTTTCTTGCTTTTACAAAGATTTTAAAGATTCGTTTATAACGCAAAAAGGTCTGGCGTCCGAACTTTCATTCCTTAAAAATGTGAAATGGTTGAAAAGCCAGCTGAAAAGAATAACAATACACGTTTGGATTAGAACATGAGCTGCCTGTGGGTAACGCGCGCACGATACCACTGTGCCACGTATTTACACGTGTAATTCACAAGGCGGTTTTATAAAGCAAAAATAATGGCCCAATTTCCATACAGAGAGCTAGGTCAATAGACTGTGCAATATTTATGCGGAGTAGGGCAACTATGGGATTTTCAATAGCCGCCACTGTTAAGTATGGCAAAGACGATTGGCATAACCGTTGTAAATCTAGAACATTTAAAATGACATTAGTCTTGTCGAAAAGAGATAGTACTACACAAACTAAGTTAACAGGAAAGCCAGAAACTGAAAGTCAGCTCACTCAGTTTTGGTTGTTTTTTTTTTTTATCACAAACGATGTACGTTAAATGATTTAAAATTGCTAAAAGGTGTTTAAGATCGGTTTCGCCTGATCAATCCCTGGGGAAAAGGTAAAGTATTAAGATTATATGTATCTGTGAACGCGAAATGTTACTTCCTTCTCAAACTTGCCCCATATGCGAACTCGCCAAAAACCTGTAATCCCTGACCTTGGTAGAATCCATTTGAATGTTGACAACATAAATATGCTTTATAAATAAGAGTGCTATTAAGTTATTCAAAGATTTTGCGTTTTTGGAATAAGTAGAGTCTAGAAAATGATATTCGATGTAACTCATCAACCTGTACAGTTTTTCAAGCCTAGATTTAATTAGATAAAAAAGAATGTTTTTTTTTCTTTCGACTCTATTTTAACAATTATGCTCCATTCTTACGAATTTTTGTTACTACTAAATGAGATATTATATGAAATTACACTACCTTTGCTATCAAAGTAGGGATAGGAAATATAATTTGAAGAAGGGCCAATTGTTAATTACTGCGTAATTGTATACCGTGGGTAATAAGGAGTTGTATGGGAGAAATCAGGTCTCCACTATGACAAATAACCAGTTTCAGTTCCATTTACCTTTCATGTCTTTATTTTATAGCCCTTCACTCATGTTTCCATATGAGGGAATTTTAAAGGTTATTTTCGATCAATCTCTGAAACTCTGAAATCAATCACGTGCACGACGGAACTAACCAAGGATTTTGAATACATTCAAAAACTGTCACTCTTCGTACAAAACGTCCAGATATTACCATTAAGAATACAGATACCGAATTTTAAGGTCAGAGAAACCATCCAATATTAAGGTTAAATGAAAAAAAATGCTGTTTAGTTACATTTTACCTTGGCCTAAGAACTTGACATTGGAGCTATCTGACAATTCTTATTAAATGACATACGTAACAATTGGTTTTGGAATCCACCTATAAATGTAGGTGCTATATGGGACCTTGACACAAGAGCTATCTGAAAGTTTCTTTTGAGTGTCTCATCTTTTCTTGTTGGAGAAAATTTTGCAAATTTATTTTGAAATTTATCCTATTCTCCTGACAAATTTGGATAGACGCACACGCATACGCACTCACAAGGACTTTTGAAAGTGACAAATATAATTCACTCACCGCAATCGAGATCGACAATAAACATCGATAATATCTTTTCAGTGAGAGAGATCAGATTGATTTGTTCCTCATGAACGTCGGAATCTTTTACATATCTCGGCAAAGGTAGTGGGATCGTAATAAGATCGACAAACATCGTGTAATGTCGGATAATGTAACTCCTGAGTACAGCCGCCGCGGTACGGTATTTCACGAAGCTGATTCATAGAAATCCACATATATGGGATATTTTTCAATTATGGAAGAGGCTTTTAAAGAATAATATTCTAAATTAAAGCTTTAAATGGTAAATCAAAGCAAATTTCACTTCAAATTGTTAAAAAGACGCTTCCGGATTTCAACTTCCGGTTACGTTAGTGGTTTCACTTGTGATGGAACTGACTGCCAACGGACGAGTTGCATTGAAATGAAACAAGTCGGAAACAGATGTGTTTGCAAAGAAAGCAGACGTATCACAGAACATGAAGTTTAACTATCAAATTTGATATTCTTCTCTGACTGTCGTCTTGTCCCTGTTCCGTTGACTTACTTTAATTTCGTCGGTGAATTTCAACAGGGACTGGGTGGCTATTGTATTTACAGTGTCAAAACAGTGAATGTGGTCACATCAAGAGGATTGCATACGGGAAAAGTCATCACAAACCAAATTCAAAGGAAATGCCAAGTTGTGATTTCAATACCAAATAAGGAACACGTATCTTTTACCTACTTGAATTGTTTCGACACTTAATGCATAGTTGACAGTACGAAGACCTGGCAAACCAATATTTACTGCAGTTCCTGTTCTTATATATTTTTGTGTAGTCTCAAATGTGGATGATACATGTTTCATGGAAGCTATAAATCCTAGAGCAACATGGCTTGCTGGTAAACAATAACTCGCCCAGTCAACTCCGTCTCAATATATAGTTTATAGTAAGATATAATGCCAGACAAATTCGAAAATGGGTCGAGTTGACTGGCACCAGCATGCCAATAGCAGGAATCTATACTTGTTTATTGTGGACCTGAGGTAAGACAACAGCAGTTTCAAATGCAAACGGGATATCTATCAATGAAAACTCCTATTTAGGAGATGTCTGATACGATGGTATGAGTAATTATGACTGCATAATTGAAATTTGATTTGTCCTTTTTTCTATCTGCAAAACGGGGATTTTGAAACAGGTACACATATAGGTGATGATCAGGGAATAACTATTCAAGATAATTCACGAAAGGAAAATGACGAGTTAATTCATAAAAGGAAAATTGCCGAGTTATCAAAATATGAATATAGAGCTTCAACAATTTTTAGTAACGAAGCCTTGGTCATCCATCCATCAATTATACTTTTCAACACAGAATACCATTATGCTACATGTATGATGATCATGTGAACTAGCTCCCTCAGTATAGCTGAAATGTGTTGATTATGGTTAATACTATCAAAATAATATATTTTCTCACTTGTTAAAGTTTTTTAAGCTATTTAATTTCTTCTCTGACTTCCGGCTATGATTGACAATTTGGAAGGACCTGTACGAGTGCATTTTTTACTATCGGCCTGAACATGAAGCCTATTTGCCAATAAGAACTTGAAAATGATGGAAGAAAGAGCATGTGAATGTGTTGAAGCTTTGTCAAGAGATTGTTCACTTGGTGCTGCAAAGGAAGCTTTCAGAAAGGAATGAAGTAAGTTTATTCATGCATCAAAACGTGTATTAAGCGACCACTCACGGGACGCCAAAAACGGTCGTTCAAGACAGTGGTAACTTAGTACACGTTTTGTTAATAAATTTGAAAAATAATATTCATTGAATATGTATATTAATGCGAATTCCTCCGTGATGAAATGGTGTTAAAACTCAGTTCTTATTAGTTTTAACAACAAAGGATTGATTGACATCTACTTTTTTAGATATTTCTTTTTAAAGAAGAGGCTAGGAAAGGGATGTGGTGGTAGTACTGGTGTGAGAAATACCAGGAATCCATCGTTAGGTGCTCCAGTCGTCGCGATATAACTGAGAGATTGTTGAAAGCGACGTAAAATAACAATTCAAATTCAAATTCTTTTTAAAGAAGAGATTTTTGAAAACGGTCGCTTAATAGACGTGGTCGCTTCAGCAATATAGACTGTATTGGTAAGACCAAATTAAGAAAAATCTAAATTCCCTAATATATAGGAAAAATGACTCATGAGATTTATTTGTAAGACCATAAGGCAATTTATTCTTTTTCACAGGTTCAAGAGCCCAGCTCACAAACTAGGGTTTTTGGTAGCCGAGCCCCTGCTATTCTTTTCGTTTTGTTATCATAATGAATTTTATCATAATAAATAATTTTCTCATATTGTCGATTTCCTTCGACGGTACACTATTGTGGACGATGAAAAAGTAGACCATTGTGACAAAATAGGCCCCAAAATCACAGTGTAAAAAGTGGACATTCTGCCGCGAATTCGCTACAACAATAAAAACGCCAAAGCTCTTTAAAGACTCGGAGAATGGTCCTGGGTACAACGTTGGTCTCATTAGATGTATCTATTGCGTTAATAACGATATGTCAAAGGCACTTATTAGTTGAATTAATAACTTAAGAACTTCTACAATTCACACATATCGAGTCCAGAGACGACAAAATATCCGTTATTGCTAAATATATCATACGTACTTAGTGTTTTGCATGAAAAAAAATATCTAGCGAGGTTGTGGGAATCGATAACTGTCGAGGCTCTGTCGAGATATTTATCTTTTCCCACAACCTCGCTAGATATTTTTTATACAATACATTCATAACGAATTATAAGTTATCTTATAACCTTTATTTGCCTTGTTTTCGTCGATGTTTATAATGTCATTTTAAAAAAATAACCGCATAATGTTATTGTTCACAAAATATCCATGTGATATCATAAAACAAGAGGCACAAGAGGGCCAGTAACGCTCATTTTTTTTTTTTTTTTTTTTGACACCAGGCTTACATGAAACAACTCTTACTTTGACTGAAAACAACACTTTTTCGAACTTTTTTGAAACGGTTTACTGGGTTTGGCCAACATTCCACTTACAATACTCAATCACCATTAACCTGCACACCCTTTACCCATCTAATGCAAACAACGTAAAGGGGATTGCTCAAAGTGGACCATTCTAAACAAATTTCCAGGAACAATTTTAATAAACATTTATACCAAGATTAAATGAAATAAATCCAATTGATTGGAAGAAGATATTCTTAAGATTTCAAAGAAAAAATGGCGATGTCCTGCCACACCCACATTAAAGGGACCATCAACATTTTAATTACAGGTACACCTGAGGAAAACCATGCCAAGTTCTATTGAAATCGGCCTAATGGTTTTGAGAAGATCTTTAAAGATATAAAAGTGGGGAAAAAACACCCAGCCACGCTAATATTTGGGGCACAACTAAAATATCTTGAACAATTTTTGTAAAGGGTCACACAAGTAAAATCTCTGCAAAGTTTTGTAGAAATCAGCCCAACGATTTGGGAGATATTGAAGTAAACAGTAAGCCGCGCCCTGCAATTCCCATATATGGAGGTCAATATTTATTTTTAAATAATTCAGATAAAGGGTTGCCAAAGGAACTTCCATGCCAAGATACATTGAAAGCGGCCCAATGGTTTGGGAGAAGATTTTTAAAGATTTACCGTGAAAAATTGCCCCGCCCTGCCACATTTTGGGGTCAATAAAAGTTACTTGGACAATTTAATTAAAGGGTTATCCAAGGAATATTCATGTCAAGTTTCATTGAAATCGAACCAATGAATTGGGTTGAGATTTTTTTTAGATGTTTTCCGCGAAAAATGCCCCGCCCTGCCACGCCCATATTTGCGAGTCAATCAAAATTTAAGTAAAGGGTCACCCAAGGAACATCCGTGCCAAGTTTCATTGAAATCGGCCTAGTATATCAGGAGGAGATGTCGTTCAAAGATTTCGGGCTCAAAACAATCAATCAAAAATTCATGAATAACTTTAGAAATGGTCACCCAGGGATCATTGCTGCCAAGTTTCTTCAAAATCTACCCATCCGTTTTGGAGGAGAAGCGGACACCCTTCCATGACAATAGCTCGATGGTCTTCGGCCAGTGGAGCTAAAATCATATGATATTTTATCACACGGATAGTTATATAGTGATAAGATAAATTGCAATGGAAGTTGGTGGAACAAAGTAGTTGAAGGCAAAAATGAGCATTATATTAGCCGAGCTATTAATATTGCTTATTGGTTTCGCATGAAAAGCAGGGTCACTGTAAACTACCATTCTTTGTTTGAACTTCTAGTTCGTTTGTTTAATTAGATCGTCCGTCTGTGCGTATATTTTGTCGAGCCCATGTGTGGTGAGCAGTACACTGTTGTTACAACGACGGCTCGGTGTGGATGCGTTTTCCGTCCGTCCGTACGGACTATTAATCCTATATTTATTGAGTTATTTCAAACTTTCAAATAGAATTTTTAATCTCCAAAAAAGACTACATTCTGTTAAACAAGGTTCTCTATACATGATAACATTAAGACTCGTGGGAATAGTCTAGATGAAAATGCGCTCAACACTCGGGTTGACGACTATCAGCATAAAAGGATACTCCCTTGAAAGAATTTGAACCTTCAAGTTCTCTCCAGGAGCTCAGAAGTGAATAAGAATGACAACACTTGTCGAGCCTGTAAACGACTTGAAGTGTAACGTATGCTTTTACCGTAGTTGTAAAAAATAACCAAATTACAAATGTTGAAATTTACAATTTCGGTTGTAATGATGAAATAAGGAATGTTAAAAAGATCACGTCCGCATTCATAGTATGTGGAAAATAATACTGCTTTATATTATTAGGTTTAACAAACCTTAAGCGGACCAAAATCTCCATTTCAGATCGAGGAAGATTATAAACTTCCCTCGTAAATAATCGGATTATTCACCAGGGTTGCTTACATTTTTAGAAGTCTATCGGGAACCCTCAGCGATTCTACGGAATAGATCTCTGGAATACTTAGGGCGTAGCAATGACAGCGCGCCTTTAGAAGGTAGGTCACACACACGGTGTAAAAGCTTTAACGTTCATGCTTAAGATGACACAGAGTAAAACAAAATCAGCGGACGGTAAACACTGTGCATATAATAAATCGATGAACAAGAGAAAATGGTCTTTATCGCTCACCTGAATTAACTGTCTAAAAAATTAAGTTTTTCTTTAATTTACCAATCGGGCCAATTTGCAGGTTTATATGGCTAAAAATATGGCCTCAAGGGTGTCTACAAGATATATCTTAGATTTGACACCATGACCTAGTCTTTACATTATTTCGAACTTGTCCGAGATTTCATCAAGATAATCATTCAGACCAATTTTAAGGTTGATTGACTAAAATGGCCTCTTGAGTGTCCACAAGGTTTTTCTAAGAATTGACCCTGCTACATAGTTCATTACCTCATTTGACCTAATTTTGAACTTATAGATTCCACTAGGATAATCATTCTGACCAATTGCCAGGTTGACTGGGATAAGAATATGGCCTCTAGAGTATCCACACTGTTTTTTGACTGTGACCTAGATTTGGAACACATTTGACCCAATTTAAAAATTGGCCGAGATTTCATCAAGATAATCATTCTGACCAATTTTCAGGTAGATTGGGCAAAAAATATGGCCTCTAGAGTGTCCACAAGGTTTTTGTAAGATTTGACCCCGTGACCTAGTTGTTGACCCCACCTGACCCAATTTCAGACCTGTCCGAGATTTTATCAAGATAATCATTCTGATCAATTTTCAGGTTGATTGGATGAGCAACATGGCCTCTAGAGTGTCCACAAGGTTTTTCTAAGATTTTTCTAAGATTTGACCCTGTGCCCTAGGTTTGTACCCCACTTGACCCTATTTCGAACTTGTCCGAGATGTCATCAATATAATCATTCTGATCAATTTTCAGGTTGATTGGGCTAAATATATGGCCTCTAGAGTGTTCACAAGGTAAATTTTGACGAAGGCCGACGGACAAGAAGTAACCCCCAAAAGCTCACCTGGAGCACCTCGTGCTCAGGTGAGCTTAAAACGCAAAGCTTTATCATCAAAAAATTATTGAAAATCATTTACCCAAAAAATCCTCCAAATCGAACAGGAAGTGTTCAAGAAATATATTTTTTTTCTTGAAGCGTACCATCCAAAAGCAGAATTACTTAAAATACCCCAAGGCGATTTGGCAGTTTTCTGAAATGTCCTAGCGATGTTCCGAATAATTTATAAGTATGCGTTAGTATTCAAACCATTTGTTGAGTTTCACTGCTTCAATTTCGCTTGCTCATCAAAATTGCGTTATGCGTCGGCATGAAAAAATATAATATATGCGTTGCGTGACAAGTTGCATTTAATTTACCGTTGAGACACCAAACGGCGTCAAATACCATGTAGAAATTAGGACCTATTAGTGAAACACGAGTTAAAATGTTCGTAAAGTCAAATTACTAAATAACAATTATTTTATGAGAAAAGTGATTCCCTTAGAATCATTACTAAATAACAATTATTTTATGAGAAAAGTGACTCCCTTAGAATCAATCAGAACATACATTTTGCCAGCACTGTGCTACTGTATTAAAATAGCAATATGTCGTTTTGGGACAACACCTTCCTTTAGACTCCCTGAATTCAGACGCTTTAAGACTATTGAAATTCAAAGTTTAATTGGCTGTTTCCCAGAGACTAAAGTAGAAACTTTTTTTTTCTTACGTTTAACATTTGTTGGCCAATGCAATATATATTAATCAATAAATCGAGGATATTGAATAAATTATTATAAAATACGAAATTTATTTACCGCGTCATATATAAAACGATAATAAAGAGGATTCGCGGAGTTTTTATCTGTTTAAGATGACGAGTTTAATAAACTTAAAATTCAATGACACAAATTTTGCGAAAAATCGAAGAAATTCCAGATATATATCGATTTAAGTTAATCAACAAAACATAAAAGGCCGTTAGAGAAATGACATCAGCAAATGTATAGTGACGTCATTTTTTCAACGAAAATACAGCGTTTCTATACGTTCTTAGCTCATATGCACAATTATATTCCACAAGTTCAATAACACCTGTGTGATATCAAAAATATCCAACGGGTTTATTTCACTTTCGCGACGAAGATCATATTATAAGACGATAATTTTGGTCTGAAATCTCACCTGAGTAACCATCTGAAAAATTGACAAGTGTATAAAGATATATGAAAAGAATAAACAGAGCTAAGGGTGTAAATCTATTCTAAATTCTTTATTCCTCAATTAAACCCTTTGTTTGGATATTCATTTGAATCGTCATTACGAGACGATCCCAACACCAAAGAATTTGTGGTATAATTTATGAAATGATTTGACCTAAAAACCAATGGTGTGCCATGACCCTAACAAATTAGCCGCCTATGGGAGCAATACTTGTCCATTTTCTGAAGTGCACTGTAAGTGTAGATAATATATGGTTGGAATCTTGAGATGGAAAAGTTTATCGGGCAAGGCGTAAGAATTTATCTGGTGAGCCGGAGGTACCAACAATCTATTCTATTTATCCTGTTATCATCTTTTAACGCATATTTCATATTTATTCAAGGAAAAATAATCTAGCCCCGATTTAGTGAATAAATGTTTAAAAGCAGTTTTCGAGGTTGAAGGTAAACACGCAATTTATGCTTCGTCACAAATTATATAGATTACGTCACAATCATGTACTACGTCATCGATATTGTCGCGATTTGATTATTAAAAATAAAGGAATCCAGTGATTTTTAACGGAAAACGACACTCAAATCCAAAGGAAAAAATGTGTTATGGAGGACTCTTTTTCAGACCTTACAGCCACAAAAGAAGATCCGGCAGATCACGTGATCAAGTGACCTGATATCAACTAGTTTATCATACCCCCTTTCATCAGGCAATGTTCATAGATAGTGACAGGATAAAATAATCAGAAACTTCTGTACAGTTCGACAAGGAACACTTTTCTTATTTGTTTCGATGTGCAATAGGGTAGTGTTCCAGGTGTAGCCCATGTGGGTCACAAGTGGCAATATTTATATACAAACATAACTTGATGTCACGTGAAGAGTATTAAAGCTCTATTTACCATGGGCTAGATATCAAGATAATGGAATATGGAACCCAAGCGACAAAATTCAAAGAAAATTTAAAGACGGCCTAATTTGATTTTTGACCTCTAGGGTATTACAGTTTAGCAAATTCTTTTTAAACCTTTTCTTAATTTTTGACCTCTCGGTTACCATTGCAAATACAGCTTTTGATTATATATATTAATCTAACTTTATAATCGAGTTCGATTCACGGGAGCCGCTATCGATTTTAGTTCTTTCCATGACACAGCCCTTCGGCGCGAGTACTGGTGCATATTTAGAAGGCAGAACTGAGATGGATGAATCTATGCTGCAACTATCTGTATTGGTGTAAAATGATATTGTTTAAATGAATCCAATTGTTTCAACAATTTTGGTAGCAACCTATATATCACGTCTCACTTTGACGTATTGGTTTTTAAGACGGATGTTTTAAAAATATTGGCATATACACTGTCGATGGACGCACTATAATGGGGAGGGAAAATATACACTAATCGTATACACCAATTGCTGAACACATATTTACTGAATTGTAAATAATAACTCAGAAAAGAAATGTCATATGTGTCACTCATGAAACCCGGGCTTGTCGTGTGGATTTGTCATTAAATGCTGAAAATGAATAAAAGAAATGATGTGGTGATTAAATCATGGAAATCTGATAAGTTAAAAACGAGATTCAAGCTTTATGTTTATAAAAAAAATCGACTCTAGCCCATCCTTTAAACGTCATGACCATTGACCGAGGATTTTGTTATCTAAAGACCAAAAAGGCCTAGTTTTGCGTAAATATATACTTAACGCCACAAGAAAGTTACCAGTCAAAATACCCTTACAACTTTCGAACACTAAAATAGTCCTATACAATCAAATATGAACGATAGTTATACTAGGTTTTAATGTGCACGCACATATTAACCACTGTGTTGATAAAGTGTTTTAATTATTGACAAAATACGTCACCTGCAAGTTGGGTAATTCTTAAGTTGTTGACGTTTATGCAAAATTTATCACAAATTGTTTATGGATTATGCTAGCCAGTAATCATGCCGAACTAAGGACACTTTAATTCTTGAAAGTTTTGCACAAATGAAACGTTTGACTAACAAATAACGTCATTGGGTTTTCAGTATGTTCGAAGCAGGATTGTGTTTTCTTCAAACTGTAGCACGAATAGGCTGCCCCTACCAAATATAATGAAACTTGACCGTAGCCATGAATCACTTGGTCTGTAGATGATAGGCTACGCCCAGGACGCCAAAAAGGTGACGTCACCACGAACTGGTGGTAAAATCATCCCATGCCATGTTAGCGATAGGTTCAGATCGGCTTCGGAGACAACACGGGACGCATAAAGTACTCAAATGGGATGGATGTGTCCATGTCCCATACGTCATTGTTTAAAACAGGTCATAATGCGCGTTGATAAGCTTTCCCGGGGAACGTTTGAACACAAACAAAATCCAGTTTATTCGTGTACGTTGTATCGGAGATAATGTATTCGACATTGTCAAAGCGTTCTTTTCACAGAAGAATCAAGACTCTCGATATCTCAATGTGAACGTCGTGCGTTATGTTGTGGTAGACACGATATGCTATTGGTGTTGGTTGTATAACGGCATTTCTTGGAGACATTAACACTAAACTCGTTTTGGTCGTTGGAAGTGTACATCGAAACGTTATATCGAGACCATTTGTTTGTCCGTTCTCAAAGAAACACGTTAACATTGACGTTTTCATCAGATCAAGGTGCGGTCGCATTTTTGCAATGTTGTTTAAGGTTAACTTAAAGTTAATTATGCTTATCCATTTCCTTGTATTGCTTTCTCTTCCGATCGCAATCCTATGTATGGGCAAATTAGGACTAATGGTGTTTGACGATTGACGTCATATCGAGAACCGACAGCAGCTCATACGTACGGATGACAGGCCATTCTATAACGTACACAGCGTGAGATAAGAATTTATGGCGCAAAATCACTGCAGCTATCCATGAAAACGGTGTACATACTCGTTATTAATATAAGTGACCTTTCAATTTAAGGAAAGTTTCTTCAAGTCAGAAATAGGAGACGTTTGCTCCTAGCTACTAATTAAAATCCATTGTTTATGTTTCCCAGCACTGCATTATCAATGAATTAAATAAATATTTTGCTAAAAATGAAACGTTCAATGTTGTATGGGTGTTATTGATGGTGGTAACTTTTTTTTGACGCCGACTATATGTGCTTGAATCGTGCATGTGCATCTGCGAAATTTATGCCTGCACGATGGAAAAACAGCTACACATGCGATTCAAAATTAAAGGAGTACACGCCTAAATTTACCATGAACGCATATGTAATGCTTGGTTCCCACTGCCGAACTGATCAACTCGATCATTTAAATCCCCTAATCAAACCAGAAAAAATGCATTTACACGGCTTCTCGGTCTTCACTAGATCGAACCCTACCCCTACACTAGTATTGACAGCCCTCCGCGATCGAAATCCGACCTCCAATCCGATTTCTACTCGATCATCTCGAACATAACTCGATCTTCCCATGACCTTTGCTCGAGTTCTACACGATCGCTTCCCGACATACTAGATCACTAATTCACCGCTTCCAGACCTTCTTCCCCCAAATAGCGATCGTGAATTGCCGAGTGTGGTTTTTTGCGGAGATTCGACTTCATGATCTTGTTGGTCTAAACTTTATTACGTGTGAAAATAGATATCAAGCCGCTTAAGACATATGCTCTTGAAGGTTGATAGAGAAAATGTAGGACCTCTATAGTATCCAATAGATTTTTTCTAGGATTTGACCTTGTTACCTAGCATTTGAACCCAGTTGATCAAGATTCAAATAATTCCGAAAAAAAATCTGAAAAAATCATCTAAATTGAGTAGACATACGGCCTCTAGAATGTACAATCTGAAAAAATTCATATTGATTGAGTAGAAATACGATCTCTAGAGTGATTTTTCTAATACCTAACCTTTTTTTCTACCTAGATTGACCCTAATTTCAAAAATATCCGTGATTCCATCAAGACAATCTATCGGATTAATGTTCACGTGGAAAAAGTTAAACATAAAGTTAACATGTCGTCACAAGCATCAAGATGCCACAGAGAAAAAGGTCAACGAAAGATTGAAAATTGGATAAATATAAATTGATAACAAAACGCTGTCTTTTGTCATTAAATTAAAATATGCTTCAAAGATGTCCAAAAAGAAGACCAAAAAGCAATAAAAATTGATTTATTTTTCTTCAAGCATGGATTGTGAAGCACGATGTTGCTTGCTTCAGACTCAAAATAGCAACTGCATTTATTGTAAAAAGATTTAAATGTTTGAAGATCTTTTCTTGCCGAAGTGCTTAAGTTGAGCTTTTGTGATCGGGTGTTGCCGGCGCCCATCGTCAACCTTTACATTGCCCAAATGTCTTGAAACTTGGTCAGACTGTTTGTCTCCATCAAACATCGGTCAAGTTCGAAATTGGATCAAGTTGTGTCATAAATAGGGTCAAATTTAAGCAAAACCTTGTTTGCATTCTAGATGCCACATTTTTTTACCCAATGTCTTGAAACTTGGTCAGAATGTTTTTCTCTTTCACATCTCGGTCAAAATCGAAATTCGTCCAAGCGGGGTCCAATTTAAGAAAAATCGTATGCCACATTATCGGCCTAAATATTTTGAAACTTGGTCAGAATGTTTGTCTCCATCAAATCTCGGTCATGTTCGGAATTAGGTCAATTGAACTGAAAAATATGGTCAAATCTTAGAAAAACATTGTGTGCACCCCGGGTCAAATTTTATAAAAAAAAATCTTTTTTGCTCTATAAAGACCACAAATTTAAGTTTAAATTTCTTGCAACTTGGTCACTATGTTTTTCTCTGGTTTCTTTGTAAAAAGTGAAATTGGTTCAAGTAGGGTCAAAAATGGGGCCAAATCTTAGAAAACCATTTGTGCACTCTAGAGGCTACATTTTTGGCCGAAGGGATTGAACCTTTGTCCGACTGTTTGTCCTCACGAAATCAAATTCCAGTTCGAAATTGGTTAAAGTGGGGTAAAAAAGTCAATGGGTCAAATTATAGAAAAAGCCTTGTAAACTATCTGGAGGCCACATTTTTTTACTCACATGTCTTGAAATTTGGGTAAAATTGTTCTTCTTTTTGAAACCTAGGTTAAGTTCGAAATTGGGTCAAGTAGGCTAAAAAACGAGGTAAAGGGGTCAAATTGATTAAATTCTTATGTGCAATCTTGGATTAAAAATTCTGCATCTTGGTCAGAGTGTTTGTCTTGAATTCTAATACAAGTTTAAAAGAGGGTAAAAAAATGGGACACCTTCTAATTCTTTTTAAACTTTAAAGGCAAAGAGATATTTGTCTCTGTTTGTCTTCTGTATATCTCTGACTTTTTGTCTAGCCAGTGACTTTTGTTAAGCCAGTATTGAATTACAAATAAGTAGAGTTGGCGCTTTGCACCCTTTGTCAACTATTTACATCAGGTGGGCCCTTAAGGGCCAATGGTCCTCGAGTTATAGACAATTTCGGTTCGTCTGTAGTCCGTACCAGGTTCTTTTTCTAATGCTGCAACTTTTTGGGGGGATTATAATTCCGTATGGTGCTTGTGAAGGCATTAATATTTCGACCGTGATACCATTTAGGGTTCCGGAATTTTTATCTGAATAAGAGAGGAGAAAATGTAAAATAATCGTTGATCGTATACTATTACACTTGTCAACATAATCCTATCGTCGATGGTCAAGCAGCCCCAAGTTATAACAAGCTTTTAATCACTTTCAGAAATATGCCCACTGTCGTTTAAGATTGATTGTCTAACGCCATTGTTTCAAAAATAAAAGAAGAATGTTAGATCATCCAGGTATCATGCTTATTTTGTACCGCTAATTATCAAAATAAAATTTCCACTGTAAAGGCTTGGAAAAATCAATTATATGATATTATAGTTAATTGTTCCGCTATTTTCATTCTCAAATGCAAAAGAAGGGGTAAATTTTGGTATAAAACACATGTCCAAAAATAATTCCGGCATTGCGATTCTAACACATTACAAATGCGCCTTGTATCTTCGGTATTCCGGCATTTGCAAACACCAAGTTGTAGACCATGGATAAACAAACGGAAAAATACTCCCTCGGCCTGATATATACCTATTCGAGCAAAACGTACGCCCGATCTTTAAAATGATAGTTTTCTACAAATTAGTGATAGTTTTCTACAAATTAGAAATTATGTAGAATCATTCTTTCACATTATTTTCAAAATGCACTAGTGTCTGACACTCACGTTGAAAAAGAGAATAGAACCTTGTTGGTCACTTATTATTGAAAAAGCCTAGATTCCCACCAATGATATTTAATGTTGATAGCTGTCATACTTTTAGAAATATGTTCAGGTCAAAATCTTATCCTACTACTAACATAAAAGTACATTTCAAGAGACTTAGTTAAATTCTGTTGGATCCAATCTGATATATGTCAATCGAGGATAAAAAGATAAAAACCTATTAAACAGAATGAGCCTGTAGTCAAACCTCAATCTTTAAAAGCCAGTGAATAACCTGAAAGTCCTATTTGATCACAAATTGAACCGAATACTCTGAGACATTCACATTTTAATGTGTACTGAAAGGGCAATAACACGCATTGAACTTTTACAGAATGTGTCATCCAAATATAATTTCATGCTTTTTAAATCATATATAGAAGTTCATTCTGGGATATAATTGTTTTTGTAAATTACTATTTTGATCGCTAGCACAGAGAAGTTTAAAAAAAATACTTTGCGTTAAGAAACTCTTTGTGTCCAAGAAATCATCCTAAAAATGCATTAAGTTTATATAAGGCGTTGTAATATACGAATAGGTTATTTTACTGGCTGTTTGGAATATTCTGAAAATCTAAAGGTTTTGCTAGACAAGTTACCATTGATATGTATTTGCGAGATACCCAAATTAAGGGAAAAAATAAATTGAAAACGAGCGGGTGTAACTCGGATATAGCTTTTCAAAATGCGTTCGTCACGTTTCAATGTTAAGTCTTTTTAAGGAACACCAAAACAGAAAAGAATACGAACCGAATAAATAATTGTTTGCTCATACATGAAACGTATCCAAAATACGAAGGTACAAAAAACCGCTTAATGGCTTAAGACGCTGTTCTTGCTATCAATTTATCGCTCGATTTAACATTATTATAATATTGAAGAATAGTATTGCAAGAGTTGGTTGCAAAATAATAAGATTTTGCAAACTCGTTCTAGATTCACCCTATTATTGGTTCTTAGCATTGTCTTGCCTTTTCTTACCCTTTAAGCTCTTTGATTTGAAAGCATCCCTGAATCGAGCTTTTCATTTTGATAGTCTAGTGAATACTTTGTCTTTCTGTTTCTGTTTGAAACTCTGTCTTGCTTTCTTTTGTGATTCTATTTTTTGAATTCACTAGAACTTTATGGTTGGTTTTATGTTTCTTAAGTTATCCTTTTGTTCATATATATAGTAGTTTGCTTTATGATCTATAAAACATTCGTCTATTAATCTGTGTTCGTGGCTTTTTTCTGACATATGAGCCTGCGCATGCGATTTTCAACAATTTCAAATATGCGCAAAACAAAGACTCTGACCAGCCTGTGCATCCGCGCAGTCTGACCAGAGTCTTTACTTTCCGCTAAGTAGATAGATAAGGTCTCAATGTATCTGTAGACAATCAGGTGACTATATATTGACAGTTTTTGACTGTCTGGGCCTCTCAATATATACACGTCACGAACATACCAAATGATAGTAAATGTCTCGCACAGGCTCAAATATTTTCCTTCTATTGCATACTGTTCTTCCGAAGCTCGATATTCCCTTTCTGTAATTGTATTTAAACTTTTCCCGAAATTTGAAAAGTCGGAAATCAATGGGTAGAATTTCACATGCAGATTTTAGATGTACAAAGCATGTTTACATGTAACAAACTAAGTTTTCAACGCAGTCAAAGTGAGAAAAAATATGTTCGATCCGGATGTGAAAGAACATGTTAACCATAGGAATGTAAATAAAACAAAAGAGACAAACCGTGATTCGGGTTGGGTTTCAATCATCATTTCACGAACAGCTTTCAAGGAGAGTCAATCAATGATCACTTCTATCAAGTTTGATCGAAAACTGCCAATTGGGTACTGAAAGGAGGAAGTTTACAGAATTCAGGGTCAGAATTTGTTATGACTTAACAGAGGTTTGAAGGAGATAAACATTATGAGTTTTGCTACAGATGAAGCCAAGAGTGCCAAAGGTTGTTCTATAATTTGATCCTTTTTTTGACCCCACTTGACCCAAATTCTCATTTGATATCCTGTAGACAAACATTCTGACTGCCATTCAAGACATTTTAGCCAAAGATATGGCCTCTAGTTTATGCACTAGATTTCTCTAAGATTCGCCCCTTGACCTCTTTTTTTTACCCAACTGGACCCATTTTACAATCATGACCGAGACTGGGTGGATACAAACATACTGACAATGATTTAAGAATTTTGAGTCCATAATGTTGCCTGTAGAGTGTACACAAGATTTTGACACACAACATAAATAGCAAGATCACAACAAGAGGGCGATAGTGATCCCTAATCCCTCACCTGAATTAACAATCTAAACAAAACTACAAGGTATTTCTAAGATTTGGGAGTCCATGTGCTTTCGTGCTCACGTCGGATTATTCTAGTTTAACACAGCAGTGTTTGCCCCCAACATGACCTGAGTTGTCGACGGGCCATAAAACAACATTCATTCATTTTCTAAGATTTGACCCCCGTGACCTAGTTTTTGACCCCACTTGACCCAATTTCGGACTTGGCCAAGAGTTCATCAAAGTTATCATTATGACCAATTTTTATGTTGATTGGGCCCCTAGAGTGTCCACAAGGTAAACTTTAACGACAGACGACGAACATCAAGTAAACCTTAAAGCACTTCGTGCTCAGGTGAGCTAATAAGTCACGCCTTGCTACGCCAAATTTTGTGGGGTCAACAGAGAACGTGTGATACACCAGCCCTCGGACCCGACACTGTAATTGCTAAAGAATTGTTTAAGTTCTTATGGAGGACCTGTTTTGATCAAGGAGGACCTGTGAAATTTGTGCTAATAGGTTCTTCAGGCTGGTGGCAATAAAAAGTAAGCGTAAGCGTAGAATCCTGGGACAATGATATTTTCACGGACATTATACCGAAAAAAAGGTGTTCAAGGATATCAGGGTCAAAATTGGCCCAGTCCTGACCCGCCAATATTTTAGGGATAAAAAAAATTCCCCGAACAATTTTGCCACCCAAGGAAAATTTATGCCAGGTTTGGTTACTGAGAAGATGTTCAAAGATATAGGGGTCAAAATAAGCCCCTCCCTACTTTGCCAATATTTAAGAGCGACGTTTAACGAACAGTTTTAAAAAGGGTGATCAAAAATATTTATGCCAATTTGATTGTTATCTGAGAATTGGTTTGTGACTCGGGGATATTTTAAGATTTCAGGGTCAAATTGAGCTTTGCCCTGCCACTACCATGGCAAGGAGACACTCGAAATTATTCGGATAATTTTTGAAAACGTTCACACAAGTAAGTTTGGTTTTTGCCAAGTTTGGTTGCAATCTGCCCAATGGTTACTACGAACAAGAGGACCATTATAGTCCTAGATCGCTCACCTGAGTCTCTTTGACCCTAGGGACATCACTATGATTAAATAGGTAGATGCCAACGAGGAGATAATTTCTACTAAACATTAATACCATGGAATATTTTCAGCCAAGAGCAACTAACAGAGAAGAAGATTTTTAAAGATTTTCGCTCTTTGATTCTATGTAAAAAGGTTGCACCCGGGTGGAGCCCAAATTTGATCCAAGGGTCTTGATATGAACAAGCTTGGTAGAGGTCCACTAGATGATGCTACATACCAAGGGATGCGCCCAGGCAAAGCCAAAATATGACCCCAGGGTTTTGATATGAACAAACTTGGTTGAGGCCCAATATATGATGCTACCTACCAAATATCAAAGCTGTCTGCCTTCTGATTTCAGAGAATAAGATTTTTCGAGATGTTCTTATTTTTACCCTTCGTGCTCATTAGAGCTAAAAGGGATTCGCCCGGGCAAAGCCCAAATATGACACCAGGGTTTTGATATGAACAAACTTGGTAGAGGCCCACTAGATAATGCTACATCAGCTTTCAAGTTTTGCAAAAAGTGCTACTTAGGACCGGTGCCCCTGACCCAATTCATCTAATTGGGGAGCTGCAGAAAGAGCTAGGGTGGTCCCTTTTATGTTCGCTGTCTAAATGGTGATTGCGGTGAGGTGAACATCGTCCCGTCTGACAGCCTTTACCACGATAAATAATCGAAAAGGAATGGGGTGCTTATGTGCTAATACTTAACTAGTAGCAGGTAAATGTAAACACTTATATTTCTTATTACAAGGAAAACAAATCACTTGCAGTTTACTTGGCGCACAAAAAAATCTGTCAGTTTTACCGTCTGAAACAACTTATAGCGATGGTGGTGTCTCTTGCTGATATATATATCGTTCTTATAATACGTTCTTGTCATGTTGTTACGTATGCTACCGTCCCAACAACTCAAAATTTTGTTAAATCTTTCGCGACATGGTGGATATTGGGCCTGGTAAGGAGTCTTGGTCATTTTTCAACAGTAAGAGTCTTTTCCAATCAAAAGTTAAAGTAATATGTGAAGTTGTTATGTCATTTATAAGTGACCTTCGCCAAATGACCTTGACCAATGACTTTGACATTGTTATGCAAGTGACGGTCTTGTCACAAGCAAAGCACATTTAAATTTGAAGGCTCTATGATATACCAATCCAAAGTTACGGCTTATAGTTTTAACTACAAAAATCAGACCTCCAAAAATTACCTTTACTGATGACCTTGAACTTTGCATCAACAGAAAGGCATTCATCATGAACTATGAAGGCACAATCACTTGCCATTCAAACGTCATGGCCAATGTAGGTTTTTTTTAAAAAACAAGAGCTGTCACTGTAAGATGACAATGCCCCCGACACCGCTTTGATTTTAAATTATGGCCAATCTATGTTGAAGGTCAAGGTCATCCAGGGGTCAAGGTCACCAAAGTATGTGCCTACAGAAAGGTAATGTACCAAGGAATGTTGTGGTAAAGTATGATGCGAATATGTTAAGTAATAAGGAAGTTATGGCCAATGTTAAAGTTTTTGGACGGAATGACGGACGGACAGACGGACGGACGGACAAGTCAAATTTATGATGCCTCCCTATCGGGGGCATAAAAATCTGACCATGAAAAATGACCTCGAACTTGGTGCCAGGGGAAAGGTCTTGTCCCAAGCAAACATCATGTGAAATAGGAAGGCCCCATCACTTACCATTCAAAGTTATTGCCCGTGTTTTTCTATACTTTCGCCATACATACTATATATTATGATTTAATCTGCATCTACTGACAAAATATTGACATCTCAAACTTATTGGTTCTAGCTGTGTCTTGTGTTGAAGTGGGTGGGGTAATTTACTACGAACTTGAGTTTCATTTTAAAACTTTAATCACCCAATTTAATTGCTTTTGAGTTTGGGGCTTCCACACATAACGTACATACATAAATGAACTATTCCTTAGTTGATATCCAGAATTTATTTTGACATATCATATTTTCCATTGTGAGTATCTTTCCGAAGGGACGTATTGTGTTATGGCCCCGGTCGTCCGTCCGTCCGTCCGCTAGCAATTTTTTGTGCGTAACTTCTCCTAAACTATCTAAGGGGATAAGCTGAAACTTGGCACAATTTCTCCTTGTGATGTCTAGTTTTGAATAAGACCTTTGAAATTCAAATCGCTCCTGTCATTCCTGAGAAATCTTGAATTATATGCCCTTTATTTGAACAAAAATCACCGTTTTTTGTGTGCGCAACTCGTCCTTAACAATCAATGGGAATGAGCTTAAACCTGGCACAATATCTCCTTGTGATGTCTGTGCATAAGGATTTTGAAAGTCAAATCGCTCTAGTCATTTCGGAGTAATCTTGAGTTATCTACCCTTGAATTAAACAAAATTTTCAGTTTTTTGTGTTCGCAACTCCTCCAAAACTATCAGTGGAAATGAGCTGAAACTAGACACAATTAATCCCTTTGATGTCTTATTGTGCATAAGACTTTTTTTTTTAATTCAAATGCTCCAGTCATTCCTGGGAGATCTTGAATTATCTGCCCTTGAATTGAACGAAGATCACTTTTTTCTATGCGCAACTCCTACACTTTCAATGGAAATAAGCTGAAACTAGACACAATTACTCCCTATGATGTCTAGTTGTACATTAAATACTTTTTTTAAATTCAAAATGCTCCTGTCATTCTTGAGTTATATTGAATTATCTGCCCTTGAATTGAATGAAAAACATTTTTTGTGAGCTCCTATCCTCTTACATTTTGAATGGGGAGGAACTGAAACGTGCCACAATGACTCTGTAGGTTGTCTGTTTGTGCTTAGGACTAAAAAAAATCATAGGTAATGATTTATCTGCCCTTTACTTAACAAAATAGCTTAAAGTTACAGTTTTGTGTGTGTGTGTGTGTGTGCGTTTGTTTGTGCACAACTCCTACAGATTTAATTGGGTTGAACTAAATCTTGCCACAATGTATCCCTGATTTTTAGTTGTGCATAAGACTTCAGAAATTCAAAAAACTTGGGTTTGTCTTGTATTTTCTTCTCTTGAATAAATTGAAATTCACAATTCTTTTGTGAGCAACTCTTCTTACACTTTGAATTGGAATGAACTGAAACTTGCAAAATGACTGTTTTGCGTATAGTTGTGCATAAATTTTCAATTTACACTCAAAGGGTCATACTATGCTATGGCCCCAGTGGTATGTCCGTCTCTTTGCATTTTTTGAGCTATCATTCAAGCTCATTTTAATGACAAGCCAAGGTTACTGACAAGCCCCTTCGGACGTATATGCGCCGCTCTGCGGAGCTCTTGTTGTCCTTAGGGTATTTCTTTGTTTTATTTCCTACCAAATTTGCGGGTTTGCAGAACACGTTTTTACAAATAGCTTCGAAAATCAAATTTCTGAAACCTTCTCCCAAAGTTTTTTTTTTTTTTTTTCGCATAAATCAGTCCATTAATTTCGGAGTTATCTGCCCCTGACTATGAAATACTTTAAATTTACCTTTAAACTGGCCTTTTCAAGACAGTCAGACGGATTTCAACATTTGTTCCAACAAATGAACCCATATGCCATTAAAACTAATGTGAAAGATTTAATATCAAGGTCACGCATGATGGTCAAACGTCAAATTCCGCTTATCAAGAGCATACCTACTTTATTCATCGTCAGATTTTAATCATATTTGACACAGTTAAGACCCTTGAGAGGCTTAAACATTTTTCAACTGAATTGTGTGATAAGCCCAAATTCAAGGTCAAATTTCAAGGTCAAATGTCAAAATAAGAGTAGTATATGCTAAAAGGTAAAATATCTACCATCGGTTATAGTAGATCCTAAACTAATTTGACAGAAGTGCCTCCTTTCATCAGCGAAAGTATAATACAAGAAAAAGTATGTGAAATTTCTAGGCTCAAGGTCACACATCGAGGTTATAACGTTAGAAAATGCATTCAAGACTTAAAGGAAATTAAAAGAAATTTTGCTCAAAAGAACATTCAATATTTACGGTATAGTAACAATTTAAGATCCAGAAATCAATTCGATTGAAAAGTTGATAAAAATCTTGTTCGGTTTCGCGAATATGCAAATAAGGCAAAATATTAGCAGGGCAGTGCTTTTTTCACTGTATTTTAACTTTAAAGTCTTCAAAATTCTCATCCCAAACCATTGGGCCGATTTCAAGTTATCTTCGCAAAGATGTTCATTGGCTAATTCTTAAATATAATTGTTAAAGAAACTTTTATTGGCCCCAAAATAGGGCTGTGGCTTGTTTTTACGTTAAAAATCTTCTCCCAAACAATTGGTCCGATTTCAATGAAACTTGGAATGGATGTTCCTTTGGTGACCCTTAACGTAAACGGTCAAAGAAATTTCGATTGACCCGAAAATGTAGTTTTCACTTTAAAATCTTAAAAAAATCTTCTCCTTCCATACGATTTGGCAAATTTCAATGAAACTTGGCCTGGGAGTTTCTTGGGAGATCATTTTCCTCAATTGTTCAAGAATTTGTTATTGCCTCCCCTTCAGAAATGGATGTGACAGGGCGGGGCATTCTTTCACTTAAAAGTCTATAAAAAAAACCTTCTTCCAAACCAATCGATGATTTGAATGGAACATGACATTAATGCTCCTTGGATGACCCTTTACTTAAATTATTACAGAAATTTGGATTGAACCCCAAGATGCAGGGATTAATCTAGCTCTGCGTCCCGCGTCCTATACGCATTGTTTTTTGATAGGACGCAATCATTTAACAAATGTGCGTCCCTTCGGACCCATAAAAATCCACTCGGTTGTCGGGGCGGAGATTGTCCGGTCGTAAAAAATCACGTCAGTAAACATCGGGAATATACTATTTTTACGGTATATGCTTAAAATGGACACCGTTTCCTTCAAGATGTAACAAGTCATATGATTGGCTTATACATTAAATGCATTCACCCTTATCGAATCACAATCGCCGTTATATTGATTACGTCGGCTTGGTTGTTTATCGGTTCCCCGTATGTAAACAAACTCTCCACAGTCTCTGGGCTCGCTCTTGAAGAGTAAATTTTAGTCTAATGGCACAAATCTTGAGAAATTGTCCTTGAAACATATTGGATAGCTTTTCTCTTGCGTCCTCTTGACCTCAATTTTTTTTTTCGTCGAGTGCAAATGAACTGTCAACTCAACACCGGTCTCGAAATTTGTCAATCAGTGTTTGAGTGTCATTTACGTGTGAAAGACCTGAATAAGTTTAATGATCTAAATAATATGCTTCCAAATGATTGATGGAACATATTGTCAGATATAATCTGAACACCTAGTTATAAATTAATTATGTTTAATTCATAGAAAACAATACTGCCTATTTCAACATATTGGGTAAAACTGGACCTAAAGACCTATTTGCATACTTTTTAGTTAGAAATTAATTTTAAGAGTTTTTTCTTATTTTGTTTTTAGGATTAAACTTAGGTCCCATTGATTTATTCTGGGACCCATTGATTTCGCCCTGGGACTCATAGTTTTTGCCCTAGGACTCATTGTTTTAGAATTGAGGGGTCCCAGGACTCATAGGGTGAAATTTCTAGATTAATCACTGTAAGATGTGGGTGTGGCAGGGTAGGACTCTCAGACCTTTTAAAATCTTCTCAATCCCACTCATTTTGGCCTATTTCAAAGAATATTCCTAAAGTGAAACTCACTTAAAATGGTAACGATTTTTTTTTTTTTTTTTTTTTTTTTTTTTTTTTGGTTCCAAAGTTGTGACAAGGCAAGGCCAATTTTTAATGTAAAAATCTAAAAAAAAAACCAAAAAACTTTTCTTCCAATCAATTGGACTTATTTCATTGAATCTTGGCATGCATGTTCCTTGGGTAACCATTGACTTAAATTGTTCCTAAAAACCTTCTTTTTGTGAACACTTTAATGTTGGAGATAAGATGGATAAAGTTTTTTTTTTGTTCATCAGGCATCAAGGGCCGCAGCCTACGGAAAACGGGCAGTTCCATTCGTTTTTGGTATTTCCATGTACTGCATGGACGACAACAGACAATTTTTACTCCCACCCCCGTCCAGCTCGTTCACCAAGAGGTTAGCGCGCTCGACTTGTAATCTGGTGGTTGCGGGTTCGAGCCCATCGGAGGTGGGTAGTGTTTTTAAACAGGATACTTGGGCCCAAGTCCACCCAGCTGTTATTATGCTGCAAAGAAAATTCTAGCATTTTCATTGGTTAATGCTGACCTGACAAACATTGATAGCTACGGTCGCTCCGGTATTACCTCTAATGTTTCCTTAAGGCGCCTCGACATGAACATAGACAAAAAATCGAAACGGTAATAGCAGCCATGTTTCTCTCGCTTCGCTGATAGCACGACCCGAATATACATACTAGGATACAGTTGAAAAGGATGTCAGTTAATAATGTGCAAATAAAAAATGATATAGATGTCAATAAATACCTTAAATTTGTACAAATCAGTCCATTTAAAATGCCAAGTTTCTCGCAGTTTTAGCCAACAAACGCTTCCATATCACAATAGCGCAGAGTGCAGAAGTGTGACGTCACAACTTTATATGACGTCACTTTGTACATGTTTACTTTTCATAGGGGCGCATTAAGGGATATTGGTGGTTTAAAAGAAATCGGTTTATGCGAACGCCTAAATTAGGCAATAGACAGATATTTAGCCCTAAGACTTCGAAGTATAATAAATTCGTAATACGGTTTCTTGCCGGGGTATATGACGATTTATTCCCGACAGAAAAATGATGTCAACCCTCGCCTACGGCTCGGGTGACATCAATTTTCCAGCCGGGAATAAATCGTCATATACCCTGGCAAGAAACCGTATAACTAATATTATTCCCGACAGAAAAATGATGTCAACCCTCGCCTACGGCTCGGGTGACATCATTTTTCCAGCCGGGAATAAATCGTCATATACCCTGGCAAGAAACCGTATAACTAATAAAGTGGGCAGCAGCGGTTAGAACCCATTATCTCTCTCTCTAAGTACAGGATAATATTTTGAATGAGTTAGGACCACATAATATCATCCTCGGAGCCCAGGCGGAAGGCATTACGTTTATCTCCATTCATTAGCCCTGTGACAATACGCAATTGAAAAGTCGTTCCTATGAATATTGATTAGTTAATTACATTGACCATGACGCTAGGTTACTCTTCCAAAAACAGATCGAACCTTGTGTTTCTGATTCTTAAAATGTTACAGGAATACCTAGGTGTTAAAACCTATGTCTATGATATTCGCCACTTTGATCGACATTTGCCACTTTGATATGGATATAAAACAAAGCTACAAAATACAGCGAAAACTAGAACGATATATACCGGATAGACAAGATGTTTCGGAATCGTTCACAGCTCCGAAAAAACTGCCTTTCATAATGAAAATAGGCTGGCGAATATATGTATCCGATGACGTAGGCATGTGAGCTATATTTTCATGTCGTTGTGAACGCCGTACGTAATCCTTTTTTTAAACATCTTCTCATTCAAACCGATGGGCAGATTTTTACAAAACTTAGCACAAATGTTTTTTGAGTGACTCGGCTGATGTTGTTCAAGAAATTCAGATTTCTATGAAACCGCGTGAATGATCCATAGGTAGCCGACATATGATAATTAAGTGACGAATTGTTATTTAAGAAAAGGTTATGTAGGCCTATACATCTAACAAGTGATTGGACTCAACTAAAGCATCCTCCTACCCCGGCTCCATTCGAGCGTTAATTTCTCGCACATTTTAGATATACCCAGAGTTAAATGCTCTAAAGCGAGCCAATACATTATTCTGTAAGACACACGTGGGCAAACAACCACGAAGCAGATATGTTTGGCGTATAAAACGTCAAATTATAAACTTGTTGCCAAAATTGGTCAGTCGGACACAGGTTCGTACACTCATTTCACCCCTAAACTGCAATTCAAGGACTGAGTTGGCGTATATCAATACTCGATATCAAACAAATATAATTTCCCTTAAAACGAATTTATTGAAAACGAATACAATACGGCTGCAACGTTGAATATTTGCTGCAATTTCGAATTTTCTTCAATCCTAGCCATTGTTAACTATGTGACCGGATTTATTTCCCGAGGTCAAAAACATTTTTCAACGTACAAAATAATGACTTGGCTTGAAATCGAGTCTCGAATGAAGAAGGGGGTTGGAAGGGTCTTGGTGGAGTCCCATTCCTTGTCTATATTTATACACTTTTTTTATACGCCCGAAGATCTATTATGTTATGGCCTCGGTCGTCCGTCCGTCTGTGTGTCTGTCCGTCCGTAAGCAATTTTTTGTGTGCAAAACTCCTCCTATACTATCGATGGGAATGGGCTGAAACTTGACACAATTACTCCCTATGATGTCTAGCTGTGCATAAGACCTTTGAAATAAATCGCTCCTGTCATTCATGAGAAATCTTGAATTATCTGCCCTTGAATAAAACCAAAAACACTGTTTCTGTGTGCGCAACTCCTCCTAAACTATCTTTGGGAATGGGCTGAAACTTGACACAATTACTCCCTATGATGTCTAGCTGTGCATAAGACCTTTGAAATTCAAATCGCTCCTGTCATTCATGAGAAATCTAGAATTATCTGCCCTTGAATAAAACCAAAAAAACTGTTTTTTGTGTGCGCAACTCATCCTAAACTATCTTTGGGAATGGGCTGAAAGTACACACAATCACTCCCTATGATGTCTAGTTGTGCATAAGACTTTTGAAATTCAAATCGCTCCAGTCATTTCTGAGAAATCTTGAATTATCTGCCCTTGTATATAACTAAATCACTGTATTTTGTGTGCAACTCCTCCTTAACCATCAATTGAAATGAGCTGAAACTAGACACAATTACTCTCTATGATGTCTAGTTTTGCATAAGACTTTTCAATTCAAAATACTCCAGTCATTCTAGAGTTATCTTGGATTATCTGCCCTTGAGTTGATGAAAAACAAAATTTTTTGTCAGCTCATTTCCTCCTACATTTTGGATGGGAATGAAACGAAACTTGCCATAATTACTCTGTAGGTTTTCTATTTGTGCTTAGGACTTAATATATTTTAAGTAGTTCTTGATTTATCTGCCCTTTACTTCACAAAATAGTTTAAATTTACAGATTTTTATGTGCGTGTGCGTGCACAACTCCTACAAATTGAATTGTATTAAAATGAATCTTGCCATAATGTAACCCTGATATTTTGTTAAGCATAAGACTTAAGAAATTCAAAAAGCTTGGGTCTTTCTTGTATTATCTGCCCTTGAATTGATTGAAATTCACTTTATTTCTTTTGTGAGAAACTCGTCACACTTTGATTTGGAATGAACTGAAACTTGCAAAATACAATGTAACTGTTTGGCATATAGTTGTGCATAAAATCATTTTCAATTTACACTCAAAAGGTCATACTATGTTATGGCACCAGTTGTCTGTCTGTCTGCTAGCAATATTTTTAGCTATCATTCAAGCTCACGTTACTGACAAGCCCCATCGGGCGTATAAGCGCCGCTCTGCGAAGCTCTTGTTAAAATATTTTATGGCTAAACTCATTTGAGGCTCCTTATGGAGTGATACATGTGTGATCCTCTTCTGAAGTTGTTCGAATATTTCGGATTGAGCCCCAAATATATGGCTTATTTTCACAATAAAATCTCTAAAAAACTGCCAAATCATTCGCCCAATTTTCATTGAAACTTGCCATGAATGATTATTAGGTGACCCTCTTCAAAGTTTTTCAAGAAATGAGGATTGACCTCGAAATATGGGTGTAACAGAGAAGAGCTTTTTTCACTTTATAATCTTTACAAACTTTCTCCTCCTTAACCATTGGTCCGATTTAAATGAAAGTTGGCATAAATGAGAATTTAGGGTGACCTTCTCATCAAGTTTTTCAAGAAATTTGAATTAATCAGTTGAGCGAAAAATGGTACTCTAAGATTATATATAAAACAAGAGGACCATGATGGTCCTATATCGCACACCTGTGTATCTTTGTCTCAATAAACTAGTATCAAATTTTTCAGTTAACGTCGTATATGTACTTTTAAGACTTTTTGTTCTCTATAGAGTGTAACAAGAACATTTTCATGAAAGCTCCTTTTCCCGTGATATGACACATATCCTTCCCATTTTATAAATGATTCATCCTTGTGACTTGACATACATTCTGACTAAGTTTCATGAGGATCATATTTGTGGCCTCTTGAGCTTAAACAAGAAAAATGTCATTAAGGCCTCTTTTCAAGTGGTATGGCACGGATCCTTCCCTTTTTTTAATAGGATACATTCCTGTGAACCTGACAATCATTCTGACAAAGTTACATGAAGATTGGACCATATGTGTGGCCTCTAGAGCTTAAACAAGAAAAATGTCATTATTGCCCCGTTTCCCGAGATAAGATACGGATCCTTCCCAATTTCAAAAGAGTTCATCAATGTGACCTGACAATCATTCTGACCAAGTTTCATGAAGATTAGGCCATATTTGTGGCATCTAGAGCGTAATCAAGAAAATTGTCATTAAGGCCCCTTTTCCTGTGATATGACACAGATCCTTCCCATTTTCAATAGGGTTCATCCTTGTGACATAACAATTACTCTGACCAAGTTTCATGAAGATTGGACAATATTTGTTGCCTGTAGAGTGTAAACAAGAAAATTGTCATTTAGGTCCGTTTTCCCGTGATATGGTATGGATCCTTCCCATTTTCAGTTTTGTGGCCTCTAGAGTGTAAACACTTAAATTGTTGACGCCTGAAGACACACGACGGACGACGGACATTCAATGATCCAAAAGCTCACCTTGAGCACGATGTGCTCAGGTGAGCTAAAAATCTTCTCTGAAATCTTCGGAATTCAACAAAAATGTAGAGGGATTTTGCTTAGGACAGGCTTTTCAGATTTCTACGTTTAAATTGAGCCGGTTATGATATGGGGTCTTCGGGCTGTTGAGTCACAGAAAAATGGTCTAATATGATGAAATATATAATCAAAGCACTTAAAGTACTGCGAAGTTCGAATGCCCGCCGCCTCTAACAACATTCTGTTGATTTTATGCAGACATATCTACATCAAAAGCTGAAGACAATCCTCTGCGTATGGTAAGCATAAATAATAGAGTCCAACCAAGTAGGCATGTGCCTGTATGAAACCAACAGACTGATGTGAGGCCCCTTTTACAGTGATGCGACAAATTGTAACAAAACACCTACATTATTCACAAGGTCATATAATTTGGAACATTATTTTACGTAGTAGACTTGAGTTTGCACGGTTTTAGGTATTTTGGCATTTTTTTTCCAAATCAAAGCACCGAAGCCCTGATCTATAAAGAGGCAAGGTGACACTTGAAGACACGCACTCCAATTTTTAAGTTGGAATGCGGAGCAATTCCAACTTAGATTTAACAAAACCGCAAAATGAACACAAGATAATTTCATTTCGGGTTTTTTGATAACACATATCACGTGAACAGGATGTGAATATACCTCGGCCTATTTTGTGTATCTCAACTTGACATAGGCGTACAGTTTATTTCATCAAAAAGTAATAATTCTGTACAATAACACAACTATCACTTCATGTATATCATTAACACGCTAATTTATGTTTTAAAACGATATTTATTGAAAGTTGCGTACGAATTTACTAGTATCACATGTTTGCACTACTATATTTGGGAATCATGTGATAAGTCAAGTCCGATAAAGTCAGCTATTGACAAGCGCACTAGCCAATCACGTGATCTGCTTATTTGGTAATGTCGCGACCTGTTTTTTGTAGAATTATGTTACAGCTTCTTTTAGAGGTCTAGTTTCTCTTTCTGAACAACCTAATGACACATTAAACTTTTGACAAATTGTTATTAATTGTACATTTCTGCCTACAGTAACGAAATAAAAATCTTTGGTTTTAGCTCATCTGATAACAACGTGCTCAAGGGGGGCCTTTGGGATCGCTCTGATTCTGTCGTGCTTCATTCTCCTGAACCAATGGGCCGAATTCAATTAACTTTACCAGAATGTTCCTTTGGTGACCCTTTTCAAAAAATGTTCGCGAAATTTTGATTGTGCTATAAAGATGGGCGTGACTCGGCGTGGCATTTTTCACTTTGAAATTTTCGTTCGACTTTTTTTTCCTGAACCACTAGACTGATTTCAATGAAACTTAGTCAGATTGTTTTCTGTTTTCAAAAATTGTTCGCGAAATTTTGATTGGCTCATAAATATGGACGGGGTAAGCGGGGTTTATTTTGGGCCCGAAATCTTTGAACGACATCTCCTCCTGAACCAGCGGGATGATTAATGAAACTTTACAAAACAGTGCCCTGGATTACCCTTTTCTTTCGCGAAATTTTGATTGGCCCATAAATATGGGCGTTGAAGACCAGGGCTTATTTTGAGCCCGAAATCTTTGAACGACATCTCCTCCTAAACCACGGGGCTGATTTCAATGAAACTTTATCAGCATGTTTATTGGTGACCCTCATCAAAAATTGTTGATTGGTCCATAAATATGTGCGTGGCGGAGCGGGGCCTATTTTGCATCTCCTCGGTTTTGAATGGTAAGGTAGGGTCTATTTAAACTTTAAATGCTTGGATCAACTTTTCCTGTTACTATGCGAACATCTCTTCTTCAACAATTAAGCAATTGTGAATGAAACATTGCCAGAAAGTTACTTGGATGAGATCCACTCGACCAATAAAGTTCAGGTGAACGGTTTAGGGCCATTTTGCTCTTCTTGTTGTCATTTTTCATTCATTAATTTCAGGCCTGTATAGCGCTCAGGGGTTTAAACGTCTCTCGTTGTTGAAATACATTGATTTGTATACGCCCTCCAAAAGACGAGACGTATTAAGTGATCAATGTGGAGGGCGGGAGGCGTCAGCGTAAGGGGCTTGAGGTCACTGTTTCTTGGACGCATTCCAACTTATCAGTACTTTGATTAATCATTTTAGCAAGAATTTTTTAAGCGAGAGAAACCAAGGGTTCCTTTCACTTATAGGGATCGTAAGCCACATTCGGAACTCACTTCGGAAAAAAATGTCGAACGGTATGCTCACTATATAGCGCTGAGTCCGCCAAAGACAACTAATTTCCAAGGTATAGATTACTACGCCCGAAACCGCTTTGCAGACAGACGTAATTCACGTTTTTTTATATTTTTAGTTGAGTTGATTAGTTTGCTACTAGTCGGTCAATATATCCATTCGATCATCCCGTCTAACAATCGTGGAAATGCTGTTTCAGAATCCAACCAAATTTCACAATAATGATGTTTGGGACATGCTCTATTTGATTTCTTTAATTTTTGTGATTTGATGCTGCGTTATAGAAAAACTGACCTATGTGGTGCATATTTACTTGTTATCTCAATTCTCAACTTGAACATTTATTCATAGATTTTCATGAAACTTAAATACAATGTAGCCAATTATATAATAAGATGATAAAGTTCCAAGGAAGTATGATTCCATCTCATGGAAAAGGGAATCTTGTGAGATTAATAATGTTAGCTTAGCTTAATACTTTTAATGCAATATAAACTTTTAATTCAATTTATTGTTTATTTTTTCGCTCCACAGGCCAAAGGGCTAGCGAGCCAATGTATTGGCGGATTGTCCGTCGTGCGAGCGTCTGCCCGCCTGTGAGTGAACTTTTCTTTAAACATCTTCTCCTCCTTAACCGATGAGCGGATTTTGACGAAACTTGGCAGAAATGTTCTTTGGGTGTTGCAGGACTTGGCTTATTTTCACTTTATGAATCTTGAAAATTCTTCTCGTCACAAAATTAGGCTCTGATTTCAATGAAACTTTGTATGACTGATCCTTAGGTGACCCTCTTCGGAAGTTGATCAAGAAATTTGGCAGGGCGGGGCGTAATTCACTCATAAATCTCTAAAAGTTTCCTCCAAACCCTTCTGCCGGATATCAATGAAACTTTGCATGATTGGTCCTTGGGTTACCCTCTTCTGTAGTTGGTCGAGAAATAAGAGTGTCGAACTGTAAGGCTTATTCTCACTAATTAATCTTTAAAATTCTCCCAATCTATTGTCCCGATTTCAATGAAACTTGACATAAATGATCCTTTGGCGACCCTCTTCCAAAGTTGTCCAAGTAATTTGGATAGACCTACCAAAATCAGCATGGCAGGGAAGGGTTTATGTTCACTTTTAGATGTTCTCCTAAACCATCTAACCAATTTTAACCAAACTCTGCAGTATAATATTCCATGGGTAAATCCCCTCCTAGCAGAATTTTGATTTGGACACATATGGATGGCGGGCTTATGTTCACAAAAAATGACTGTTGTTTTTTCACATGCTCAATATAGTATTTTTCATTATTAAAGATCCATCTATTATAAAAATAACTTTTCCTATTTAGAATCGATACTTATATTTCATATAACGTTTAGCCTCCATATTTTGGCCACTTCACCGATTTCTTTGTAAACTTCCTTATCCGACTGAGTTTCTCATTGATAGATATTTGAAAGTAAGTTGAGCGATAGAGGCCCTCTTGTTTATAAGTTTGCGAGGCATTTAACGCAAGTCGAGAGACTTTGGCCTCTTGTTATTTCTTGTGTCCTAAAGGTAACAAACATGGCCCAATCTTCATGAATCTAAGGCGTATTGTGTGTAAGAGCAAGTTGATGAAACCCGAATGAAATTGGGAATTACCCAATTTATATAGACAATTTATTTTCTTGGTAACATTCTAAGCCACACATATTTCTGAATCTTCAGTAATTTAAGTCAGAATGTTTGTCTTGTCAGGCTTTTTGTAGCAAGAAAGGATGATTGATTTCACGATAAACGGGGTTAGCTCCTTAATATTTTGCTTCAAGGGCTCCAGAGGTCAATAGGAATTATTTTCAATAAAATCATGGAAACATGGTAGCCGATTTTGGTTCTGGTGCTTACCCCTCGACGTATTTAATATCCCCCGCCGTTTTCGGCGAGGGGATATAGTAATGCTCTCCGTCCGTCATTCCGTCCTTCCGAGATTCCGTCACTAAACTTGTCCGGCGCATATCTCCTAAAGCATAATAGCTATCAACTTGAAACTTTATAGGTGGATAGATCTCATAGAGGAGAAGTGCAGTGCACATGAAGTACAACTCTTGCCTGCATAATTTTGGAGTTATTGCCCTTTGTTATTTTTAAGACTTAGATTTTGTCCGGAGCATATCTCCTAAAGTATAATAGCTATCAACTTGAAACTTTATGGGTGGATAGATCTCATGGAGGGGAAGTGCAGTGCACAAGAACTACAACTCTTGCCTGCAAAATTTTGGAGTTATTGCCCTTTGATATTTTTAAGACTTAGAGTTTGTCCGGAGCATATCTCTCAAGTATAATAGCTATCAACTTGAAACTTTATAGGTGGATAGATCTCATGGAGGAAAACTGCAGTGCACAAGAACTACAACTCTTGCTTGCATAATTTTGGAGTTATTGCCCTTTATTATTTTAAATACTTAGATTTTGTCCGGAGCATATCTCCTAAAGTATAATAGCTATCAACTTGAAACTTAATAAGTGGATAGATCTCATGGAGGAGAAGTGCAGTGCTTAAGAACTACAACTCTTGCTTGCATAATTTTGGAGTTATTTCCCTTTGTTATTTTAAACACTTAGATTTTGTCTGGAGCATATCTTCTTAAATATAATAGCTATCAACTCGAAACTTTATGGGTGGATAAATCTCATAGAGGAGAAGTGCAGTGTACAAGAACTACAACTCTTGCTTGCATAATTTTGGAGTTATTGTCCTTTGTTATTTTTAAGACTTAGATCTTGTCCGGGGCATATCCTAAAGTATAATAGCTATCAACTTGAAAGTTTATGGGTGGATAGATCTCATGGAAGAGAAGTGCAGTGCACAAGAACTATAACTCTGGCTTGCATAATTTTGGAGTTATTGCCCTTTGTTATTTTAGAGACTTAGATTTTGTAGGGGCTTACTTTCTTAGAGTAGAACCCTTAATCTATTAGGCTTCAGTTTACTATCAAGCTTTTTCGGCGGGGGATAGCCATGTCCGTATGTATTTACATCGGTGTACCAGTGTCAGTATATAGATCCGCAAGCAAGAGTTAGTTTCGAGGAAACGTTATCTTCTTTCTTTTTCATTGAAAAACTGATCTTTGATCACTCACTAGAAATAGTTTATCGATACCTTTTGTAAAGATTTCTCACCCACACCATAATTTGTATACAATCAGAATATGCCTCATTGAACAGAGACCATGGCAGCACATTTTTTATGCCCCCGTATCGAGAGATCGGGGGCAAATTGTTTTACTCATGTCCCTCTGTCTGTCCCTCTGTCCGAAAACTTAACCCGAAAACTTAACCTTTGCCTTTTCTCCAAAAGTATTTGACATACAAAGCTGTACACCAAAGTCAAGGTCATGTGACTAGGTCAAGGTCATGTGACCAGGTCAAGGTCATCTGTCAAGGTCAAACTTTAAAAAAATGCTGTTCCGGGGGCATTCGTGTTTCACAAACACATCTTGTTTCTTTTTTTATTTATTTCCGTCTGAACTGTATGATTTGTGTACTGGCAGATGAACTCTTCATCCATTCAAACCCCTTAAAATTTGCTATGTCAGGTCAAAGAAGAATTTTCAAAGTTGCATTCAACTAGTTGACTTCTTCAACATTTGGAAGGAATGACTTGGCTAGAATATTGGTTTACTTGGGGAACAATATCATTTAAACCCTCTGTCAACATTATATCCAATGAAAAATTAGTTGCGCAAAAAGTGGAAATTTTGGTCCTTAGTTTTCATTGCGGCGTCATTTGTTGTATCTTTTATATCCAGAATGCCTTAATTGAACTTTCCCTTCTTGCATTTTCTTTCAACAAATTATTTTTAGCCTGGATTCCAAAACTAACAATTGTGACTCTTTTGTATTCTTCTGTGTGTGTTAAGTGAATTAGATTGAGCTTTGAGAACAGCTAAAACATATCAAAACCATCTATTGTAAAAATGTCATTTATGGTTGAGTAATGGAATCAATTTTCAGCTCACCTGAGCACATCGTGCTCAATGTGAGCTTTTGTGATCATTGTATTTGTGTCGTCAGCCGTCGACAATTTAATGTATACACTCTAGAGGCCACAAATATGGCCCAATCTTCATGAAACTTGGTCAAAACCTTGGCTAGATCACCAAGATAAATCCTATTGAAAATGGGAAGGATCCGTACCATATCAGGTGAAATGGGCCTAAATATTTTTCGTGTTTACTTTTTAGAGGCCACATATATGGCCAGATCTTCATGAAACTTGGTCAGAATATTGGTCAGGTCATAAGGTTGAATCTTATTGAAAATGGGAAGGATCCATACCATATAACTTGAAAAGGGGCCTTAATGACATAATTTTGTTGACTCTCTAGATGTCACAAATAGTGTCCAATCTTTAAGAAACTCGGACAGAATATTGATCAGGTCACAATGACGAAGCCTACAGAAAATTTGAAAGGATTCTATCATTTCACAGGGAAAGAACCCTTGATGAAGATTTCCTTGTTTACAGTCTTAGAGGCCGTGAATGTCGCCCACTCTTTATTATAATTGTCTGTCGAGTCGCAAGAATTATTCCTTTTTGAACAGGGAGGATCCATTCGCTAAACAGGAAATTGGGCAAAATGACAATTTTCTTGTTTACACTCTATAGTCCATGAGCCAGAATGGGTTTTGACCCCCCCCCCCCGGAATTGAAGACCATATTTTTCTGAAAGTCCATGGTATGTAGAACATTTTGAGACATGTTAGCACTCTGGCGAGTGGGGCTTTTGTAAGATACCTTACTTTAAAGTAGCATACCCCTCAAAATCTTGAAAATGAATTATAAAAGAGTACCAAAAAAGTTGAAGTCAAAATGACAAAAAGTTGACTTCTAATACATATATTTGTGTTGTTGATTAACTGTAGGGTCCATTTATGGAATTTGTTGAAAAATCTGGTCATCTTAAGAGTCGTGATATTGCAGTAAAATATGTTACCCTTAAATTTCAAAGAAAACTATAAATATAGAAATAAATTGTCGATCCCTGCCTCACTGGGAATTTTGGTAACATTGCCTGTTTGATAGTCCATGGTATAAAGAGCATTTTGAGACTTGTTAGCACTCTGACAAATGGGGCGTTAGTGAGATACGTTACCTCAAAGTTAATTACCTATCAAATTTTCAAGACAAGATTTTAGGTTTGTACAGTGAAAAAATGAGTCAAAATGACCAGAAGTGATCGTTTAATACCACAATTTATGTTGCTGAATGTATGTAGAGCAAATTCATACTAATACTTTGTAAATAAGTCCCCATTGAAGGCACGATATGGAAGTAAAATACGTTACTTTTGAATTTCAGAGAAAGGCACATAGATAAGAATGATTTTTCCATAGCTGCCCCATTGGGTAGATTGTTAACATTGCTTTTCTAAAAGCCTATGCAATGTTGAGCATTTTGAAACATGTTAGCAGTCTGTCCACTGGGGCATATGCGAGATACGTTACTTTAAAGAAACCAATCCCCTAGAATTTTCTTGAAACAATTTCAGTTGTTTGTCTTGTTATAGAAATTAACTGTAATTTAGTAAAAATTAAATGATGTTTTGTTAATGATATTTGTGATTCTGGAGAAATTTGAAGCCCATTTACATTATGACTTGAAAAATATAGCCCTTACAAGCAATACATGGGAGTAAAATACGTTACATTTAAATTTCAATTTAATGTATTCAAAAGAAATGTTATATTAATCAATGCTCTACTGAATGTTTTGTTTACTGTGTTTTTGTATAAGCTTCCGTTCCTTGCGAGATTTTAATTTTTTCATGCATCTGGCAATCAAGCTTTTTGCAAAATACGTTACTCTAAAGTAACCAATTTACCCATCAATTACCATAGGCTTATTCATATCTTATCTGATTGCAGTTATTTTAAAATCCCTCAATGTCTAAATCACCTTTAAACCACAACTGTTTAAAGTATTTTTAAGGTATCAATATAAATTTTAATCATTTCAAGACTCATTGTGGTTTTAAAAGCATGCAAAATACGTTACTATTTATCTATAGGTATAATTATTATTGAACCGCTATCAAAGTTTATGGAAATGCACCAAATTCAATGTTGAGGCAGCTTCCAAACACAATGTTGAGGCAGCTTATGTTTTTTTCTATGTTTGAGACTTTTTCACATTTTTAGAATAAAACACAAGTTATATATGTTACTTCTGATGATAAGAGACAGTGTTCATTGTGAAAAATGATGACCAAATAGATGAAAAAAGCGGTTCCTACAATATTTTTTAAGCAATATTTCCATCAATTTAGTACAGAAAAGTTAAAAATATTTCTTAGAGTTGATCATGATCGTAGCCCAGTTGGTAGCACATTGGATTTGGTAGCGCAGTTGACTCCATATCATAGGTACAAGGTTTCATCAGCCAGTACAAACGAGTTGATTATCATTCATCTTCGTTGTATGAGCAGCTAGAGGCTTTAAAAGGATGATTTGATGAATGTAATGATGTGTACGATAAATACAAGGAATACATGGTTAGGTGGATAAGCCACCTTGTTAAGAGTGTTATACTGTTAAAATGGCCTGAAAATTCTTTGAAGCATTTTAGCTCTCTATTGTTTCCAATTGAATGCAAAGTACATTGCATGCAATCCTAGTTTTGCCTAGAAACTGTGCAATTCAGATCAATACTGAAAATTTACATGAGTATGACCATATTATATTCAAATGAATAGAACATTGCCATATACATTTTGATTTAGCTATCAAAGACAGTAATATATGTTACATTTAAAAGACCCTTTTTTAGAAAATAAAACATAATTGCTGCTTCCAAAGGACAATTAGATGTACACCAATTGTTATGCTCTTGAACATGATTAGTTCTTACAAAAGTAAAGATTTATGTAAAACAGGTAACTTAAAAAATGCTTTAACTTTGAACTAGATACAAACTACAAGTACCTTATATGCAGAAAGAAACATATCTTAGATAGAATTAGAGCTTCTTTTATATCTTACATTCTGAAACAATAAATGAATAATGATAAATTGCTTAAGCAGGGGTGCGGAATTCCAATGCCCGACTTGTCCGACTCGGGACTTTTCGTCTGCGGGCAAGTAGATTTTCCAAAAGCGTTAGTTCGCGGACAAGTGAATTTCGGAGCCAGAAAAAATAATAAATGCCGAGTTTCTATCTTCGATTATTCGTGAACGTTTCATTTCTTACAAAAATCGCATAATCCACATTTACACTGCTTCAAATAACCCATCTCGCTCGCATAATTTAACCGGTGCGAAACATCTCGCTAGAGGCAGTTGCTATGAGATATAAACAAGCTCTTTGATTGGCTGACTGTATATAATACGAGCACTCTCATTGGCCGAAAGTATCGTGGCAACCGCTCGGTGCTGTATTAAACAATATGCGCGGTAAAATAGATTCATTGGCAATTTCCTTTCGAAATGGATAGATTTGTCGTTAGATCGGGTGGTTCAAAGCTGTCTGAAACGTCCAAAGAGCATGAAAAGCGCAAACCAAAATCACAGAGAGACAAAGAATACGATTTAAAACGCAAGCGTGTGTTTAAGGATAGCTTGTTTGTTGATTTTAATTGGCTCCGAAAGGACGACGATCCAAATACATTTTATTGTCATGTGTGTAGAATGTTCCTGCAGACCGCGGACACGACGTCAGCTCTGTACATAGGAAAATCTGCCGAAACATTACAGAGGAAGGATACTCTTACGGCCCATCAATTGTCATCAAAACATGTCGCATGTATCGCCAAATACGACTTTAAACAAAACCCACTAAACAAGGTCCCATTCAAAAGTCTGTATCCAAAGTTGAAAGACATGAAATTGAGAGGTACAAGAAGTTGTTTAATACCGCTTATGCTGTTATAAAACACAATCGACCATACACTGACTATACTTTTCTCTGTGAAGTTCAAAAGAAAAATGGGACTGATTTAGGAAATGACCACTTGTCAAGAGGTACAAGTGTGTTCTTTCAGAATTCTATTTTCAATGTTCTCTTAGATTAAATGAAAACAAATTTGAAAAATGTGAGATACTTTTCTGTCATGAGTGACTCAAGCACTGACTCATCTGTCATTGATCAAGAAGACATTTTGATACGGTACGTACACCCTGAAATACATGAACCAGTTACAGCCATCGCCAGTATTGAGAATTTAGAAAATGCAAGAGCCGAGGGTGTTGTTGATGCTATTAAAAGGGGACTGTTAAAGTGTGATATTGATATTGATAACCTGTCTGACCACAAATCAAAATTAGTATGTTTGAATCTTGATGGAGCTGCAAAAAATGGGGTTGCTAAAAAACTCAATGACGTAATCGATAACAAAGATATTGTTACCCACTGTGTGGCTCATAAACTTGAATTGGGAGTCTTAGATGCAGTTAAACAAGTTGGCTATCTGAAAAAATTTGAAGACACTTTAAAGAGAATCTGTAAATTCTATTCATATTCCCCAAAGAGAAGAGAGGAATTGAAGAATCTTGCTTCTTTTCTTGATGAAAATTTAAAAATGGACACAGAAATCAAAGCAATTAGGTGGGTTTCTTCCAAGCTTCGAGCATTAGAAGCAGTATGTCAGGACATTAATGTTACAGTTACCCACGTGGAGCAAATTGTTGAAACATCCAATAGGGCTGACGAGCTAGGGCGAGCAAAAGCAATTCTAACTTACCTGAAAAGTTTAAAATTTGTGAAATACATTTATCTTATGTTAGATGTGCTCACGGCCATAACCAAAGTCTCAGTCTTGTTTCAGAATAAAGATCTGTTAATATTTGAGGTCAAAGAAGCTGTAGATACATTATACATGAACTTGCAAGCAATGACCAATGAACCAGGTGAACACTTATCCAAATTCTACAGCCTGTATGACTGTGAAACTAGTTTGTTTGATGGTAAATTTAAACTTAATGGGTCTCTGTGTGAATTTAAAGATGATTATGACATTCACTCTTTATTTGATAAAATCAGTCAGTATGTACTCCAGAGATTTTAGGATCTTGAGTGCCCTCCCTTGAGTCTGTACAAGGTTTTTGACTTTAGAAGCTGGCCCCATACACTGGCAGAGCTTAGCACATATGGTAGTAGGGAGATTAACTACTCTGTGAACAGTGTAATGATCTGTTAACAGAGGAAGAGGTCTCCTCTATTCCCAGTGAATGACAGACTCTAAAAGTCCAAGTTTCCATGCAAAGAACATATCCCCTGGCAGTATATACATCCATACTGCAGAGGAAGGAAGATTCTGTTAAACACATTTAGTGCCTTATTACAGCTTTTGATCACAATCTCACCCTCCACTGCTGCCTGTGAAAGGCTTTTTTCTCACGTGAATCTAGTCAAGGGTCCCCTAAGAACTCGCCTTACCCAACAAAACCTACAACAACAGATGAGAGTTGTTGTCTCAGGTCCTGACTTTTCTATGTTTGATCCTTTACCTTCTGTTGAAGAATGGCTCAGATCTGGTCATAGACATATACCCCACAAACCACCAGAAAGATCAGCCACTGTGACTTCTGAAACTGTTGCCTCCACATCAAGTCAAGCAAGTTCTAAGATGGAGAGCATACAGCCAATGCTAAGTGAAATTGTCAAAACCCTAGGTGGGGAAGACATTGCTAGGGAGAAGCTTAAAAATTTGTCAGATAACCCAAATAGTCCCTGTGCCTTAATGTAAAATTTAAATGGTATGAGTTTAACAGAAGCTTCCATTAATATCATAGCATTGCTGCAATGGAAAATAACAAAGACATTAGTAGATATGATTTTTATCTTTATTATTACATCAGTTTACATTTCATTTAGTAACTGTAAAATGTACTGTCAAAAAGGAACTGCTGCTTAAATAAAGCTATTCTAACAAACCTAATACCTGGTTTACAGTATTTATTCGGACAAGTAAACGCTACCTGCGGACAAGTAGAAAATTTAGTCCAACTTGTCCGTGGAAAAAATCCAAAATTCCACACCCCTGGCTAAAGCAATAGAATTTTATCAATATCAAGCCCTCATTTAAATATAACCCAAGACTTGATTAAAAAAATAAGAAATTGCATGATGGGTCTATAAGTCGCATGCTTGTAAGAGCTTTATAGGTGTTTATGTGTACATGGCTGGTGATTTAACATTCTATTTGCATTCCTGTTTGACATTGCTGGCTGACTTTCAATATATATGTACGTGCAGTTTGTGTTAAAGTAGAGAAAAGAATTGAAAAATGCCCAGTCTAATTAATATACTCATGTTTCTTGGGCATAACTCTCATATTTTTCTCATGTGCACAAGTACAACTCTTCTACTAACCATTAAGTTTTATTCTAACCACTTGGCCAACATTCCAGACAAACAATTTGAAAAACATGCAGTAAAAAACATGCAGTAAAACCAAAATATCCATCTTAATCAAAGAGAAACAATGATTTTGATCTAATTGGCTACAGTATTGACACTGAAGTGATAATTGTAAGATAATTGTGACTTGTTTCATACAAATGGTAACATACGTTACTAGATTATGACCATCGGTATTCTGTTTCAAAACATCTATAGGCAACGATTAAAACCAAGCACGAAATTGGAGATAAATGATATACATGCTAAAGTGACTAAGTTATTTTGAAACAAGAGCTGTCACTGTAAGATGACAATGCCCCCGACACCGCTTTGATAGTAATAAGGAAGTTATGGCCAATGTTAAAGTTTTTGGACGGAATGACGGACGGACGGACAGACGGACGGACAGACGGACGGACAGACGGACGGACGGACGGACAAGTCAAATTTATTATGCCTCCCTATCGGGGGCATAAAAAATTTCAATAAATTAAATTATTCTAGCTGTCATGCTGCATTGTGTCATTGATAGATATGTAATTGTGCTTAACAGATATTTCCCTATGATGAAATTAAACCTTGGGTATAGTACAACACAAAGTACATATCCATATCTGTCAAAAAGCCAGTATTTGTATTGAATATTTCAAGATGTTTGTAATTTCTAATGAGAACTGATTATCAAGATCTGAGCTGATTTAGTAGTGTAGGTATTTTGACTTCAGCAATTGGATATACATGTATTAATGATTTGGCTATTTCAAAATTATGATCTCAAATCTTGTTATCAAATTTTTAACTTTGTGGGATCCCGGATGGGATACTTTAAATGATACTAACTTCAATTTGTGTGATTTATCACTTTACATTAAAAGACCATATGTAAAAGCTAGCATTTAATAAGAATTTCCATTAACATTGACTTCTCAATTAAGGTCTAAATTTAAATACCATAAGTGCTACGGGATCTTTGATCTTTTGTTGTTCACGCATTTGCATTCAGTACCGATGCATTTTCTAAGAAACAGAACTGAGAGCTATAAATTCAAAGAATTTTAATCCTTATTTATAAAAAATAAAGCAGTTTAAACGGGTTTTGGTAAAATATTTTCAGGTAACATATGTTACAACATTCCTTTAGAGACATAAAGCATTTGTTGTTATAAGGACATCAGTTATAAATGATATTCTTGTTTTATTTTGCATGATCAGAGTAGTAAATTGCACCTGCCATTCTCATTTCTGCATATGAACGGCATATGAAATTACACTGTATTAAGGGCTTGAAATGACATGTGCTCAAATCTTTTCATTACTACGTATACAACAAGTAATATGCAGGCCTATATAAACTATATAAATATGAATTCATCATATCATATTGTGAATTTTGCCAACAAGTGTTGACTTTGAATATTTTTCGCGCCCAAATGCCAACATCTTTATATAGGCGAATATTGAGAAACAAATATTGTAATTGTAACGTATATTTCACCTTTTTTCTTGGATCAAAAAGGATTCTGTGGATGTTTTATCACCCATACTCAAGAATCATGTATGAGATAGCACTAAAAATCGCAATTTGCCCAAAGAATTTCACAAAATTGGAGCAAAATGTAGCATTTAACAAGGATATAGGGTGGGTGATTTCAAAGTAACGTATCTTACAAAAGCTCCACTCGCCAGAGTGCTAACATGTCTTAAAATGTTGCTTATACATGTACCTTTCAGAAAATCATAGTGTACAAAATTCCCCCTGGGGGGAACAGGGGTCCAAGTAGCCCATAGTCTACTAGGAGCCACAATTCTATTACAATCTTTTTTCCCTAGTCATAATGAAATGCAGATAGGGTTAAGTATGGACAAGTTCATTTTTTTAATTTTTTTCAGAAATTTTTTGAAATAAGGTGATTTTCTTATACTTATGAATTCTTAGATATATCTTTTACCTTATTTCTGTCTTTTACATTACTCTTTTTATTCTTTTTTTGCCCATGGTGACATTCTCGTATCTCGAAACCAACAATCACAAATGGTGTTCCATCGTATGGTATTTGAAGCATCCCTTTTCCTGTTCCCCAATTCAATAAAGTGGTTCTAGGATTTCCTTCATAACATAATAAAACAACAAAGCTCTATATTCTATTATAACTTTTATGGCATAACAGACTATAAAAAGTTTGTTTTTAAGAAGAGTTGTCTGCAGATAATATAGCTTGCCCTAACGACAGCTGGTCAAAAAGAATGTCACTCTGAGACAATGTAAAAGGTAAAGGTAAGTGAGACTCACAGTTGAAGGTCACAAGGTGAAAGGTTATGGTCTAGAAAAAAGGTTTCGGTATAAGGAATCTATGTTTGAAAATTCTGTGCTGTATGTGGAATCAGAAATAAGATATAGGCCAGGTTGCAGGCAAGTTCACAAACGAAAGAGACTTTTTGAAAAAATTCATGAAATTGCAAATTTAACAGACACTCTTTAACGGTAACTTGTTTCTGGTTTAAACCTATTTATTTTACATCGATTGGGAAACAAGTTCTGACAACTTAGATTAATCCCTCTCGATTCTGCTTCCTAGAAAATTCACCAGTACTCGCGCCGAATGTGTGGGCCAATGAAAGAACCAAGATCGATAGCCGCTCCCGGGAATCGAACTCAGGACCTTTGGTAACTTGTGATGGAGAAAGATGGAAAATCAATTTATCGAATGGAATTTTTTACAAAGAGTGCAAAGAGTGAACATTTGTCTCTATTAAATTTCGGCCAAGTTTCAAATTGGGTCTTAAATAGGGACGAGGGGTAAAATCTTAGAAAAATCTTGGGTGCTTTCTAGAGGCCACATTTTTGGCCCAAATGTCTTGAAACTTGGTCAGAATGTTTGTCAGTTTGCAATCGGGTAAAGGGGCTTATAGATGGGGTAAACGGGTTAAATCGTAAAAGGAACTTGTGTTCACTCTTGGTGCCCCGTTTTTTGTCCAAATGTCTTGAAACATAGTCAGAATGTTTGTCTCCATCAAATCTCGGTCAAATTCGAAATTGGGTCAAGTTGGGTCAAAATTGGGGATAAGGGGTCAAATTTTAGAAGTACCTTGTGTGCACTCTAGAGGCCACATTTTTAGTTCTGACACCAGTACTACCATTACATCCTTTCCAAGACTTTCCCCAATAGGTCTACGATTATCAACTATTGGTGGGAGAAGAGTTGTTCGAAGCCAGGACCTCTAGATTGACAATCCAATGCGCTACTTACTACGCTAAAAGAATAGGCCATTTGCCTGCTTTTATGGGTGCGGGGGGCATAATTTTTTTTTCAAACATCTCTTGTTTTACTTGTCATTGCTATCTGTTATATCTTTAACTTTTTATGCCCCCGATAGGGAGGCATAATAAATTTGACTTGTCCGTCCGTCCGTCCGTCTGTCCGTCCGTCCGTCTGTCCGTCCGTCTGTCCGTCCGTCCGTCATTCCGTCCAAAAACTTTAACATTGGCCATAACTTCTAAATCAAAGCGGTGTCGGGGGCATTGTCATCTTACAGTGACAGCTCTTGTTTTTAATTTTCTTTAACGTTTTCTTTTTCTTTTCTTTTTTTTTCTAATTCATCCAATATTTGCATTACATTCTTACAAACAGACGATACATAAGTGACAAATATAGAATCAAAACATATATCATGTTTATAAAAATAGTGTATCTCTATTTCTTCAAATTCGTTGACATTTTTTTACCTTGATTATTGGATTTATTTAAAAATGAATTGTTTATATGCGGATCCAGGGGTTGGGACCAGGATCTTAATTTCGGAATTCATTTTTTTTTTTATTTACTAACATATGACAATCAAATAATGTCAGTCTGTTAGTATCTATTTCTAATTGATAAGAGCATCTATTCTATTCGTTTGAACTGTTAACTTCAGGCAAAGCCATTGACAAAATCATTTTCGCGGCATTGAATAAAAAACATAAAAATTATCTACAGCTGAAAAATACGTTTCGCCAAAATAATTATAACAGTGCTTATAACCAAATCGGTTCAGCTTGCTGCTTATTTTTTAATAAGTTCTAATGGGAAATCAGGAGAAAAGAATAACATAAAGGGAAAGGTAATCAGTAGAATTCTTAATATTTTACCAGATACATCATTGAACATTCGAGTGATAAAATCCAGTTTTGACCCTTATAATTTTCTCTCAAGGGGGGTCAAAATTACCCCTTCCCGTAATTTATACGGGTCAATATAGGATACTTTTAGATTTCAAGTTGAGGGTCAAAACCCTGGTTTAAGGGTCAAACTCAAGCTCTGAAAATGTCTGAGGTGACAATAGTCTTAATAGTGAGACTTCTGTAACCCTGCATGTTTATGAGAGTTCCTAAAGAAACGAGGGGCCCAGAAAACGATGCAGTAAGATCACAAGTTGACCACCTGTGGCTGGTCAGGATTTCGGGCCGCACTCGCATATACCGGGCCGGGTTTCAAACACAAATATTTGGGGTTGGCCTAAAATACGAAATGGACCGTCTAGCACGAAATGGGGCGAAATTGACCATCCCATGGCGAAATGGACTTTTATTTCCCTCACAGGTAAATAATGCACTGTTCTAAAGTTAAACTTTTTTTTACTTTCTAGTTAAGTTGGAATGCGGAGCAATTCCAACTTAGATTTAACAAAACCGCAAAATGAACACAAGGTAATTTCATTTCGGGTTTCTTGAGAACACATATCACGTGAACAGGATGTGAATACACTTCGGCCTATTTTGAATTTCTCAACTTGACAAAGACATACAGTTTATTTCATCAAAAAGTAATAATGCTGTACAATTACACAACTATCACTTCACGTATTTTTTTTAACACGCTAATTTATGTTTTAAACGATATTTATTGAAAATCGCGTACGAATATATTAGTATCACATGTTTGCATTATTATATTTGGAAATCATGTGATAAGTCAAGCCCAATACGGTCAGCAATTGACAATAGCACCAGCCAATCACGCGATCTGCTTATTTGATCATGTCGCGATCTGTTTTCTCAGTATTGTAGCAATAGCACAGACCAACCCCGTGATCTGTTTATTTGGTAAGGTCGCGACCTGTTTTTCGTAGAATTATGTTATAGCTTCTTTTAAAGGTATAGTTTCTCTTTCTGAACGACCTTCTATTGACAAGGTGTTATGTGGAAATTTCTGTCTAAGCTACGAAATAAAAATCTTTTCTTAAAGTGATGATACAATTTTAAAGTTAATATATATTTTTGCAACATATTGTCGGGGTTTTTTTCGTCATATTGCAGTTATCTACATGAATGTTTCATTGTAAAAATCCAATACTCATCCACATAAACCCTTGACACCATATCTTAAATTGAATTATGAATATCTTTGCCAAATTGCATTTATCACCAAGACAATTTGCCATTTGAAACAAACTAACTAGTTCAACTTGTTTTCTTCACTCTCTTACACATCGACACGTTTAAGAGCTACACCATACAGTAAGTTACATCGTGAAATTGACATTCATCTCAATTAAAAACATTCTTAATCGCTCACTCAGCGCTCCATTGATTCATTCCAAACACTCACTCAAACCATTCAAAAACGCTCAAAGTTATTGAAAAATAAGCTCAACATGTTCATTCAAATGAATTAAGGAAGAACCAATTCGCGATTTCACTGACATAATTGAAATTTGAAGCGTCTGATTGGTTCTTGGCGATATAGAAAGCTATTGATTGAACTTTTATGCATATTTTATATAGGTTTTATATATCGCTAATTTTGTTCATCCTGAACAAAATAAGCGACACTGGATTCCCTCCCTTAAATTTCACTCAAAACTCGCTCCGCTCACTCATTCAACATCATGCCTAAATCATTCCAAAATCGTCCACCTTATCATTTTCACGATGTTATTAACTGTACCCCCAACTCAGAAGTAGAGTAGCATATATTGATTTCACCATGTGTGTCTCTCAGTCCATTGACCTTTTGCTTTCCGCTAGATAAACGGAGAAGCAATTGACATGCAATAACGAAACGTTACACAAATATTGCCCATGACCCAAAGAAATACCCTATTGTTTCGGGGTAAAACATGTCACGGTCATCAGTAAATTTAAACAGTTAACAGTTTCCACTCTAACTGAACAACCAATTGACCCAAATCATATAATTTGTCGATGACTCGAGAAAGTGCCCAATTTTGGAGTCACAAAGGTCGAATTTCGTCCAAAAATTGTCTTGAGATTCCAACTGCGAAAATATCTTTTCATCATGGTGTCGTAATATACAAGAGCATAAGCACGTGATCGTATAGTAAGTCTACTTTAATCATGCAGCTATCCAACAACAAAGTTCATCATAACAACAGTACAATGGATCAGATCAAGGGTCCGGTTGGACCCTCGAGTCAAAACAACGTAGTTACAGCGAGAAGTCAAAACCCATCTCCTATAAAAATCCCAGTCCCTTGTGTGTATTCAATCTTATCCTTTTATATCAGTGCACAACATACTGCGTGACTCTCAATGACAGCCTTGACAGATAGAAAATGCCCGGAGCGTAAAACACCTACATTATCCAAGTGCAAGCCTGTCAAAATAGAAAGGGTTGTAAGCCAAAGTCATGTATTATGACACGCCCCTTTTTTCTGTTTTCCAAAATTAACCCCCCCCCCCCTTTTTATTATTATTATATAATATATATATATTTTTTTATAAATCTTATGAGTAAAGACACAATAAAGGTTTAAATATTCAAGGTAACTTGCATTAACAAATAATATATTAAAGTTATATTTCCCTCAAATGGAAACACATATTCGAAAAACACATACAAGAATCATTCAAATAACATTTAAAGAAATATATAAAGAAAAGTTTATCATTTTAAAGTTAAGTCATTCGTATCAATAACACTCGGAGTAGTTTATAATTTCTGTTGTAATGAAGATATCCATAATAATCAATAGTGGTCTGTCCGTAGTTACAGGCAAGGTTTGTAGATGTTAGTAGTATTCGATAAGTTTTATCTCTTCTTTCCCCCAGCTTACGTACATGTTCCAGATGGCATCGTTACTATCGCGACTGCAAAAGCTGGGACTTAATCGTAAATGTAGAACAGTGACATAAACTGCTCTACCGTAACAACTTGATGATGACGTCAAAATTTGTCTAGACTCGACAACTGGTAATCAATTGTTGAATCAAATTGTCATACTTGACACAATAGTATCAATGTTCACACATTGTCAGGTTAGGTATACAGTGAAGAATCTGCTCATGTTGTATTGTGTATCGGGATGTATGTTTTGGATCTGGCGTGGAAATAATCTCCGGTCACATATGACTTCTTGGACATCAAGTCTTTGCTACTCGATACAGGTTTTAATAGCAAATCTACTCTTCATTCTAATTCTGACAAGAAATAACTTTTACCAAATGTGCAACAACTTTTTATTTTGATAGGAAAAAATCATTGATAGTGCATAATCTAGCATATTCCAATTTTTCGATCTCTTGTTATGACAATTCCCTCCCATGCGTCTAGTGTTTTGTTGTTGTTGTTGTTATATACGATTTAGTCATTCTAGAGTCCCTTATCTTAACATAATTCTTGAATGTATCATTTTCTATCAAACTGTCTTAATAAAGAAATATATACAATTAAAGGTTGACAATTACAAAAAAAATGACATCTCCCATTACCCTCGAATGCACTTGCATTGAAGTTAGTTACTTGTAAATGTAATTAGGGTGTATATCAAAATGTCATGTATACACATTTGTGTACTCAAACCCAGACATATTCACTTGTCATTTATTAATCCAATGCACAACTGAGCGCATTAGGCCGACATGAGATACTAATCATACATGTCAAAACAAAAGGTTTGTACTGTAATATACAACTTAAAATTGCCCTAGAGGACCTTTACACTTGAAGCTCCAATTTGTTACCCTATTTGTACTTAAATACATACAGACTTTGTTGACAACTTGTCAGTTTGATTTTAAGGATAACATCCGTAACTGATATGAATAACAAAACATACATGTCACATTGAATCAATGGAGAAAACACGTAATTTTCCTTTAACCTTTATACAAAATTATTTACAATTTCGATATAGAAATTATCAATAGAAATTATATTTATTCTTCAGGGACCATAATTAATTATCATATGTCCTACATTTCTCACAAGATTCCTTATTCTCTTAAAAAGCTTTGAGCAATTGGCTCCGAAATTTCTGGCGACTTGAAGGTTGTATTATACCGCGTGTTTACATTTGTAATTTGTTCAACGCTGTCACACTGCATGTGACTAGAACTATTCTCTGTCACAGTTGAATTTTCAAGAGACATATTTGAATCACTATTACTCTGATTTGAATGCGTATCTGTAGACGTAGGGTCTGAAGAGATTAATTCGTGATGATTACGATCAGACACGAGGAGTCGATCACTTTTATCAGTCACCGATGTCTGATCTGAATCTCTACTATGAATTCTTTCGTAATTAATCTGTCGTAGACGGGTCTGTAAATCTCTCAGATTTATGTTATCTTCGGAACAAGTTACAGAACTGGAATAGCGGGCATCGCGTTCGCTTTTAGTATACAACTTTTTGACACGTGCATTTGATTTTGTTGAAGAACTCGAGTCGGAATTTGTTCCGGATTGATTAGAGTCAAATCTTTTTATGTACCTACAGTTTCTGATCGGCCTAGTATGAATTTGATTATCTTCAGGGAGGTCCCAAGAAGTTATTTTACATTTTCTTAACTGATCGATATGGCACTGGATTATTGAATTATCTAACTGATTCTTTATGATAACATTTTTAGGTCCTACAACCCTAATGACTCAGTAGTATGGAAGCCAATTCGGACAAAATTTAGTTTTATTTTGCCTAAAATTTGAGTAAAAGACTGCGTCGCCAACTTCAAATTTTGTTTCAGACGTGTTTTTATTTGCATGTTTGTTCCTTTTTCTTGTCGCATTGATGATACTTTGATATGCTTGGCAGAAAATTTCATAACCACGTTCAAAGAGATGTTTGTAATTATCGTCTCCATAGTAATGTGTTCTTTTACCCATAAGACTGTTAACAGGGAGAATCGGATCTTTCGCAAATAGTACATTATAAGGACTTAACTAATTGTCTATAGACACTGCAAAACGAATTCCCCCTAAGCTATTTTCTAATAACTTATCCCACTGCAGAGGGTCATGTGCCGACAATTTTGATATAATTTTGTAAATAACTGCGTGCGATCTCTCATTCTTGCCGTTGCTTTGAGGTCTGTGAGTTGATGTTGTAACATGAACAATATTCATTGAATTTAAGAACTCTTTCATTTTGCGAGATACAAAAACAGATCCGTTATCAGTCAGGAATTTTAAAGGGGAACCATAGCGAAAAAATATTGTATCCATAAAAGCGGTTATCACATCATCTGTTGTAACTTGTTTTGTCGCCACAGCCTCGGGCCATCCAGATAAACTATCTTGAAACATAATTATGTATCTATTCTGTGATTCCGTAATAGGCAAAGGACCAATAATATCGCAAGATAACTCTACAAATGTCCCCGGTGGTGGTTGTTTTTCTAACATTGGACTGCGCTTGATTGTCATGTTTACGGCATTGCACGGAATGCATTGAGAATTGTGTGCAATAATGTCTTTATAAAGATAAGGCCAGTAAAATCTTTGTTTGATAGACGAATACATCCTATTATGTCCATAATGATATAGCTCATGGAAGGCATTTAAAATGAAATCTCTTAGGTGCATTGGTGCATAAATTCTCAAGTTTGGATTGTCACCCTCAGGCTCACTAATGAAGTATAAAATATCGTCCTTAATTATAAATCTTCTTGTCTCATGAGCAGACAGTTTATTAGATTTGACTTTTTCAATGAATTTAAGTAAATCAGCATCCTTTTGCTGTTCTTCGGCCATATTTAATTCCTTTACACTTGGTATTTCAACAGGTGGAAGCTTCTCAGGTTGCTTTGCTGAGCGAAGAATATTATGTGGGTCAAAAGAGTTTGATTGCGAATTTATAATGCCTATTTCATTAGTTTGACTCTTTAATGCGGGATTTTCATGAGCTCTTGATAAATAATCCGAAACCACATTCTAGCTCCCTTCAATATACCGAATCTCGCAATCAAATTGCGATATTTCCAAGGCAAAACGATCTAGAAGCTTATTGTGAAACGATTGCTTCAAAAGAAAAGAAAGGGGACGATGATCACTATAGACCAAGAAGGAATTTCCATGAAGATAGTACTCCATTTTCTTAATTGATTCTCTAATACATAGGGCCTCTTTCAAAATAGTGCTGTATTTTCTTTGCGTTCTGGAAAGCGCTTGGCTGAAGAAATGTATGGGCCTATCATTCTGACATAAAACAGAACCCATCGCGAAGTCACTGGCATCTGTATATAGGACGAATTGGTCATCTAGAGACGGGTGTGAGAGCATTGGCAATTTTGAGAGTTCTGAGATTAGTATATCATAAGAATTTTGACAGTCTGCATTCCATTCGAATTTGGTGCCCTTACAAATCAATCTGGTCAACGGGATAATTTTCTCTGCATAATTAGGAATGAATTTTCTGTAATATCCAGTCATGCCAAGGAACTTTCTGACTTCTTTGACACAAGATGGAATTTTAAGCGATTTTAACGCCGCCACTTTCGACTCATCAGGCTGAATGCCTTGTGCAGAAACAGTGTGTCCAAGATACGAAATTTTCTCTTTGAAGAAATGACATTTGCGAAGCTTAAGTTTCAGATTATTTGATTTTAGCCTATTAAATACCAATTCGATGTGTTTGAAATGTTCTTCAGGACTATTACTAAATATAAGAATATCATCTAAATAGACAAATGTGCAGTAGTGCAAGTCTTTTAATACATCTGTCATTACAGACTGAAATATCCCAGAGCTTAAATTTAATCCCTGAGCAAGACGTTCAAATTCAAACAAATAACTTCCAGGAACACCAAAGGCAGTTTTATGTTTATCTTCCTCTTTAAGTTCCAATTGAAAAAATGAGTTTGAAAGGTCTAAGGTAGAATAATACTTTGAACCATTAAGAGAACTTAGAATGTCATTTATATTTGGCAAAGGGAAGGCAATAGGCTTAATGTGTTTATTTAATTCCCTGAAATCAAGGACTAGCCTCTTATCATTAGGATTTTTCTTAGAAACCAACATAGCAGGAGACAGATAACTTGATTGACTATGTCTAATAATGTTTGCATCTAAAAGTTCTTGTAATTTCTCCCGAATTTGAGCTCGCTCAGAAAATGGTACTCGAAAAGGCGTCATTTTTATAGGTTTTGTATTATCTGAATTTATTGGTACTTTAAAATGCGGATAGCAACCTACATCAAATTCATGTTTGCTAAATATGTCATGGTACTCATGAACCAACTTTTGTAATTTGCTTTTATGTTCTTCAGGAACCCTTAAATCGTCGGAGGAAAAAGAATCTATCAAATTGATTGTACATGAATTCGCTACTCGCTCTGTATGACTTTCAATGCGATAATCTTCTAATCCTTGCAATTTTCCTACTATGCATCCACGACGCAACTTAAATATCCTAGAAGACTCATTTGTGATCTGTATTGGGAAATGCCTGTTTTTATCTAAATGAATAAGAGAAGAAGAAATCCTCAAATTAGGCTCATTACATATAAAACCCTTATCTACCTCTGATATTTGATAATCTGTATTAAATGCTAAAGACGGATTATTCTTAACTCTAGCTGGAAGCGTGTACGTTGTGCGCGGTTTCAGTGTAACATCTTTCGACAACCGAATAATATTAGCGATTTCGACATCGTGCTCTAAAGGTATGTAATGATCTTTAATCCGAAGAGCATTTAAGTCAAAGAAAATTCTGCAAGAATTTTTACCTAAGAAATCTCTTCCCAGAATAACATTTCTACTCAGATTTTCTGCTATTATAAACGTATGATTAATCTTTAATTTGTTGACTTTAATTGAAATATTTGCGGAGCCTAACACTTTAAGTCTACTTTAATCATACAGCTATCCAACAACAAAGTTCATCATAACAATCAGTACAACGGATCAAGGGTCAAGGGTCCGGTTGGACCCTCGAGTCAAAACAACGTAGTTACAGCGAGAAGTCAAAACCCATCTCCTATAAAAATCCCAGTCCCTTGTGTGTATTCAATCTTATCCTTTTATATCAGTGCACAACATACTGCGTGACTCTCAATGACAGCCTTGACAGATAGAAAATGCCCGGAGCGTAATACACCTACATTATCCAAGTGCAAGCCTGTCAAAATAGAAAGGGTTGTAAGCCAAAGTCATGTATTATGACAATGGACGAATCACTTGTTGAGGTCCACTTTGCGACACTTCTAATTAAAAATGTAATTGATAACTCAAATGGAGCAGAAGTCATTCCATTCGAAAAATAATATAAACTGTTTTGAGTGTATAAGTGTTCCCCTGTGCGTCCATTAGTCGACTGTATGATCCGTATCATTTTCTTCTTTTTTAGCTCACCTGAGCACAACGTGCTCAAGGGGAGCTTTTAGGATCACCCTGACTCCGTCGACCGTCGTCAACTTTCTTAAGACTTCATCTTCTCCTAAACCGCTGGGCCAATTTCAATGAAATTTTGCCAGAATGTGACCCTCTTCAAAATTGTCGCTATATTCTAATTGGCCAATTAATATAGGTATGGCAGGGCGGGGCTTATTTTGAGCCCAAAATTTTTGAACGACATCTCCTCATGAACCACTGAGCAGATTTCAATCAAGCTTTACAAGAATGTTCCATTGATGACCCACTTCAAAATTGTCATTAGCCCATAAATATGGGCATGGCAGGGTAGGGCTAATTTTGAGTCTCCTCTGTAATGAATGGGTTGACAGGGTCAATTATGACTGCTTATAATTCGAATTATGTCTTCTCTTCAACAATTAGGCATATTTGAGAGAATCTTTGCCAAAAAGTTTCTTGGATAAGATCCATTGGACCAATCGAATGCAGGTGAGCGGTTTACGGTCATTCTGACCCTCTTGTTATCATTTTTCTGTCATCAGATTCAGGCCTGTATAGCGATTCAGAGGTTTAAGCGCCTCTCGTTGTTGAAATACATTGATTTATATACGCCCGTAAAAAGACGACACGTATTATGTGATCACCTGCGGTGGGCGGGAGGCGTCAGCTTCGTTAGTAGCTTGAGGTCACCGTCTCTCGAACGCATTCCAACTTATCAGTCCTTTCAGTACTTTGATTTTTTTAATGTCATGAGATAGATTCGACAAAATATCATAGGGTTTAAGGTGCTTTTTACGCTAAAATTATCATTAATTCAAGTTGAAAATACTGGGCGAAATGGACTTGCAGTTGGCGAAATTGATCCATTTATGCACAAAAAGTCAGTAAGATTTCAATTTTTCTCGTTGGTGAGTACTTTTTGAGTTAATAAAATATATAAAATAAAAATTAAAGCGAGGAATAAGATATGTCCGACTTGCATAACCCATTATATAAGGCAATCGGTTTGCACGAAATGGACCTAATGAATATCGAAATGGAGATTACTTAGAGGTGAAAAATCGATATCGGATTTGACTTTCACTAAATTTTTACTTATAGAAACGTTTTTGTTCTTAGACTCATGGTCTCTTCTTTTTTCAATTTAATTGCCGTAATTAAAACTGTATTCAAACTTGATATTTGCTACCCACTATAGATAAGGATTTTATCACAGGGATCGTATCCCATAGTTATTATGAAGGATCGCATGTAAAGAGACCAAAGTGTTGTTTGTCATTCACATTATCGTAACTACAGATTATTTTTTTTTTCAATCTTAATTTACGATATTGGTGAACAGTATCACATTCGGGAAACTGATCAGCCTACGACATAAAGGACAAAGAACTTAAATCTTAAACTCTTCGTTCTATACTACAGGACAACGAAATGGACAAGTGCACAGTGAAACAATAAAACTATTAAATCAATGTCACAAAATACAATAAAGGACATTTCAGTTTTGAATATTCTTATTTATTTTTTGACATATGACTCTTTGCGTTGCAACGAATTTCAAAATGTGAATTTAACAATTAGGTGAGTGAAACAAACTCACAAAGCTTGTTGGTTTTCTTTTTTGTAAACCTGATCAAGAGCATTATTTATCAAAGATATAAAGAATGCCCGTGATTAATCTGAAAACAATTCTCTTGTTTATCTTCTACCTGAAAATAAAACAACAAATAGATGGTCATATAATAAGACATTCCTTTTATATCTTTATTGTGATTACATAGTGGTCTATTTCGCAGTGCATTTGGCGTCCATTTCGCCTTCAATTCTTGATAATAACTTCAATATGAATTTTATATAATATATTTAGCTCGGAGTAAATGTATCACTTCTTGCATTTAATGTTGTGTTCAAATAATGGGGGATATTTCAGAGTATAACTTGATTTTGGTTACTCGTTTAATTATTAACTGACTAGAGAAACAATACAATATTTCGCGAACTGAGCAAAGATAGTGCAGTTCTCCCAGTCTAGATTACACTTCCAGTCTATAGAGAGAAAATTATCATTTTGTTGTTGTTGTTACAAAAAAACCCCCAAAAAGTTTGGAAAGCCTCTTTATCAAAATAACAGAATTTTGGGTAGGGTAAGTAATGGAAATAAAACATCATTAAGATATTGCTGTCAAGGCTCTCCTAAAGGTGACTGGTCAAGGTACTTGGCGCGTTGCACCTTGACTGGGTTACTGCCCCTAGATCTATCGATACTAGAGACAGGTATTTTACAAATTTTCGTAAGGTCATGTGACCCGGTAGTGACGTCATTTGATCAACGTTAAATGGAAGCTAGAAAATCATAAAGCGTTTGGTAGCGGATTTGCGACACGCAGTTGATCGAAAAGCACGATGAATGCAGCGAAAAACAACAAATAATGAGTTGATTGTTTGTTTTTCTTTCGTATGTTTATCTCGTAAAGAGCATATTTAAATAAGCAACAGAATTTCAGTCCTTCCATTTTAAATAATGCCGCCAAATTTCAACGGATATCGACATGAATGATGGGAAAATTCTTACGGTTTGTAATAACTTACTTGTCGTGAAAAACACACATCCAATCAGATTGCCATAAGATTTATACACTACCCGTTGTCTCTCACAGACATCTGAGTACCAGTTCACGTTGCACCGACACCACTGGGAAGGGTGCAAAACGGCCGTTTTGACTTCGGACTGTTCTGACTGTAAACCACTGGGAACACAGAGAAATGTCTTGCTGATTTTTTTTTATGGTCCCGAAGGGAGAGAATATAGCCCCCGCTTCGTCCGTCCGTCCGTCCCCACCTATTTCTCCATAACCCTTGGGCCAAATCAAATGAAACTTACCATATGAACTTCCTATGATATATACCCTTTTCCTGTATCTCCGTTCTTCTTAATAATTAATCAAAATCAAATAGTTAAAATTCAGATTAAACTTACAATTTTAGAACATGTGTGTGTAGAAAAATCATTATTCCATCTGGGCATAGCACTATTATTAAGTAAACTATTTCAATTGGTGAGAATCAAATTAAATTTTAAACTCTCCCTACTCAAAAATCTGTGGCCGCCATTTTTCTATAAACCCGTTCCTCTGACGTCATTTATCATTTGAGCCAGCTGTCTGCAGTTAATTGGGTCACAACTTCAATGCAGCAACTTAGCTGTGCATAATGCATATCTAAGAAAACTTAAACACAAAAAATATTTTTTGCATGTGACTAAGTTTCAACCTGTTTTAAGGCACTACCAAAAAATAAGCCATGATTGATTAGTTTCGTAAATAATTGTTGCAGCTTACAAAAATACCCATAATGCACCATCAAATGACCTAATTTTCCATTCGTTCCCGGCAGCATGTAATAGTAAGAATGTAAACACCCGGTTAGCATTTTGTTTGATTACGTAATGAGGTTTCACACCTTACAATTAATACTCGAGTGCTGCGGACGGCAAAGTAGCAAGGAACGGATATATAGAAATCGGGGATAGTGTTGATGCATCTGTGACGGTTTTTGGATTTGAGGCCTCGTCACGGGAAAAGGGGACTTAGGGTAAAAAAACAGTTTTTCCCAAATTTCTCCTAGTCTAACTGTCAGAATTTAGTGAAATTTCATATTTGAGTAGCAAATCAGATGCCCTTTACTATAAACAATTTGAAATTGACGTAAAAAAAATTATCATGGAAAAAGGGGCCTAAATGTTTGTTACCTTTACGTTAGCATGTAAAATAGATATTCCGTCCGTCCGTCCCCACCTATTTCTCCATAACCCTTGGGCCAAATAAATGAAACTTACCATGTGAACTTCCTATGATATAGTGTTGATGCATCTGTGACGGTTTTGGGATTTGAGGCCTCGTCACGGGAAAAGGGGACTTAGGGTAAAAAACAGTTTTTCCCAAATTTCTCCTAGTCTAACTGTCAGAATTTAGTGAAATTTCATATTTGAGTAGCAAATCAGATGCCCTTTACTATAAACTATTTGAAATTTGTGTCTAAAAATATGTCATGCAAAAAGGAGGTTTAATGTTTGTTACCTTTATGTTTGCTGTGTAAGATTACACCTTATTTGAGTCCTTGCAATCTGACCACAGAGCATATCTCCTAAAGTATAATAGCTATCAACTTGAAACTTTATGGGTGGATAGATCTTATGGGGGAGAAGTGCAGTGCACAAGAACTACAACTCTTGCTTGCATAATTTTTGAGTTATTGCCCTTTGTTATTTTTGATACTTAGATTATGTATGGAGCATATCTCCTAAAGTATAACAGCTATCAACTTGAAAATTTATGGGTGGATAGATCTCATGGAGGAGAAGTGCTATGCAAAAGAACTACAACTCTTGCTTGCATAATTTTGGAGTTATTGCCCTTTGTTATTTTTGATACTTAGATTTTATAGGAGGCAAATCTTTGACAGTACAAAAGAATCTTTTATCTATTAGGCTTAAGTTTACTATCAAGCTTTCTTCGCGGGGGATACCATGTCCAACATGGCTTTTGTTTTTGTGACAATGCCTTATTTTGGGAGCATAATCCGTCTCTGACGGCTCTTGTTTTTAACATGTATCACCGAGACACCAGTTTTGACGTCCATAAGCAAAATATAAGAAATTCTCAATGGGAAAAGAAAATATATTAATACTCTTTGCAGGGCTTACCCTGGGTCAAAATTTCTTTTAGCCAAACTTTTAGCCAATTTGAAAATATTTTAGCCAAATTGACTTCATGGTAGCCACCTTATTCTACCAAGTTGTAAAAAACTTGCAAAATTCTTATTTGTAATATTTTTTCATGAACCATTAACTTAATTGATTACATTTGAATCAAAAATACTTTTTCAATGATCATCTACTGTTACAAAATGTATAAAAAAAATAAGAAGCTTTGGGCAGTTAAAAAAAGAATTTGTCAAATTGTGCTGTTATCACTTGGCAAAAAAGCAGACAGGGGTGTCATACCCATTTAGTCAACAGCAACTAAAGCCAATAATTTGCAGTTTCGAATTTTCTCTGAGTTTATTCAAAACCAAGATTTGACTGAAGAATACCAAAAGAATATTGAAATTTTAAGATTTTTGCACATTAAATCTGGATATAACAGCCTTTAGAAAGCATCAATTAAAAGAATGCATGGTCTAATGGCCTAAATACCATCTTTTAACTGTCAACAGGCCAATCAAAGGTGTGAAGGATTATCTCTCATTTCCATTTGTTGTTTAACCAATGATCTTTACACTTGATTATTCTTTTCTATATATTTATGGACTTTACAAAATGATAACCACCCTTTGCCAGCATTTTAGCCAATTGATTTTTCTTTTAGCCAATTTTTCAGAATTTTAGCCAATGGCTAAATTGGCTAAGGGCAGGGTAAGCCCTGCTTTGCTGAAAAGTTTCAACGGGTTAATCTGACTTTGAATCACTGCAAAAGTATAGGTTTTGTATGTTCTTCTTTTAGAAATCGAAACTAGAAATACCCATCATTTTGGCATGAACTTTATTTGACAGTCACCCATGTTGACGCCCTAGATAATGCAGCTCTATGAAATTTGTACTGTAAATGAAATACCAAGCTGAAATTATTATCTTTCAATATTTTCACTTTGAAATATAATTTTTTTTGCATTATTATGGATTTGCTTTAACTTGCTTTATTATTGGGCAGACCCCTGGTGTGTACATGCAACTATCACACCCTGTCACTTTTTAGCTAAAGCAGGGGTCCACCATTTCAAATAAATATTCAAAATTGTTAGAATGAAAAAAAGTAAAAATAGAAATGAATTCGATAAAATGAAATTAATTTTTAGCTCCACTGGCTGAAAGCCACTGGGGCTATTGTCATGGCGTTGTGTGCGTCTGTGCATCCGGTTGTAAACTTTTTCTTTAAAAATCTTCTCCTCAGAAACTACTGGATGAATTTCAACCAAACTTCACAGGAATGATCCTTGGGTGACTCTCTTTCAAAGTTGTTCAAGAAATTTTGATCCAATGAAAAACATGGATTTGATGGGCGTGGCTTTTTTCCAAATATGGTAAAAAGTGAGTTTTCTCAGATTCTAGATGGATACCAATCAAATTTTACATGAATGATCCTTGGGTGACCCTTTATCAGTCTACAAAAAATCATTATGATAGGATAGAAAATATGCATTTTATGGGTGGAGGTCATTTCTCGATATGTTATATAGTGGAAACTTTCGAAATCATTTTCTCAGAATCTAAGTGATGGATATCAACTAAATTTTAATTGAATGATCCTTGAGTGACCCTTTATCAGTCTTCAAAAAATAATTGTGATTGGATGAAAAATATGTATTTTATTGGCGGAGGTCATTTCTCTATATGTTATATAGTGGAAACTTTGAAAATCATTTTCTCAGAATGTAATTTATGGATAAAAACCAAATTTTACTGAAATATTCCCTGAGTGACCCTTTATCAGTCTACCAAAAATTATTGTGATCGGATGAAAAATATATATTTTATGGGCGGAGGTCATTTCTCAATATGTTATAAAGTGGAAACTTTGAAAATCATTTTCTCAGAATGTAATTGATGGATTTCAAACAAACATTTTTGGAAACTTGTCAATAGAATAGAATATGGTTCCCCGCGCCATGCTCTTGAATCAACACTTTGTTATCAGAAATTAAAAATTAGTCGGGACCATTTTGTTTTTACATCAAATCATAACCCCAGTCTAAATGTAATTTTTAGTCAATTCAAATTTTTATTATTCATTATTTTGAAGTATAATTATCATAAATATATTTGTTCAACTGTCAATGACCAATGTGTCCTTAAAAAGAAATACTTTAAATCTTGTGCCTGCAAACACAAAAGATCAGTATGCTTATGTGTTGAGCTGCAAGTTAAGTAAAAGGATAAAAAGCATATTTTTAGTCCAATAGGCTTACTTATATTTAAATGATGACACAATGCTGGCGGGCTTAACTTTTGTTTATTGTAAATATTGGTAACGCCCACAATTTCTGAAATGACTCACTTTTTCCAAACCAAATGGGCCATTTGGCCCCACTGATTTGATTCTTAGGCAGACCCCTGGTGTGTACATGCAACTATCACACCCTGTCACTTTTAAGCTCAACTGAGCACGAAGTGCTCAAGGTGAGCTATTGTGATCGTACAATATCCGGCGTCAATCATGAGTTGTCTATTTCCACAATTTGTTTAAACATCTTCTCCTCCTAAACTTGTGGGCCAATCTTGATGAAACTTGGCAGGGATGTTTCTTGGGTCAAGCTCTACCAAAATTGTTCGAATAAATGAAACCACCCTTAACTTTCCCTTAACCCTTAATAAAATGGGTGAAAATCTTCAAAAATCTTCTTCTCGCCTATTTAATTAATGTGATGTTCCAGGGGAACAAAGATACTCAGGTGAGGGATCTAGGACCTTTAAAATCCTCTTGTTTCTAGAAAATTGTTACCATTAAATCATAATGAATTGAATTGTTATTAAGGATAGCTAATTACCAAAAATACTTGGTTAAATTTGTTTTGACTCTGAAAGAGAAGGAAGCAAAAGAAAATGTCATATTAGGTATGCAGCATCATCTAGTGGACCTCTACCTAGTTTGTTCATATCAAGACCTTTGGGTCATATTTGGGCTTTGCCCGGGTGCAACCCTTTTAACCCTTTGCTGTTTAATCCCTGCTTTTTACGTGCCTGTGATTTTATGATTGAGAAAACAATGTGAAAAAAGAAGAAATTGCTTCTGACAAGCAATTTCTTCTTTTTCCACACTATTTTCTACCCTAATGAATGGTTATTTTTCAAATTAAATCCACTTTAAATTTTCGTCTGCAAAACCTTTGAATTTGGACAGGTCCAAAATTTTGTAAAACAGGAAAGGGTTAATATAGAATCAAAGAGCTTTAAAAATCTTCTTCTCTGAAACTAGATGGCAGACAGCTTTTATATTTGGTATGTAGCATCATCTAGTTTATCCCTACCAAGTTTGATCATATCAAGACCATGGGGTCATATTTGGGCTCGAAATGGGGCGCATCCATTTAGGCTCTTCTAAGGATGAAGGGTAAAAAAAAGGAAAATCTGTAAGAATCTTCTTCTCTAAAACCAATGGCAGACAGCTTTCATATTTGGTATGTAGCATCATCTAGTGGACCTCTACCAAGTTTTTTCGTATCAAGACCCTTGGATCATAATTGGGCTTCAATAGGGCACATCCCTTTTAGCTCATCTGAGCGTGATGGGTGAAAATAGGAAAATCTTCAAAAATCTTCTCCTCTGAAACCAGAAAGTAGACAGCTTACATATTTGGTATATAGCATCATCTAGCTACTCGTACCTTTACCAAGTTTATTCATATCAAGACCCTGGTGTCATATTTGTGCTTTGCCGTGGCACATCCATTTTAGCTCTTCATATTTGGTATGTAGCATAATCTAGTGACCTCTACCAAGTTTGTTCATATCAAGATCCCGGGATCATATTTTGGCTCCAGCCGGGGGCTCCACCCAGGGGCAACCCTTTTTACATAGAATCAAAGAGCAAAAATCTTTAAGAAATCTTCGTTTCTGAAACCTGAGGGCACACAGCTTTCATATTTGGTATGTAGCATCATCTATTGGGCCCCTACCAAGTTTGTTCATTTCAAGACCCTTGGGTCATATTTGGGCTCTACCTGGGTGAATCCCTTTGAGCTCTTCTGAGAGTGATGGTTGAAAATAGGAAGGTCTTGAAAAAATCTTCTTCAGTGAAACCAGAAGGCAGACAACTTTCATATTCAGTATGTATAATCATCTAGTGGCCCTCTACCAAGTTTGTTCATATCAACCCTTGGGGTCCCATTTGGGCTCCACACGGGTGCATCCCTTTAGGGAAAAGGCATATCCTTCTTGCGCTGGGCTGAAAACATTCCATGGTATTGATCTTATGTAGAAATTATCTCCTTGTTGACATCTGCCTATTTAATTAATGTGATGTTCCAGGGGAACAAAGATACTTAGGTGAGGGATCTAGGACCTTTAAGATCCTCTTGTTTCTAGAAAATGGTTACCATTAAATCATAATGAATTAAATTGCTATTAAGGATAGCTAATTACAAAAAATACTTGGTAAAATTTGTTTTGACTCTGAAAGAGAAGGAAGCAATAGAAAATGTCACCTTTGCATACTGCAGGAAAGACCTTGCATGTCCCTATCTTACCTCGGCTGCTTTGTGAAATCATTCCTTGACCCATACTCCTGAACAATCAGTAGAGTCAAATTTACAAGACAATGATAGTTGATTGGTTTCAGGGCTTGTGTTTGACCCTTGAACCAGGGTTTGACTCCCAAAATCTGAAAATATTCTATTCTATTTTGACCCCTTCAATTTTCTAAATCACATCTTGATTCTGCTGCAAAACATGAATGTCTTAGAATAAATTATCTCCTCCATACCTTTATAAGAGATTCATATGATAATGAAATATGAATCTCTTATAAAGATATGAAGAATAACATTTATAAAGTTGATTGGCGTGAAATAGTTACTTATAATACCCTTGTTTTATTGTTTTGACCCCTTCAGCCACAGTTTTGACCCCTAGGATTTAAAGTCATTGGGTCAATGACTCCTGAATTAAAAAAGCTAGCACTCATCCTGTTTTTAGAATAGCTTTCTAGATTATTCCCGTGTAGAAAGCTCTACTTTTCATTTATAATAATTGATTTTTGAGTTTAGATTGTACCGGTACTTCATATGATACAATATTTCAAAAAAAAGTTTGATGATATATCCTAATTTGCATATGCGCTAACAATAAGCTCCTAATAATATTGTCTTCATTATACCCCCACCTACAAAGTAGAGGGAGGGGGTATATAGGTTTCACCATGTCTGTCTGTGACGTTCTGTCAATCAGTCTGACCATCCAACCATAGACCTTTTTGTTTCCAGACTCTAACTTAGAACCAAGTGACCTAGAATCATGAAACTTCATACAAATGCTGCTTACAACCAAAGGAAGTGGCCTATTGTTTTAGGTTACATAGGTCAGAAGGCAAAGGTCATTGTCAGCCTTTGCTCAATTTTCGTTTCTGGACTCTAACCAAGAACCAAGCGGCTAGAATCATGAAACTTCATGCAAATGCTGCTCAGGACCCAAGGAGTGCCCTATTGTTTTTGGTCAAAAAGGTCAAGGTCACAGTCAATTTTTGTTAGACCTTTTCGTTTCTAAAACTAACTTAAGAACCAAGTGACCTACAATCAATCACAGGCATGTAACTTGAATTCTCAATATTTGTTACAAACACATCATGCACTAATAGCACTTATATTTTGAAAAAGCTGGGAGGGGGGGGGGGCTTATTAGTCAGCTTAGACTATACTGAAAGGTCAAAGAAATGCAAAACTACTGGCCATTTTCTTTGAATTACAAAGGTAAACGTCATGTGTCATTGGGTAAAAGTTACATGCTTTCGAAACTGAAATCAAAACGACAAAACATTGAATATCAATAGGGAGAAAAAAGTGATTTTCATGATGAGTTTCTATACTCTAACAGAATAAAGGTAATTGCATTTGTAGTAAAGTACCATTATATCATGCTTGTTAAATTTCAGTTCTCTCCACCCCTACTTCTGGCTATACCCCATTTTCCTGAGGTTTGACTTAAGTTCTTTTAATTTGCTGTTTTTGACCCCTTCAATACAAACCCTTTAGAATTTAAATGGTCAAGGGGATCAATGACTCATGGATTCAAAAGCTAGCTTTATCCCTATGTGAATGAAAACTCAGTCTATGCACAGATTAAGAGAGGGGAACAAGGGTGTTTTATGAACTTTCTAGCATTTCGTCAAAAATTATCAAGCTAGAAAATTTTGAAAACACAGTATGCAGCAAAATATGGTAACTACAGCTTTGTTCTAGCTTTTCTTGTCCATAAATGAAAATTAACTCTTGTTATGCTGAAGTCGGATTATTCCTGCCTTGGCAGAAACTATAGACACACATCAGTCTGCACATATGTGCAGTCTGATCTTTGTCCATACCAACTGTTTTTCCTTTTTATTGAAGACAGGTTTACCTGTCTTTCAATATAGGGATCGTCGCCATCGGATTCTGATAACAAACCTACATGTGTCATTAGGCTCAAAAAAGTAGACCCATTCATAAAAATAAAGGCGGCAAAAATAATCAATAGTGTAGCAATGTACCGTAAAATTTTGGTGCTGACCTAAATTCTGGACGGGACCTCAGGGGAGTGAACACGTGATCTATGCAGAAGTTGCCTGCAGAAACGTGTTTTACATTCGTAAATGGTGCTGTTTTAGGGCGTTTTCGGCTGCAATCTTTTGCATTTGCTCCAAATTTTCAATTGCATCCTACAACTGTTTTTATACATAACATTGGCAAGCTATTTTCAGTTCCCCATTTTAGACTCCATATTTCTCGTAAAATTGTGTGTTTGTGTGTCCTTAAGGTAGCTTTATTTATCCGTCTCCCGGGCCTGTCGTAGTGTAAATGGATAAAAACTAAAATAGCACAAGGTTATTTGAATAAACTCGTAAACCCTTGGAATTTCCTAGGTTTGAACTTTTATTTGGATTTACGGAGAAATTTCGATGGCTTATCAAATTACTTTATTATTAGGCTTGTTTTGTCTATCCATATTGTACAGCATTTGGAACATCACTCGGTCATTCCGTAAACAGTAACAGATCGTTATCGTGATATTCAATTTCACTCGGCAATCATCGGGCGATCTCCGAAGTCTCAGATAAATGTAGGTTACGGAATCGGGCGAGTTGTGACGAATGCATTAGATTGGCCGAGTGGTGTTCCGAATGGCCTATACAGTAGTACCACGCATGCGCGATCTTGGTTTTGAGTTTCCGCTTTTGTTTTTGACAATTTTCTGACAATAACAGAAACTGTTTTGGAAACTGAAATGGATTTATTTGTAACATTCTGGAGTGGACTTTGAAAGAATTCTACTCAAGGTGATAAATGCTGTAGCTCGGGATTTCATTTAATGATCTGTCATTTTGGCAGTTTTGTCATGATTGATAGTTCACTGGATAGTTCAATCCGAATCTTGATCTAGAGAAGCAGTCCCGTGGAAAAGGCCTGAAAGGTTGGTTGTCTTAACAGGTTTATATATTATTTTGTACAAAAAATAATTTTCTACTAAGTAAGACCATATTCAAGGAGAATAACCTGAAATGGAGATCGAAATATCTCAATGGAAAAATAGAAATAGAATGTTTCACTCCTGGAAGAAACTTAAACGGTATTCATAAAAAAAAGCTACAGCTATTGTACGGGAAAATACTTCTTCTTAGTATTGACTTTGACTAGTAAAAGTATAAGAATATTGGTATTACTTTCATTGCTTCTTCTATGTGGAGATAATTAGTCAAATCCTGGATCAGATAATAAATGTAAAAGAAATTTGAACAAATTTCCAATTCAGGGCAATATTCACCATGGCAATGAAATGTTCAGCTCTTCATCAAGGGGTAAGCAATGTTTGTCATGTGGATTATCATTTTATTCAAGATTTTTACACATCCACTTAATAAGTTTGACTGGAAAAAAATCGGATTTGGATCATATTGGATTGCTGGGGATAATCTATACAATTTTATAAAACAGGGTTGCAATAATTCATATGAGTTTTTAGAATACAGGAATTGCCATCATATTTCTGTTGGTTAAATGAATATTTTAGTCCCCTACCTGCGAAAGCCGAAGGGGACTATAGGTTTGCGCTCCGTCCGTCTGTCTGTCCGTCCGTCCTTCTGTCCGTCCGTCTGTCTGTCAGTCCAGATTTCAGTTTTCCGGACTTTTTTTCTTAACCCTTGGAGATATTGAGCTGATGTTTGGTATGTGAGTCCGCATCAATGAGTTACAGAACAAGTTTGAGTTTGGTTCCGGTCCATTGATTTTTGTGGAAGATACTGATGCTGGACTAAGAAAATTACCAGGAAATTTCAGTTTTCTGGACTTTTTTTCTTAACCCTTGGAGATATTGAGCTGATTTTTGGTATGTGAGTCTGCATCAATGAGTTACATAACGAGTTTGAGTTTGGTAGCGGTCCATTGATTTTTGTGGAAGATACGGATGCTGGACTTAGAAATTACCAGGAAATTTCAGTTTTCCGGACTTTTTTTCTTAACCCTTGGAGATATTGAGCTGATTTTTGGTATGTGCTTCCGCATTAATTATTTACAGAACGAGTTTGAGTTTGGTTCCGGTCCATTGATTTTGTGAAAGATACGGATGCTGGACTTAGAAAATTACCAGGAAATTTCAGTTTTCCAGACTTTTATTCTTAACCCTTGGAGATATTGAGCTGTTTTTTGGTATGTGAGTCCGCATCAATGAGTTACATAATGTGTTTGAGTTTGGTTCCGGTCCATTGATTTTTGTTGAAGATACTGATGCTGGACTAAGAAAATTACCAGGAAATTTCAGTTTTCTGGACTTTTTTTCTTAACCCTTGGAGATATTGAGCTGATTTTTGGTATGTGAGTCTGCATCAATGAGTTACATAACGAGTTTGAATTTGGTTCCGGTCCATTGATTTTTGTGGAAGATACAGATGCTGGACTTAGAAAATAACAGGAAATTTCAGTTTTCCAGACTTTTTTTCTTAACCCTTGGGGATATTGAGCTGATTTTTGGTATGTGAGTCCGCATAAGTGAGTTACAGAACGAGTTCGAGTTTGGTTCCGGTCCATTGATTTTTGTGGAAGATACGGATGCTGGACTTAGAAAATCATCAGGAAATTTCAGTTTTCTGGACTTTTTTTCTTAACCCTTGGAGATATTTAGCTGATTTTTGGCATGTGAGTCCGCATCAATGAGTTACAGATCAAGCTTGAATTTGGTTTCTGGTCCATTGATTTTGTGGAAGATACGGATGCTGGACTAAGAAAATTACCAGGAAATTTCTGGATTTTTCTTAATCCTCAGAGATATTGAGCTGATACATAAAATCTGATACAGCTAATATTTTGGATAGGTAGTTATACCTTTACCACCCAAAAAAAGATACTGCTCTAGGGATATATTTATAAATCCGGTATGGGACTTGGTATTGCCATGCAATACTTCCAAATGCTTGTTCATTTAGGATATTGAAAACTTACACTTGGGGATGAATAGCGATTATGAAGGCAGTTACCCTCTTGTTAAGCTTGAATTGGCTAGAGGGATAGGTTTATCTGGAAGTGATGAGTCTTCAAAGTAAAGCATATTCATTTGTTAGGAAGGTGCAGTTTCCATATGTAACCATCAATGATTGTTTTAAATTTTTGATTCCCACTCAAGAGATCTTCTCAAAACGCCACAATTTTCATTCCAATTGTTAATATTCAGTCCTGTCTTCAATTCAGGCCTTTCAGGCCTTTGATTTGACACTAGAAAAAATATAAAATTTAATTTTCACAATGAATACCTAATTACATTCAGTGCATCCAGAGCTTTTAGCACTTTGACTTTGTTGCAGTTTTGTCAAGATTTTTTATTCAGCATGACAAGGATTAAAGAGCATGTAGATTGTTTTGTTGAACCTCCACACAGAGGTAACAGATAAGAGGGGGTAATGCCAGACTACAATCTTTATTTTGCAATGACACCCCATGTTGTGGCTACTGATTTGAATCAATCTCAATTAGACCTTTCTAATGAGTACCCACAATATAGGATTTGCACAAGTATAATTGATATAACCTTATTTGAAATCCAAAATAACCCCTCTATCTGTAAATCTGACTGAGAAATCTGGATCGTCTATTCATGTATTTACAGGGCAGTGGAAGAATGATGTTGCCAGGATATTAAATACCTAAAATATGACTTTACCATGGCAAGATGATGCTCATTGTGAAAGCCAAGTGGATTCAGTCAGGAGCCATAATTTAAATGGTGATTTAAGTTCTCCACCAGTATTCTATCATTTCTTTATCATTAGAAATCCAGACACAACTTCTGATCCCGAGTATCTAAACCTACACAGCAATACAAAATTGGATCCCAAGCCTCACAGCAGATCAAGACTGTCATATGGACCCAGTAAGAATAAAGACAAGAAGCCAGCACTTGTGATATGTTACCAGTGTAAGCTCTCTCCTGATTACTTTAGTTATAAAAGTGTTACAGTTGAACTTGTGGATATTTTTTATTTGTCTTTATACAAAAACCGTTCCCTCCTAGGATCTATTACAGATAAACTTAACGTTAAGACTAATGGAAAGCATAGAAAGTGTTTGTTGAAATTAAGCTTTTATGGTCTTATACAAGTGATACTGCTTTTGATGAAAGCATACAGTGAAACAATCATCAATTCTTTTTGATGTGCAATGTTATAAGGATCATGCTTTTGAAACACTGTTGAGGAGGTTATGCTTTTATAAACTGTTAAGGAGATCATGCTTTTGAAACACACTTGAAGAATTTACTACTTTGGTAAATTTATTCATTTCTTGTTGAAAAGATTATGCTTTTAAAACATTAAATTATGAGAGTCACACATTTTATTCAAAATGGAGCATTATTTTCACCAAACCTTTTCAGGAGAGGCATTTCCTGAAAATGAAGACAAAAAGTTTGAATTTATGAGATTGAAAACATTTTCGAAATGGCCAAATTCTAGTCAAACATACTCAACAAAGCTTGCATGTGCAGGGTTCTTTTACAAGGGAAATGGGGATGAGGTTATCTGCTATGTTTGTGGTGTCAAGAAATCCAATTGGTTGGAATCCGATGATCCAGTAATCGAACATAAGCTGCTGAACCCTGAATGTGCATTCTTTACCTGCACCACAAACAATGTAGCAATAGAGAGAGATAGTGACAACGATTCTGATATAATTCGGAGATTAGAAAGTTTGGAATTGACATCTACAGAATCAGCAACTAGTTCAGAGAATTTGGCTGATGGTGGCGTTGAATCAACAAAAGCTGAACTGTCACAAATTCCAAAGTCAAGGTCAGATGATCAACTTAATAATGGCAGAAGTTCAAACCAAGATCCCTCTTCTCTAGAAACAGATTCATCCAAACATCAAATGCCTAGAAGCACATCATTTCCTTCTTCCCGAAGCGGAAATAAGAACAATTTTGACAGTTTACTATCACCTCATCCTTCAGGCTCTGCAAGATCTGACTCTTTGCCTTCATCAACCGCATCAAGCAAACCAAATCCTTCAGGAATATCATCCAAGGGTGGTTCTTCAATCAATATAGGAACAAAGACATATGACCTCAGTAAACTTATATATGAAAAGAATCGTCTAGACACATTCAAGAAATGGCCTAGAGCAGTGAAAGTATCGCCAGCGGGTCTGGCTAAATCAGGCTTCTTTTACACCGGAATAGCTGATAGAGTAATGTGTGTTTTCTGTAAAGGTGCTCTCAGGAATTGGGACGAAGGTGACAGACCGAACTTTGAACATCGTAAACACTTTCCCAAGTGTCGTATGGTACTTGGTCTAGAGGTGGGAAATGTACCACTTGCATCGGTACCCAAAACACCTGAACAATTACAAAGAGAACAGATGTCGAAAGATGTAGCTGCTGGCGTTGATACCTCAAAACTTGACGACCTTGGAATTATTACGGAAAAACCCAAACATCCGAGATATTCTATTTATAGTGAAAGGTTGAGTACATTTAGAGGTTGGCCATCAAATAAAAGTCAGACACCAGAACACCTGGCTGAGGCAGGATTCTTCTACGCAGGTATGGATTAACCTTTATCATGCTAATTTTTCATCCAAATTCCCAATATCTGTGTACAGCCGCAAAATCTTCTTATTTGGAATATTTGCGTATGTTTGTATCAATATTCATATATTTATAACTTTAAAACAATGTTCCAAAAACTTGCTATTCTATGTTTATAAGCACTCTTAAAACAATGTTCCAAAAACTTGCTATTCTATGTTTATAAGCACTCTTCTACTAGAGGTTTTGGTATTTTTCTGAATACACGTGCAAACTGCACTCGAGAAAACAAATAGCATATAAACTAAATTCCAATTTATGTCTTTGTGCGTATGCAACACAGACTTGGATTTCTTCTGCAAAACTCCATCAAATTGTGTGGTTGTGTGTATGTGTTCGTGTACTTCTTTTCAAAAAGTAACAGACAAACTCTGTAATTAGTCAAAAGAAAATGGATTTTGTGCAAATGACGTATGCAAAATATCCACACAACGTATTTTTGCCACGGTACACATACACTCTGTCATTGGATAAAATATTCCCTGCCTTATCACACTGTTCATGGCATATTCCTACTGCACACAAAGCTTGGGCAGAAAGTATAAACTAAGATCAGACTGCACAGATGTGCAGTCTGATCTTAGCATACACTTCTTGCTTTCTTGCTTATTATTTTGGGGAAACTTTGAACAAGACTGGTTGAAATGTCCCAAAATTAGCAATTTTTTCAAGCCCAATTTTTAATTCATCAGGATAAGTTCTATTCAAATTGATCATTATATAACAGATTAGTTCAAATTAAATTTAATTGTTTTACTGCCTTAATTATGAAAATAACAGTGAATCTCCCTTGATTGCATAAAAAAACCTAACATTCTTTCCAATAATATTTTCTACTATGTTTAGTAAAATTTTGAAATTAAAAATGTCAATAATAGTATGCAAGTTGTATGAAAAATAGGATCAAATATGGGTTATAAGACATATGAAAGATATGTCTTAGTTTCAAAACAGGATTTTTCTGATTTATTTTGGTTAAAATCAAGATTTAAAGAAGATTCAAACATGAGTCTTGCACTTATTTTATAATGTTTTGAAGGAAAATTTCACTGATTTAACCTTTGTCATGCTGGACTTTGAATTTTCCTGCTTTGACAGAAAGTACAGAAGCAAATGTACATTCTAATCATAGTGTACGACATCTGATCTTTTTTATGCCAAAAAGGTTAAAGAATTATATTCTTTTTTAAATAGATATCAATGCGTACAATCAGTGCTTTTGGCACTCAGATTTTATTTCAATTTTACCTATTCTTTTTTAGCTCACCTGAGCACATGGTGCTCAAGGTGAGCTTTAATGATCATTGAATTTGCGTCGTCTGTCATGTGGCGTCAACAGTTTAAGTGTTTACTCTCTAAAGGCCACAAATATGATCTTGGTCAGAATGTTGGCCAGGTCACAAGGATGAACCCTATGGAGAATGGAAAGGATCCATGCCATGTCACAGGGAAAGGGGCTTTATTGACAATTTTCTTGTTTACACTCTAGAGACCAAAGATATTGCCCAATCTTCATGAAACTTGGTCAGAATGTTGGCCAGGTCACAAGGATGAACCCTATTGAGAATGGAAAGGATCCATGCCATATCACAGGAAAAGTAGTCTTAATGACAATTTTCTTGTTTACCCACTAGAGGCCACAAATATTTCCCAATCTTCGTGAAACATGGTCAGAATGTTGGCCAAGTCACAAGGATGAACCCTATTGAAAATAGGCAGGATCCATGCCATATCACGGGAAAAGTGGTCTTTATGACAATTTTCTTGTTTGAACTCCCATAAATGTGGCCCAATCTTCATGGCACTCGGTCAGAATGTTGGCCAGGTCACAAGAATGAACTCTACTGAAAATTGGATGGATCCATGCTATTTCAAGGGAAAGGGGACCTAAATGATAGTGTTCTTGTCAACACTCTTGAAGCCACTAATGTTGCACAATCTTCATGAAAATTTTTCAAAATGTTGACTAAGTCTTAAGGGAGAACCCTACTGAAAAGGGAAGAATCCATGCCATATCACAGGAAAAGGGGCCTTAATGACCAATTTCTTGTTATGCTTCTGAAGCCTCAAATATTGCCCAACCTACATGAAACCTGGTAAGAGTGTTGGCCAACTTACAAGGAAGAACCCTATTGAAAATGGGAAGGATCCATGCCATATCACTGGAAAAGGGACCTAAATGACAGTGTTTCTTGTTTATGCTCTAGAAGACATAAATGTGGCCCAATCTACAGGGGCCTTAATGACCAATTTCTTGTTATGCTTCTGAAGCCTCAAATATTGCCCAACCTACATGAAACCTTGTCAGAATGTTTGCCAAGTCACAAGGAAAAACCCTATCAAAAATGGGAAGGATCCATGCCATATCACAGGAAAGGGGGTCTTAATGATATTTTTCTTGTTAAAACTCTAGAGGCCACAATTTTGGCCCAAACATCATGAAACTTGGTTTTGTGTAGCAATTATCTCCTTTATGACATCTGCCTATTTAATTGATGTGATGTCCCAGGGGTCAAAGAGACTCAGGTGAGCAATCTAGGACCATCTTGGTCCTCTTGTTTTTATAATGAAGAGGGTAAACACCAATTTCCTATCAACTAGGTTTTGGTGACAATGTGAAATGTTTCTACTGTAATGGAGGCCTTCGCAACTGGGAACCAGGAGATCGGCCCTGGAACGAGCATGCTAAATGGTTCAAGAAATGTCCCTTTGTCAAGCAAATGAAAGGAGAACCATTCATTCTACAGGTCTTGCAGGAGCAGAAGATTGAAGATACTCCCATATTGTCACAACTTAGTCAGACAGAGGTGGGGTTGAATTTTATATAGAGCTACGGATAGAGTGGGGTTTTTTGATTTCAAATTCAATTATCAGCTCACCTGAGCACGAAATTATCCAATGCCCATTGTCAGTCGTATGACGTCTGTTGTCCACAATTTCTTCTCCTCCTAAACTGGGGGGCCAATCTTGATGAAACTTAGCAGGAATAACCCTTGGGTCAAGCTCTCCCAAAGTTTTTCAAATAAGTGAAATGCACCCTTAACTCTCCCTTAACCCTTAACAAAAAGCAAAATCTTCAAAAATTTCTTTTCTGAAACCAGAAGGCAGACAGCTTTGATATTTGGTACGAAGCATCATCTAGTGGCCCTTTACCAAGTTTGTTCATATCAAACCCTGGGGTCATATTAAGGCTCCACCTATGCTCAACCCTTTTAACATAGAATCAAAGAGCCAAAATCTTTGAAAATCGTCTTCTCTGGAACCAGAAAGCAGTCAGCTTTCCTATTTTGTATATAGCATCATTTAGTGGATTTCTACAAAGTTTGTTCATAGCAAGACCCTGGGGGTATATTTGGGCTCTGAAATCAAAAGGCAGACATCTTCCATATTTTGTTTGTAATATTTCATAGTGGCCTTCTACCAATGTTTTCATGTCATGCCCCTGGGGTCATATTTATACTCCCAACCTAGGAAGTAGAGGGGGGAGATATTGGTTGCACCAATCCTGTCTTTTTGTTTCCCAACTCTTACTTAAACACAAAGTGACCTAGAATCATGAAATTTCAAACAAATGCTGCTTATGACCCAAGGACTTGCCCTGTTGTGTTGGGGTCACATAAGTCAAAAGTCAAGATCACAGTCAGCCTTTGTTCAATTTTAGTTTCAGAACTCTAACTTGAGAACCAAGCGACTTAGAATCATGGAAACTAATGCAAATACTGCTTATGACCAAGAAAACTGCCTTATTGTTTGGGGGTCACATAGGTCAAAGGTTAAGGTCATAGTTAGCTTTTGTTCCATTTTTGTTTCCGGACTCTAACTCGAGAACCCAGCGACCTACAATCATGAAACTTTGTGCAAAGGCTGCTTATGATCAAAGGAAGGCCCCTATTGTTTTGGGGTCACATAGGTCAAAGTTCAAGGTCACAGTTGGCCTTCGTTTAATGTTCGTTTCTGGACTCTAACTGAAGCACTAATATTTGGACAAAGCCAGGGGGGGGTGTATTAGTCTGCTTTGCGACAGCTCTAGTTGGGCTCTGAATGAACTCACCCTATTTTACTTAGACACATTAGAGAAAATCTCAAAGACTGTTTTGAAATTTTGCCCAAGAGTGGCCACAGCAGATTGTTATGGAAATCTGTCTACTAATTTGTAAGACCTTTTCAATAAAGGTTCAAGAAACAAGGATGACTTGGTACTGCAATCTAAAAGTAGAAATTATTTTGTCCTGAAAATGATAGACTTGTGGTAAATTAGATATTGGGTCACACATTATACTGGGTCAACTCTTAGTGAAACCTTGCATGTTCTCAGGAGATGAGAATTCTATTAGATTGCCACTACTCCATTTTGATTGATGATAAAGAAGTACTATAACTTATTTATACTCTTCTATTACCATGATGTGCTTCATTTTGACCTAATGATATTAAAGGTATTTTGCAAACATTGTATGAAAAGGAGAAATTTGATTGATAATTTTAAATAAAATAGTCTTTGTCTGATGAGGAAAAAAACGAAATTTGCTGGTTATAAGTAGTTATGCTTATCCACAATTTTTTTATAGCCTATTTATTTGGGTATTTTCATTTTCTCCATGAATTACTTAAAGGTCATTATCCAGTTTTATGAGGAGAAACAATTTGTTTGTTTGGTCTAATAAGAGAAATAAGAATTTGACAAAAAATGTGTGAAAGGGGAAATTTACTTTGTAATAAATTAAAATAGTCTTACTTTTCTACAATATTTCATATTGTATTTGTTTTGGGTATTTTTGTTTTCTCCTTATTTGAATTACTTACATATTATGGGAAAGCGAGAAGCTTCTAATATTTTTCAATGTAATAGGAATAAAAGGGATTATTAGAAAGATCATGGGTAAAATGTTTGATCTTACCATTATGCAACTTTTCTTTCTAAATAGTAAGAAAATAATAGTCACCTCATAAAAAAAGGAAATATCATGTATATAATTTCAATGGCTGAAATAGGTTAACCTACTACCATAATGACAACAATTTAGACTGGTCCAAATTGAAAGAGATTGCAGACAATAATGTTCAATTGGTGGAACTTTTTAAAAAAATCTTTGACTGCTAGGATAGGCCCATTGCACAAAGATAACAAAGAAATTGCAATTTCTTCATTTTCCACTGTGCTTTAAAAAACTTTTTATGCTCCTGCCATAAAATGGCAACAGGTATTAAAGAGTTACCTTTGTCTGTGTGTGTGTTCCATTCTTGTCCAGACAACTGCTACAATTAAGGATGAATTTCAAAATAACCTCGCGCTGTTATTCCCCCTGGATGAGTTCTAGTGTTGTGCAAAGAGTTTGTCAGGATATGTCCAAGGTCAAGGTCACAGCTGAAGGTCAAGTGGGTTATGGGTGAAGCTCAAGGGATTCTTGTCCAGAACATATCTCCTATACACTCATGTATGGATTTCATAATAACTAAGCACAGTTGTTTCTCTTATTGTGTACATAGAGGATATTGAATGAGTGGTCATTGAATACCGAATTTATGGAACGAGTCCTCAATAAACAGATAAAAACGAGGCTGCGTCGACAAGTTTAATAAATTCAGTATTTTTTTAGCACAAATTTGATCTTTTATTTATAATAAGACCCAAATTTTTTGGGGGGAAATCATCAAAATCCTTGAAATTCATCATTTCGATTTTCCGCGAAACTAATAACGCCTTTTAAAACTGACTTCACAAAATATACATTATGACATCATTTTCGTGGTTACAAGATAGCGTTGCTATTTGCTCTGAGCTCATTGCATACATATTCCACTAGTGTAATATCACCCATGTAATATCATAAATATTCAACGGGGTTATTTCACTCCCGAGATGTAGGTCACATTATTAAAGTTCTTATTGAGTTCAAGTGTCATGCAAAGAGTTTGTTCAGATACACTGAATGTCAAGGTCATGGCTGAAAATCAAATATTAAAAAAATTAGTTTAAATTGGTCTTGTCCGGAGCATATCTTGTATTTTTATGAATGACTATCAAAATAACTTAGTACTGTTCCCGTTTATGTGTATAAGTGTTATGCAAAGAGTTTGTCTTTATATGTCAATGGTCAAGGTCACAAATCAAGGTCTGGAGCATATCTGCTACATTTGTGATTGATTTCAAAATAATTTTGGGCTGTTGTTTCCCTTTATTTGTTCTCATGTTATCCTAAAAGTTTGTCTGGATAGATAGCAATTTCTTGTGGGCATACGTAACAGTGACACATTTTTCTTTCTAAAGTGGCATGAAATAGTAGCCTTATGTTGTAATGGGTTTGGTAATTTTCTGTATTATATACTTCACAGAGAAGTCCAAGTAATACAGGTCTAGAGACAAGAAGAAATCCATTACAGAGTGATTTATGTAAGTACATCTGGTAACTTGTCATTATTTGGCCATTTACAAAGTGACATACACTAATTGATTCAGCTCTAGTTGAGAAGAATCTTGATTTGTGGCTTATATTTATGCCCCCTCCCCCGTATCGAGAGATCAGGGGCATATTGTTTTACTCATGTCTGTCAGTCTGTCTGTCCGTCTGTCCGAAAACTTAACCCGAAAACTTAACCTTGCCAATATCTTCAAGCCTATTCAAGATACAAAGCTAATATTTGGCATGATGATAGATCTCAATGATCTGTATCCGCTGGTACCAAAGTCAAGGTCATCTGTCAAGGTCAAACTTTGAAAAAAATTGCCGTTACGGGGGCATTTGTGTTTCAAAAACACATCTTGTTTATTAATGAAATGTGATATGACTCCATTTGATATATCTTGACAGATATAACCAATGATCACTTAAGGTAGTGGACCCGTAATAGTTCCACAACGTCTCAGAAGTAATGAACTTTAATAGTGTTAACTAATGATTTTCATTAGGAAAACTCAGTCAACATTATGAAAGTGCATGGGTTCCAAAATGTTGGGAAACTATTAGGGTCCACAACCTTTACAGCAGTATTTGGTATTTTAATGTCTCTTGATCAAAAGATGGTAGCAATCATAGGACAGTTAGTATTGTACTGGATCCTTTATCATTAGATCCCTGGTTTGATCCCCTGTCACAGGGAATGTCCTTCAAACATTTGTCTTCCACCAATGGATGGATACTGTATTTCCTCTAATAATGAAGCCTTCCCTAAAAGTAGCACCCCTATATTTTTTACTAAGAAAACCCACTTCTAATGCCTAAATTTTAGTAACCTTTTGAGACTTCTTCTCAAATGTAAGTTGAATTTCCTCTAAACAATCATTTTATTAATTGTTTAGAAGAAATTCAACTCAAATTTAAGGGAAGAGGGCTTAAACAACATCAATTTTAATGATTTTTTAAATAAAAAAATACATACCAAATAAAAGCTCCCTGACCATGTTGTGTATTTCTCCCTGGAGTGTTTATTAGGAGAAATATGGTAAATGCAAATTTGTGTGATTGGCAGCTGAAAGGATGTCAAGAAGTATTTGTGTGTGAAATACCAAGAACTCATGATAAGGTACTCCAACTGCTACAATATGACTGATAATACTGTTAAAAAGGGTGTTAAGGTAGTGGATTCGTAATACATCCACAATGTTGTCATGCATGAACTTTTAACAATGTAAATCAAGGTTTCCTAATGATTTTCATTAGGAAACCTCTGTTAACATTGTGAAAGATCATGATTTCCTAAAAGTTGCGGAACTATTAGGGTTCAACTATCTCAAACCTTATTTTAAAACAATGCATGGAAAAAGGGGGGGGGGGACATCATGATTTGTCTGCTTTGTATTCCTTTAATTTGAGAAAAGCTCATTAAACAATCATTAAAATAAATTTTGTTGAGCCCACAAGTGCCGATCGAATCAGTCGTCACCATGGCAAGTCCAATTATGTGTGTAACTGTGTTAATCTGTTAGTCTGTAAGTCTGTCGGCCAAATTTGTCTGGAGAATAACTCCTAGAATTATTCATAACTATGACATTTATGGGTGGATTTCAAAATTATTTAACCCAGATGTTCCCACAAAAGGGAGAAGTCCTTCTTTTAACTAGGGGTGATCGATACTTTCAGGTTATTTTCAATATAGGGATGAGTGTCTTTTTCACTGCGTTTATTGGGGTATAAAGTGCAATTGCCTTAGCACATGGCAAATAACGCCCGTAGGGCGTTTTGTTTAAGCCATGTGCTAAGGCAATTGCACTTTATACCCCTATAAACGCTGTGAAAAAGACACTCTGCCCTTATAATTGCAATCCCCTTGGTCTAAGAAACTATTAAAATACTCGGCTAAACATTGAAGTTTCGAGTCTACTTTCTGCGTGTATTACACAATCTATTTTTAGAGTGTGTATTTTTTCTCGCTATCGAAGTTAAACGGCATAAAGTTAAACAAATGGTACACAAACGAAAGACAATTTGACATTCGTAGAGGTACTTATGATCTAAACATAATTTTGACAAGTTATTCTGTATTTTAAACCGAAACTATCGTGATCGGGCTTAGCTGAGAGGGTTGCTTGAAGGTCTTCGTCGACTCGCTGTAAACATCGACTCAGAATCTGAACTGCATGCTTTCAATCATAAATTCTTTCGAAAATATTCTATTATATTAAATAGCAATATTACGAAGGGGAACGAGGGGTTTTCGAGTTCCTAAAACACGGGACATGCAGATCAAAGGTCGGGGGTTTCCCGATAGACCTATTGCATTTTATACAGAAAAATAAAGTGCAATGGATTTCCCCACGTGATGCAATTTAAACCAATCAAAATTCTTTATTTCATTAGATTGCTATTATTGTGTCGCCCCATGGGCGACACTCATTGTAGTATACTCATTCTAAATTTAGATATTTCGTCACGAGGGACAATTACTTTTACCTTAGAATTGCAATTGTATTCTACACAACGATTGTTTACAATATAAAATTTCAAAGCAGTCCTATAAAACCTATAATAAATGTCATCTCATCTCGCAAAGCAACGATTTTTAGAATATAAAGTATTAAATGTTTGATTTTGTCAAGATCACTTGATAGTCCCTTCTTCCGGTTTGCCCATAAAGCTTACGTCTAAACCCTAACCGATTAAACCGATATATTATTTGATGACTGGTTGACTCCGCCCATTTTCATCTCGGCCCTTCGGCAACTCGGCCCAACGTATAACTCGACCCCGTTTTCGATTATTTATTCAGTACTTTTATCACAAATACAAGAGTATTCAATCTTCATTCATTTATGAGGAAACATCGTTCGTCCAAAAATTGTACATACTTTGGGAAAATAATCTGTATTACTATAAACTATATGTTGAGGCCGAGTTTATTGGGCCGAGTTATTCGATGGACCGAGTTGACTGGTACCCTATGACTTTTGATTACGAAATGAGAAAACTCGTTTTTATTCGTGTTTTCTCGGGTATCTTCGGAAGGTCACATTACCGGCCACGTGACCATATAAATCATTACTTGATCTAAATGGTAGACTAGTAAGCCTGTCCCATCTACGCTACCCTCCGACACTGGGACAGAAAAAAACTAATTTTTACCATGCACATTTCTGCATGGTACCGACTGCGCATGCGTAAGGAAGGAAAGGAATTTAACGGAAGGAAATGACTTTATTGTATAATATTCTAGCGCTGTTAGTTCACTTATAGACATTTTAATTCGATGATTAATGTCCTTTAATGTCTAGAAAAAAATAAAAAATGAGTAGGTGACGTTACGGAAAACAGCTTTTTAAACCATTTCTTTATAATGTAGCATTAGCAATCGTTTGCAACGGGCATTGAGAACCACTGATTCAGGGTAGTGCAAATGCAATTAATCAAAGAGAAATTTTCTTTGCAACAGCCTTTGTGTACATGTATAAGGTCTATCAAAATGTATTTGTTTTATACTATAAGCTAGTACTTAGTTTATACTAGACCTTAAACGAATATAAACGTTTACTGAAAAATGGCCAATACCACTCAAGGGCAGATAACTCTAGCATGAAAACGAGCATGGAAAGGTACCTTTAAATTTTGATATAATGACTAGACAATGTTAATCTACAACATATGTGAACAAGAAAAAAATTCATTGGGTGGAAAAAAATGACGCCATGTGTCCATTGCTACCTTAAGTGGTCAATTTTTGTAAATTAAATCTTTAACTCGTTACCGGACGTCAAAGGTTCGAAATAACAACATATTAAAGACACATCACGACATCAAAGATTTTTTTACTGACTGCCAGAGTCGTATATAACAGGTGCTCGTGATGCAATATATTCATGAACACCTATCAGACAGCGCAAAGCGCACAGGACTATGTGAAACGAGTCAACAAATGCTTTTTTCAGCATTCGTTTAAAGATGCAATAAAAGTATGAATTCTGTAACCAGGTTATCCCGGGTTTTTTCTTCAAATGCATTTATCATTTAATTGGATCTGTTAGATATGAGGGAAGCCCAGATGTTTCAACCCTTAATTCTGTCTGCGCTATCCGATATCGTTTTGTAAACGACATTTGTCTTTCAATAATCAAAACTTTGTCACGTTACTACAGGTCAAATAAGACAGTGGAAAATATAATCTTTTTAACGTGCAATCACTTTGATTTTTCGCTCTCTGAAATTGTAATTAAATTTCATATTGAGAACAACACAAAAGAGTTGAACAGGTTTTTTAGACAGAATAGACCAAGATCAGCCTGGATAGAGATGAAGTGTGATCTTAGCCTTAAGCAACACATTTTGCTTTCTACTTAATTTCTGTGGGGAAATCTTATGCCAGACTTTGCTATACGATTATTCACAAGTTGGTGTAGTAGAGGATGTAAGATCCTTTCCAATCCTGTTATCTTGGCATTTTTCGCATTTTTTTAAAATCAAGTATCTACATGTATTTATATATCATTTTAATTTTAACAAAAAAAAAAAAAAAAAAAAACACTGATAGTGTATATGTTTTTTTATTTTTCTCCTAATGGGAAAACATTTAAGTTTGGAAGAAATCTAAGACAATTTTCTTACAAATGTAAAACTACACGGTAAAGTTCTTGATTTTTAAACATTTTTTACCTGATACATCATAGATAATTTTGATATAGGTGGATTAGAGTGAATCTGTATTGAAATACCAAATTATTTAGATGCGAGTTCCACTTTTTGGCTCATATAAGCACGAAGCGCTTATGGTGAGCTATTGTGGTCGAGCTGCGTCCGTCATCCAGTCGTCCGTCAACATCTTGTGTGCACTCTAGAGGCCACATTTTTGACCCAAGTATCTTGAAGCTTGGTCAGAATGTTTGTCTTCATCAAATCTCGGTCATATTCTAACTTGAGTCAAGTGGGGTCAAGTGAGGACAAATTTGTGGCCCAAAGGTCAGAATGTTAGTCTCCATCTTAGCTCGGTCAACTTCAAAATTGGGTCAAGTGAGGTCAATGATGGGGACGGGGAGACAAATTTTAGTTATACGGGAAAGTAACGCAAAGTTCGGACGCTTTGGCGCTTTTTCTGCTTCTAACTAACGCGTTTAAAATATTTAAACGACCAAAAACAGAGAGAAGAACATTTACCTTAAACATTTTTGTTTATTTTCTCATTGGCAGCCTACATGGATAATGATAATCTCGCGATATTTCGCTACTTTGTTTTATTTTTTATTTAAATTTATTTACTTTTTTTTCTTAGATTTTATTTCTGTCGATCTTTATCAAAATTTAAATTGAAGTAAATGTAAAATTAGGATAAGAATCAGCTTAACTTTGAAAAAGTAGCACAATTTTGCTTAGAATCTCATCTGATTGACATTTTCTTTTTACCCTCTGCAAATGAGGTCATTCTGCACTTTGGGGAAGTATGACGCTACTTATTCCCGCTAAAACAACGTCCTTGTTGTTGAGTTTTAACGTCGGGGTGAAAAGCGGGATAAGCCTTGAAAGAGATGAAATCTATAGCAATGCTCACAGTTAAGACTTGAAAGAGAAGAAATCTATAGCAACATTCGCAGTTTGAAATGTAAATGCAGCTATTTTAGCTTAAGCTATGTCGGCTAACATATAGTCTGAATCCCATCCTTTAGGTTTTGGACCTGACTACGGACCCATGTATATTGAGTGTTCCGACCTGATGCACTTGCTATAATACGTCCGCTCATATTTAAAGAACCCCCTTGCATTTTTTTACAAAAAAAAAACTGTTTCAATTTCAGTGAGTATCTTTCATTCATATTAGGCTAATTTCTTCTGAACAATTATTAAAATTGGTGTAACTGAGGAAATCAATCTAGAAATACATGTATATGTATACATGTATGTATATGAGAAAAAAGCAAATAGCCATCGATTTTGATAGGTAGCCTATTTTGTCTGCTGAAAATAAGTTTAAACTTAAGTCAAATTACTTTTCCCGTCTATAGGTTAAACCTATCATTATTTTACATTGCGTTTACTCTACAGGCCACATTTTTCGCCCAATTGTCGTGTAACTTTGTCAGAATGTTGGCCATCAAACCTTTGTCAAGTTCGAAATTGGGTCAAGTGGGATCAAAAAATCTTGTGTGCACTCTAGAGGCAACCTTCTAAATGAGTTCGCCCATTTTTCCATTAGCCATTTTCCATTACTCGGGTAACATTTTTTAAAGGCGACACATTCACTTTGCTGTACATTACAGCAACTTTTTACTTGTGTTAAATTGATAACAGTAAAAAGTGGCAGGAAAGGAAGTTAGTTCCTACATAAAGTATAAACCTGTCGTTAGAAAGCATATTTAACATTGATCAAAGCCAGGGATAACACAAGCTAATGGCCGCCATGTGATACTCATTGAATGTGTGCAGACTGATCTTTGCCTATAACTCCTGCCAATGCAGGAATATTCTGCGTGTAGCATAGGAAGGGTTGATATAAGTATTTCAGCAGATAAAGAGCTGTAGTTTAAAGTTGAATAAGGAGTAAATACTTATTGGAGTAGGAGAAAAGTTTTATAAGCTCAGGCCTGGATAACACATAGGACTTTACAAAATTATTCTTAGCAAGGCTCTTCTAAACAAATAGGCAGGGTTTCTTTTACTTTGAGCTATTAGTGTAGGGGAAGCAACTATTGTAGTGCATGCTATTTAGGAGGAAATGTAGCAAGAGGTTGGATACACAAAATGTTTTGTTATAATTGCTATTGCATAATGAACCAAAATTTATCACAGTAATAAAAAAACTGTTTTGGTACCTATCGAATGCAATTTACAATATTTATGTAATATGTAAAGAAAATGAACCCCTGAACAAATCAAACCTACAAAGCTCTTTTACAGTGGGTCTTCAGCGTGTAGAAGAGCGTGAGATAAGAGCACGTATGGACAGTGCCATGGTAAGGGTTGTTCAGTCCATGGGCATAGACCGTGAGGTGATCGCTAGAGCCATTAGGAAAAGGCTTATAGATGAAGGTGAGACATTTTCCGTTGAATATATTGAACTATACAGACTATCTTGCTCGAGCAACCACATCTATTAAGCAACCACTTTTATTAAGCAACTATCATGAAAAGTCCCTTTCGCCATAAGTGAAATTTCTGAAAAAGTAGACATTCTTAAACTAAAAAATGAATCTTATGAAGTTAGAACCCATTTGAATTGTCTTATGGAGACGATTCTTATGGGTTTGAACGTCCTTGGATTCAGTCAGAATTACATGACAATCTTCATATGCTATCAAAAAACACATCTTTTAAACATTAAATATTGTATTAAGCAGCCATTTCCATTAGCAACTGCTTTTAATGGGTCTCCTAACTTGTCACTTATTGCAACTTTTACTGTAAATATCCTGTTGGAAATGATAGAAGATACTTTATTTGACCTATGTGACAGGAGTGAAATATGTGTTGAATATTTGTTTTATTACATGGGTGTTAAAATACTTGTGTAATAATTAAGCATATGAAGTAAGAGGGTTTAGCAACTTTATTTGTAGCCATGAAAATAAGATCATGATGTGTCATTGTAAACAGGCATTATATGTTTTGCAGTAAATTACAATCGATGAATTTCAAAAATTCTGTTGATTAATTGCAAAATTTGGGTCACATTATAAACAAAACGCCAAAATTGTGTTCATTTGATATTTGATTTATTGAACTTGTCATCTTAAACAGATAACAATTTGACAAATATTTTGTTTTTATATTTTTTTAGATGACTTGTTTAATAAATTTTGTATTTCATGACCATGCATTTAATATCCTCTAGGGATTGTTTTTCATAAGTAGAAGATGGCCAACAAATTTCGGGGAAAGTAAAGACAAGGTGTAATTTTAGATATAATTAGAGGATTTTAAATGAGAGGAAACTGAATCTATAAACAGATAAAAAGAGGCATTGCCTAGTTTTTATCTTATTAGATGACGAGTTTAATAAATTCTGTATTTCATGTGCACAAATTTGATATTCAATTTATACACTGTAATATGACATGAATTTTTCGGATAAATCACGGAAATTCTAGAAAATTATCAATTCTCATTATTCCTTGAAAAATATGACCCCCATTTGCGAATTGAGGCCATCAAATACATTATGACGTCATTGTTAACAACATAAATGTAACCTTGTTATACATTCTTAGCTCATTTGCCTAGTTATTCTACTAGCATTATAACAACCTGTGAAATATCAAAAATGTTCAATGGGTTATTTCACTCTAGTAACATAGGTCACATTATAAGTATAAAAAATGCAATTGCAGGATTGTTATGTAGAATGATTAGTGACAATTCATCAAGATATCCTAGACTTTACACATTCAGGAAACGAATATTTTAACCCCCTGTCATGATAAACCCAAATATTCCTGTCTTTTCAGGAAGTATAGACTAAGTTCAGCCTGCACATATTGAGGGTTCAGTGCAAGACTGTACTAAGTGTATATACAGTGCACAGGTTCAGTGCAAGACTGTATACAGTGTATTTACACTTAGTTCAGTCTTGCACTAAACCCTCGATATATGCAGTCTGAACTCTGTCTTCCTGATTTTCCTTTTTCAATCAGAAATGTTTGAAAAATAATATGTTTCAAAATGAAAACTGACTCACAAGAAATCAGTGCTTTCAGCCCTAAGATTTTAACTTAATTTCACTGAGGATTATATTCAGCATGACAAGGGTTAATACATTACACATTATTCAAAAACTAAATGTCTGATTTGAAGATTAGTCTTTCAATGAAATGTGTTTCATCAATTAGAAACATGAAATTAGAAAGTTCCTTTTGTTTGTAACAACATATCTTGCTACCTTATAGGAGATGATTTTGGTAATGCCAGAGAACTTATTGAAGCTGTGTTCAAACTGGAAGAGGAAATGGATGTGGAACCTGAAACTGAAACACAAGAACAAAGTTACGATGGTACTGAGGATCAGGAAACAACAGAGGAGAGATCTGATGAAGAAAATGGCGGTGGTCCACTTGCAAATACAAGGGAAGAATCTGATCCTGTAGATGATGCAAGTGTTGATGATAGGAAAAATTGTAAAGGTATTGGGGATAGAGTTTAGGGGTCAATTCAAAACAACCATAGGTGCCTATTACTGATCATATGCATCCACTTATAATAATTATTGCAAGTTAATTCTTACAAGTTTTATTTTGAACAAAATAGACAAGAGACTTAAATTATTAAACGGTTAATTTATAATAAAAGTAAACTTTTTGCTAAAAGAATTTATTAGAGCACAGCTTAAACATGAAAAGTGACTATGTAATTTGGAACTTCATGCTTAAAACCAGAAATCCAATTATATCTTGTCATTATTTCAGGAATGGAAAAAACACATACTTCAATATGTTACTATATGTACTGATAAATACAAAAGAAAATAAGTGTGACTCCATCACACAGAGAAGGAAGTGAATTAAGAGGATGAAATTTATATTAGATTACTGATACCCTAAAAAGTTACGATATTAGGTGTATCTTCATGGAAAAGTTTTATCTTAGCTTCTTGGAATGACATCTATGGAACCACCTGTCTGTATACAAAGATGGCTTGTCCGTCTTTGATTCCAAAGTAAAACTGTTCTTCATTAGCCATAACTTAACATAAGAAGATATATTCCATCATAATTTTTGCCCAAAAGAAAGATTTGTAGCAAAAAGAATGTAGAAATTTTCTGAAAAATGTTCCTACGTCTTTTATTTCAGAATCAAAGAATGGAGAAAGCAAGAAAAATGTTCTAGAGAATTCAGAAGGTGATGATCCAAGGAAATCATGTAAGTTTCTTTACTTGGCTAGTTAAAAAAAAATGTGAAATTTCTTTAAATTGTTCCCATGTTGTTTCTTTCATTACACTTGACAGTCTTTGTTTAAGAATAACAGTTTTGAAACAGAATGTAAGTTAGACTTCTACAACCAGTCCTACATTCAAATTTTGAAATATTTTCAAATGTTTGAAAATAAAACTTTTTACGGTAAAAGTAATTTAATGGTAAAAGGTAAGGTCAATTTTTGAAAGCAAGGAGCCAAAAGTCTTAAAGCTTGTCCCAAATATCAAACCCTATAATTAGGTTAAAGATAACAATAGCGGTGGACAAAAACTAAAGGGAAATTGCCATTGGGCACATAATATAATGTAATTATTGTTTGAAAAGGCAGTAGTCATGATGTTATAGAGGGCAATCCAGAAAAATGCTTAAATTGCTGATAATTGTAGAAGTCAATTGGAGTTACAACCTGTATGTAAAAGCACTGTTTCACATACATGAAATCTGGAGGTCCCAGGTTCGAACCCTGATGACGGCGGCACTCATTCTTTCCGACCATTTATCTCTCCACCAATGGGTTGATAATCATAGACCTATGTGAGAAAGCAGCTGGAGGCTAGGATAGGATGTGTCGGTAGTTTTGATAAGAGAAATACCAGGAATTCATTTTCAGGTGCTCTAGTTGCTGCGATTTAACTGGAGAATTGTTGAAAGCAGTGTAAAACTCTTTTCGCTCAATCAATCAACTCACTTGATGATGAAGGCAAAAAAGAATAGAGAGAAAAAGAGCTAGAGAGATATAGAAATGTATCCAGAGTTAAAAAATAAAAAAAAATTAAAGTAGATAAATGTAGTTTTTTCCTGAGGCCAGAGGGAGAACTCCAGAACTTACCTCAAGCTGTAGTAATATAGCTCTTTATAATATGACCAACATTGAGGGAGTGAAATAACCCTGTTGAATATTTTCGATATTTCAGGAGTGTTATTACACTAGTGAAATTAATATGAAAATGAGCTCAGGGCAAATAGCAACGCTATTTTGTGACTGCAAAAATGACATCATATTGTATATATTGTGACGTCAGTTTTAAACGGCGTTATAAGTTTCGTGGAAAATTGAAATGTTGAATTTCAAGAATTTTAACGATATTTCGCAAACATTCGGGTCATATTATATATAAAACTTGTGGTCATAAAATACTGAAATTTATTAAACTAGTCATCTTAAACAGATAAAAACTTGGCACAGCCTCATTTTTACCTGTTTATAGATGACTCGTTTAATAAATTCGGTATTCCATGACCACTCATTCAATATCCTCTATCTCTCTGATTAGCTGATTGAAAAATATCCATCACCTTATCAGAGTCTGAGCTGTATTAAAGAAGCTAGGTTATTCCTTTGTAGCCGGGTTGAGTGTAAGGAGTGTTTGTACTGCCTGATGGAGTCGAATATTTATTTGCTGGTTACATTGGGTGCCAAATGTAACCTGCAGATAAATATTCCACTTCGTCAGGACTAGACTCAGGACCTCTACATCCCAAAGCGAGTGCTCTACCATGTCGCTATAAAAGCTAGCTTGTATGGAAAGGCAGTACAAACATCCCTTACACTTATTCCTGCTACTGCTCTGACACCCTTTCCTCAAAAGCTGTTTAAAACCTCATTGGTGTTCTTTGCATCTCCTGGGTACACTTTAATTTGGGTAAGCTTTTGCCTTAATGGGTCCTCTTCTAATTGAGTGGCATTTTGTTTTTCCAGTTGATGATCTTGAGAAGGAGAATTTAGATTTGAAGGAGCAGAGACTGTGTAAGATCTGTATGGTGGCAGACTCGAGTATTGTGTTTCTACCATGTGGACACCTGGTCTCGTGTGCGGCTTGTTCGCCTGCATTAGATAACTGTCCAATATGTAGAGGACCCATACAAGGATTTGTTAGGACTTTTATAGCTTAACCAAGGCTTTACCTGAGGTGGCCTATATATGTTCCGTGTTTTGAACAGCAATATTATACCAAATGGGTTTTCAAAAACATCATTGTATAAATCTTAAACTTTATACAGTAGATATTGCTCGAGAGATCACGTATATGAAGGGACCAATTTTACTTAGCAACCATCTTAAAAAGTCCCTTCTCCATAAGTAAAATCTCTGAAAATGTAGACATTCTTAAAGAAAAATTTGTAATTAATGAATCTTATGTTGTTGGAGCCCATTAGAATCATCCTAATAAGCCAATTCTAATGGGTTCTAACATTATAGCGAGCGCAGCTCGCGAACGGCCGAAGGCCGTGAGCGCGAAGCGAGCGTTTATGGTAACGCGTGTTATTCTATTCTATTCTATTCTATCAATACTGTCAAGCGAAATAATCGTGTCATTTCTCACCCGGAGTGAATCACCTGCAGGGTAGAAAAAAAGTCAAAAATTGAATTGGAAAAATACCTCAACGTATCGTTCGTAAAAGAAAGATTTAAAAATTGAAAATAAATTTAAGCTATCCCGTTAAAACGAGGTTTCTATAGAAAATTTATTTTCTACCGGAAGCAACAAAACAAAGACAAAAGCGAGGCCGACCGAAGCAATTCACGCGGTCATTCCCACAAAATGTTCTTTAGTGTTAGTTAAACAGAATGACAAGGCTAATTTTAACATCCTTACCTTTATTCCTAACACGTATACGACCTGGAACATGTTAAACCCCCCCCCAGATTTATGATGTATGCATGTTAAGATTAAAATGTCAACACAAACATTTTTGACGTCATCAATAATGGACAATGACGTCACGAATAATTTAGTCTGGAAATTTAAATTTTTCAATTGTAGACTTGAGGACTTGTTTTGCATGCAAGATGTTTCTTACGATTTTCAATGTGTTTAATATAGAAAACAGTGACTAAAGTTGCCTTGTAATAACCAAAACAAGAATGTAATGATTTTTTTCAGGTCATGATAAAACATTTTGGGAAAGAAGGAAATGCTAGTTTGTAAAGTTTATGTTAATATGTTTGTCATTTGTTGTTGTTACCGCCTGTACAAGGACCCGTCTTTAAGAGCATTTTTTTAAAGCCTGAAGATAATATATTAGTTTAATTCCAGTTATGTTCAAAAAGGTTTGTGCATTCTTATTTGCCCAAATGAAAGCAATTTTGAGTACTCAGTTTTTTTTAATAACTTCCGCAGAAAGTGGCCCCATGTACAATGTTTGCTTTTAGTGATAAATCTTTACGTTTTTGCTAAATGTGATTAAATCTGAGCTTATGAAGAAATTATGTCTTGATTTCAAAGAGGTATGAAACTTAATCGCTTAACTGATGAACGGATCATTAAGTATTAGAGGAATAGATTGTACATCACAAATATACATCTACTCAATACATTATTGGGTGTTATGTAATGGTACTTAGATAAAATAGACAAGTTAGTAGTCTATTTTATAATTTAGTGAACTTTATTACCCTATGTAGATCCATGTAGAAAATGCAGATTCTATGGGAAATTTCAAGCAGTTCCTTAGAAATGTTTTGACATTAATTAAGACGAGTTCTTATCATGTTATAGTATTCAAAAGCTGTAAGTTTATCAGCTTCATTTAAATGAACGAAATTTTAGGTCTAAAAACCTACGATTTCAAATTCTAAACTTTTTTCTAATCAAGTTAAGTGGGCCATATACAATCGGAACATAAAACATTGATATTTGAATCTTGCTATAGAAGTACAGGCTCATTAATTTAACCTAGTTCATTGATTTTTCCTGATTTTTTTTAACAATTTGGGAAATCCCAACCAGAAATAATGATTTCTTTTGTCTGTTGTT